>CATKUP010000181.1:0-600000 GCA_949786385.1 Onychomys leucogaster | reverse complement strand
CACTCTGCTTTAGAGTAAGAAGCACGCTCTTGTTTTTAAAAGTCTCTAATACAGCAGGAGAAGTGAGTGTGATCACAAACTAAGGACTGTGTTTCCTACATATACGGACCATATCGACTTCAACTCTGCTCAGGAAACTGATACAAACCACAGGTCCTCTAATATCCCATGCTTGTCAGTAAAGAGCGAGACATGTGGGAGCTTCTTGTATGTTCTTGCTTTGTTTTAGCTGAAAAGTGATGGCGTTTACCTGAAACGAAGTCTTTCTTGTAGGAAGACACAGAGCCTGTGATTTTACTCCATTTCTGAAGGGAAACACACAGCACTGATCTCATCCATGAAACATACTCTGCTTTAGAGCGAGAAGCACGCTCTTGCATTCTAAATTATCTAATACAGCAGGAAACGTGAGTGTGCTCAGAACAAAAGAATGGTGTTTCCTACACATACAGACCATATTTAGTTCAACTCAGCTTCTGAAACTGATACAAACCACAGGTCCTCTAACATCCAATGCTTTTCAGTCAATCGCAAGAAACGTGTGAACTTCGTGAACTTTGTAGCTTCGTTTGAGCTGAATAGGGACTGCCTTTACCTGAAACGAAGTCTTGCTTGTAGGAAGACACAGAGTATGGTATTTAACGCCATTTCTGAAGAGCAGCACTCAGCACAGTTCCCAACCATGAAACACACCTGCTTTAGAACAACAAGCACGCTCTTGCTTTCAAGTGTCATTAATACAGCAGGAAACGTGAGTGTGCTCAGAACAAAAGAGTGGTGTTTCCTACAAATACGGACCATATCTAGTTCAACTCTGCTTCTGAAACTGATACACACCATAGGTCCTCTAATATCCAATGATTTTCAGTAAAGCGCAATAAACGTGTGAGCTTCGTGAACAATGTAGCTTCGTTTGAGCTGAAAAGGGACTGCTAATACCTGAAAAGATGTCTTGCTTGTAGGAAGACACAGAGCTTGGGATGTAACTCCATTTCTGATGGGCAACACTCCACACAGTTCTGATCCATGAAACACACTCTGCTTTAGAGCAACAAGCATGCTCTTGTTTTCTAAATTCTCTAATACAGCACGAGAAGTGAGTGTGCTCAGAACAAAAGAACGGAGTTTCCTACACATACAGACCTTGTCTATTTCTAATCTGCTTATGAAAGTGAAACATACCACAGGTCCTCTAACATCCAATGCTTTTCAATTAAGCGCGAGAATCGCGTGAGCTTTTTGAACGATGTATCTTCTTTTGAGCTGAAAATGGACAACCTTTACCTGAAACGAAGTCTTGCTTTTAGGAAGACACATTGACTGGGATTTAACTCCATTTCTGAAGGGGAACACTCAGCATACTTCCCATCCATGAAACACACTCTGCTTTAGAGCAAGAAGCACGCTCTTGCTCTCTAGAATCTCTGATACAGCAGGAAACGTGAGTGTGATCACAACCGATGGACTCTGTTTCCCACATATATGGACCATAATGACTTGAACTCTGCTCAGGAAACTGATACAAACCACAGGTCCTCTAACATCCCATGCTTGTCAGTAAAGAGCGAGACACGTGGGAGCTTCTTGTACGTTCTTGCTTTGTTTTAGCTGAAAAGTGATGGCGTTTACCTGAAACGAAGTCTTTCTTGTAGGAAGACACAGAGCCTTTGATTTTACTTCATTTCTGAAGGGAAACACACAGCACTGTTCTCATCCATGAAACATACTCTGCTTTAGAGCGAGAAACATGCTCTTGCTTTCTAAAGTCTCTAATAGAGCAGGAAACATGTGTGTGCTCAGAACAAAAGAGCGGTGTTTCCTACACATACGCACCGTATCTAGTACAACTCTGCTTGTGAAACTGATACTCACCATAGGTCCTCTAACATTCAATGGTTTTCAGTTAAGACAGAGAAACGTGTGAGCTTCGTGAACATTGTTGCTTTGTTTGAGCTGAAAAGTGACTGCATTTAACTGAAACGAAGTCTTGCTTATAGGAAGACACAGAGCCTGGGATTTAACACCATTTCTGATGGGCAACACTCAGCACAGTTCCAATCCATGAAATACACTCTGCTTTAGATCAAGAAGCACGCTCTTGCCTTCTTGAGTCTCTAATACAGCAAGAAACGTGAGTGTTTTCAAAACCAAAGAACGGTGTTTCCTACCCATATGGACCACATCTAGTTCAAAGCTGCTTCTGAAACTGATACAAACCACAGGTCATCTAACATCCAATCCTTCTCAATTAAGAGCGAGAAACGTGTGAGCTTTGTTAACGATGTAGATTCCTTTGAGCTGAAAGGGGACTGCCTTTACCTGAAATGAAGTCTTTTTTGTAGGAAGACACAGAGCCTGGGATTTAACTCTATTTCTGAAGAGCAGCACTCAGCACAGTTCCCATCCATGAAACACACTATGCTTTAGAGCAAGAAGCATGCTCTTGCTTTCTAGAGCCTGTAATATAGCAGGAACGTGAGTGTGACCATAACCAAAGGACTGTGTTTCCTACACTACGGACCATATCGAGTTCAACTCTGCTTATTAAACTGCTACAAACCACAAGTCCTCTGACATCCAATGCTTTTCATTTAAGCGTGAGAAACGGGTGAGCTTCGTGAACGATGTAGCTTCGTTTGAGCCGAAAAAGTACTGCGTTTACCTGAAAAGAGGTCTTGCTTGGAGGAAGACACAGAGCTTGGGATTTAACTCCATTTCTGAAGGGCAACACTCAGCACAGTTCCCATCCATGAAACACACTCTGCTTTAGAGTAAGAAGCACGCTCTTGTTTTTAAAAGTCTCTAATACAGCAGGAGAAGTGAGTGTGATCACAAACTAAGGACTGTGTTTCCTACATATACGGACCATATCGACTTCAACTCTGCTCAGGAAACTGATACAAACCACAGGTCCTCTAATATCCCATGCTTGTCAGTAAAGAGCGAGACATGTGGGAGCTTCTTGTATGTTCTTGCTTTGTTTTAGCTGAAAAGTGATGGCGTTTACCTGAAACGAAGTCTTTCTTGTAGGAAGACACAGAGCCTGTGATTTTACTCCATTTCTGAAGGGAAACACACAGCACTGATCTCATCCATGAAACATACTCTGCTTTAGAGCGAGAAGCACGCTCTTGCATTCTAAATTATCTAATACAGCAGGAAACGTGAGTGTGCTCAGAACAAAAGAATGGTGTTTCCTACACATACAGACCATATTTAGTTCAACTCAGCTTCTGAAACTGATACAAACCACAGGTCCTCTAACATCCAATGCTTTTCAGTCAATCGCAAGAAACGTGTGAACTTCGTGAACTTTGTAGCTTCGTTTGAGCTGAATAGGGACTGCCTTTACCTGAAACGAAGTCTTGCTTGTAGGAAGACACAGAGTATGGTATTTAACGCCATTTCTGAAGAGCAGCACTCAGCACAGTTCCCAACCATGAAACACACCTGCTTTAGAACAACAAGCACGCTCTTGCTTTCAAGTGTCATTAATACAGCAGGAAACGTGAGTGTGCTCAGAACAAAAGAGTGGTGTTTCCTACAAATACGGACCATATCTAGTTCAACTCTGCTTCTGAAACTGATACACACCATAGGTCCTCTAATATCCAATGATTTTCAGTAAAGCGCAATAAACGTGTGAGCTTCGTGAACAATGTAGCTTCGTTTGAGCTGAAAAGGGACTGCTAATACCTGAAAAGATGTCTTGCTTGTAGGAAGACACAGAGCTTGGGATGTAACTCCATTTCTGATGGGCAACACTCCACACAGTTCTGATCCATGAAACACACTCTGCTTTAGAGCAACAAGCATGCTCTTGTTTTCTAAATTCTCTAATACAGCACGAGAAGTGAGTGTGCTCAGAACAAAAGAACGGAGTTTCCTACACATACAGACCTTGTCTATTTCTAATCTGCTTATGAAAGTGAAACATACCACAGGTCCTCTAACATCCAATGCTTTTCAATTAAGCGCGAGAATCGCGTGAGCTTTTTGAACGATGTATCTTCTTTTGAGCTGAAAATGGACAACCTTTACCTGAAACGAAGTCTTGCTTTTAGGAAGACACATTGACTGGGATTTAACTCCATTTCTGAAGGGGAACACTCAGCATACTTCCCATCCATGAAACACACTCTGCTTTAGAGCAAGAAGCACGCTCTTGCTCTCTAGAATCTCTGATACAGCAGGAAACGTGAGTGTGATCACAACCGATGGACTCTGTTTCCCACATATATGGACCATAATGACTTGAACTCTGCTCAGGAAACTGATACAAACCACAGGTCCTCTAACATCCCATGCTTGTCAGTAAAGAGCGAGACACGTGGGAGCTTCTTGTACGTTCTTGCTTTGTTTTAGCTGAAAAGTGATGGCGTTTACCTGAAACGAAGTCTTTCTTGTAGGAAGACACAGAGCCTTTGATTTTACTTCATTTCTGAAGGGAAACACACAGCACTGTTCTCATCCATGAAACATACTCTGCTTTAGAGCGAGAAACATGCTCTTGCTTTCTAAAGTCTCTAATAGAGCAGGAAACATGTGTGTGCTCAGAACAAAAGAGCGGTGTTTCCTACACATACGCACCGTATCTAGTACAACTCTGCTTGTGAAACTGATACTCACCATAGGTCCTCTAACATTCAATGGTTTTCAGTTAAGACAGAGAAACGTGTGAGCTTCGTGAACATTGTTGCTTTGTTTGAGCTGAAAAGTGACTGCATTTAACTGAAACGAAGTCTTGCTTATAGGAAGACACAGAGCCTGGGATTTAACACCATTTCTGAAGGGAAACACACAGCACAGTTGTCATCCATGAAACACACTCTGCTTTAGAGCAAGAAGCACGCTCTGGCTTTCTATATTCTCTGATACAGCAGGAATCTTGAGTGTGATCATAACGAAAGGACTGTGTTTCCTACACATACGTACCGTATCTAGTTCAACTCTGCTTCTGAAACTGATACAAACCACAGGTCCTCTAACATCCAATGCTTCTCAGTTAAGTGCGATAAACGTGTGAGCTTCGTGAACGTTGTAGTATTGTTTGAGCTGAAAAGGGACTGCGTTTACCTGAAATGAAGTCTTGCTTGTAGGAAGACACAGAGCCTGTGATTTAACTCCATTTCAGAAGGGCAACACACAGCACAGTTCTCATCCATGAAACACACTCTGCTATATAGCAAAAAGGAAGCTCTTGCTTTCTAGAGTCTCTAATACAGCAGGAATCTTGAGTGTGATCATAACGAAAGGACTGTGTTTCCTACACATACTGACCATATCGATTTCAACTCTGCTTATTAAACGGCTACAAACCACAGGTCCTCTGACATCCATTGCTTTTCATTTAAGCGTGAGAAAGGGATGAGCTTTGTGAACGATGTAGCTTCATTTGAGCCGAAAAGTGACTGCATTTACCTGAAACGATGTCTTGTTTGTAGGAAGACACAGAGCCTGGAATTAAACTCCATTTCTGAAGAGCAGCACTCAGCACTGTTCCCATCCATGAAACACACTCTGCTTTAGAGCAAGAAGCATGCTGTTGCTTTCTAGAACCTCTAATAGAGCAGGAAAGGTGAGTGTGCTCAGAACAAAAGAGAACTGTTTCCTACACATATGGACTGTATCTAGTTCAACTCTGCTTCTGAAACTGATACACACACAGTTCCTCTAACGTCCAATGCTTTTCAGTTAAGAGCGAGATACGTGGAGCTTTGTGAACAATGTAGCTTCCTTTCATCTGAAAAGGGACTGCGTTTTCCTGAAACGAAGTCTTGCTTGTAGGAAGACACAGAGCCTGAGATTTAACTCCATTTCTGAAGGGAAACACACAGCACAGTTATCATCCATGAAACACACTCTACTTTTGAGCAAGAAGCACGCTCTTGCTTTCTAGAAAATCTGATACAGCAGGAAACGTGAGTGTGATCAAAACCGAAGGACTGTGTTTCCTACATATACGGACCTTATCGACTTCAACTCTGCTCAAGAAAATGATACAAACCACATGTCCTCTAACATCCCATACTAGTCATGAAAGAGCGAGACACGTGGGGGCTTCTTGTACGTTCTTGCTTTGTTTTAGCTGAAAATTGATGGCGTTTACCTGAAACGAAGTCTTTCTTGTAGGAAGACACAGAGCCTGTGATTTAACTCCATTTCTGAAGGGAAACACAGAGCACAGTTCTCATCCATGAAACACACTCTGCTTTAGAACAAGAAGCACGCTCTTGCTTTCAAGTGTCTGTAATACAGCAGGAAATGTGAGTGTGCTCAGAACAAATGAGGGATGTTTCCTACACATACGGACAATATCTAATTCAACTCTGCTTCTGAAACTGATACACACCACAGGTCATCTAATATCCAATGCTTTTCAGTAAAGCGTGATAAACGTGTGAGCTTTGTGAACTTTGTAGCTTCATTTGAGCTGAACAGGGATTGCTATTACCTGAAAAGAAGTCTTGCTTTTAGGAAGTCACAGAGCCTGGGATTTAACTCCATTTCTGAAGGGAAACAGACAGCACAGTTCTCATCCATGAAACACACTCTGCTTTAGAACAAGACGCATGCTCTTGCTTTCTATTGTCTCTAATAGAGCAGGAAACTTTGTTGTGCTCAGAACTAAAGAACAATGTTTACTACACATACGGACCATAACTAGTTCAACTCTGCTTCTGAAACTGATACAAACAACAGGTCCTCTAACATCCAATGCATTTCAGTTAAGAGGAAGAAAAGTGTGAGCTTCATGAACGATGTTGCTTAGTTTGAGCTGAAAAGGGACTGTGTTTACCTGAAAGAAAGTCTTGCTTGTAGGAAGACACAGAGCCTGGGATTTTACTCCATTTCTGAAGGGAAACACACAGCACAGTTCTCATCCTTGAAACACTCTTTGCTTTAGAGCAAGACGCACGCTCTTGCTTTCTAGAGTCTCTAATAAAGCAGGAAATGTTGGTGTTCTCAAAACAAAAAACGGTGTTTCATACACAAACACACAATATCTAGTTCAACTCTCCTTCTGATACTGATACAAACCGCAGGTCTTTTAAAATCCAATTCTTTTCAGTTAAGAGCGAGAAACGTGTGAGATTCGTGAATGATGTAGCTTCGTTTGAATTGAAAACGGACTGTGTTTACCTGAAACAAATTATTTCTTGTAGGAAGACAGAGAGCCTGGGATTTAACTCCAGTTCTGAAGCACAACACTCAACACAGTTCCCATCCATGAAACACACTGTGCTTCAGAGCAAGAAGCACGCCCTTGCTTTCTAGAGTCTCTAATAGAGCAGGAAACGTGAGTGTGCTCAAAAAAAAAAAAGAGCTGTGTTTCCTACCCATATGGACCACATCTAGTTCAACTCTTCTTCTGAAACTGATACAAACCACAGGTCCTCTAACATCCAATGCTTTTCAGTTAAGTGAGAGAAACGTGTGAGCGTCGTGAACAATGTAGCTTCCTTTGAGCTGAAAAGAGACTGCATTTACCTGAAACGAAGTCTTGCTTGTAGGAAATCACAGAGCCTGGAATTTAACTCTGTTTCTGAAGGGCAACAATCAGCACAGTTCCCATCCATGAAACACAGTCTGCTTTAGAGCAAGAAGCACACTCTTGCTTTCTATAATCTGTAATACAGCAGGAACGTGAGTGTGCTCAAAACAAAACAATGGTGTTTCCTACCAATAGGGATTAAATCTAGTTCAACTCTGCTTCTGAAACGGATAGAAACCACAGATCCTCAAACATACAATGATTCTCATTTAAGAGCGAGAAACATGTGAGCTTTGTGAATGATGTATCTACCTTTGAGGTGAAAAGGGACTGCATTTACCTGAAACGAAGTCTTGCTTGTAGGAAGTAACAGAGGCTGGGATTTAAGTCCTTTTCTGAAGAGCAAGACTCAGCATAGTTCACATCTATGAAACACACTCTGCTTTAGAGCAAGAAGCACGCTCTTGCTATCTAAAGTCTCTAATACAACAGGAAACGTGAGAGATCCCAGAACAAAAGAATGGTGTTTCCTACACATACACACCTTATCTATTTGAACTCTGCTTCTGAAACTGAAACAAACTACAGGTTCTCTAACATCCACTGCTTTTCAGTTAAGCGCGAGAAATGTATGAGCTTCGTGAACGCTGTAGTTTTGTTTGAGCTGAAAAATAACTGCGTTTACCTGAAACGAAGTCTTGCTTGTAGGAAGACACAGAGCCTGCGATTTAACTCCATTTCTGAAGGAAAACACACAGCACAGTTCTCCTCCATGAAACAAACTCTGCTTTATAGAGAGAAGCACGCTTTTGCTTTCTAAAGTCTCTAATACAGCAGGAAACGTGAGTGTGCTCAGAACAAAAGATCGGTGTTTCCTACACATACGGACGATATTTAGTTCAACTCAGTGTGTGAAACTGATACAAACCAGAGGTCCTCTAACATCCAATGCTTCTCAGTTAAGCGTGATAAACGTGTGAGCTTTGTGAACGTTAGATTTGTAGTGCTGATAAGGGACTGCGTTTACCTGAAACAAAGTCTTGCTTGTAGGAAGACACAGAGCCTGGGATTTAACACCATTTCTGAAGGAAACACACTGCACAGTTTCCAGCCATGAAACACACTCTGCTTTAGAGCAAGAAGCACGCTCTTGCTTTCTAAAGACTCTAATACAGCAGGAAATGTGAGTGTTCCCAGAACAAATGAATGGTGTTTCCTACACATACACACCTTATCCATTTGAACTCTGCTTCTGAAACTGATACAAACCACAGGTTCTCTAACATAAAATGCTTTTCTGTTAAGCCGGAGAAACGTATGTGCTTCGTGAACGTTGTAGTTTTGTTTGAGCTGAAATGTAACTGCGTTTACCTGAAACGAAGTCTTTCTTGTAGGAAGACACAGAGACTGTGATTTAACTCCATTTCTGAATGGAAACACACAGCACAGTTCTCATCCATGAAGCACACTCTGCTTTAGAGCTAAAAGCAAACTCTTGCTTTCTAAAGTCTCTAATACAGCAGGAAACATGAGTTGCTCAGAACAAAAGAACGGCGTTTCCTACACATACAGACCTTATCTATTTCAACTCTGCTTCTGAAACTGATACAAACCACAGGTCCTCTAACATCCAATGCTTTTCATTTAAACGCGAGAAACGTCTGAGCTTCGTGAATAATGTAGCTTTGTTTGAGTTGAAAAGGGACTGCGTTTACCTGAAACGAAGTCTTTCTTGTAGGAAGACACAGAGCCTTTGATTTAACTCCATTTCTGAAGGGAAACACACAGCACAGTTCTTATCCATGGAACGTACTCTGTTTTAGTGCAAGATGCACGCTCTTGCTTTCTAGAGTCTGTAATTCAACAGGAAATGTCAGTGTGATCATAAAACAAGAAATGTGTTTCCTAAACATACAGACCTTATCGAGTTCACTCTGCTTCTGAAACTGATACAAACCACAGGTCCCCTAACATCCAATGCTTTTCATTCAAGCGCGAGAAACGAGTGAGCTTCGTGAACTGTAGCTTTGTTTGAGCTGAATAGAGACTGCCTTTACCTGAAAGGAAGTCTTCCTTGTAGGAAGACACAGAGGATGGGATTTAACGCCATATCTGAAGAGCAGCACTCAAACAGTTCCCATCCATGAAACACACCTGCTTTAGAGCAAGAAGCATGCTATTGCTTTCTAGAATCTCTGATACAGCAGGAAGCGTGAGTGTGATCACAACAGAAGGACTGTGTTTCCTACATATACGGGCCATATCGAGTTCAACACTGCTCAGGAAACTGATACAAACCACAGGTCCTCTAACATCCCATACTTGTCAGTTAAGAGCGAGTCACATGTGAGCTTCTTGTACGTTCTTGCTTTGTTTTAGCTGAAAAGTGCTGGCGTTTACGTGAAACAAAGTCTTTCTTGTAGGAAGACACAGAGTGTGTGATTTAACTCCGTCTCTGAAGGGAACCACACAGCACAGATCTCATCCATGAAACACACTTTGCTTTAGAGCAAGAAGCACGCTCTTGTTTTCTAGAGTCTCTAATACAGCAAGAAACGTGAGTGTGCTCAGAACAAAAGAACGGTGTTTCCTACACATACGGACCTTATCTATTTCAACTCTGCTTCTGAAACTGATACAAACTACACATCCTCTGACATCCAATGCTTTTCAGTTATGCGTGAAAAAACATGTGAGCTTCATGAACTTTGTAGTTTTGTTTTTAGGTGAAAAGTGACTGCGTTTACCTGAAACGAAGTCTTGGTTGTAGGAAGACACAGAACATGGGATTTAACTCCATTTCTGAAGAACAGCACTCAGCACAGTTCCCAACCATGAAACACACTCTGCTTTAGAGCAAGTAGCACACTCTTGCTTTCTAGAGTCTGTAATACAGCAGGAAATGTGAGTGTGATCATGAACAAAGAACTGGGTTTCCTACACATACGGACCATATCGAGTTCAACTCTGCTTCTGAAACTGATACAAACCACAAGTCCTCTAACATCAAATGCTTTTCATTTAAGAGCCAGAAACGTGTGAGTTTCGTGAACATTGTTGTTTTGTTTGATCTGAATAGGGATGGCGTTTACCTGAAACGAAGTCTTGCTTGTAGGAAGACACAGAGTATGGATTTATCGCCATTACTGAAGAGCAGCAGTCAGCACTGTTCCCATCCATGAAAAACACTCTGCTTTAGAGCAAGAAACACGCTCTGGCTTTCTAAAATCTGTAATACAGCAGGAACATGAGTGTAATCATAACCAAAGGACTGTGTTTCCTAAACAAACGGACCATATCGAGTTCAACTCTGCTCAGGAAACTGATACAAACCACAGGCCCTCTAACATCCCATGCTTGTCAGTGAAGAGCGAGACACGTATGAGCTTCTTATATGTTGTTGCTTTATTTTAGGTGAAAAGTAATGGCGTTTACCTGAAATGAAGTCTTCCTTGTAGGAAGAAACAGAGCCTGGGATTTAACTCCATTTCTGAAGAGCAGCACTCAGGACAGTTCCCATCCATGAAACACACTCTGCTTTAGAGTAAGAAGCATGCTCTTGTTTTCTAGAGTCTCTAAAAGAGCAGGATATGTGAGTGTGCTCAGAAGAAAAGAACGGTGTTTTCTACACATACAGACCTTATCTACTTCAACTCTGCTTCTGAAACTGACACAAATCAAAGTTCCTCTAACATCCAATGCTTTTCATTTAAGCACGAGAAACGTGTGAGCTTCTTGAACGATGTACCTTCGTTTGAGCTGAAAAGGGACTGCATTTATCTGATGCGAAGTCTTGCTTGTTGAAAGACTCATAGCTTGGGATTTAACTCCATTTATGAAGGGCAACACTAAGCACAGTTCCCATCCATAAAACACACTCTGCTTTAGAGCAAGAAGCACGTTCTTGCTTTCTAGAATCTGTAATACAGCAGGAAATGTGAGTGTGATCATAACCAAAGGACTGTGTTTCCTAAACATACGGACCATATCGAATTCAACTCTGCTTCTGAAACTGCTACAAACCACCGGTCCTCTAACATCCTATGCTTTTCTGTTAAGAGAGAGATACATGTGAGCTTCTTGAACAATGTAGCTTCCTTTGAGCTGAAAAGGGGCTGCGTTTCCCTGAAAGGAAATCTTGCTTGTAGGAAGACAGAGTCTGGGATTTAACAGCATTTCTTAAGGAAACACACTGCACAGTTCTCATCCATGAAACACACTCTGCTTTAGAGCAAAAAGCACGCTCTTGCTTTCTAGAGTCTCTTATACTGCAGGAAACATGAGTGTGCTCAAAACAAAAGAACGGTTTTTCCTACCCATATGGACCACATCTAGTTCAACTCTGCTTCTGAAACTGATACAAACTCAGGTCCTCTAACATCCAATGCTCTTCATTTAAGCGCGAGAAACGTGTGAGCTTCATAAACAATGTAGCTTCCTTTGAGCTGAAAAGGGACTGTGTTAAGAATAAACGAAGTGTTGCTTGTAGTAAGGCACAGAGCCTGGGATTTAACTCCATTTCTGAAGGGAAACACACAGCACAGTTCACATCCATGAAACACACTCTGCTTTAGAGGAAGTAGCACGCTATTGCTTTCTAGAGTTTCTAATAAAGCAGGAAACATGAGTGTGCTCAAAACAAAAGAACGGTGTTTTCTACACATACAGACCTTATCTATTTCAACTCTGCTTCTGAAACTGACACAAATCAAAGGTCTTCTAACATCCAATGCTTTTAATTTAAGCACACGAAACGTGAGAGATTCTTGAACGATGTACATTCGTTTGAGCTGAAAAGGGACTGCATTTATCTGAAACGAAGTCTTGCTTGTAGGAAGACTCATAGCCTGGGATTTAACTCCATTTCTGAAGAGCAACACTCAGCACAGCTCCCATCCATGAAACACACTCTGCTTTAGAGCAAGAAGCATGCTCTTGCTTTCTAGAGTCTGTAATACAGCAGGAAATGTAAGTGTGATCATAACCAAAGGACTGTGTTTCCTACACATACAGACCATATCGAATTCAACTCTGCTTCTGAAACCGATACAAACCACTGGTCCCCTAACATCCTAGGCTACAGTTAAGAGCAAGAATCTTGTGAGCTTCGTGAACATTGTTGCTTTGTTTGAGGGTAAAAGTGACTGTGTTTGCCTTAAATGAATTATTGCTTGTAGGAAGACACAGAGCCTGGGATTTAAGTCCATTTCTAAAGAGAAATAAACAGCACAGATCTCATCCATGAAACACACTCTGCTTTATAGCAAGAAGCACGCTCTTACTTTCTAGAGTCTCTAATACAGCAATAAACGTGAGTGTGCTCAAAACAAAAGAACAGTGTTTCCTACACATATGGACCACAGATAGTTCAACTCTGCTTCTGACACTGATATAAACCACAGGTCCTCTAACATCCAATGCTTTTCATTTAAGCGCGATAAACGTGTGAGCTTTGTGAACAATGAAGCTTCCTTTGAGATAAAAAAGGACTGCATTTACCTGAAACGAAGTCTTGCTTGTAGGAAGACACAGAGCCTGTGATTTAACTCCATTTCTGAAGGGAAACACACTGCACAGTTCCCATCCATGAAACACACTCTGCTTTAGTGCAAGAAGCATTCTCTTGCTTTTCAAAGTCTGTAATAGAGCAGGAAACGTGAGTGTGCTTGGAAGAAAAGAACAGTGTTTTCTACACACACAGGCCTATTCTACTTCAACTCTACTTCTGAAACTGATACAAACCACAGGTCCTCTAACATCCAATGCTTTTCAGTCATGCACGGGAAACGTGTGAGCTTCGTGAACGATGTAGCTACATTTGAGCTGAATAGGGACTATGTTTACCTGAAACAATGTCTTGTTTGTTGAAGACACAGAGTATGGGATCTAACGCCATTTCTGAAGAGCATCACACAGCACAGTTCCCATCCATGAAACACACTCTGCTTTAGAGCCAGAAGCATGCTCTTGCTTTTTAGAGTCTCTAATACAGCAGGAAATATGAGTGTGCTCAGAACAAAACAAGTGTTTTTCCTACACATATGGACCTCATCTTGTTCAACTCTGCTTCTGAAACTGATGCAAACCACAGATAATCTAACATCCAATGCTTCACAGTTAAGAGCAAAAACTTTTGTGCTTTGTGAACAATAGTGCTTCGTTTGAGCTGAAAAGTGATTGCATACAGACCTTATCTATTTCGACTCTGCTTCTGACACTGATACAAACCACAGGTTCTCTAACATCCAATGCTTTTTAGTTAAGCACCAGAAACGTGTGAGCATCGTGAAAGTTGAAGTTTTGTTTGAGCTGAAAAGTGACTGCTTTTACCTGCAGAAACTTGAGTGTGATCACAACCAAAGGACTGTGTTTCCGACATATACAGACCATATCGGGTTCAACTCTGCAAAGGAAAGTGATACAAACCACAGGTCCTCTAACATCCAATGCTTTTCAGTTAAGAGCGAGAAACGTGTGAGCTTCATGAACGTTGTATTATTTGATCTGAAAAGTGACTGCGTTTACCTTAAACGAAGTCTTGCTTGTAGAAAGACACAGAGGCTGGGATTAAACTCCATTTCTGAAGGGAAACATACAGCACAGTTCTCATCCATGAAACACACTCTGCTTTAGAGCAAGAAGCGCGCTTTTCCTTTCTAGAGTCTCTAATAGAGCAGGAAACGAGAGTGTGCTCAGAAAAAAAGAGCGATGTTTCCTACCTATATGGACCATTTATACTTTTATTCTGCTTCTGAAACTGATACACACCACAGGTCCTCTAATATCCAATGCTTTTCATTTAAGCGAGAGAAAAGTGTGAGCTTCGTAAACAATGTTGCTTTGTTTGAGCTGAAAAGGGACTGCGTGTACCTGAAACGAAGTCTTTCTTGTAGGAAGACACAGAGCAAGGGATTTAACACCATTTCTGAAGGGCAACACTCAGCACAGTTCCCATCCATGAAACACAATCTGCTTTAGAGTAAGAAGGACGCTCTTACATTCTAGAGTCTGTAATACGGCAGGAAATGTGAGTGTGATCATAACAAAAGGACTGTGTTCCCTATACATACTGACCATATCGAGTACAACTCTGCTTCTGAAACTGATACAAACCACAGGTCCTCTAACATCAAATGCTTTTCAGGTAAGAGGGAGAAACGTGTGAGCTTCGTGCACCATGTAGCTTCCTTTTAGCTGAAATGGGACTGCATTTACCTGAAACGGAATCTAGCTTGTTGGAAAACAGAGCCTAGGATTTAACACCGTTTATGAAGGAAACACACTGCACAGTTCCCATCCATGAAACACACTCTGCTTTAAAGAAAGAAGCACGCTCTTGCTTTCTAAAGTCGCTAATACAGCAGGAAACATGAGTGTGCCCAGAACAAAAGAATGGTGTTTCCCACACATACAGACCTTATCTCTTTCAACTCTGCTTCTAAAACTGATACAAACCAGGGGTTCTCTATCATCCAATGCTTTTCAGTTAAGAGAGAGAAACGTGTGAGCTTCGTGAACGATGTAGCTGCCTTTGAGCTGAAAAGTAACTGCTATTACCTGAAAAGAAGTCTTGCTTGCAGGAAGACACAGAGCATGGGATTTAACTCCATTTCTGAAGGGAAACATACAGCACAGTTCTCATCCATGAAACACACTCTGCTTTAGAGCAAGAATCATGCATTTGCTTTCTAGATTCTCTAATAGAGCAGGAAACGTGAGTGTGCTCAAAAAAAAAAGAGATGAGTTTCCTACCCATATGGAACCCATCCTGTTCAACTCTTCTTCTGAAAGTGATACAAACCACAGGTCCTCTAACATTCAATGCTTTTCAGTTAAGAGAGAGAAACGTGTGAGCTTCGTGGAAGATGTAGCTTTGTTTGAGCTGAAAAGGGACTGTGTTTACCTGAAAGGAAATCTTGCTTGTAGGAAGACACAGAGCCTGGGATTTAACTCCATTTCTGAAGGGAAACATACAGCACAGTTCTCATCCGTGAAACACACTCTGCTTTAGAACAAGAAGCATGCATTTGCTTTCTAGAGTCTCTAATAGAGCAGGAAACGTGAGTGTGCTCAGAACCAAAGAGCGGTGTTTCCTACACATATGGACCTTATATACTTTTACTCTGCCTCTGAAACTGATATGCACCACAGGTCCTCTATCATCCAATGCTTTTCAGTTAAGTGCGAGAAACATGTGAGCTTCGTGAACATTGTTGCTTTTTTTGAGCTGAAAAGTGACTCCTTTTACCTGAAACGAAGTACTGCTTGTAGGAAGACCCAGAGCCTGGGATTTAACGCCATTTCTGAAGGAAACACACAGCACTGTTCTCATTCATGAAACACAGTCTGCTTTAGAGCAAGAAGCACGCTTTTGCTTTCTAGAGTCTCTAATACAGCAGGAAACGTGAGTGTGCTCAAAACAAAAGGACGGTGTTTCCTACCCATATGGACCAGTTCTAGTTCAACTCGGCTTCTGAAACTGATAGAAACCACAGATCCTCTAACATCCAATGCTTCTCAGTAAGCTCGATAATCCTGTGAGCTTCGTGAACGGTGTAGATTCGTATGAGCTGAAAAGGGACTGTGTTTAACTGAAAAGAATTCTTTCTCGTAGAAAGATACAGAGTCTGGGATTTAACTCCATTTTAGAAGGGCAACACTCAGCACAGTTTCCATCCATGAAACACACTCTGCTTTAGAGCAAGAAGGACGCTCTAGCTTTCTAGAGTCTGTAATACAGCAGGAAACGTGAGTGTGCTCAGAACAAAAGAACAGTGTTTCCTACACATACAGACGATATTTACTTCAACTCTGCTTCTGAAACTGATACAAACCATAGGTCCTCTAACATTCAATACTTTTCAATCAACACTCAGCACAGTTCCCACCAATGAAACACACTCTGTTTTAGTGCAAGAAGCACGCTCTTGCTTTCTAGAATCTCTAATACAGCAGGAAACGGGGGTGTGCTCAGAACAAAAGAACTGTGTTTTCTACACTTATGGACAACATCTAGTTCAACTCTGCTTCTGAAACTGTTACAAACCACAGGTCCTCTAACATCCAGTACTTTTCAGTTAACAGCGAGATGCGTGTGAGCTTCTTGTACATTGTTGCTTTGTTTTAGCTGAAAAGTGTTTGCGTTTACCTGAAACGAAGTCTTCCTTGTAGGAAGAAACAGAGCCTGGGATTTAACTCCATTTCTAAAGGGAAACACACAGCACTGTTCTTATCCATGAAACACACTCTGCTTTAGAGCAGGAAGCACACTCTTGCTTTATAGATTCTCTAATAAAGCAGGAAACGTGAGTGTGCTCAAAACAAAAGGACGGTGTTTCCTACCTAAATGGACCACATCTACTTCAACTCTGCTTCTGAAACTGATAGAAACCACAGATCCTCTAATATCCAATGCTTCTCATTTAAGAGCGAGAAACTTGTGAGCTTCGTGAACATTGTAGTATTGTTTGAGCTGAAAAGTGATTGCGTTTATCTTAAATGAAGTCTTGCTTGTAGGAAGACACGGAGCCTGGGATTTAACTATATTTCTGAAGGGAAACACAATCCTCAGTTCTCAGTTCTCAGCCATGAAACACACTCTGCTTTAGAGAGAGAAGCATGCTCTTGCATTCTAGAGTCTCTAATACATCAGGAAACGTGAGTGTGCTCAAAACAAAAGAACAGCGTTTCTTACCCAATGGACCACATCTACTTCAACTCTGCTTCTGAAACTGATAGAAACCACAGATCCTCCAATATCCAATGCTTCTCAGTTAAGAGCGAGAAGCGTGTGAGCTTCGTGAACGTTGTAGTTTTGTGTGAGATGAAAAGTTACTGCGTTTACATGAAAAAAAGTCTTGCTTGTAGGAAGACACAGAGCCTGGCATTTAACTCCATATCTGAAGGGAAACACACAGCACAGTTCTCAGCCATGAAATACACTCTGCTTTAGAAAAAGAAGCATGCTCTTGCTTTCTAGATTCTCTAATACATCAGGAAACATGAGTGAGCTCAGAACAAAAGAACGAGTTTCCAACCCATATGGACCACATCTAGTTCAACTCTGCTTCTGAAACTGATAGAAACCACAGGTCCTCTAACATCCAATGCTTTTCAGTTAAGAGCAAGAAACGTGTTAGCTTCGTGAACGATGTAGCTTCGTTTGAGCTGAAAAGGGACTGCGTTTACCTGAAACGAAGTCTTGCCTGTAGGAAGACACAGAGCCTGGTATTTAACTCCTTTTCTAAAGGGAAACACACTGCACTGTTCTCCTTCATGAAACGCACTCTGCTTTACTGCGAGAAGCACGCTCTTTCTTTTTAAAGTCTCTAATACAGCATGAAAGTTGAGTGTGCTCAGAACAAAAGAATGATGTTTCCTACACATACGGACCATATTTAGTTCAAGTCAGCTTCTGAAACTGATACACACCACAGGTTCTCTAACATCCAATGCTTTTTTTTGAAGCGTGATAATCGTGTGAGCTGTGTGAATGATGTAGCTTTCTTTGAGCTGAAGAGGGACTGCTTTTACCTGAAACGTAGTCTTTCTTGTAGGAAGACACAGACCTGGGATTTAACACCATTTCTGAAGGGCAATACTCAGCACAGTTCCCATCCATGAAACACACTCTGCTTTAGAGCAAGAAGGACGCTCTTGCTTTCTAGAGTCTGTAATACAGCAAGAACGTGAGTGTGATAATAACCAAAGGACTGTGTTTCCTACACATACTGACCATATCGAGTTCAACTCTGTTTCTGAAACTGATACAAACCACAGGTCCTCTATCATCCAATGCTTTTCAGTTAAGCGCGAGAAAAATGTGAGCTTCGTGAACAATGTAGCTTCGTATGAGCGGAAAAGGGACTGCATTTACCAGAAAAGAAGTCTTGCTTGTAGGAAGACACAGAGCTTGGGATTTAACTCCATTTCTGAAGGGAAACACTCAGCACAGTTCCCATCCATGAAACACACTCTGCTTTAGAGCAAGAAGCACGCTCTTGCTTTCTAGAGTCTCTAATACAGCAGGAAAGACGAGTGTGATCAAAACCAAAGGACTGAGTTTCCTACATATACGGACAATATCGAGTTCAACTCTGTTCATGAAACTGATACAAACCACAGGTCTTCTAACATCTCATGCTTGTCACTTAAGAGCGAGACACGTGTGAGCTTCTTGTAGGTTGTTGCTTTGTTTAAGCTGAAAAGTGTTTGCGTTTATCTGAAACGAAGTCTTCCTTGTAGGAAGAAACAGAACCTGTGATTTAACTCCATTTCTGAAGGGAAACACACATCAGAGTTCTCATCCATGAAACACACTCTGCTTTACAGCAAGAAGCACGCTCTTGCTTTCTAGAGTCTCTAATGCAGCAGGAAAACTGAGTGTGCTCAGAACAAAAGAGCGGGGTTAACTACACATACGTACCATATCTATTTCAACTCTGCTTCTGAAACTGATACACACCACAGGTCCTCTAACATCTAATGCTTTTCAGTGAAGAGCGATAAACATGTGAGCTTTGTGAACGATGTTGCATCGTTTGAACTGAAAAATGATTGTGTTTACTTGAAACAAAGTCTTGCTTGTAGAAAGACACAGAGCCTGGGATTTAACTCCATTTCTAAAGGGAAACACACAGCACAGTTCTCATCCATGAAACAACTCTGCTTTAGAGCGTGTATCACGCACTTGCTTTCTAGAGTCTCTAATACAGCAGGAAACGTAAGTGTGCTCAGAACAAAAGAACTGTGTTTCCTACACATATGGACCACATCTAGTTCAACTCTGCTTCTGAAACTGATACAAACCACTGGTCCTCTAACATCCAATGCTTTTCAGTCAAGGGCGATAAACGTGTGAGCTTCGTGAACGATGTAGCTTCATTTGAGGTGAATAGGGACTGCATTTACCTGAAACGAAGTCTTTCTTGTAGGAAGACACAGAGTATGGCATTTAACGCCATTTCTGAAGAGCAGCACTCAGAACAGTTCCCATCCATAATAACACACTCTGCTTTAGAGCATGAAGCACACTGTTACTTTGTAGAGTCATTAATACAGCAGGAAATGTGAGTGTAATCATAAAAAAGAACTGTGTTTCCTACACATACGGACCATATCTAGTTCAACTCTGCTTCTGAAACTGATACAAACTACAGGTCCTCTAACAACCAATGCTTTTCAGTTAAGCGCGAGAAACGTATAAGCTTTGTGAACAATGTAGCTTTGTTTGAGCTGAAAAGGGACTGCATTTACCTGAAAAGAAGTCTTGCTTGCAGGAAGACACAGAGCCTGGGATTTAACTTCATTTCTGAAGGGCAACACTCAGCACAGGTCCCAGCCATGAAACATACTCTGCTTTAGAGCAAGAAGCATGCTCTTCCTTTCCAGAGTCTCTAATACAGCAGGAAATGTTTTGTGTGATCACAACCAAAGGACTGAGTTTCCTACATATACGGACCATATCGAGTTCAACTCTGCTTCTGAAACTGATAAAAACCACAGGTCCTATAACATACAATGCTTCTCAGGTTAAGCGCGAGAAATGTGTGAGCTTTGTGAATGATGTAGCTTCGTTTAAGCTGAAAAGGGACTGCGTTTACCTGAAAAGAAGTCTTGCTTGTAGGAAGACAGAAAACATGGGATATTAGTCCATTCCTGAAGAGAAGCACTCAGCACAGTTCCCATCCATGAAACACACTCTGCTTTAGAGCAAGAAGCATGCAATGCTTCTAGAATCTCTAATATAGCAGGAAACGTGAGTGTGCTCAGAACAAAAGAACTGTGATTCCTACCCATATGGACCACATCCATTTCAACTCTGTTTCTGAAACTGATACAAACCACAGGTCCTCTAACATCCAATGCTTTTCAGTTAAGCGCGAGAAAAATGTGAGATTCGTGAACAATGTAGCTTTGTATGAGCGGAAAAGGGACTGCACTTACCGGAAAAGAAGTCTTGCTTGTAGGAAGACACAGAGCTTGGGATTTAACTCCATTTCTGAAAGGAATCACTCAGCACAGTTCCCATCCATGAAACACACTCTGCTTTAGAGCAAGAAGCACGCTCTTGCTTTCTAGAGTCTCTAATACAGCAGGAAACAAGAGTGTGATCAAAACCAAAGGACTGAGTTTCCTACATATATGGACGATATCGAGTTCAACTCTGTTCATGAAACTGATACAAACCACAGGTCTTCTAACATCTCATGCTTGTCACTTAAGAGCGAGACACGTTTGACCTTCTTGTAGGTTGTTGCTTTGTTTAAGCTGAAAAGTGTTTGCGTTTATCTGAAACGAAGTCTTCCTTGTAGGAAGAAACAGAGCCTGTGATTTAACTCCATTTCTGAAGGGAAACACACATCAGAGTTCTCATCCATGAAACACACTCTGCTTTACAGCAAGTAGCACGCTCTTGCTTTCTAGAGTCTCTAATGCAGCAGGAAAACTGAGTGTGCTCAGAACAAAAGAGCGGGGTTAACTACACATACGTACCATATCTATTTCAACTCTGCTTCTGAAACTGATACACACCACAGGTCCTCTAACATCTAATGCTTTTCAGTGAAGAGCGATAAACATGTGAGCTTTGTGAACGATGTTGCATCCTTTGAACTGAAAAGTGATTGTGCTTACCTGAAACAAAGTCTTGCTTGTAGAAAGACACAGAGCCTGGGATTTAACTCCATTTCTAAAGGGAAACACACAGCACAGTTCTCATCCATGAAAAACACTCTGCTTTAGAGCATGTAGCACGCACTTGCTTTCTAGAGTCTCTAATACAGCAGGAAACGTAAGTGTGCTCAGAACAAAAGAACTGTGTTTCCTACACATATGGACCAAATCTAGTTCAACTCTGCTTCTGAAACTGATACAAACCACTGGTCCTCTAACATCCAATGCTTCTCAGTTAAGAGCGAGTAACGTGTGAGCTTCGTGAACGTTGTTGCTTTGTTTGAGCTGAAAAGTGACTGCGTTTACCTGAACCGAAGTCTTGCTTGTTGGAAGAAACAGAGCCTGGGATTCAACTCCATTTCTAAAGGGAAACACACTGCACAGTTTTTATCCATGAAACACACTCTGCTTTAGAGCAAGAAGCATGCTCTTGCTTTCTAGAGTCTCTAATACAGCAGGAAACGTGAGTGTGCTCAGAACAAAAGAACGGTGTTTCCTAAACACACGGACAATATTTAGTTCAACTCTGATTCTGAAACTGATACAAACCACAGGTCCTCTAACATCCAATGCTTTTCAGTCAAGAGCGATAAACGTGTGAGCTTCGTGAGCGATGTAGCTTCATTTGAGGTGAATAGGGACTGCATTTACCTGAAACGAAGTCTTTCTTGTAGGAAGACACAGAGTATGGCATTTAACGCCATTTCTGAAGAGCAGCACTCAGCACAGTTCCCATCCATTAAACACACTCTGCTTTAGAGCATGAAGCGCACTGTTACTTTGTAGAGTCATTAATACAGCAGGAAATGTGAGTGTGATCATAAAAAAGAACTGTGTTTCCTACACATACAGACCACATCTAGTTCAACTCTGCTTCTGAAACTGATACAAACTACAGGTCATCTAACAACCAATGCTTTTCAGTTAAGCGCGAGAAACGTATAAGCTTTGTGAACAATGTAGCTTCGTTTGAGCTGAAAAGAGACTGCATTTACCTGAAAAGAAGTCTTGCTTGTAGGAAGACAGAAAACATGGGATTTTAGTCCATTCCTGAAGAGAAGCACTCAGCACAGTTCCCATCCATGAAACACACTCTTCTTTAGAGCAAGAAGCATGCAATTGCTTCTAGATTCTCTAATATAGCAGGAAACGTGAGTGTGCTCAGAACAAAAGAACTGTGATTCCTACCCCTATGGACCACATCCTTTTCAACTCTTCTTCTGAAACTGATACACACCAAAGGTCCTCTAACATCCAATGCTTTTCAGTTAAGAGCGAGAAACCTGTGAGATTTGTGAACGATGTAGCATCCTTTGAGCTGAAAAGTGATTGAGTTTACCTGAAACAAAATCTTGCTTGTAGGATGACACAGAACCTGGAATTTAACTCCATTTCTGAAGGGAAACACACAGCACAGTTCTCATCCATTAAACACACTCAACTTTAGAACAAGAAGCACGCTCTTGCTTTCTAGAGTCTCTAATAGAGCAGGAAACCTGAGTGTGCAAAAACAAAAGAACGGTGTTTCCTACCCATATGGACCACATCTATTTCAACTCTGCTTCTGAAACTGAGAGAAACCACAGATCCTCTAACATCCAATGCTTCTCAGTTAAGAGCGAGAAACGTGTGAGCTTCGTGAACGCTGTAGCTTCCTTTGAGCTGAAAAGGGACTGCGTTTACCGGAAACAAAGTCTTGTTTGTTGGAAGACACAGAGCCTGGGATTTAACTCCTTTTCTAAAGGGAAACACACAGCACTGTTCTCATCCAAGGAACATACTGTGCTTTAGAGCGAGAATCACGCTCTTGCTTTCTAAACTCTCTAATACAGCAGGAAACGTGAGTGTGCTCAGAACAAAAGCACGGTGTTTCTTATACATACGGACCATATTTAGTTCTACTCTGTTCTGAAACTCATACAAAACACAGGTCCTCTAACATCCAATGCTTGTCAGCCAAGCGAGATAAATGTGTGAGCTACGTGAACGATGTAGCTTTGTTTGAGCTGAAAAGGGACTGCGTTTTCCTGAAATGAAGTCTTTCTTGTAGGAAGACAGAGAGCCTGGGATTTAACACCATTTCTGAAGGGCAACACTCAGCACAGTTCCCATCCAGGAAAAACACTCTGCTTTAGAGCAAGAAGCACGCTCTTGTTTTCTAAAGTCTCTAATAAAGCAGGAAACATGTGTGTTCACAGAACAAAAGAATGGTGTTTCCTACACATACAGACCTTATCTATTTCAACACTGCTTTTTAAACTGATACAAACCACAGGTTCTCTAATATCCAATGCTTTTCAGTTAAGCATGAGAAACGTGTCAGCTTTGTAAAAGTTGTAGTTTTGTTTGAGCTGAAAAGTAACTTCTTTTACCTGAAACGCAGTCTTGCTTGTAGGAAGACACAGAGCCTGTGATTTAACTCCATTTCTGAAGTGAAACACACAGCACAGTTCTCATACCTGAAACACACTCTGCTTTAAAACAAGTAGAACACTCTTGCTTTATAGAGTCTCTAATACAGCAGGAAACATGAGTGTGCTCAGAACAAAAGAGCTGTGTTAACTACACATACGGACTATATCTAGTTCAACTCTGCTTCTGAAACTTATACACACCACAGGTCCTCAAACATCCAAGCTTTTAGTTAAGAGCGAGAAACGTGTGAGTTTTGTGAACATAGTTGCTTCTTTTGAGCTGAAATGGGACTGCGTTTACCTGAAACTATGTCTTGCTTGTAGGAAGACACAGCGCCTGGGATTTAACTCCATTTCTAAAGGGAAACACACTGCACAGTTCTCATCCATGAAACACACTCTGCTTTAGAGCAAGAAGCACGCTCTTGCTTTCTAAAGTCTCTAATAAATCATGAAACATGTGTGTTCCCAGAACAAAAGAATGGTGTTTCCTACACACACAGACCATATCGGGTTCAATTCTGCTTCTGAATCTGATATAAACCACAGGTCCTCTAACATACAATGCTTTTCATTTAAGCGTGAGAAAGGTGTGAACTTTGTGAATGATGTAGCTTCCTTTGAGCTGAAAAATGACTGCTTTTACCTGAAACAAAGTCTTGCTTATAGGAAGACACAGAGTATGGGATTTAAGGCCATTTCTGAAAGGAAACACATAGCACAGCTCTCAGCCATGAAACACACTCTGCTTTAGAGCAGTTGGCACGCTCTTACTTTCTAGAGACTCTAATAGAGCAGGAAATGTGAGTGTGCTAAAAAAAAACGGACGGAGTTTCCTACCTAAATAGACCACATCTAGTTCAACTCTGCTTCTGAAACTGATAGAACCACAGATCCTCTAAAAAAACAAGCTTTCCAGTTAAGAGTGAGAAACGTGTGTGTTTTGTGAACACAGTTGCTTAGTTTGAGCTGAAAAGGGACTGCGTTTACCTGAAACTATGTTTTGCTTATTGTAAGACACAGAGCCTGGGATTTAACTCCATTTCTGAAGGATAACACACAGCACAGTTCTCATCCATAAAACACACTCTGCTTTAGAGCAAGAAGCACGCACTTGCATTCTAGAGTCTCTAATACAGCAGGAAAGTTGTGTGTGCTCAGAACAAAAGAACGGTGTTTCCTATACATGCAGACCATATTTAGTTCAACTCTGTCCTGAAACTGATACAAAACACAGGTCCTCTAACATCCAATGCTATTCAATCAAACGCGATAAACGTGTGAGCTTCAGAATGATGTAGCTCCACTTGAGCTGAAAAGGGACTGCGTTTACCTGAAACGAAGTCTTCCTTGTAGGAAGACACAGAGCCTGAGATTTAAAACCATTTCTGAAGGGCAACACTCAGAACAGTTCCCATCCATGAAACACACTGTGCTTTAGAGCAAGAAGCACACTCTTGTTTTCTAAAGTCTCTAATACAACAGGAAACGTGAGTGGGCTCAGAACAAAAGATCGGTGTTAACTACACATAAGGACCGTGTCTAGTTCAACTCTGCTTCTGAAACTGATACAAAACACATGTCCTCTAAAATCCAATGCTTTTCAGTTAAGCGCGAGAAACGTGTAAGTTTCATGAAAGATGTAGGTTTGTATGAGCTTAAAAGGGACTGCATTTACCTGAAACGAAGTCTTGCTTGTTGGAAGACACAGAGCTTGGGATTTAACTCCATTTCTCAAGGAAAACACACTGTACAGTTCTCATCCATGAAACACTCTCTGCTTTAGAGCAAGTAGCACGCTCTTGCTTCCTAAATTCTCTAATACAGCAGGAAGGGTGAGTGTGCTCAGAAAAAAAGAACGGTGTTTCCTACACATACAGATGATATTTAGTTCAACTCTGCCTCTTAAACTGATACAAACCATAGGTCCTCTAACATCCAATGCTTTTCAGTCAAGCGCGATAAACGTCTGAGCTTCGTGATCGATGTAGCTTCATTTGAGGTGAATAGGGACTGCGTTTACCTGAAACGAAGTCTTGCTAGTAGGAAGACACAGATTATGGCATTTAACTCCATTTCTGAAGAGCAGCACTAAGCACAGTTCCGATCCATGAAACACAATCCGCTTTAGAGCAAGAAGCAAGCTCTTGCTTTCTAGAGTCTCTAATACAGCAGGAAACGTGAGTGAGTTCACAACCAAAGGAATGAGTTTCCTAAGTATACGGACCATATCGAGTTCAACTCTGCTCAGGAAACTGATACAAACCACAGGTCCTCTAACATCTCATGCGTGTCATTTAACAGTGAGACACGTGTGAGCTTCTTGTATGTTGTTGCTTTGTTTTAGTTGAAATGTGTTTGCGTTTACCTCAAAAGAATTCTTCCTTGTAAAAAGAAACAGAGCCTGGGATTTAACTCCATTTGTGAAGCTTAACACACAGCACAGTTCTCATCCATGAAACACACTCTGCTTTAGAGCAAGAAGCACGCTCTTGCTTTCCAGAGTCTCTAATACAGCAGGAAACTTGAGTGTGCTCAGAACAAAAGAATGGTATTTCCTATACATGCAGACGATACTTAGTTCAACTCTGTTCTGAAACTGATACAAAACACAAGTCCTCTAACATCCAATGCTACTCAGTCAGGCGAGATAAACATGTGAGCTTCAGAATGATGTAGGTCCTTTTGAGCTGAAAAGGGACTGCGTTTACCTGAAAAAAAGTCTTGTTTGTAGGAAGACACAGAGCCTGGGATTTAACTCCATTTCTGAAGGGAAACCCACATCACAGTTCTCATCCATGAACACACTCTACTTTAGAGCAAGTAGCACGCTCTTGCTTTCTAGAGTCTCTAATACAGCAGGAAACATGAGTGTGCTCAAAACAAAAGAACAGTGTTTCCTACCAATATGGAGCACATCTAGTTTAATTCTGCTTCTGAAACTGATAGAAACCACAGAACCTCTAACATCCAATGCTTCTCAGTTAAGAGTGAACACTTGTGAGTTTTGTGAACGATGTAGCTTCCTTTGAGCTGAAAAGGTACTGCGTTAACCTGAAATGAAGTCTTGCTTGTAGGAAGACACAGATGCTGGGATTTAACTCTATTTCTGAAGGGAAACACACAACACAGTTCTCATCCATGAAACACACTCTACTTTAGAGCAAGAAGCATGCTCTTGCTTTCTAGAGTCTCTAATACAGGAGGAAACGTGAGTGTGCTTACAAAAAAGAACGGTGTTTCCTATACATGTGGACAATATTTAGTTCAACTCTGATCTGAAACTGATACAAAACACAGGTCCTCTATCATCCAATGCTTTTCGGTCAAGTGTGATAAACATGTGATCTTCAGAACGATGTAGCTTCTTTTGAGCTGAAAAGGGACTGCGTTTACCTGAAACGAAGTCTTCCCTGTAGGAAGACACAGAGCCTGGGATTTAAAACCATTTCTGAAGGGCAACACACAGCACAGTTCCCATCCATGAAACACACTCTGCTTTAGAGCAAGAAGCACACTCTTGTTTTCTAAAGTCTCTAATACAGCAGGAAACGTGAGTGGGCTTAGAACAAAAGATCGGTGTTAACTACACATACAGACCATGTCTAGTTCAACTCTGCTTCTGAAACTGATACAAACCACAGGTCCTCTAACATCCAATGCTTTACAGTTAAGCGCGAGAAACGTGTAAGTTTCCTGAAAGATGTAGCTTTCTATGAGCTGAAAAGGGACTGCATTTACTTGAAACGAAGTCTTGCTTGTTGGAAGACACAGAGCTTGGGATTTAACTCCCTTTCTGAAGGCAACACTCAGCACAGTTCCCATCCATGAAACACACTCTGCTTTGGAGCAAGAAGCAAGCTCTTGCTTTCTAGAGTCTCTAATACAGCAGGAAACGTGAGTGAGTTCACAACCAAAGGACTGAGTTTCCAACGTATACGGACCATATCGAGTTCAACTCTGCTCAGGAAACTGATACAAACCACAGGTTCTCTAACATCTCATGCTTGTCAGTTAAGAGCGAGACACGTGTGAGCTTCTTGTACGTTGTTGCTTTGTTTAAGCTGAAAAGTGTTTGCGTTTACATGAAACGAAGTCTTCCTTGTAGGAAGAAACAGAGCCTGGGATTTAACTCCATTTGTGAAGGGAAAAACACAGCACATTTCTCATCCATGAAATATACTCTGCTTTAGAGCAGGCGGCACGCTCTTGCTTTGTAGAGTCTCTAGTACAGCATGAAACGTGAGTGTGCTCAAAACAAAAGGATGGTGTTCCTACCTAAATGGAACACATTTAGTTCAACTCTCCTTCTGAAACTGATAGAAACCACAGATCCTAAAACAATCAAGCTTTTCAGTTAAGAGCGAGAAACGTGTGAGTTTTGTGAACATAGTTGCTTCATTGAGCTGAAAAGGGACTGCAGTTTCCTGAAACGAAGTCTTGCTTGTAGGAATACACAGAGCCTGGGATTTAACTCCATTTCTGAAGGGAAACACACTGCACAGTTCTCATCAATAAAACACACTCTACTTTAGAGCAAAAAGCATGCTCTTGCTTTCTAGAGTCTCTAATACAGCAGTAAACATGAGTGTGCTCAAAACAAAAGAACACTGTTTCCTACCCATATGGACCACATCTAGTTCAGTTCTGTTTCTGAAACTGATAGAAACCACAGATCCTCTAACATCCAATGCTTCTCAGTTAAGAGTGAACACTTGTGAGTTTTGTGAACGATGTAGCTTCCTTTGAGCTGAAAAGGTACTGCGTTAACCTGAAATGAAGTCTTGCTTGTTGGAAGACACAGATACTGGAATTTAACTCTATTTCTGAAGGGAAACACACATCACAGTTCTCATCCAAGAAACACACTCTACTTTAGAGCAAGAAGCACGCTCTTGTTTTCTAGAGTCTCTAATATATCAGGAACCATGAGTGTGCTCAAAACAAAAGAATGGTGTTTCCTACCCATATGGACCACATCTAGTTCAATTCTGCTTCTGAAACTGATAGAAACCACAGATCCTCTAACATCCAATGCTTCTCAGTTAAGAGCGAACACTTGTGAGATTTGTGAACGATGTAGCTTCTTTTGAGCTGAAAAGGTACTGCATTAACCTGAAACGAAGTCTTGCTTGTAGGAAGACACAGAGCCTGGGATTTAACTCCATTTCTGAAGGATAACAAACTGCACAGTTCCCATTTATGAAACACACTCTGCTTTAGAGCAAGAAGCACGCTCTTGCTTTCTAGATTCTATAATACAGGAGGAAACTTGAGTGTGGTAAGAACAAAAGAACGGTGTTTCCTATACATGCGGATGATATTTAGTTCAACTCTGATCTGAAACTGATACAAAACAGAGGTCCCCTATCATCCAATGCTGTTCAGTCAAGTGCAATAAACGTGTGAGCTTCAGAATGATGTAGCTTCGTTTGAGCTCAAAACGGACTGCATTTACCTGAAACGAAGTCTTCCTTGTACGAAGACACAGAGCCTGGGATATGAAACCATTTCTGAAGGGCAACACTCAGCACAGTTCCCATCCATGAAACACACTCTGCTTTAGAGCAAGAAGCACACTCTTGTTTTCTAAAGTCTCTAATACAGCAGGAAACGTGAGTGGGCTCAGAACAAAAGATTGGTGTTAACTACTCATACAGACTGTGTCTAGTTCAACTCTGCTTCTGAAACTGATACAAACCACAGGTCCTCTAACATCCAATGCTTTACAGTTAAGCGTGAGAAACGTGTAAGTTTCCTGAAAGATGTAGCTTTCTATGAGCTGAAAAGGGACTGCATTTACTTGAAACGAAGTCTTGCTTGTTGGAAGACACAGAGCTTGGGATTTAACTCCATTTCTGAAGGCAACACTCAGCACAGTTCCCATCCATGAAACACACTCTGCTTTAGAGCAAGAAGCAAGCTCTTGCTTTCTAGAGTCTCTAATACAGCAGGAAACGTGAGTGAGTTCACAACCAAAGGACTGAGTTTCCAACGTATACGGACCATATCGAGTTCAACTCTGCTCAGGAAACTGATACAAACCACAGGTTCTCTAACATCTCATGCTTGTCAGTTAAGAGCGAGACACGTGTGAGCTTCTTGTACATTGTTGCTTTGTTTAAGCTGAAAAGTGTTTGCGTTTACATGAAACGAAGTCTTCCTTGTAGGAAGAAACAGAACCTGGGATTTAACTCCATTTGTGAAGGGAAACACACAGCACATTTCTCATCCATGAAATATACTGTGCTTTAGAGCAGGCGGCACGCTCTTGCTTTCTATAGTCTCTAGTACAGCATGAAACGTGAGTGTGCTCAAAACAAAAGGACGGTGTTCCTACCTAAATGGAACACATTTAGTTCAACTCTCCTTCTGAAACTGATAGAAACCACAGATCCTACAACATCCAAGCTTTTCAGTTAAGAGCGAGAAACGTGTGAGTTTTGTGAACATAGTTGCTTCATTGAGCTGAAAAGGGACTGCAGTTTCCTGAAACGAAGTCTTGCTTGTAGGAATACACAGAGCCTGGGATTTAACTCCATTTCTGAAGGGAAACACACTGCACAGTTCTCATCAATAAAACACACTCTACTTTAGAGCAAAAAGCATGCTCTTGCTTTCTAGAGTCTCTAATACAGCAGTAAACATGAGTGTGCTCAAAACAAAAGAACACTGTTTCCTACCCATATGGACCACATCTAGTTCAGTTCTGTTTCTGAAACTGATAGAAACCACAGATCCTCTAACATCCAATGCTTCTCAGTTAAGAGCGAACACTTGTGAGTTTTGTGAACGATGTAGCTTCCTTTGAGCTGAAAATGTACTGCGTTAACCTGAAATGAAGTCTTGCTTGTAGGAAGACACAGATACTGGAATTTAACTCTATTTCTGAAGGGAAACACACATCACAGTTCTCATCCATGAAACACACTCTACTTTAGAGCAAGAAGCACTCTCTTGCTTTCTAGATTCTATAATACAGGAGGAAACTTGAGTGTGGTAAGAACAAAAGAACGGTGTTTCCTATACATGCGGATGATATTTAGTTCAACTCTGATCTGAAACTGATACAAAACAGAGGTCCCCTATCATCCAATGCTTTTCAGTCAAGTGCGATAAACGTGTGAGCTTCAGAATGATGTAGCTTCGTTTGAGCTCAAAACGGACTGCATTTACCTGAAACGAAGTCTTCCTTGTACGAAGACACAGAGCCTGGGATATGAAACCATTTCTGAAGGGCAACACTCAGCACAGTTCCCATCCATGAAACACACTCTGCTTTAGAGCAAGAAGCACACTCTTGTTTTCTAAAGTCTCTAATACAGCAGGAAACGTGAGTGTGCTCAGAACAAAAGATCGGTGTTAACTACACATACGGAACATATCTAGTTCAACTCTGCTTCTGAAACTGATACACACCACAGGTCCTCTAACATCCAATGCTTTTCAGTTAAAAGGGAGAAACGTGTGAGCTTCGTGAATTATGTAGATTTGTTTGAGCTGAATATGAACTGCGTTTACCTGTAACGAAGTATTGCTTGAAGGAAGACAGAGAACATTGGATTTAAGTCCATTTCTGAAGAGCAGCAATCAGCACAGTTCCCATCCATGAAACACACTCTGCTTTAGAGCAAGAAGCACGCACTTGCTTTCTATTGTCTCTAACACAGCAGGAAACATGAGTGTGCTCAAAACAAAAGAACGGTGTTTTCTACCCATATGGAACATATCTAGTTCAACTCTGCTTCTGAAACTGATAGAAAATATAGATCCTCTAACATACAATGCTTTTTGTTTAGCGTGAGAAAAGTGTGAGCTTTATGAATGATGTAACTTCGTTTGAGCTGAAAAGTGACCTCTTTTACCTGAAACGAAGTCTTGCTTGTAGGAAGACAGAAAACATGGGATTTAAGTCCATTTCTGAAGAGCAGCACTCAGTACAGTTCCCATCCGTGAAACACACTCTGCTTTAGAGCAAGAAGCACGCTATTGCTCTAGAATCTCTAATCCAGCAGGAAACTGAGTGTGCTCAGAACAAAAGAACTGTGTTTCCTACGCATATGGACCACATCTAGTTCAACTCTGCCTCTGAAACAGTTAAAATCCAAAGGTCCTCTAACATCCAATGCTTTTCAGTTAAGAGCAAGAAGCATGTGAGCATCGTGAAAATTGTTGTTTTGTTTGAGCTGAAAAGTGACTGCGTTTACCTGAAACAAATTCTTGCTTTTGTAAGAACCAGTGCCTGGGATTTAACTCCATTTCTGAAGGGAAACGCACAGCACATTTCTCATCCATGAAACAAACTCTGCTTTAGAGCAAGAAGCATGCTCTTGCTTTCTAGAGTCTCTAATACAGCAGGAAACTTGAGTGTGCTCAGAACAAAAGAACGGGTTTTCCTATACATGCGGACCATATATAGTTCAACTCTGTTATGAAACTGATACAAACCATAGGTCCTGTAACATCCAGTACTTTTACGTCAAGCGCGATAAACGTGTGAGCTTTGTGAACGATGTAGTTTCATTAGAGCTGAATAGGGACTGCCTTTACCTGAAACGAAGTCTTGCATGTAGGAAGACACAGAGTATGGCATTTAACGCCATTTCTGAAGAGCAGCACTTAGCACAGCTCCCATCCATGAAACACACTCTGCTTTAGAGCAAGTAGGACGCTCTTGCTTTCGAGTCTCTAATACAGCAGAAAACGTGAGTGTGCTCAAAACAAAAGATCGGGTTTAACTACACATACGGACCATATCTAGTTCAACTCTGCTTCTGAAACTGATACACAACACAGGTCCTATAACATCCAATGCTTTTCAGTTAAAAGCGAGAAACGTGTGAGCTTCGTGAATAATGTAGATTTGTTTGAGCTGAAAAGGGACTGTGTTTACCTTAAACGAAGTATTGCTTGTAGTTAGACAGAGAACAAGGGATTTAAGTCCATTTCTGAAGAGCAGCAATCAGCACAGTTCCCATTGATGAAACATGCTCTGCTTTAGAGCAAGAAGCACGCACTTGCTTTCTAGAGTCTCTAATACAGCAGGAAACATGAGTGTGCTCAAAACAAAAGAACGGTGTTTCCTACCCATATGGACCACATCTAGTTCAACTCTGCTTCTGAAACTGATAGAAAACATAGATCCTCTAACATCCAATGCCTCACAGTTAAGAGCGAGAAACGTGTAGGCTTCGTGGATGATGTAGCTTCGTTTGAGCTGAATAGGAACTGGGTTTACCTGAAAGGAAGTCTTGCTTGCAGGAAGACACAGAGTATGGGACTTAACGCCATTTATGAAGAGCAGATCTTAGCACAGTTACAATCCATGAAACAAACTCTGCTTTAGAGCAAGAAGCACGCTCTTGCTTTCTAGAGTCTGAAAAACAGCAGGAACGTGAGTGTGATCATAACCAAAGGACTGTGTTTCCTACACATACAGACCATATCGAGTTCAACTCTGCTTCTGAATCTGATATAAACCACAGGTCCTTTAACATACAATTCTTTTCATTTAAGCGCGAGAAACATGTTAGCTTTTTGAATGATGTAACTTCGTTTGAGCTGAAAAGTGACTGCTTTTACCTGAAACGAAGTCTTGCTTGTAGGAAGACAGAAAACAAGGGATTTAAGTCCATTTCTGATGAGCAGCACTCAGCACAGTTCCCATCCGTGAAACACACTCTGCTTTAGAACAAGAAGCACGCTATTGCTCTAGAATCTCTAATACAGCATGAAACGTGAGTGTGCTCAGAACACAAGAATGGTGTTTCCAACGCATATGGAGCACATCAACTCTGCCTCTGAAACTGTTACAAACCAAAGGTCCTCTAATATCCAATGCTTTTCAGTTAAGAGCGAGAAACATGTGAGCTTTGTGAATAATGTAGCTTCGTTTGAGCTGAAAAGGGAATGTGTTTACCTGAAAGGAAGTCTTGCTTGTAGGAAGACACAGAGCCTGGGATTTAACTCCATTTCTGAAGGGAAACACACAGCACAGTCTCATCCATGAAACACACTCTGCTTTAGAGCAAGTAGCATGCTCTTGATTTCTAGAGTCTGTACTACAGCAGGAAAAGTGAGCGTGATCATAAAAAGAACTGTGTTTCCTACACATACAGACCATATCTAGTTCAACTCTGTTTCTGAAGCTGATACAAACCACAGGTCCTCTAACATCCAATGCTTTTCAGTTAAGAGCGAGAAACGTGTGAGCTTCGTGAACGATGTAGCTTCCTTTGAGCTGAAATGGGACTGCATTTACCTGAAACGAAGTCTTGCTTGTAGGAAGACACAGAGGCTGGGATTAAACTCCATTTCTGAAGGGAAACACACAGCACAGTTCTCATCCATGAAACACAGTCCGCTTTAGAGCAAGGAGCATGCTCTTGCTTCTCAGCGTCTCTAATACAGCAGGAAACGTGAGTGTGCTCAGAACAAAAGAGCGGTGTGAACTACACATACGGACTGCATCTAGTTCAACTCTCCTCTGAAATTGATACATACCACAGGTCCTCTAACATCCAATGCTTTTCAGTTAAGAGCGAGAAACGTGTGAGCTTCGTGAACGATGTAGCTTCCTTTGAGCTGAAATGGGACTGCGTTTACCTGAAACGAAGTCTTCCTTGTAGAAAGACACAGCGCCTGGGATTTAACTCCATTTCTGAAGAGAAACATACTGCAATGTTCCCATCCATGAAACACACTCTGCTTTACAGCAAGAAGCATGCTCTCGCTTTCTAGAGTCTCTATTATAGCAGAAAACGTGAGTGTGCTCAGAACAAAAGAGCGGTGTTTCCTACACATATGGACCATATCTAGTTCAACTCTGCTTCTGAAACTGAAACGCACCAAAGTTCCTCTAACATCCAATGCTTTTCAGATAAGAGCGAGAAATGTGTGAGCTTCGTGAACATTATTGCTGTGTTTGAGCTGAAAAGTGACTGTGTTTACCTGAAACGATATCTTGCTTATAGGAAGACATACAGCCTGGGTTTGAACTCCATTTCTGAAGGGAAACACACAGCACAGTTCTCATCCATGAAACACACTCTGCTTTAGAGCAAGAAGCATGCTCTTGCTTTCTAGAGTCTCTAATACAGCAGCTAACGTGAGTGTGATCACAACCAAAGGGCTGTTTTTCCTACATATACAGACCATATCAAGTAAACCTCGGCTCAGGAAACTGATACAAACCACAGGTCCTCTTACATCCCATGCTTGTCAGTTAAGAGCGAGACACATGTGAGCTTCCTGTACGTTGTTGCTTTATTGTAGCTGAAAAGTGATGGCGTTTACCTGAAACGAAGTCTTCCTTGTAGGAAGAAACAGAGCCTGGGATTTAACTCCATTTCTGAAGGGAAACACACAGCACATTCTCTTTCATGAAACTCACTCTGCTTTAGAGCAAAAAGCATGCTCTTGCTTTCTAGAGTCTCTAATAGAGCAGGAAACGTGAGTGTGCTCAAAACAATAGGACGGTATTTCCTACCCATATGGACCACATCTAGTTCAACTCTGCTAATGAAACTGATACAAACCACAAGGCCTCTAACATCCAATGTTTTTAGTTAAATGCAAGAAACTTGTGAGCTTCGTGAACGTTGTAGTTTTGTTTGAGCTGAAAAGTGATTGTGTTTACCTGAAACGAAGTCTTGCTTGGAGGAAGACACAGAGCCTGGGATTTAACTCCATTTCTGAAGGGAAACAAACAGCACAGTTCTCATCCATGGACCACACTCTGCTTTACAGCAAGAAGCACGCTCTTGCTTTCTAAAATCTCTAATACAGCAGGAAACGTGAGTGTGCTCAGAACAAAAGAACGTTGTTTTGTACACACACAGACCATATCTACTTCAACTCCGCTTCTGAAACTGACACAATTCACAGGTCCTCTAACATCCAATGATTTTCAGTTAAGCGCGAGAAACATGTGAGCTTCTTGAACGATGTAGCTTCGTTTGAGCTGAAAAGGGACTGCATTTACCTGAAATGAAGTCAAGCTTGTAGGAAGACACAGAGCCTGGGATTTAACTCCATTTCTGAAGGGCAACACTCAGCACAGTTCCCATCCATTAAACACACTCTGATTTAGAGCAAGAAGCACGCTCTTGCTTTCTAGAGTCTCTAATTGAGCAGGAAACGTGAGTGTAATCACAACCAAAGGACTGTGTTTCCTACATATACGGACCATATCGAGTTCCATTCTGCTTAGGAAACTAATACAAACCACAGGTCCTCTATCATCCCATGCTTGTCAGTTAAGAGCGAGACACGTGTGAGCTTCGTGAACACTGTTGCTTTGTTTGAGCTGAAAAGGGATTGTGTTTACCTGAAACAAAGTCTTGCTTGTAGGAAGAAACAGAACCTGTGATTTAACTCCATTTCTGAAGCGCAATACTCAGCACAGTTCCCATCCATGATACACAATCTGCTTTAGAGAAAGAAGGACGCTCTTGCTTTCTAGAGTCTGTAATACAGCAGGAAATGTGAGTTTAATCATAACCAAAGGACTGTGTTTCCTACACTTACGGACCATATCGAGTTCAACTCTGCTTCTGAAACAGATACAAACCACAGGTCCTCTAACATCCATTGATTTTCATTTAAGAGTGAGAAACGTGTGAGCTTCATGAATGATTTACCTTCCTTTGAGCTGAAATGGGAGTGCGTTTACCTGAAACGGAATCTTGCTTGTAGTAAGACAGAGCCTGGGATTTAACACCATTTCTGAAGGAAACACACTGCAGAGTTCCCATCCATGAAACACACTCTGCTTTAGAGAAAGAAGCACGCTCTTGCTTTCTAGAGTCTCTAATACAGCCAGAAACATGAGTGTGCTCAGAACGAAAGAGCGGTGTTAACTACACATACAGACTGTATCTAGTTCAACTCAGCTTCTGAAACTGATAAACACAACACTGGTCCACTAACATCCAATGCTTTTCAGTTAAGAGCGAGAAACGTGTGAGCTTCGTGAACAATGTAGCATCGTTTGAGCTGAAAAGGGATTGATTTTACCTGAAACAAGGTCTTGCTTGTAGGATGACACAGAGCCTGGGTTTTAACTCTATTTCTGAAGGGAAACACACAGCACAGTTCTCCTCCATGAAACACACTGTACTTTAGAGCAAAAAGCACGCTCTTTCTTTCTAGAGTCTCTAATAGAGCAGGAAACGTGAGTGTGCTCAAAAAAATAAAGAGCTGTGTTTCATACCCCTATGGACCACATCTAGTTCAACACTTCTTCTCAAACTGATACAAACCACAGGTCCTCTAACATTCAATGCTTTTCAGTTAAGAGCGAGATACATGTGAGCTTCGTGAATGATGTAGCTTCGTATGAGCTGAAAAGGGAATGTGTTTACCTGAAAGGAAGTCTTGCTTGTAGGAAGACACAGAGCCTGGGATTTAACTCCATTTCTGAAGGGAAACACACACCACAGTTCTCATCCATGAAACACACTCTGCTTTAGAACAAGAAGCACGCTGTCACTTTCTAGAGTCTCTATTACAGCAGGAAACATGAGTGTGCTCAGAACAAAAGAGCGGTGTTTCCTACACATACGGACCATATCTAGTTCAACTCTGCTTCTGAAACTGAAACGCACCACAGTTCCTCTAACATCCAATGCTTTTCAGTTAAGAGCGAGAAATGTGTGAGCTTCGTGAACATTATTGGTGTGTTTGAGCTGAAAACTGACTGCGTTTACCTGAAACGATGTCTTGCTTGTAGGAAGACACAGAGCCTGGGATTGAACTCCATTTCTGAAGGGAAACACACAGCACAGTTCTCATCTATGAAACACACTCTGCTTTAGAGCAAGAAGCATGCTCTTGCTTTCTAGAGTCTCTAATACAGCAGGAAACATGAGTGTGATCACAACCAAAGGACTGTGCTTCCTACATATAGGGACCATATCGAGTTCACCTCGGCTCAGGAAACTGATACAAACCACAGGTCCTCTTACATCCCATGCTTGTCAGTTAAGAGCGAGACACGTGTGAGCTTCCTGTACATTGTTGCTTTATTGTAGCTGAAAAGTGATGGCGTTTACCTGAAACGAAGTCTTCCTTGTAGGAAGAAACAGAGCCTGGGATTTAACTCCATTTCTGAATGGAAACACATAGCACAATTCTCTTTCATGAAACTCACTCTGCTTTAGAGCAAAAAGCATGCTCTTGCTTTCTAGAGTCTGTAATACAGCAGGAAATGTGAGTTTAATCATAACCAAAGGACTTTGTTTCCTAATATACGGACCATATCGAGTTCCACTCTGCTTAGGAAACTGATACAAACCACAGGTCCTCTATCATCCCATGCTTGTCAGTTAAGAGCGAGACACGTGTGAGCTTCTTGTACGTTGTTGTTTATTGTAGCTGAAAAGTGATGGCGTTTACATGAAATGAAGTCTTCCTTGTTGGAAGAAACAGAGCCTGGGATTTAACTCCATTTCTGAAGGGAAACACACAGCTCCGTTCTCTTTCATGAAACTCACTCTGCTTTAGAGCAAAGAGCACGCTCTTGCTTTGTATAGTCTCTAATACAGCAGTAAACGTGACTGTGCTCAAAACAAAAGGACGGTGTATCCTACCCATATGGACCACAACTAGTTCAACTCTGCTTCTGAAACTGATATAATCCACAGATCCTCTAACATCCAATGTTTATCAGTTAAGCGCGAGAAACGTGTGAGCTTCGTGAACATTGTTGCTTTGTTTGAGCTGAAAAGGGACTGTGTTTACCTCAAACAAAGTCTTGCTTGTAGGAAGAAACAGAACCTGAGATTTAACTCCATTTCTGAAGGGCAACACTCAGCACAGTTCCCATGCATGGTACACAATCTGCTTTAGAGAAAGAAGGACGCTCTTGCTTTCTAGAGTCTGTAATACAGCAGGAAATGTGAGATTAATCATAACCAAAGGACTGTGTTTCCTACACTTACGGACCATATCGAGTTCAACTCTGCTTCTGATACAGATACAAACCACAGGTCCTGTAACATCCATTGCTTTACAGTTAAGAGCGAGAAACGTGTGAGCTTCGTGAACGATGTAGCTTCCCTTGAACTGGAATGGGAGTGCGTATACCTGAAACGGAATCTTGCTTGTAGGAAGACAGAGCCTGGGATTTAACACCACTTCTGAAGGAAACACACTGCAGAGTTCCCATCCACGAAACACACTCTGCTTTGGAGAAAGAAGCACGCTCTTGCTTTCTAGAGTCTCTAATAAAGCCAAAAAGGTGAGTGTGCTAAGAACGAAAGAGCAGTGTTAACTACACATAAGGAGTGTATCTAGTTCAAGTCTGCTTCTGAAACTGATACACACCACAGGTCCACTAACATCCAATGCTTTTCAGTTAAGAGAGAGAAACGTGTGAGCTGCGTGAACGATGTAGCTTCGTTTGAGCTGAAAAGTGACTGTGTTTCCCTGAAAGGAAGTCTTGCTTGTAGGAAGACACAGAGCCTGGGATTAAACTCCATTTCTGAAGGGAAACACACAGCACAGTTCTCATCCATGAAACACACACTGCTTTAGAGCAAGTAGCATGCTCTTGATTTCTAGAGTCTGTAATACAGCAGGAAGTGAGTGTGATCATAAAAAGAAATGTGTTTCCTACACATACGGACCATATCTAGTTCAACTCTGCTTCTGAAACTGATACAAACCACAGGTCCTCCAACATCCAATGCTTTTCAGTAAAGAGCGAGAAACGTGTGAGCTTTGTGAACGTTGTTGTTTTGTTTGATCTGAAAAGTGACTGTGTTTACCTTAAACGAAGTCTTGCTTGTAGGAAGACACAGAGGCTGGGATTAAACTCCATTTCTGAAGGGAAACACACAGCACAGTTCTCATCCATGAAACACACTCTGCTTTAAAGCAAGAAGCATGCTCTTGCTTTTCAGAGTCTCTAATACACCCGGAAACGTGAGTGTGCTCAGAACAAAAGAGCGGTGTTACCTACACTTATGGACTGTATCTAGTTCAACTCTCCTTCTGAAATTGATACACACCACAGGTCCTCTAACATCCAATGCTTTTCAGTTAAGAGCGTGAAACATGTGAGCTTCGTTAACGATGTAGCATCCTTTGAGCTGAAAAGTGACTGTGTTTACTTTAAACGAAGTCTTGCTTGTAGGAAGACACAGAGCCTGGGATTGAACTCCATTTCTGAAGGGAAACACACAGCATAGTTCTCATCCATGATACACAGTCTGCTTTAGAGCAAGAATCATGCTTTTGCTTTTTAGAGTCTCTAATAGAGCAGGAAACGTGAGTGTGCTCAGAAAAAAAAAAGCGTTGTTTCCTACACTTACAGACCTATCGAGTTCAACTCTGCTTCTGAAACTGATACAAACCACAGTTCCTCTAACATCCAATGCTTTTCAGTTAAGAGCGAGAAACGTGTGAGCTTCGTGAACGATGTAGTTTCCTTTGAGCTGAAATGGGACTGTGTTTACCTGAAAGGAAGTCTTGTTTGTAGAAAGACACAGCGCCTGGCATTTAACTCCATTTCTGAAGGGAAACATACTGCACAGTTCCAATCCATGAAACACACTCTGATTTAGAACAAGAAGCATGCTGTCATTTTCTAGAGTCTCTATTAAAGCAGGAAACGTGAGTGTGCTCAGAACAAAAGAGCGCTATTTCCTACACACACAGATCATATCTAGTTCAACTCTGCTTCTTAAACTGAAACGCACCACAGTTCCTCTAACAACCAATGCTTTTCAGTTAAGAGCGAGAAATGTGTGAGCTTCGTGAACTATGTAGCTTCATTTGAGCTGAAAAAGGACTGTGTTTACCAGAAAGGAAGTCTTGCTTCTAGGAAGACACAGAGCCTGGGATTGAACTCCATTTCTGAAGGGAAACACACAGCCCAGTTCTCATCCATGAAACACACTCTGCTTTAGAGCAAGTAGCATGCTCTTGATTTCTAGAGTCTGTAATACAGCAAGAAAAGTGAGTGTGATCATAAAAAGAACTGTGTTTCCTACACATAAGGACCATATCTATTTCAACTCTGCTTCTGAAACTGATACAAACCACAGGTCCTCTAACATCCAATGCTTTTCATTTAAGAGCGAGAAATGTGTGAGCTTCGTGAATGTTGTTGTTTTGTTTGATCTGAAAAGTGACTGCGTTTACCTTAAAAGAAGTTTTGCTTGTAGGAAAACACAAAGGCTGGGATTAAACTCCATTTCTGAAGGGAAACACACAGCACATTTCTCATCCATGAAACACAGTCTGCTTTAGAGCAAGAAGCACCCTTTTGCTTTCTAGAGTCACTAATAGAGCAGGAAACGTGAGTGTGCTCAGAACAAAAGAGCAGTGTTTCCTACACATACGGACCTATCGAGTTCAACTCTGCTTCTGAAACTGATACAAACCACTGATCCTCTAACATCCAATGCTTTTCAGTTAAGAGCGAGAAACGTGTGAGCTTCGTGAACGATGTAGCTGTCTTTGAGCTGAAATGGGACTGCGTTTACCTGAAACGGAATCTTTCTGGGAGGAAGACAGAGACTGGGATTTAACACCATTTCTGAAGGAAACACACTGCACAGTTCCCATCCATGAAACACACTCTGCTTTAAAGAAAGAAGCACGCTCTTGCTTTCTAAAGTCTCTAATACAGCAGGAAACGTGAGTGTGCCCAGATCAAAAGAATGTTGTTTCCTACACATATAGACCTTATCTATTTCAACTCTGCTTTTGAAACTGATACAAACCACAGGTTCTCTAACATCCAATGCTTTTCAGTTAAGCACGAGAAACGTGTGAGCTTCGTGAACGTTGTAGTTTTGTCTGAGCTGAAAAGTGAATGCTTTTACCTGAAACGAAGTCTTGCTTTTAGGAAGACACAGAACCTGTGATTAAACACAAGTTCTCAAGGGAAACACACAGCACAGTTCTCATCCATGAAACACACTCTACTTTAGAGCAAGAAGCATGCTCTTGTTTCCAGAGTCTCTAATACAGCTGGAAACGTATGTGTGCTCAGAACAAAAGAGCAATGTTAACTACACATACGGACTGTATCTAGTTCAACTCTCCTTCTGAAATTGATACACACCACAGATCCTCTAACATCCAATGCTTTTCAGTTAAGAGCGAGAAACATGTGAGCTTCGTTAACGATGTAGCATCCTTTGAGCTGAAAAGGGACTGCGTTTTCCTGAAACGAAGTCTTTTTTGTAGGAAGACAAAGAGCCTGGGATGTAACTCCATTTCTGAATGGCAAACTCAGCACAGTTCCCATCCATGAATCACACTCTGCTTTAAAGCAAGTAGGATGCTCTTGCTTTCTAGAGTCTTTAATACATCAGGAAACGTGAGTTTGCTCAGACCAAAGAGCGGTGTTTCGTACACATAGAGACTGTATCTAGTTCAACTCTACTTCTGAAACTGATACACACCACAGGTCCTCTAACATCCAATGCTTCTCAGTTAAGAGTGAGAAACGTGTGACCTTCTTGAAAGATGTAGCTTCGTTTCAGCTAAAAAGGGACTGCATTTACCTGAAATGAAATCATGCTTGTAGGAAGACACAGATCCTGGGATTTAACACCATTTCTGTAGGGCAACACTCAGCCCAGTTCCCATCGATGAAACATAATCTGCTTTAGAGCAAGAAGCACGTTTTTGCTTTCTAGAGTCTCTAATACAGCAGGAATCGCGAGTGTGATCACAACCAAAGGACTGTGTTTACTACATATATGGACCATATCGAGTTCAACTCTGCTCAGGAAACTGATACAAACCACAGGGCCTCTAACATCCCATGCATGACAGTTAAGAGCGAGACATGTGTGAGCTTCGTGAACGTTGTTGTTTTGTTTGATCTGAAAAGTGACTGCGTTTACCTTAAAAGAAGTCTTGCTTGTAGGAGGACACAGAGGCTGGGATTTAACTCCATTTCTGAAGGGAAACACACAGCACAGTTCTCATCCATGAAACACACTGTGCTTTATAGAGCAAAAAGCACACTTTTGCTTTCTAGAGTCTCTAAGAGAGCAGGAAACGTGAGTGTGCTCAGAACAAAAGAGCGGTGTTTCCTACACATACGGATCATATAGTTCAACTCTGCTTCTGAAACAGATAGAAACCACAGATCCTCTAACATCCCATGCTTCTCAGTTAAGCGCGAGAAACATGTGAGCTTCCTGAACGATGTAGCTTCATTTGAGCTGAAAAGTGACTGCGTTTACGTGAAACGAATTCTTTCTTGTAGGAAGACACAGAGCCTGGGATTTAACTCCATTTCTGAAGGGCAACACTCAGCACAGTTCCCATCCATGAAACACACTCTGCTTTAGAGCAAGAAGCACGCTATTGCTTTCTAGAGTCTGTAATACAGCAGGAAATGTGAGTGTGATCATAACCACCGGACTGTGTTTCCTACACATACGGCCCATATCGAGTTCAACTCTTCTACTGAAACTGATACAAACCACAGGTCCTCTAACATCCAATGCATTTCAATTAAGCGAGAGAAACGTGTGAGTTTTGAAAACGATGTAGCTTCCTTTGAGCTGAAAAGTGAATGCGTTTACATGAAACGAAGTCTTGCTTGTAGGAAGACACAGCACCTGGGATTTAGCTCCATTTCTGAAGGAAACACACTGCACAGTCTCATCCATGAAACACACTCTGCTTTAGAGCAAGTAGCACGTACTTGCTTTCTAGAGTCTGTAATAAAGCAGGAAATGTGAGTGTGATCATAAACAAAGATTTTGTTTCCTACACCTACGGACCATATCGAGTTCAACTCTGCTTCTGAAACTGATACAAAACACAGGTCCTATAACATCCAATGCTTTTCAGAAAAGAGCAGGAAAAGTGTGAGCTTTGTTAATGTTGTTGCTTTGCTTTAGCTGAAAAGGGACTGCGTTTACCTGAAACTAAGTCTTGTTGTAGGAAGACACAGAGCCTGGGACTTAACTCCATTTCTGAAGGAAAAACACAGCACAGTTCCCATCCATGAAACACACTCTGCTTTAGCGCAAGAAGCACGATCTTGCTTTCTAGATTCTCTACTAGAGCAGGAAATGTGAGTGTGCTCAAAACAAAAGGACCTTGTTTCTTACCCATATGGACCACATCTAGTTCTACTCTGCTTCTCAAACTGATAGAAACCACAGATCCTCTAACATCCAATGCTTCTCATTTAAGAGCGAGAAACGTGTGAGCTTCGTGAATGATGTAGCTTCCTTTGAGCTGAAAAGCAACTGTGTTTACCTAAAAAGAAGTCCTGCTTGTAGGAAGACACAGGGCCTGCAATTTAACTCCATTTCTAAAGGGAAACACACTGCACAGTTCTCATCCATGAAACACAGTCTGCTTTAGAGGAAGAACCACGCTATTGCTTCTAAAGACTCTAATACAGCAGGAAACGTGAGGGTGCTCAGAACAAAAGAACGGTGTTTCCTACAATACGAACGATATTTAGTTCAACTCTGCTTCTGAAACTGATACAAACCACAGGTCCTCTAACATCCAATTCTTTTCAGTTAAGAGCAAGAAACGTGTGAGCTCGTGAACGTTGTTTTTTTGATCTGAAAGGGGACTGCGATTACCTGAAACGAAGTCTTGTTTGTAGGAAGACACAGAGGCTGGGATTAAACTCCGTTTCTGAAGGGAAACACACAGCCCAGTTCTCATCCATGAAACACAATCTGCTTTAGAGCAAGAAGAACGCTCCTGCTTTCTAGAGTCTCTAATAGAGCAGGAAACGTGAGTGTGCTCAGACCAAAAGTACGGTGTTTTCTACACATACAGACCTTATCTACTTCAACTCTGCTTATGAAACTGACACAAATATCAGGGCCTCTAACATACAATGCTTTTCATTTAAGCGCAAGAAACGTGAGAACTTCTTGAACGATGTAGCTTCGTTTGAGCTGAAAAGGGACTGCGTTTACCTTAAACGAAGTCTTGGTTGTGGGAAGACACAGAGCCTGTGATTTAACTCCATTTCTGAAGGGAAACCCACAGCACAGTTCTCCTCCATGAAACACACTCTACTTTAGAGCAAGAAGCACGCTCTTGCTTTCTAGAGTCTCTAATAGAACAGGAATCATGAGTGTGATAATAACCAAAGGTCTGTGTTTACTACACATATGGACCATATAGAATTCAACTGTGCTTCTGAAACTGATAGAAACCACAGATCCGCTAACACACAATGCTTCTCAGTTAAGAGCGAAAACTTTGAGCTTTGTGAACAAAGTAGCGTCCTACGATGTGAAAAGGGCCTGCGTTAACCTGAAAGCATGTCTTGTTTCTAAGAATACACAGAGCTTGGGATTTAACTCCATTTCTGAATGGCAACACTCAGCACAGTTCCCATCCATCAAACACACTCTGCTTAAGAGCAAGAAGCACGCTCTTGCTTTCTAGAGTCTGTAATACAGCAGGAAATGTGAGTGAGATCATTAACAAAGAACTGTGCTTCCTACACATACAGACCATATCGAGTTCAATTCTTCTTCTGAAACTGATACAAACCACAGGTCCTATAACATCGATTGCTTTTCAGTTTAGAGCGAGAAACGTGTGAGCTTCGTGAACGTTGTAGTTTTGCTTGATCTGAAATGTGACTGCCTTTGCCTGAAACGAAGTCTTGCTTGTAGGAAGACACAGACGCTGGGATTTAACTCCATTTCTGAAGGGAAAAACACAGCACAGTTTTCATCCATGAAACACACACGGCTTTAGAGCAAGTAGCATGGTCTTGGTTTCTAGAGTCTATAATACAGCAGGAAACGTGAGTGTGATCACAACCAAAGGAATGTGATTCCTATATATACGGACCATATCGAGTTCAACTCTGCTCTGGAAACTGATACAAACCACAGGTCCTCTAACATCTCATGCTTGTGAGTTAAGAGCGAGACACGTGAGAGCTCCTTGTACGTTGTTGCTTTGTTTTAGCTGAAAAGTGTTTGCGTTTACTTAAAACGAAGCCTTCCTTGTAGGAATAAACAGAGCCTGGGATTTAACTCCATTTCAGAAGGGAAACACACAGCACAGTTCTCATCCATGTAACACACTCTGCTTTAGAGCAAGAAGCACGCTCTTGCTTTCTAGAGTCTCTAATACAGCAGGAAACGTGAGTGTGCTCAAAACAAAAGGACGGTGTTTCCTACCTAAATGGACCACATCTAGTTCAACTCTGCTTCTGAAACTGATAGAAACCACAGATCCTCTAAAATCCAATGCTTCTCAGATAAGAGCGAGAAACGTGTGAGCTTCGTGAACGTTGTTGTTTTCTTTGATCTGAAATGTGACTGCATTTACCTTAAACGAATTCTTGCTTGTAGGAAGACACAGAGGCTGGGATTTAACTCCATTTCTGAAGGGAAATACACAGCACAGTTCTCATCCATGTAACACACTCTGCTTTAGAGCAAGAAGCACACTTTTGCTTTCTAGAGTCTGTAATAGAGCAGGAAACGTGAGTGGGCTCAGAACAAAAGAGCGGTGTTTCCTACACATATGGATCATATATAGTTGAACTCTGCTTCTGAAACTGATAGAAACCACAGATCCTCTAACATCCAATGCTTCTCAGATAAGAGCGAGAAACGTGTGAGCTTCGTGAACGTTGTAGTTTTGTTTGAGCTGAAAAGTGATTGCATTTACCTGAAATGAAGTTTTGCTTGTAGGAAGACACAGAGCCTGGGATTTAACTCCATTTCTGAAGGGAAACACACAGCAGAGTTCTCAACCAGGAAACACACTCTGCTTTAGAGCAAGAAGCACGCTCTTGCTTTCTAGAGTCTCTAATACAGCAGGAAACTTGAGTTTGCTCAGAACAAAAGAGCGGTGTTTCCTACACTTACAGACGATATCTAGTTCAACTCTGCTACTGAAACTGATATGCACCACAGGTCCTCTAACATCCAATGCCTTTCAGTTAACAGCGAGAAACGTGTGAGCTTTGTGAACATTGTTGCTTTGTTTGAGCTGAAAAGTGACTGAGTTTACCGGAAACGAAGTCTTGCTTGTAGGAAGAAACAGACCTGGGATTTAACTCCCTTTATGAAGGGAAACACACAGCACAATTCTAATCTATGAAAGACACTCTGCTTTAGAGCAAGAAGCACGCTCTTGCATTCTAGAGTGTGTAATACAGCAGGAAACGTGAGTTTGCTCAAAAAAAAAGAACAGTGTTTCCTACCCATATGGACCACATCTAGCTCAACTCTGCTTCTGAAAGTGACACAAATCACAGGTACTCTAACATCCAATGCATTTCAATTAAGCGCAAGAAACATGTGAGTTTCGTGAACGATGTAGCTTCGAGCTGAAAAGTGACTGCGTTTACCCGAAAAGGAAGTCTTGCTTGTAGGAAGACACAGCACCTGGGATTTAACTCCATTTCTGAAGGGGAACACACTGCACAGTTCCCACCCATGAAACACACTCTGCTTTAGAGCAAGAAGCACACTTTTGCTTTCTAGATTCTCTAATACAGCCGGAAACGTTAGTGTGCTCAGAACAAAAGAGCGGTGTTAACTACACATATGGACAATATCTACTTCAACTCTGCTTCTGAAACTGATACAAACAAGAGGTCCTCTATCATCCAATGATTTTCAGTTAAGAGCGAGAAACGTGTGAGCTTCTTGTTCGTTGTTTCTTTATTTTATCTGAAAAGTGATGGCGTTTACCTGAAACGAAGTCTTCCTTGTAGAAAGAAACATAGCCTGGGATTTAACTCCATTTCTGAAGGGAAATACACAGCACAGTTCTCATTCATGAAACACAGTCTGCTTTAGAGCAAGAAGCATGCTCTTGCTTTCTAGAGTCTCTAATACAGCAGGAAACGTGAGTGTGCTCAAAACAAAGAATGGTGTTTCGTACTCATATGGACCACATCTAGTTCAACTCTTCTTCTGAAACTGATACAAACCACAGGTCCACTAACATCCAATGCATTTCAATTAAGCACGAGAAACGTGTGAGTTTTGTGAACGATGTAGCTTCCTTTGAGCTGAAAAGTGACTGCGTTTACCTGAAACGAAGTCTTGCATGTAGGAAGACACAGCGCCTGGGATTTAACTCCATTTCTGAAGGGAAACACACTGCACAGTTCCCATCCATGAAACACACTCTGCTTTATAGCAAGAAGCACACTCTTGCTTTCTAAAGTCTCTAATACAGCAGGAAAAGTGAGTGTTCTCAGAACAATGGAACGGTGTTTTCTACACTTACAGACCTTATCTACTTCAACTATGCTTCTGAAACTGACACAAATCACAGATCCTCTAACATCGAATGCTTTTCAGTTAAGCGCGAGAAAGGTGTGAGCTTCTTGAACGATGTAGCTTCGTTTGGGCTAAAAAGGGACTGCATTTACCTGAAATGAAGTCATGCTTGTAGGAAGACACAGAGCCTGGGATTTAACTCCATTTCTGAAGGTCAACACTCAGCGCAGTTCCCATCCATGAAACACAATCTGCTTTAGAGCAAGAAGCATGGTTTTGTTCTCTAGATTCTCTAATACAGGAGGAAACGTGAGTGTGATCACAACCAAAGGACTATGTATCCTACATATATGGACCATATCGAGTTCAACTCTACTCAGGAAACTGATACAAACCACAGGGCCTCTAACATCCCATGCTTGACAGTTAAGAGCGAGACATGTGTGAGCTTTGTGAACGTTTTTGTTTTGTTTGATCTGAAAAGTGACTGCGTTTACGTTAAATGGATTCTTGCTTGTAGGAAGACACAGAGCCTTGTATTGAACTCCATTTCTGAAGGGAAACACACAGCACAGTTCTCATCCATGAAACACACTCTGCTTTAGAGCAAGAAGCACGCTCTTGCTTTCTAGAGTCTCTAATACAGCAGGAAACGTGAGTGTGCTCAGAACAAAAGAGCGGTGTTTCCTACACATACGGACCTTATCTAGTTCAACTCTGCTTCTGAAACTGACTCAAATCACAGGTACTCTAACTTCCAATGCATCTCAATTAAGCGCGAGATACGTGTGAGTTTTGTGAATGATGTAGCTTCCTTTGAGCTGAAAAGTGAATGTGTTTACGTGAAACGAAGTCTTGCTTGTAGGAAGACACAGCACATGGGATTTAACTCCATTTCTGAAGGGATACACTGCACAGTTCCCATCCATGAAACACACTCTGCTTTAGAGCAAGAAGCATGATCTTGCTTTCTAGAATCTCTAATACAGCAGGAAACTTGAGTGTTCTCAGAACAAGAAAACGGAGTTTTCTACAATACAGACCTCATCTACTTCAACTCTGCTTCTGAAACTGACACAAATCACAGAACCTCTAACATCCAATGCTTTTCAGTTCAGCACGAAAAACATGTGAGCTTCTTGAATGATGTAGCTTCGTTTGTGCTGAAAAGGGACTGCATTTACATGAAATGAAGTCATGCTTGTAGGAAGACACAGGGGCTGGGATTTAACTCCATTTCTGAATGGCAACACTCAGCACAGTTCCCATCCATTAAACACACTCTGCTTTAGAGCAAGAAGGACGTTCTTGCTTTCTAGAGTCTGTAATACATCAGGAATTGTGAGTGTGATCATAACCAACGGACTGGTTTCCTACACATATGGACCTTATCGAGTTCAACTCTTCTTCTGAAACTGATACAAACCACAGGTCCTCTAAAATCCAATGCATTTCAATTAAGCGTGAGAAACGTGTGAGCTTCGTGAACGTTGTTGTTTTCTTTGATCTGAAATGTGACTGCATTTACCTTAAACGAATTCTTGCTTGTAGGAAGACACAGAGGCAGGGATTTAAATCCATTTCTGAAGGGAAATACACAGCACAGTTCTCATCCATGTAACACACTCTGCTTTAGAGCAAGAAGCACACTTTTGCTTTCTAGAGTCTGTAATAGAGCAGGAAACATGAGTGGGCTCAGAACAAAAGAGCGGTGTTTCCTACACATATGGATCATATATAGTTGAACTCTGCTTCTGAAACTGATAGAAACCACAGATCCTCTAACATCCAATGCTTCTCAGATAAGAGCAAGAAACATGTGAGCTTCGTGAACGTTGTAGTTTTGTTTGAGCTGAAAAGTGATTGCATTTACCTGAAATGAAGTTTTGCTTGTAGGAAGACACAGAGCCTGGGATTTAACTCCATTTCTGAAGGGAAACACACTGCACAGTTCCCATCCATGAAACACACTCTGCTTTATAGCAAGAAGCACGCTCTTGCTTTCTAAAGTCTCTAATACAGCAGGAAAAGTGAGTGTTCTCAGAACAATGGAACGGTGTTTTCTACACTTACAGACCTTATCTACTTCAACTATGCTTCTGAAACTGACACAAATCACAGATCCTCTAACATCGAATGCTTTTCAGTTAAGCGCGAGAAAGGTGTGAGCTTCTTGAATGATGTAGCTTCGTTTGGGCTAAAAAGGGACTGCATTTACCTGAAATGAAGTCATGCTTGTAGGAAGACACAGAGCCTGGGATTTAACTCCATTTCTGAAGGTCAACACTCAGCGCAGTTCCCAATCATGAAACACAATCTGCTTTAGAGCAAGAAGCATGGTTTTGTTTTCTAGATTCTCTAATACAGGAGGAAACGTGAGTGTGATCACAACCAAAGGACTATGTATCCTACATATATGGACCATATCGAGTTCAACTCTGCTCAGGAAACTGATACAAACCACAGGGCCTCTAACATCCCATGCTTGACAGTTAAGAGCGAGACATGTGTGAGCTTTGTGAACGTTTTTGTTTTGTTTGATCTGAAAAGTGACTGCGTTTACCTTAAATGGATTCTTGCTTGTAGGAAGACACAGAGCCTGGTATTGAACTCCATTTCTGAAGGGAAACACACAGCACAGTTCTCATCCATGAAACACACTCTGCTTTAGAGCAAGAAGCACGCTCTTGCTTTCTAGAGTCTCTAATACAGCAGGAAACGTGAGTGTGCTCAGAACAAAAGAGCGGTGTTTCCTACACATACGGACCTTATCTAGTTCAACTCTGCTTCTGAAACTGATATGCACCACAGGTGCTCTAACATCCAATGCTTTTCAGTTAACATCGAGAAACGTGTGAGCTTCGTGAATGTTGTTGCTTTGTTTGAGCTGAAAAGTGATTGCATTTACATGAAACAAAGTCTTTCTTGTAGGAAGACACAGAGCCTGGGATTTAACTCCATTTCTGAAGGGAAAAACACAGCACAGTTCTAATCCATGAAAGACACTCTGCTTTAGAGCAAGAAGCACGCTCTTGCATTCTAGAGTGTCTAATACAGCAGGAAACGTGAGTGTGCTCCAAACAAAAGAAGAGTGTTTCCTACCCATATGGACCACATCTAGTTCAACTCTGCTTCTGAAACTGACACAAATCACAGGTACTCTAACTTCCAATGCATCTCAATTAAGCGCGAGATAGGTGTGAGTTTTGTGAACGATGTAGCTTCCTTTGAGCTGAAAAGTGACTGTGTTTACCCAAAACGAAGTCTTGCTGGTAGGAAGACACAGCACCTGGGATTTAACTCCATTTCTGAAGGGAAACACGCTGCACAGTTCCCATCCATGAAACACAATCTGCTTTAGAGCAAGAAGCACACTCTTGCTTTCTAAAGTCTCTAATACAGCAGGAAACGTGAGTGTTCTCAGAACAAGAGAACGGTGTTTTGTACACATAGAAACCTCATCTACTTCAACTTTGCTTCAGAAACTGACACAAATCACAGATCCTCTAACATCGAATGCTTTTCATTTAAGCGCGAAAAACGTCTGAGCTTCTTGAAGGATGTAGCTTCGTTTGGGCTGAAAAGGGACTGCATTTACCTGAAATGAAGTCATGCTTGTAGGAAGACACAGAGCCTGGGATTTAACTCCATTTCTGAAGGTCAACACTCAGCGCAGTTCCCATCCATGAAAAACAATCTGCTACAGAGGAAGAAGCACGATCTTGTTTCTAGAGTCTCTAATACAGCAGGAAACGTGAGTGTGATCACAACCAAAGGCCTGTGTTTCCTACATATATAGACCATATCGAGTTCAACTCTGCTCAGGAAACTGATACAAACCACAGGGCCTCTAACATCCCATGCTTGACATTTAAGAGCGAGAAAAGTGTGAGCTTCATGATTGTTGTTGATTTGTTTGATCTGAAAAGTGACGGCATTAACCTTAAAGGAATTCTTGCTTGTAGCAAGACACAGAAGCTGGGATTTAACTCCATTTCTGAATGGAAACACACAGCACAGTTCTCCTCCATGAAACACACGCTACATTAGAGCAAGAAGCACGCTCTTGCTTTCTAGAGTCTCTAATAGAACAGGAATCGTGAGTGTGATAATAACCAAAGGTCTGTGTTTACTACACATATGGACCATATAGAGTTCAACTGTGCTTCTGAAACTGATAGAAACCACAGATCCGCTAACACACAATGCTTCTCAGTTAAGAGCGAAAACTTTGAGCTTTGTGAACAAAGTAGCATCCTACAATGTGAAAAGGGCCTGCGTTAACCTGAAAGCAAGTCTTGTTTCTAAGAAGACACAGAGCTTGGGATTTAACTCCATTTCTGAATGGCAACACTCAGCACAGTTCCCATCCATCAAACACACTCTGCTTTAGAGCAAGAAGCATGCTCTTGCTTTCTAGAGTCTGTAATACAGCAGGAATTGTGAGTGAGATCATTAACAAAGAACTGTGCTTCCTACACATACAGACCATATCGAGTTCAATTCTTCTTCTGAAACTGATACAAACCACAGGTCCTATAACATCGAGTGCTTTTCAGTTTAGAGCGAGAAACGTGTGAGCTTCGTGAACGTTGTAGTTTTGCTTGATCTGAAATGTGACTGCCTTTGCCTGAAACGAAGTCTTGCTTGTAGGAAGACACAGACGGTGGGATTTAACTCCATTTCTGAAGGGAAACACACAGCACAGTTTTCATCCATGAAACACACACGGCTTTATAGCAAGAAGCACGGTCTTGCTTATAGAGTCTATAATGCAGCAGGAAATGTGAGTGTGATCACAACCAAAGGAATGTGATTCCTACATATACGGACCATATCGAGTTCAACTCTGCTCAGAAAACTGATACAAACCACAGGTCCTCTAACATCTCATGCTTGTGAGTTAAGAGCGAGACACGTGATAGCTCCTTGTACGTTGTTGCTTTGTTTTAGCTGAAAAGTGTTTGCGTTTACTATAAAACGAAGCCTTCCTTGTAGGAATAAACAGAGCCTGGGATTTAACTCCATTTCAGAAAGGAAACACACAGCACAGTTCTCATCCATGTAACACACTCTGCTTTAGAGCAAGAAGCACGCTCTTGCTTTCTAGAGTCTCTAATACAGCAGGATACGTGAGTGTGCTCAAAACAAAAGGACGGTGTTTCCTACCTAAATGGACCACATCTAGTTCAACTCTGCTTCTGAAACTGATAGAAACCACAGATCCTCTAAAATCCAATGCTTCTCAGATAAGAGCGAGAAACGTGTGAGCTTCGTGAAAGTTGCAGTTTTGTTTGAGCTGAAAAGTGATTGCGTTTACCTGAAAAGAAGATTTGCTTGTAGGAAGACACAGAGCCTGGGATTTAACTCCATTTCTGAAGCGAAAAACACAGCACAGTTCTAATCCATGAAAGACACTCTGCTTTAGAGCAAGAAGCACGCTCTTGCATTCTAGAGTGTCTAATACAGCAGGAAACGTGAGTGTGCTCAAAACAAAAGAAGAGTGTTTCCTACCCATATGGACCACATCTAGTTCATCTCTGCTTCTGAAACTGATTCAAATCACAGGTACTCTAACTTCCAATGCATCTCAATTTAGCGCGAGATACGTGTGAGTTTTGTGAACGATGTAGCTTCCTTTGAGCTGAAAAGTGACTGTGTTTACCCGAAACGAAGTCTTGCTGGTAGGAAGACACAGCACCTGGGATTTAACTCCATTTCTGAAGGGAAACACGCTGCACAGTTCCCATCCATGAAACACACTCTGCTTTAGATCAAGAAGCACACTCTTGATTTCTAAAATCTCTAATACAGCAGGAAACGTGAGTGTTCTCAGAACAAGAGAACAGTGTTTTGTACACATACAGACCTCATCTACTTCAACTCTACTTCTGAAACTGACACAAATCACAGATCCTCTAACATCGAATACTTTTCAGTTAAGCGCGAAAAACGTGTGAGCTTCTTGAAGGATGTAGCTTCGTTTGGGCTGAAAAGGGACTGCATTTACCTGAAATGAAGTCATGCTTGTAGGAAGACACAGAGCCTGGGATTTAACTCCATTTCGGAAGGTCAACACTCAGAACAGTTCCCATCCATGAAAAACAATCTGCTACAGAGGAAGAAGCACGATCTTGTTTCTAGAGTCTCTAATACAGCAGGAAACGTGAGTGTGATCACAACCAAAGGACTGTGTTTCCTACATATATAGACCATATCGGGTTCAACTCAGAACAAAAGAGCGGTGTTTACTACACTTACAGACGATATCTAGTTCAACTCTGCTACTGAAACTGATACGCACCACAGGTCCCCTAACATCCAATGCTTTTCAGTTAAAAGCGAGAAACGTGTGAGCTTCGTGAACATTGTTGCTTTGTTTGAGCTGAAAAGTGACTGCGTTTACCAGAAACGAAGTCTTGCTTGTAGGAAGAAACAGAACCTGGGATTTAAATCCCTTTATGAAGGGAAACACACAGCACAGTTCTAATCCATGAAAGACACTCTGCTTTAGAGCAAGAAGCACGCTCTTGCATTCTTGAGTGTCTAATACAGCAGGAAACATGAGTGTGCTAAAAAAAAAAGAACAGTGTTTCCTACCCATATGGACCACATCTAGCTCAACTCTGCTTCTGAAAGTGACACAAATCACAGGTACTCTAACATCCAATGCATTTCAATTAAGCGCAAGAAACGTGTGAGTTTCGTGAATGATGTAGCTTCCTTTGAGCTGAAAAGTGACTGCGTTTACCCGAAACGAAGTCTTGCTTGTAGGAAGACACAGCACCTGGGATTTAACTCCATTTCTGAAGGGAAACACACTGCACAGTTCCCACCCATGAAACACACTCTGCTTTAGAGCAAGAAGCACACTTTTGATTTCTAGAGTCTCTAATACAGCCGGAAACCTTAGTGTGCTCAGAACACAAGAGCGGTGTTAACTACACATATGGACAGTATCTACTTCAACTCTGCTTCTGAAACTGATACAAACAAGAGGTCCTCTATCATCCACTAATTTTCAGTTAAGAGTGAGAAATGTTTGAGCTTCTTGTTCGTTGTTGCTTTATTTTATCTGAAAAGTGATGGCGTTTACCTGAAACGAAGTCTTCCTTTTAGAAAGAAACATAGCCTGGGATTTAACTCCATTTCTGAAGGGAAACACACAGCACAGTTCTAATCCATGAAAGACACTCTGCTTTAGAGCAAGAAGCACGCTCTTCCTTTCTAGAATCTCTAATACATCAAGAAACGTGAGTGTGCTCAGAACAAAAAAGCGGTGTTTCCTACACATACAGACCACATCTAGCTCAACTCTGTTTCTGAAAGTGACACAAATCACAGGTACTCTAACATCCAATGCATTTCAGTTAAGAGCGGGAAACGTGTGAGCTTCGTGAACGTTGTTGTTTTGTTTGATCTGAAAAGTGACTGTGTTTACCTTAAACGAAGTCTTGGTTGTGGGAAGACACAGAGCCTAGGATTTAACCCCATTTCTGTAGGGCAACACTCACCACAGTTCCCATCCTTGAAACATAATCTGCTTTAGTAGAAGAAGCACGCTTTTGCTTTCTAGAGTCTCTAATACAGCAGGAATCCTGAGTGTGATCACAACCAAAGGACTGTGTTTCCTACATATATGGACCATATCGAGTTCAACTCTGCCCAGGAAACACACAGCACAGTCCTCATCCATGACACACACTGTGCTTTAGAGCAAGAAGCACACTTTTGCTTTCTAGAGTCTCTAATAGAGCATGAAACGTGAGTGTGTTCAGAATAAAAGAAACGGTGTTTCCTACCTAAATGGACCACATCTAGTTCAACTCTGCTTCTGAAACTGATAGAAACCACAGGTCCTATAACATCCAATGCTTTTCAGTTAAGCGGGAGAAACGTGTGAGCTTTGTGAATGATGTAGCTTCGTTTGAGCTGAAAAGTGACTGCTTTTACCTGAAACGAAGTCTTGCTTGTAGGAAGACATAGAACATGGGATTTAAGTCTATTTCTGAAGAGCAGCACTCAGCACAGTTCCCTTCTATGAAACACACTCTGCTTTAGAGCAAGAAGCACGGTATTGCTTTCTAGATTCTCTAATAGAGCAGGAAATGTGAGTGTGCTCAGGACAAAAGAACTGTGTTTCCTACGCAGATGGACCACATCTAGTTCAACTCTGCTTCTGAAACTGATAGAAACCACAGATCCTCTAACATCCAATGCTTCTCAGTTAAGAGCGAGAAATGTGTGAGCTTTGAGGAGAAATGGGACTGCATTTACGTGAAACGAAGTCTTGCTTGTAGGAAGACAGAGCCTGGGATTTAACTCCATTTCTGAAGGAAACACACTGCACAGTTCTCATTCATGAAACACACTCTGCTTTAGAGAAAAAAGCACGCTCTTGCTTTCTAAAATCTCTAATATAGGCGGAAAAGTGGGTGTGCTCAGAACAAAAGAACGTTGTTTCATACACATATGGACGATATTTAGTTCAACTCTGCTTCTGAAACTGATCCAAACCATAGGTCCTCTAACATCCAATGCCTTTCAGTCAAGCGTGATAAACGTGTGAGCTTCGTAATTGATGTAGCTTCGTTTGAGCTGAATAGGGACTGCGTTTTCCTGAAAGATGTCTTGAATATAGTAAGACACAGAGCCCTGGATTTAACTCAATTTCTGAAGGGAAATACACAGCACAGTTCTCATCCATGAAACACACTCTGCTTTCAAGCAAGAAGCATGCTCTTGCTTTGTAGGATCTGTAATACAGCAGGAAATGGGAGTGTGAACATTACCAAAGGACTGTGTTTCCTACCCTCGGACCATATCGAGTTAAACTCTGCTTCTGAAAGTGATACAAACCACCGGTCCTCTAACATGCCATTCGTGTCTGTTAAGAGCGAGACACGTGTGAGCTTCTTGTACGTTGTTGCTTTGTTTTAGCTGAAAAGTGATTGCATTTACCTGAAAAGAATTCTTCCTTGTAGGAAGAAACAGAGCATAGGATTGAACTCCATTTCTGAAGGGAAATACACAGCACAGTATTCATCTATGAAACACTCTCTGCTTTAGAGCAAGAAGCACACTCTTGCTTTCTAAATTCTCTAATACAGCAGTAAACGTGAATGTGCTCAGAGCAAGAGAACGTTGTTTTCTGCACATACATACCTTATCTACTTCAACTCTGCTTCTGAACTGATACAAACCACAGGTGCTCTAACATCCAATGCTTTTCAGTTAAGTGCGAGAAACCTGTGAGCTTTGTGAACCATGTAGCTTCCTTCGAGCTGAATAGGGATTGCATTTTCCTGAACGATGTCTTGAATGTAGTAAGACACAGAGCCTGGGATTTAACTCCATTTCTGTAGGGAAACACACAGCACAGTTTTCATCCATGAACCACTCTCTGCTTTAGAGCAAGAAGCAAACTCTTGCTTTCTAAAAGCTCTAATACAGCAGGAAACGTGAGTGTCCTCAGAAGAAAAGAACTGTGTTTCCTAGGCATATTGACCTATCTAGTTCAACAGTGCTTCTGAAACTGATACAAACCACAGGTCCTCTAACAGCCAATGCTTTTCAGTTAAGAGAGAGAAACGTGTAGACTTTATGAACGATGTAGCTTCCTTTGAACTGAAAAGGGACTGCGATTACCTGAAACTAAGTCTCGCTTGTAGGAAGACACAGAGACTGGGTTTTAACTCCATTTCTAAAGGGAAACACACTGCACAGTTCTCATCCATGAAACACACTCTGCTTTAGAGCAAAAATCAAGCTCTTGCTTTCTAAAGTCTCTAATACAGCAGGAAACATGGGTGTGCTCAGAACAAAAGAACGGTATTTCCTACACATATAAACGATATTTAGTTCAACTCTGTTTCTTAAACTGATACAAACAATAGGTCATCTAACATCCAAAGCTTTTCAGTTAAGCATGATAAACGTGTGAGCTCTGTGTGAGACCTAGCTTCGTTTGAGCTGAATAGGGACTGCGTTTACCTGAAACGAAGTCTTGCTTGTAGGAAGACACAGAGTATGAGATTTAATGGCATTTCTGAAGAGCAGCACTCAGCACAGTTCCCATCCATGATACACATTCTGCTTTAGAGCAAGAAGCACGCTATTGCTTTCTAGAATCTCTAACACAGCAGGAAACGTGATTGTGCTCAGAAAAAAGAGCGGTGTTGACTACGCATATGGACCGTATCTAGTTAAACTCTGCTTCTGAAACTGATAGAAAACATGGATCCTCTAACATCCAATGCTTCTCAGTAAAGAGCGAGAAATGTGTGAGCTTTGATAACGATGTTGCTTCATTTGAGCTGAGTAGGAACTGCGTTTACCTGAAACGAAGTCTTGCTTTTAGGAAGATGAAGAGTATGGGATTTAACGCCATTTCTGAAGAGAAACACACGGCACAGTTCCCATCCATGAAACACACTCTGCTTTATGGCAAGAAGCAAGCCCTTGCTTTCTAGAGTCTGTAATAAAGCAGGAACGTGAGTGTGATCACAACCAAAGGACTCAGTTTCCTACATAACCAGACAATATCGAGTTCAACTCTGCTCAGGAAACTGATACAAACAACAGGTCCTCTAACATCTCATGCTTGTCATTTAAGAGCGAGAAACGTGTGAGCTTCGTGAACGTTGTAGTTTTGTTTGAGCTTAAAAGTGATTGCATTTATATGAAACGAAGTCTTGCATGTACGAAGACACAGATCCTGGTATTTAACTCCATTTCTGAAGGGAAATACACACCACAGTTCTCAACCATGAAACACACTCTACTTTAGAGCACGTAGCACGCTCTTACTTTCTAGAGTCTGTAATATATCAGGAACGTGAGTGTGATCATAACCAAAGGACTGTGTTTCCTACCCATATGGACCACATCTAGTTCGACTCTTCTTCTGAAACTGATACAAACCACAGGTCCTCTAACATGCAATGCTTTTCAGTTAAGCACGAGAAACGTGTGAGCTCCGTGAACGATGTAGCTTCGTTTAAGCAGAAAAGGGACTGCGTTTACGTGAAACGAATTCTTGCTTGTAGCAAGGCAGAGAACCTGGGATTTAAGTCCCATTCTGAAGAGCAGCACTCAGCACATTTCCCATCCATGAAACACACTCTGCTTTAGTGCAAGAAGCACGCTCTTGCTTTCTAGAGTCTCTAATACAGCAGGAAACTTGAGTGTGCTCAGAACAAAAGAACTGTGTTTCCTACCCAAATGTATCACATCTAGTTCAATTCTGCTTCTGAAACTGATAGGAAACACAGATCCTCTAACATCCAATGCTTCTCATTTAAGAGCGAAAACTTGTGAGCTTTGTGAATGATGTAGCTTCCTTTGAGCTGAAAAGGGACTGAGTTAACCTGAAAAGATGTCTGGCTTGTAGGAAGACAGAGAGCCTGGGATTTAAATCCATTTCTGAAGGGAAACAAACTGCACAGTTCTCATCCATGAAACACACTCTGCTTTAGAGCAAGAAGCATGCTCTTGCTTTCTAGGGTCTCTAATACAGCAGGAAACGTGAGTTTGCTCAGAACAAAAGAACGGTCTTTCCTACACATATGGACCATATTTAGTTCAAGTCTGCTTCTGAGAGTGTTACAAACCACAGGTCCTCTATCATCCAATGATTTACCCCCAAGCGCAATAAACATGTTAGCTTCGTGTATGATGTACCTACGTTTGAGCTGAAAAGGGACTGCGATTACCTGAAATGAAGGCATTATTGTAGGAAGACACAGAGTCTGGGATTTAACTCCATTTCTGAAGGGAAACACTCAGCACAGTTCACATCCATCATACAATCTCTGCTTTAGAGCAAGAAACACGGTCTTGCTTTCTAGATTCTGTAATACAGCAGGAAATGTGAGTGTGATCATAAACAAAGAAGTGTGTTTCCTACCTATACGGACCATATCGAGTTCAACTCTGCTTCTGAAACTGATACAAACCAGATGTCCTCTAACATCCAATGCTTTTCAGTTAAGAGTGGGAAACGTGTGAGCTCCGTGAACGTTGTTGCTTCGTTTGAGCTGAAAAGGGACTGTGTTTACGTGAAACTAAGTCTTGCTTTTAGGAAGACACAGAGCCTGGGATTTAACACCATTTCTGAAGGGAAACAGACAGCACAGTTCTCAGCCATGAAACACACTTTGCTTTAGATCAAGAAGCACCCTCTTGCTTTCTAGAGTCTCTAATACAGCAGGAACGTGAGTGTGATCATACCAAAGGACTGTGTTTCCTACACATACGGACCGTATCGAGTTCAACTCTGCTTCTGAAACTGATAGAAACCACAGGTCCTCTAACATCCAATGCTTATTAGTTAAGACCAAGAAACCTGTTAGCTTTGTGAATGATATAGCTTTGTTTGAGCTGAAAAGGGACTGCGTTTACCTGAAATGATGTCTTTCTTGTAGGAAGACACAGAGCATGCGATTTAACTGCATTTCTGAAGGGCAACACTAAGCACAGTTGCCATCCATGAAACACACTCTGGCTTAGAACAAGAAGCATGCTCTTGCTTTCTAGAGTCTCTAATACAGCAGGAAACGTGGGTGTGATCACAACCAAAGGACTGAGTTTCCTACATATACGGACCATATCGAGTTCAACTCTGCTCAGGAAACTGATACAAACCACAGGTCCTCTAAGATCTCATGCTTGTCAGTTAAGAGCAAGACACGTGTGAGCTTCTTGTACGTTGTTGCTTTGATTTGGCTGAAAAGATTTTGCGTTTGCCTGAAACGAAGTCTTCCTTGTAGGAAGAAACAGAGCCTTGGATTTAACTCCTTTTCTGAAGAGAAACACATAGTACAGTTCTTATCCATGAAACACACTCTGCTTTAGAGCAAGAAGCACGCTTTTGCTTTCTAGAGTCTGTAATACAGCAGGAACGTGAGTGTGATCATAACCAAAGGACTGTGTTTCCTACACATGTGGACCATATCGAGTTCAACTCTGCTTCTGAAACTGATATAAACCACAGGTGCTCTAACATAAAATGCTTTTCAGTTAAGCGCGAGAAAAGTGTGAGCTTTGTGAATGATGTAGCTTCCTTTGAGCTGAAAAGGTACTGCGTTTACCTGAAACGAAATCTTGCTTGTAGGAAGACAGAAAACATGGGATTTAAGTCCATTTCTGAAGGTAAACACACAGCACAGTTCTCAACCATGAAATACACTCTTATTTAGAGCACGGAGCATGCTCTTATTTTCTAGAGTCTCTAATACAGCAGGAAACGTAAGTGTGCTCAGAACAAAATAACTGTGTTTCCTACCCATATGGACCACATCTAGTTCCACTCTTCTTCTGAAACTGATACAAACCACAGGTCCTCTAACATCCACGCTTTTCAGTTAAGAGCGAGAATCTTTGAGCTTCGTGAACGTTGTTGATTCTTTTGAGCTGAAAAGGGACTGCATTTACCTGAAATTAAGTCTGGCTTGTAGGAAGACACAGAGCCTGGAATTTAACTCCATTTCTGAAGGGAAACACACAGCGCAGTTCTCATCCATGAAATACACTCTGCTTTAGAGCAAGAAGCATGCTCTTGCTTTCTAGAGTCTCTATACAGCAGGAAACGTGAGTGTGGTTAAAAGAAAAGATTGGTGTTTCCTACCCATGGGGACAACATCTAGTTCAACTCTGCTTCTGAAATTGATAGAAATCATAGATCCTCTTACATCCAATGCTTCTCAGTTAAGAGCGAGAAACATGTGAGCTTTGTGAACGATGTAGCTTCCTTTGAGCTGAATAGGAACTGCGTTTACCAGAAAAGGAGTCTTGCTTGTAGGAAGACACAGAGTATGGGATTTAACGCCATTTCTGAAGATCAGTACTCAGCACTGTTCCACGAAACACACTCTGCTTTATGGCAAGAAGCACGGTCTTACTTTCTAGAGTCTGTAATACTGTAGGAACATGAGTGTGATCATAACCAAAGGACTGTGTTTCCTACACATACGGACCATATCAAGTTGAACTCTTCTTCTGAAACTGATAGAAACCACAGGTCCTCTTACATCCAATGCTTTTCAGTTAAGAGCGAGAAACATGTGAGCTTCGTGAAAGTTGTTGCTTTGTTTGAGCTGAAAAGGTACTGCGTTTACCTGAAACTAATTCTTGCTTGGAGGAAAACACAGAGACTGTGATTTAACTCCATATCTGAAGGGAAACACACAGCACAGTTCTCATCCATGAAACACACTCTGCTTTAGAACAAGAAGCATGCTCTTGCTTTCTAGAGTCTCTAATACAGCAGTAAATGTGAGTGTGATCAAAACCAAAGGACTGAGTTTCCTACATATATGGACCATATCGAATTCTACTCTGCCCAGGACACTGATACAAACCACAGGTCCTCTAACATCTCATGCTTGTCAGTTAAGAGCGAGACACGAGTGAGCTTCTGGTACGTTGTTGCTTTTTTTTTTTTAGCTGATAAATGTTTGCGTTTACCTGAAACGAAGTCTTCCTCATACAAAGAAACAGAGCCTGGGATTTAACTCCATTTCTGAAGGGAAATACACAGCACAGATCTTATCCATGAAACACACTCTGCCTTAGAGCAGGAAGCACACTCTTGCTTTCTAGAGTATGTAATAGAGCAGGAACGTGAGTATGATCATAACCAAAGGACTGTGTTTCCTACATATACGGACCATATCGAGTTCAACAATGCTTCGGAAAGTGATGGAATCCACAGGTCCTCTAACATCCAATGCTTTTCATTTAAGAACACGTAACGTGTTAGCTTCGTGAACGTTGTTGATTCGTTTGAGCTGAAAAGGGACTGCGTTTACCTGAAACTATGTCTGACATGTAGGAAGACACAGAGCCTGGGATTTAACTCCATTTCTGAAGGGCAATACTCAGCACAGTTCCCATCCATGAAACACACTCTGATTTAGAGCAAGAAGCATGCTCTTTCTTTCTGGAGTCTCTAATACAGGAGGAAATGTGAGTGTGCTCGAAACAAAAGAGTGGTGTTAACTACACATACTAACCGTATCTAGTTCAACTCTGCTTCTGAATCTGATACACACCACAGGTTGTCTACCATCCATTGCTTTTCAGTTAAGAGCGAGAAACATGTGAGCTTTGTGAACGATGTAGCATCGTGTGAGCTGAAAAGTGATTGTGTTTACCTGAAACAAAGTCTTGCTTGTAGGATGACACAGAGCCTGGGATTTAACTCCATTTCTGAAGGGAAACACACAGCACAGTTCTCATCCATGAATCACACTCTACTTTAGAGCAAGAAGCACGCTCTTGCTTGCTAGAGTCTGTAATAGAGCAGGAAACGTGACTGTGCAAAAACAAAAGAATGGTGTTTCCTACCCATATGGACCACATCTAGTTCAACTCTGCTTCTGAAACTGATACAAACCACAGGTCCTCTAACATCCAATGCTTCTCACTTAAGAGCAAGAAAAGTGTGAGCTTCGTGAACGATGTAGCTTCTTTTGAGCTGAATAGGGACTGGATTTACCTGAAACGAAGTCTTACTTGTAGGCAGACACAGACAATGGGATTTAATGCCATTTCTGAAGAACAGCACTCAGTACAGTTCCCGTCCATGAAACACACTCTGCTTTAGAGCAAGTAGCACTCTCTTGGTTTCTAGAGTCTCTAATACAGCAGGAAACGTGAGTGTGATCAGAACAAAGAACTGTGTTTCCTACGCATATGGACAACATCTAGTTCAACTCTGCTTCTCAAACTCTTACAAACCAAAGGTCCTGTAACATCCAATGCTTTTCAGTTAAGAGCAAGAAGCATGAGAGCTTCGTGAACGTTGTAGTATTGTTTGAGCTGAAAAGTGACTGCGTTTACCTGAAAAAAAGTCTTGCTTGTAGGAAGACACAGAGCCTGGGATTTAACTCCATTTCTGAAGGGAAACACACACGACAGTTCTCATCCATTAAACACTCTCTGCTTTAGAGCAAGAAGCACGCTATTGCTTCTAGAGTCTCTAATACAGCATGAATGTGAGTGTGTTCAAAACAAAAGAACGGTGTTTTCTACCCATATGGACCACATCATGTTCAACTCGGCTTGTGAAACTGATAGAAAACATAGGTCCTCTAACATCCAATGCTTCTCAGTTAAGGTCGAGAAATGTGTGACCTTCGTGAACAATGTAGCTTCGTTTTGCTGAATAGGAACTGAGTTTACCTGAAACAATGTCTTGCTTGTAGGAAGACAGAAAACATGGGATTTAAGTCCATTTCTGAAGGGCAGCACTCAGCACAGTTCCCATCCATGAAACACACTCTGCTTTAGAGCAAGAAGCACGCTATTGCTTTCTAGAATCTGTAATAGAGCAGGAAACGTGAGTGTGCTCAGAACAAAAGAACTGTGTTTCCTACGCATATGGACAACATCTAGGTCAACTCTGCTTCTGGAACTGTTACAAACCACAGGTCCTCTAACATCCAATGCTTTTCAGTTAAGAGCAAGATGTGTGTTAGCTTTGTGAACGTTGTAGTTTTGTTTGAGCTGAAAAGTGACTGCGTTTACCTGAAATGACGTGTTGCTTGTAGGAAGACACAGAGATTCGGATTTAACTCCATTTCTAAAGGGAAACACACTGCACTGTTCTCATCCATGAAACACACTCTGCTTTAGAGCAAGAAGCACGCTCTTGCTTTCTAGAGTCTCTAATACATCAGGAAACGTGAGTGTGCACAAATCAAAAGAACGGTGTTTCCTACCCATGTGGACCACATCTAGTTCAACTCTGCTTCTGAAACTGATAGAAATCACAGGTCCTCTAACATCCAATGCTTTTCATTTAAGCGTGAGAAACGTGTGAGTTTCGTGATCGATGTAGCTTCATATGAGCTGAAAAGGGACTGCATTTACCTGAAACGAAGTCTTGTTTGTAGGAAGACACAGAGCCTGGGATTTAACTCCATTTCTGAAGAGGAACACTCAGCACAGTTCCCAGCAATGAAACACACGCTGCTTTAGAGCAAGAAGCAAGCTCTTACTTTCTAGAGTCTCTAATAGATCAGGAAACCTGAGTATGATCACAACCAAAGGACTGAGTTTCCTACATATACGGACCATATCGAGTTCAACTCTGTTCAGGAAACTGATACAAACCACAGGTCCTCTAACATCTCATGCTTGTTGGTTAAGAGCGAGACACGTGTGAGCTTCTAGTACGTTGTTGCTTTGTTTTAGCTGAAAAGTGTTTGCGTTTACCTGAAAGGAAGTCTTCCTTGTAGGAAGACACATAGCCTTGGATTTAACACCATTTCTGAAGGGCAACACTCAGCACAGTTCCCATCCATAAAACACACTCTGCTTTAGAGCAAGAAGCACGTTCTTGTTTTCTAAAGTCTCTAATAAAGCAGGAAACATGTGTGTTCCCAGAACAAAATAATGGTGTTTCCTACACGTACAGACCTTATCTATTTCAACTCTGCTTTTTAAACTGATACAAACCACTGTTCTCTAACATCCAATGCTTTTCAGTTAAGAGTGAGTATTGTGTGAGCCTCGTGAACATTGTAGTTTTGTTTCAGCTGAAAAGTGACCTCTATTACCTGAAACGAAATCTTGCTTGTAGGAAGACACACAGCCTGTGATTTCACTCCATTTCTGAAGCGAAACTCACAGCACAGTTCTCATCCATGAAACACACTCTGCTTTAGAGCAAGAAGCACGCTCTTGCTTTCTAGAGTCTCTAATACAGGAGGAAACGTGAGTGTGCTCAGAACAAAAGAGCGGTGTTAACTACACATACAGACTGTATCTAGTTCAACACTGCTTCTGAAACTGATTCACACCACAGGTCCTCTAACATCCAATGCTTTTCAGTTAAGAGCGGGAAACGTGAGAGCTTTGTGAACGATGTAGCATCTTTTTTGCTGAAGAGTGATATTCTTTACCTGAAACAAAGTCTTGCATGTAGGATGACACAGAGCCTGGGATTTAACTCCATTTCTGAAGGGAATCACTCAGCACAGTTCTCATCGATGAAACACACTCTGCTTTAGAGCAAGAATCACGCTCTTGCATTCTAGAGTCTCTAATACAGCAGGAAACATGAGCGTGCTCAGAACAAAAGAACGTTGTTTCCTACACATACGGACCATATTTAGTTCAACTCAGCTTCTGAAACTGATACAAACCATAGGTCCTCTAACATCCAATGCTTTTCACTCAAGTGCGATAAACGTGTGCACTTCGTGAAAGATTTAGTTTCATTTGAGCTGAATAGGGACTGCGTTTACCTGAAACGAAGTCTTGCATGTAGGAAGACACAGAGTATGTCATTTAACACCATTTCTGAAGAGCAGCACTCAGCACAGTTCCCATCCATGAAACACACTCTGCTTTAGAGGAAGAAGCACGCTCTTGCTTTCTAGAGTCTGTAATACAGCAGGAACGTGAGTGTGATCATAACCAAAGGACTGTGTTTCCTACACATACGGACCATATGGAGTTCAACTCTGCTTCTGAAACTGATACACACCACAGGTCCTTTAACATCCAATGCTTTTCAGTTAAGAGCGAGAAACGTGTGAGCTTTGTGGACGATGCAGCATTGTTTGAGCTGAAAAGGGTCTGCGATTTCCTGAAATGGAGTCTTGCTTGTAGGAAGACACAGAGCCTGGGATTTAACTCCACTTCTAAAGGGAAACAAATGCACTGTTCTCATCCATAAAACACACTCTGCTTTAGACTGAGATGCATGCTATTGCTTCTAGAATCTCTAATACAGCAGGAAACGTGGGTGTGATCACAACCAAAGGACTGTGTTTCCTACACATACGGACCATATGGAGTTCAACTCTGCTTCTGAAACTGATACACACCACAGGTCCTTTAACATCCAATGCTTTTCAGTTAAGAGCGAGAAACGTGTGAGCTTCTTGAACGATGCAGCTTCCTTTGAGCTGAATAGGAACTGGGTTTACCTGAAACGAAGTCTTTCATGTAGGAAGACACAGAGCCTGGGATTTAACACCATTTCTGAAAGGCAACACTCAGCACAGTTCCCATCCATGAAACACACTCTGCTTTAGAGCAAGAAGGACGCTCTTGCTTTCTAGAGTCTCTAATACAGCAGGAACGTGAGTGTGATAATAAGCAAAGGACTGTGTTTCCTACATATACAGACCATATCGAGTTCAACTCTGCTCAGGAAACTGATACAAACCACAGGTCCTCTAATATCTCATGCTTGTCAGTTAAGAGAGAGACACGTGTGAGCTTCTTGTACGTTGTTGCTTTGTTTTAGCTGAAAAGTGTTTGTGTTTACCTGAAAAGAAGTCTTTCTTGTAGGAAGAAACAGAGCCTGGGATTAAACTCCATTTGTGAAGGGAAACACACAGCACAGTTCTCATCCATGAAACACACTCTGCTTTAGAGCAGGTGGCACGCTCTTGCTTTCTAGAGTCTCTAATACAGCAGGAAACGTGAGTGTGCTCCATACAAAAGGACGCTGTTTCCTACCTAAATGGAACACATCTAGTTCAACTCTGCTTCTGAAACTGATAGAAACCACAGATCCTCTAACATCCAAGCTTTTCAGTTAAGAGCAAGAAACGTGTGAGTTTTGTGAACGAAGTTGCTTCGTTTGAGCTGAAAAGGGTCTGCGTTTACCTGAAACTAAGTCTTGCTTGTAGGAAGACACAGAGCCTGGGATTTAACTCCATTTCTGAAGGGAAACACACAGCACACTTCTCATCCATGGAACACACTCTGCATTAGTGCAAGAAGTACACACTTGCTTTCTAGAGTCTCTAATACAGCAGGAACATGAGTGTGCTCAAAACAGAGAACGGTGTTTCCTACCCATATGGACCACATGTAGTTCAACTCTGCTTCTGAAACTGAAAGAAAACATAGATCCTCTAACACCCAATGCTTCTCAGTTAAGAGCGAGAAACGTGTGAGCTTCGTGAACGATGTAGCTTCGTTTGAGCTTAGTAGTATCTGGGTTTACCTGAAACGAAGTCTTTCTTGTAGGAAGACGCAGAGTGTGGGACTTAACGCCATTTCTGAAGACCAGCACTCAGCACAGTTCCCATCCATGAAACACACTGCTTTAGAGCAAGGAGCAAGCTCTTGCTTTCTAGAGTCTCTAATACACCAGGAAACGTGTGTGTGCTCAGAACAAAAGAACGATGTTTCCTACACAAAAGGACCATATTTAGTTCAACTCAGCCTCTGAAACTGATACAAATCACAGGTCCTCTAACATTCAATGCTCTTCGGTCAAGCGCAGTAAACGTGTGAGCTTAGTGAACGATGTAGCTTCGTTTGAGCTGAAAACGGACTGCGATTACCTGAAACGAAGTCTTTCTTGTAGGAAGAAACAGAGCCTTGGATAACACCATTTCTGAAGGGCAACACTCAGCACAGTTCCCATCCATTAAACACACTCTGCTTTAGAGCAAGAAGCACCTTCTTTTTTTCTAAAGTCTCTAATAAAGCAGGAAATGTGTGTGTTCCCAGAACAAAAGAATAGTGTTTCCTACACATACAGACCTTATCTATTTCAACTCTGCTTCTGAAACTGATACAAACTACAGGTCCTCTAACATCCAATCCTTTTCAGTTAAAAGCGAGAAGCGTGTGAGCTTTGTGAATGATGTAGCTTCGTTTGAGCTGAAAAGGTACTGCGTTTACCTGAAACTAAGTCTTGCTTGTAGGAAGACACAGAGCCTGGGATTTAACTCCATTTCTGAAGGGAAACACACAGCACAGTTCTCAGCCATGAAACACAATCTGCTTTAGACCAAGAAGCTTGTTTTGCTTTGTAGAGTCTCTAATAATCAGGAAATGTGAATGTGCTCAAAAAAAAAGAACGGTGTTTCATACCCATATGGATCACATCTAGTTCAACTGTGCTTCTGAAACTGATAGAAACAACAGATCCTCTAACATCCAATGCTTTTCAGTTAAGAGCAAGAAACGTGTTAGCTTCGTGAACGATGTAGCTTCGGTTGAGCTGAAAAGGGACTGTGTTTACCTGAAACGAAGTCTTTCCTGTAGGAAGACACAGAGCCTGGGATTTAACTACATTTCTGAAGGGGAACACTCAGCACAGTTTATAGCAATGAAACACACTCTGCTTTAGAGCAAGAAACACGCTCTTGCTTTCTAGAGTCTTTAGTACGGCAGGAAATGTGAGTGTGATCATAAATAAAGAACTGTGTTTCCTACACATACGGACCGTATCTAGTTCAACTCTGCTTCTGAAACTGATACAAACTACAGGTCCTCTAACATCCAATGCTTTTCATTTAAGCGTGAGAAACGTGTGAGTTTCGTGATCGATGTAGCTTCATATGAGCTGAAAAGGGACTGCATTTACCTGAAACGAAGTCTTGTTTGTAGGAAGACACAGAGCCTGGGATTTAACTCCATTTCTGAAGAGGAACACTCAGCACAGTTCCCAGCAATGAAACACACGCTGCTTTAGAGCAAGAAGCAAGCTCTTACTTTCTAGAGTCTCTAATAGATCTGGAAACCTGAGTGTGATCACAACCAAAGGACTGAGTTTCCTACATATACGGACCATATCGAGTTCAACTCTGTTCAGGAAACTGATACAAACCACAGGTCCACTAACATCTCATGCTTGTTGATTAAGAGCGAGACACGTGTGAGCTTCTAGTACGTTGTTGCTTTGTTTTAGCTGAAAAGTGTTTGCGTTTACCTGAAAGGAAGTCTTCCTTGTAGGAAGACACATAGCCTTGGATTTAACACCATTTCTGAAGGGCAACACTCAGCACAGTTCCCATCCATAAAACACACTCTGCTTTAGAGCAAGAAGCACGTTCTTGTTTTCTAAAGTCTCTAATAAAGCAGGAAACATGTGTGTTCCCAGAACAAAATAATGGTGTTTCCTACACGTACAGACCTTATCTATTTCAACTCTGCTTTTTAAACTGATACAAACCACTGTTCTCTAACATCCAATGCTTTTCAGTTAAGAGTGAGTATTGTGTGAGCCTCGTGAACATTGTAGTTTTGTTTCAGCTGAAAAGTGACCTCTATTACCTGAAACGAAATCTTGCTTGTAGGAAGACACACAGCCTGTGATTTCACTCCATTTCTGAAGCGAAACTCACAGCACAGTTCTCATCCATGAAACACACTCTGCTTTAGAGCAAGAAGCACGCTCTTGCTTTCTAGAGTCTCTAATACAGGAGGAAACGTGAGTGTGCTCAGAACAAAAGAGCGGTGTTAACTACACATACAGACTGTATCTAGTTCAACACTGCTTCTGAAACTGATTCACACCACAGGTCCTCTAACATCCAATGCTTTTCAGTTAAGAGCGGGAAACGTGAGAGCTTTGTGAACGATGTAGCATCTTTTTTGCTGAAGAGTGATATTCTTTACCTGAAACAAAGTCTTGCATGTAGGATGACACAGAGCCTGGGATTTAACTCCATTTCTGAAGGGAATCACTCAGCACAGTTCTCATCGATGAAACACACTCTGCTTTAGAGCAAGAATCACGCTCTTGCATTCTAGAGTCTCTAATACAGCAGGAAACATGAGCGTGCTCAGAACAAAAGAACGTTGTTTCCTACACATACGGACCATATTTAGTTCAACTCAGCTTCTGAAACTGATACAAACCATAGGTCCTCTAACATCCAATGCTTTTCACTCAAGTGCGAAAACGTGTGCGCTTCGTAAAAGATTTAGTTTCATTTGAGCTGAATAGGGACTGCGTTTACCTGAAACGATGTCTTGCATGTAGGAAGACACAGAGTATGTCATTTAACACCATTCCTGAATAGCAGCACTCAGCACAGTTCCCATCCATGAAACACACTCTGCTTTAGAGGAAGAAGCACGCTCTTGCTTTCTAGAGTCTCTAATACAGCAGGAACGTGAGTGTGATCATAACCAAAGGACTGTGTTTCCTACACATATGGACCATATGGAGTTCAACTCTGCTTCTGAAACTGATACACACCACAGGTCCTTTAACATCCAATGCTTTTCAGATAAGAGCGAGAAACGTGTGAGCTTTGTGGACGATGCAGCATCGTTTGAGCTGAAAAGGGTCTGCGATTTCCTGAATTGGAGTCTTGCTTGTAGGAAGACACAGAGCCTGGGATTTAACTCCACTTCTAAAGGGAAACAAATGCACTGTTCTCATCAATAAAACACACTCTGCTTTAGACTGAGATGCATGCTATTGCTTCTAGAATCTCTAATACAGCAGGAAACGTGAGTGTGCTCAGAACAGAGGAAGAGTGTTTCCTATATATAAGGACCATATTTAGTTCAACTCAGCTTCAAAAACTGATGCTAACCACAGTTCCTCTAACTTCCAATACTTTTCAGTCAAGCGAGATAAATGTGTGAGCTTCGTGAACGATGTAGATTGGTTTGATCTGAAAAGGGACTGTGTTTACCTGAAACGAAGTCTTTCTTGTAGCAAGACACAGAGCCTGGGAGTTAACTCCATTTCTGAAGGGAAACACTCAGCACAGTTCCCATCCATGAAACACACTCTGCTTTAGAGCAAGAAGGACGCTCTTGCTTCTAGAGTCTGTAATACATCAGGAAAGTGAGTGTGATCATAACAAAAGGACTGTGTTTCCTACACATACGGACCATATGGAGTTCAACTCTGCATCTGAAACTGATATAAACCACAGGTCCTCTAACATCCAATGCTTCTCAGTTAAGAGCGAGAAACATGTGAGCTTCGTGAAATTTGTTGCTTTGTTTGATCTGAAAAGGACCTGCGTTCACCTGAAAATAAGTCTTGCTTTTAGGAAGACACAGAGCCTGGGATTTTACTCCATTTCTGAAGGGAAACACACAGCACAGTTCTCAGCCATGAAACACACTCTGCTTTAGAGCAAGAAGCTCACTCTTGCTTTCTAGAGTCTCAAATATATCACAAAAAGTGAGTGTGCTCAAAACAAAAGTACGGTGTTTCCTATCCATATGGACCACATCTAGTTCAACTCTGCTTCTGAAACTGATAGAAGCAACAGATCCTCTAACATCAGATGCTTTTCAGTTAAGAGCAAGAAACGTGTTAGCTTGTGATTGATGTAGCTTCGTTTGAGCAGAATAGGAACTGGGTTTACCTGCAACAAAGTCATGCTTGTAGGAAGACACAGAGCGTGGGATTTAAAACCATTTCTTTAGGGCAACACTCAGCACAGTTCCCATCCATGAAACACACTCTGCTTTAGAGCAAGAAGCACGCTCTAGATTTCTAAAGTCTCTAATAAAGCAGGAAACGTGTGTGTTCCCCGAACAAAAGAACGATGTTTCCTACACATACGAACTATATTTAGTTCAACTTTGCTTCTGAAACTGATACAAACCATAGGTCCTATAACATCCAATGCTTTTCAGTCAGGCGCAATTAACGTGAGAGCTTAGTGAACGATGTAGTTTCATTTGATCTGAATAGGGATTGCGTTTAGCTGAAACGAAGTCTTGCATGTAGGAAGAAACAGAGTATGGCATTTAACGCCATTTCTGAAGAGCAGCACTCAGCACAGTTCCCATCCATGAAACACACTCTGCTTTAGAGCAAGTAGGATGCTTTGCTTTCTAGAGTCTCTAATACAGCAGGAAACGTGAGTGTGCTCCATACAAAAGGACGCTGTTTCCTACCTAAATGGAACACATCTAGTTCAACTCTGCTTCTGAAACTGATAGAAACCACAGATCCTCTAACATCCAAGCTTTTCAGTTAAGAGCAAGAAACGTGTGAGTTTTGTGAACGAAGTTGCTTCGTTTGAGCTGAAAAGGGTCTGCGTTTACCTGAAACTAAGTCTTGCTTGTAGGAAGACACAGAGCCTGGGATTTAACTCCATTTCTGAAGGGAAACACACAGCACACTTCTCATCCATGGAACACACTCTGCATTAGTGCAAGAAGTACACACTTGCTTTCTAGAGTCTCTAATACAGCAGGAACATGAGTGTGCTCAAAACAGAGAACGGTGTTTCCTACCCATATGGACCACATGTAGTTCAACTCTGCTTCTGAAACTGAAAGAAAACATAGATCCTCTAACACCCAATGCTTCTCAGTTAAGAGCGAGAAACGTGTGAGCTTCGTGAACGATGTAGCTTCGTTTGAGCTTAGTAGTATCTGGGTTTACCTGAAACGAAGTCTTTCTTGTAGGAAGACGCAGAGTGTGGGACTTAACGCCATTTCTGAAGACCAGCACTCAGCACAGTTCCCATCCATGAAACACACTGCTTTAGAGCAAGGAGCAAGCTCTTGCTTTCTAGAGTCTCTAATACACCAGGAAACGTGTGTGTGCTCAGAACAAAAGAACGATGTTTCCTACACAAAAGGACCATATTTAGTTCAACTCAGCCTCTGAAACTGATACAAATCACAGGTCCTCTAACATTCAATGCTCTTCGGTCAAGCGCAGTAAACGTGTGAGCTTAGTGAACGATGTAGCTTCGTTTGAGCTGAAAACGGACTGCGATTACCTGAAACGAAGTCTTTCTTGTAGGAAGAAACAGAGCCTTGGATAACACCATTTCTGAAGGGCAACACTCAGCACAGTTCCCATCCATTAAACACACTCTGCTTTAGAGCAAGAAGCACCTTCTTTTTTTCTAAAGTCTCTAATAAAGCAGGAAATGTGTGTGTTCCCAGAACAAAAGAATAGTGTTTCCTACACATACAGACCTTATCTATTTCAACTCTGCTTCTGAAACTGATACAAACTACAGGTCCTCTAACATCCAATCCTTTTCAGTTAAAAGCGAGAAGCGTGTGAGCTTTGTGAATGATGTAGCTTCGTTTGAGCTGAAAAGGTACTGCGTTTACCTGAAACTAAGTCTTGCTTGTAGGAAGACACAGAGCCTGGGATTTAACTCCATTTCTGAAGGGAAACACACAGCACAGTTCTCAGCCATGAAACACAATCTGCTTTAGACCAAGAAGCTTGTTTTGCTTTGTAGAGTCTCTAATAATCAGGAAATGTGAATGTGCTCAAAAAAAAAGAACGGTGTTTCATACCCATATGGATCACATCTAGTTCAACTGTGCTTCTGAAACTGATAGAAACAACAGATCCTCTAACATCCAATGCTTTTCAGTTAAGAGCAAGAAACGTGTTAGCTTCGTGAACGATGTAGCTTCGGTTGAGCTGAAAAGGGACTGTGTTTACCTGAAACGAAGTCTTTCCTGTAGGAAGACACAGAGCCTGGGATTTAACTACATTTCTGAAGGGGAACACTCAGCACAGTTTATAGCAATGAAACACACTCTGCTTTAGAGCAAGAAACACGCTCTTGCTTTCTAGAGTCTTTAGTACGGCAGGAAATGTGAGTGTGATCATAAATAAAGAACTGTGTTTCCTACACATACGGACCGTATCTAGTTCAACTCTGCTTCTGAAACTGATACAAACTACAGGTCCTCTAACATCCAATGCTTTTCATTTAAGCGTGAGAAACGTGTGAGTTTCGTGATCGATGTAGCTTCATATGAGCTGAAAAGGGACTGCATTTACCTGAAACGAAGTCTTGTTTGTAGGAAGACACAGAGCCTGGGATTTAACTCCATTTCTGAAGAGGAACACTCAGCACAGTTCCCAGCAATGAAACACACGCTGCTTTAGAGCAAGAAGCAAGCTCTTACTTTCTAGAGTCTCTAATAGATCTGGAAACCTGAGTGTGATCACAACCAAAGGACTGAGTTTCCTACATATACGGACCATATCGAGTTCAACTCTGTTCAGGAAACTGATACAAACCACAGGTCCACTAACATCTCATGCTTGTTGATTAAGAGCGAGACACGTGTGAGCTTCTAGTACGTTGTTGCTTTGTTTTAGCTGAAAAGTGTTTGCGTTTACCTGAAAGGAAGTCTTCCTTGTAGGAAGACACATAGCCTTGGATTTAACACCATTTCTGAAGGGCAACACTCAGCACAGTTCCCATCCATAAAACACACTCTGCTTTAGAGCAAGAAGCACGTTCTTGTTTTCTAAAGTCTCTAATAAAGCAGGAAACATGTGTGTTCCCAGAACAAAATAATGGTGTTTCCTACACGTACAGACCTTATCTATTTCAACTCTGCTTTTTAAACTGATACAAACCACTGTTCTCTAACATCCAATGCTTTTCAGTTAAGAGTGAGTATTGTGTGAGCCTCGTGAACATTGTAGTTTTGTTTCAGCTGAAAAGTGACCTCTATTACCTGAAACGAAATCTTGCTTGTAGGAAGACACACAGCCTGTGATTTCACTCCATTTCTGAAGCGAAACTCACAGCACAGTTCTCATCCATGAAACACACTCTGCTTTAGAGCAAGAAGCACGCTCTTGCTTTCTAGAGTCTCTAATACAGGAGGAAACGTGAGTGTGCTCAGAACAAAAGAGCGGTGTTAACTACACATACAGACTGTATCTAGTTCAACACTGCTTCTGAAACTGATTCACACCACAGGTCCTCTAACATCCAATGCTTTTCAGTTAAGAGCGGGAAACGTGAGAGCTTTGTGAACGATGTAGCATCTTTTTTGCTGAAGAGTGATATTCTTTACCTGAAACAAAGTCTTGCATGTAGGATGACACAGAGCCTGGGATTTAACTCCATTTCTGAAGGGAATCACTCAGCACAGTTCTCATCCATGAAACACACTCTGCTTTAGAGCAAGAATCATGCTCTTGCATTCTAGGTTCTCTAATACAGCAGGAAACGTGAGCGTGCTCAGAACAAAAGAACGTTGTTTCCTACACATACAGACCATATTTAGTTCAACTCAGCTTCTGAAACTGATACAAACCATAGGTCCTCTAACATCCAATGCTTTTCACTCAAGTGCGAAAACGTGTGCGCTTCGTAAAAGATTTAGTTTCATTTGAGCTGAATAGGGACTGCGTTTACCTGAAACGATGTCTTGCATGTAGGAAGACACAGAGTATGTCATTTAACACCATTCCTGAATAGCAGCACTCAGCACAGTTCCCATCCATGAAACACACTCTGCTTTAGAGGAAGAAGCACGCTCTTGCTTTCTAGAGTCTCTAATACAGCAGGAACGTGAGTGTGATCATAACCAAAGGACTGTGTTTCCTACACATATGGACCATATGGAGTTCAACTCTGCTTCTGAAACTGATACACACCACAGGTCCTTTAACATCCAATGCTTTTCAGATAAGAGCGAGAAACGTGTGAGCTTTGTGGACGATGCAGCATCGTTTGAGCTGAAAAGGGTCTGCGATTTCCTGAATTGGAGTCTTGCTTGTAGGAAGACACAGAGCCTGGGATTTAACTCCACTTCTAAAGGGAAACAAATGCACTGTTCTCATCAATAAAACACACTCTGCTTTAGACTGAGATGCATGCTATTGCTTCTAGAATCTCTAATACAGCAGGAAACGTGAGTGTGCTCAGAACAGAGGAAGAGTGTTTCCTATATATAAGGACCATATTTAGTTCAACTCAGCTTCAAAAACTGATGCTAACCACAGTTCCTCTAACTTCCAATACTTTTCAGTCAAGCGAGATAAATGTGTGAGCTTCGTGAACGATGTAGATTGGTTTGATCTGAAAAGGGACTGTGTTTACCTGAAACGAAGTCTTTCTTGTAGCAAGACACAGAGCCTGGGAGTTAACTCCATTTCTGAAGGGAAACACTCAGCACAGTTCCCATCCATGAAACACACTCTGCTTTAGAGCAAGAAGGACGCTCTTGCTTCTAGAGTCTGTAATACATCAGGAAAGTGAGTGTGATCATAACAAAAGGACTGTGTTTCCTACACATACGGACCATATGGAGTTCAACTCTGCATCTGAAACTGATATAAACCACAGGTCCTCTAACATCCAATGCTTCTCAGTTAAGAGCGAGAAACATGTGAGCTTCGTGAAATTTGTTGCTTTGTTTGATCTGAAAAGGACCTGCGTTCACCTGAAAATAAGTCTTGCTTTTAGGAAGACACAGAGCCTGGGATTTTACTCCATTTCTGAAGGGAAACACACAGCACAGTTCTCAGCCATGAAACACACTCTGCTTTAGAGCAAGAAGCTCACTCTTGCTTTCTAGAGTCTCAAATATATCACAAAAAGTGAGTGTGCTCAAAACAAAAGTACGGTGTTTCCTATCCATATGGACCACATCTAGTTCAACTCTGCTTCTGAAACTGATAGAAGCAACAGATCCTCTAACATCAGATGCTTTTCAGTTAAGAGCAAGAAACGTGTTAGCTTGTGATTGATGTAGCTTCGTTTGAGCAGAATAGGAACTGGGTTTACCTGCAACAAAGTCATGCTTGTAGGAAGACACAGAGCGTGGGATTTAAAACCATTTCTTTAGGGCAACACTCAGCACAGTTCCCATCCATGAAACACACTCTGCTTTAGAGCAAGAAGCACGCTCTAGATTTCTAAAGTCTCTAATAAAGCAGGAAACGTGTGTGTTCCCCGAACAAAAGAACGATGTTTCCTACACATACGAACTATATTTAGTTCAACTTTGCTTCTGAAACTGATACAAACCATAGGTCCTATAACATCCAATGCTTTTCAGTCAGGCGCAATTAACGTGAGAGCTTAGTGAACGATGTAGTTTCATTTGATCTGAATAGGGATTGCGTTTAGCTGAAACGAAGTCTTGCATGTAGGAAGAAACAGAGTATGGCATTTAACGCCATTTCTGAAGAGCAGCACTCAGCACAGTTCCCATCCATGAAACACACTCTGCTTTAGAGCAAGTAGGATGCTTTGCTTTCTAGAGTCTCTAATACAGCAGGAAACGTGAGAGTGCTCAGAACAAAAGATTGGTGTTAACTACACATATGGACCATATCTAGTTCAACTCTGCTTCTGAAACTGATACACACCACAGGTCCTCTAACATTCAATGCTTTTCAGTTAAAAGCGAGAAACGTGTGAGCTTCGTGAACGATGTAGCTTTGTTTGAGCTGAATAGGAACTGAGTTTACTTGAAGTGAAATCTTGCTTGTAGGAAGACAGAGAACATGGGATTTAAGTCCATTTCTGAAGAGCAGCAATCAGCCCAGTTCCCATCAATGAAACTCACTCTGCTTTAGAGCAAGAAGCATGCTATTGATTTCTAGAATCTCTAATACAGCAGGAAAAATGAGTGTGCTCAAAACAAAGAACTGTGTTTCCTACTCATATGGACCACATCTAGTTCAACTCTGCTTCTGAAACTGTTATAAACCAAAGGTCCTCTAACATCCAATGCTTTTCAGTTAAGAGAGAGAAGCGTGTGAGTTTCGTGAATGATGGAGCTTTGTATGAGCTGAAAATGGACTGCATTTACCTGAAACGAAGTTTTGCTTATAAGAAGACACAGAGTATGTGATTTAACGCCATTTCTGAAAAGCAGCACTCAGCCCAGTTCCCATCCATGAAACACACTCTGCTTTAGAGCAAGAAGCACGCTCTTGCTTTCTAGAGTCTCTAATACAGCAGGAAACGTGTGTGTGCTCAGAACAAAAGAGCGCTGTTAACTACACATACTGACCGTATCTAGTTCAACTCTGCTTCTGAAACTGAACCACACCACAGGTCCTCTAACATCCAATCATGTTCAGTTAAAAGCGAGAAGCGTGTGAGCTTTGTGAATGATGTAGCTTCGTTTGAGCTGAATAGGAACTGGGTTTACCTGAAACGAAGTCTTGCATGTTGGAAGACACAGAGTATCAGATTTAATGCCATTTCTGAAGAGCAGCACTCAGCACAGTTCCCAGCCATGAAACACACTCTGCTTTAGAGCAAGAAGCACGCTATGGCTTTCTAGAGTCTGTGATACAGCAGGAAACGTGAGTGTGCTCAGAAGAAAAGAACTGTGTTTCCTATGCATATGGACCACATCTAGTTCAACTCTGCTTCTGAAATGATACAAACCACAGGTCCTCTAACATCCAATGCTTTTCAAGTTAAGAGTGAGAAACGTATGAGCTTTGTGAACGCTGTAGTTTTGTTTGAGCTTTAAAGTTACTGCGTTTAACTGAAACGAAGTCTTGCTTGTAGGAAGACACAGAGACTGGGATTTAACTCCATTTCTGAAGGGAAACAAACTGCACAGTTCCCATCCATGAAACACTCTGCTTTAGAGCGAGAAGCATGCTCTTGCTCTCTAGAATCTCTAATACAGCAGGAAAAGTAAGTGTGCTCAGAACAAACAAACGGTGTTTCCTACACAAATAGACCATATTCAGTTCAAATCAGCTTCGGAAACTGATACAAACCTCAGGTCCTCTAACATGCAATGTTTTTCATTCAAGCGCGATAAACGTGTGAGCTTTGTGAACAATGTAGCTTCCTTTGACCTGAATAGGGACTGCGTATACCTGAAAAGAAGTCTTGCTTCTAGGAAGACAGAGAACATGGAATTTAAGTCCATTTCTGAAGAGCAGCATTCAGCACAGGTCCCATCCATGAAACACACTCTGCTTTAGAGCAAGAAGCACGCTATTGCTTTCTAGAATCTTTAATGCAGCAGGAATGTGAGTGTGATCATAAACAAAGGACTGTGTTTCCTACACATACAGACCATATCGAGTACAACTCTGCTTCTGAAACTTATACAAACCACAGGACCACTAACATCCAATGCTTTTCAGTTAAGCACGGCAAACGTGAGAGCTTCGTGAACGTTGTCGTTTTGTTTGAGCTGAAAAGTGACTGCGTTTACCTGAAACGAATTCTTCCTTGTAGGAAGACACAGAGCCTGGGATTTAAGTCCATTTTTGAAGGGAAACACACAGCACAGTTCTCATCCATGAAACACACTCTGCTTTAGAGCAAGAAGCATGCTCTTGCTTTCTAGAGTCTCTAATACAGCAGAAAACGTGAGTGTGCTCAAAACAAAAGAACGGTGTTTCCTACCCATATGGACCACATCTAGTTCAACACTGCTTCTGAAACTGATAGAAACCACAGATCCTCTAACATCCAATGCTTCGCAGTTAAGATAGAAAACTTGTTAGCTGTGTGAACGATGTAGCTTCCTTTGAGCTGAAAAGGGACTGTGTTAACCTGAAACGAAGTCTTGCTTATAGGAAGACACAGAGCCTGGTATTTAACTCCATTTCTGAAGGGAAACAAAGTACACAATTCTCATCCATGAAAGACACTCTGCTTTAGAGCAATAAGCATGCTCTTGCTTTCTAGAGTCTCTAATACAGCAGGAAACATGTGTGTGCTCAGAACAAATGAACTGTGTTTTCTATGCATATGGACCACATCTAGTTCAACTCTGCTTCTGAAACTGATGCAACCACAGGTCCTCTAACATCCAGTTCTTTTCAAGTTAAGAGCGAGAAACGTGTGAGCTTCGTGAACGTTGTAGTTTTGTTTTTGCTTTAAAGTTACTTCGTTTACCTGAAACGAAGTCTTGCTTGTAGGAAGACACAGAGCCTGGGATTTAACTCCATTTCTGAAGTCAAACAAACAGCACAGTTCCCATTCATGAAACACACTCTGCTTTAGATGGAGATGCATGCTCTTGCTCTCTAGAGTCTCTAATACAGCAGGAAAGTGAGTGTGCTCAGAACAAAAGAACAGTGTTTCCTACACATACGGATCATATTTACTTCAACTCTGCTTTTGACACTGATACAAACCACAGGTACTCCAACATCCAATGCTTTTCAGTCAAGCGCGATAAAAGTGTGAGCTTCGTGAGCGAAGTAGCTACCTATGAGCTGAATAGGAACTGGGTTTACTTGAAACGAAGTCTTACTTGTAGGAAGACACAGAGTATGGGATTTCATGCCATTTCTGAAGAACAGCATTCAGCACAGTTCCCATCCATGAAACACACTCTGATTTAGAGCAAGAAGCACGCTCTTGCTTTCAGATACAGCAGGAAACGTAAGTGTGCTCAGAACAAAAGAAATGTGTTTCATACCCATATGGACCACATCTAGTTCAACTCTTCTGAAACTGATACAAACCACAGGTCCTCTAACATCCAATGCTTTTCAGTTAAGAGTGAGAAACGTGTGTGCCTCGTGAACGTTGTTGTTTTGTTTGAGATGAAAATGGACTGCGTTTAGCTGAAACGAAGTGTTACTTGTAGGAAGACACAGAGCATGGGACTTAACTCCATTTCTGAAGTGAAACAAAGTGCACCGTTCCCATCCATGAAACACACTCTGCTTTAGAGTAAGAAGCACGCTGTTGCTTTCTAGAGTCTCTAATACGGCAGGAAACGTAAGTGTGCTCAAAACAAAATAACCGTGTTTACTAACCATATGGGCCACATCTAGTTCAATTCTGCTTCTGAAACTGATACAAAACACAGGTCCTCTAACATCCAATGCTTTTCAGTTAAGCGCGAGAAACATGTCAGCTTTGTGAAGGATGTAGCCTCCTTTGAGCAGAAAAGGGACTGCATTTTCCTGAAATGAAGTGTAGCTTGTAGGAAGACACAGAGCCTGGGATTTAACCCCATTTCTGAAGAGCAGCACTCACCACAGTTCCCATCCATGAAACACACTCTGCTTTAGAGAAAGAAGCATGCACATGCTTTCTAGAATCTGTAATACAGCAGGAACGTGAGTGTGATGATAACCAAAGGACTGTGTTTCCTACACATACGGACCATATCGAGTTCAATTCTGCTTCTTAAACTGACACAAACCACAGGAACTCTAACATCCAATGCTTTTCAGTTAAGCGCTAGAAAAGGTGAGCTTTGGGAATGATGTAGCTTCGTTTGAGCTGAAAAGTGACTGTTTACCTGAAATGATGTCTTGCTTGTAGGAAGACAGACAACATGGGATTTAAGTCCATTTCTGAAGAGCATCATTCAGCACAGTTCCCATCCATGAAACACACTCTGCTTTAGAGCATGAAGGACGCTATTGCTTTCTAGAATCTCTAATACAGCAGGAAACGTCAGTGTGTTGAGAACAAAAAACTGTATTTCGTATGCATATGGACCACATCTAGTTCAACTCTGCTTCTGAAACTGATAGAAACCACAGGTCCTCTAACATCCAATGCTTTTCAAGTTAAGAGCGAGAAACTTGTGAGCTTTGTGAAAGTTGTCGTTTTGTTTGAGCTGAAAAGTGACTGCGTTTACCTGAAATGGATTATTGCTTGTAGGAAGAAACAGAGCCTGAGATTTAACTCCATTTCTGAAGGGAAACACACAGCACAGTTCCCATCAATCAAACACACTCTGCTTTAGAGCAAGAAGCACGCTCTTGCTTTCTAGAGTCTCTAATACATCAGGAAACGTGGGTGCTCAAAACAAAAGAACAGTGTTTCCTACCAATATGGAACACACCTAGTTCAACTCTGCTTCTGAAACTGATAGAAACCACAGATCATCTAACATACAATGCTCTTCAGTTAAGAGCTAAAACTTGTTTGCTGTGTGAACGATGTAGCTTCTTTTGAGCTGAAAATCGACTGTGTTAACCTGAAACGAAGTCTTGCTTGTAGGAAGACACAGAGCCTGGGATTTAACTCCATTTCTGAAGGGACACAAACTGCAAAGTTCTCATCGCTGAACGACACTCCGCTTTAGAGCAAGAAGCATGCTCTTGATTTCTAGAATCTCTAATACAGCAGGAAACATGAGTGTGCTCGGAACAAGAGAACAGTGTTTCCTACACATACGGACCATATTTAGTTCAACTCAGCTTCTGAAACTGATACAAACCACAGTACCTCTAACATCCAATGCTTTTCAGTCAAGCGCGACAAACGTGTGAGCTTGGTGAATGATGTAGCTTCCTGTGAGCTGAATAGGGACTGAGTATACCTGAAAAGAAGTCTTGCTTGGAGGAAGACACAGAGTATGGGATTTAACGCCATTTCTGAAGAGCAGCACTCAGCACAGTTCCCATCCATGAAACACACTCTGCTTTAGAGCAACAAGCACGCTCTTGCTTTCTAGAGTCTGTAATACAGCAGGAACATGAGTGTGATGATAACCAAAGGACTGTGTTTCCTACACATACGGACCATATTGACTTAAACTCTGCTTCTGAAACTGATACAAACTACAGGACCTCTAACATTCAATGTTTTTCCATTAAGCGCGAGAAACATGTGAGCTTCGTGAACGATGTATCTTCGTTTGTGCTGAATAGGGACTGTGTATACCCTAAAAGAAGTCTTGCTTGTAGGAAGACACAGAGTATGGGATTTAACACCATTTCTGAAGAGCAGCACTTAGCACAGTTCCCATCCATGAAACACACTCTGCTTTAGAGCAAGAAGCACGCACATGCTTTCTAGAGTCTGTAATACAGCAGGAACCTGAGTGTGATGATAACCAAAGGACTGTGTTTCCTACACATACAGACCATATCGAGTTCAATTCTCCTTTTGTAACTGATATAAACCACAGGACATCTAACATTCAGTGCTTTTCAGTTAAGCGCGAGAAACATGTGAGCTGTGTGAATGATGTAGCTTCTTTTGGGCCAAAAAGTGACTGCGTTTACCTGGAACGAAGTCTTGCTTGTAGGAAGACAGAGAACATGGGATTTAAGTCCATTTCTGAAGAGCAGCATTCAGCACAGTTCCCATCCGAGAAACACACTCTGCTTTAGAGCATGAAGCACGCTATTGCTTTCTAGAATCTGTAATACAGCAGGAAACATGAGTGTGCTCAGAATAAAAGAACTGTGTTTCCTACGCATATGGACCAAATCTAGTTCAACTCTGCTTCTGAAACTGATACAAACAACAGGTCCTCTAACATCCAATAATTTTCAAGTTACGAGCGAGTAACGTGTGAGCTTTGTGAACTTTGTCGTTTTGTTTGAGCTGAAAAGTGACTGCGTTTACCTGAAATGAAGTCTTGCTTGTAGGAAGACACAGAGCCTGGGATTTAACTCCCTTTCTGAAGGGAAACACACAGCACAGTTCTCAGCCATGAAACACATTCTGCTTTAGAGCAAGAAGCACGCTCTTGATTTCTAGAGTCTCTAATACAGAAGGAAACGTGACTGTGCCCAAAACAAAAGAACCGTGTTTCCTACCCATATGGACCACATCTAGTTCAACTCTGCTTCTGAAACTGATACAAACCACAGGTCCTCTAACATCCAATGCTTTTCAGTTTCGCACGAGAAAGTTGAACTTCGTGAACGTTGTTGCTTCCTTTGAGCTGAAAAGGACCTGCGTTTACATGAAACGAAATGTTGCTTGTAGGAAGACACAGAGCCTGGGATTTAACTCCATTTCTGAAGGGAAACACACACCACAGTTCTCATGCATGAAACACACTCTGCTTTAGAGCAAGAAGGACGTTCTTGCTTTGTAGAGTCTCTAATACAGCAGGAAACGTGAGTGTGCTCAGAACAAAAGAACGGTGTTTCCTACACATATGGACCATATTTAGTTCAACTCAGCTTCTGTAACTGAAACAAACGACAGGTCCTCTAACATCCAATGCTTTTCATTCAAGCACAATAAACGTGTGAGCTTCGTGAACCATGTAGCTTCCTTTGAGCTGAATAGGGACTGTGTATACCTGAAAAGAAGTCTTGCTTGTAGGAAGACAAAGAGTATTGGATTTAACTCCATTTCTGAAGGTCAACACTCAGCACAGTTCCCATCCGTCAAACACACTCTGCTTTAGAGCAAGAAGCATGCTGTTGCTTTCTAGAGTCTCTAATAGAGCAAAAAAACTGAGTGTGCTCAGAACAAAAGAGCGGTGTTTCCTACACATACGGACCGTATCTAGTTCAACTCTGCTTCTGAAACTTATACAGACCACAGATTCTCTAATATCCAATGCTTTTCATGTAAGAGCGAGAAACGTGTGTGCTTCTTGAACATTGTTGCTTTGTTTGATCTGAAAAGTGACTGCATTTACCTGAAAGGAAGTCTTGCTTGTACGAAGACACAGAGCCTGGGATTTAACTCCATTTCTCAAGGGAAACACACCACACAGTTCTCAGCCATGAAACACACTCTGCTTTACAGCAAGAAGCACGCTCTTACTTTCTAGACTCTCTAATACATCAGGAAATGTGAGTGTCCTGAAAACAAAAGAACGGTGTTTCCCACCCATATGGCCCACATCTAGTTCAACTCTGCTTCTCAAACTGATAGAAACCACACGTCCTCTAACATCCAATGCTTTTCAGTTAAGTGAGAGAAACGTGCGAGCTTTTTGAACGATGTAGCCTCCTTTGAACTGACAAGGGACTGTGTTTACCTGAATTAAGTGTTGCTTGTAGGAAGACACAGAGCCTAGGATTTAACTCTATTTCCGAAGTGAAACAAACTGCACAGTTCCCATTCATGAAACACACTCTGCTTTAGAGTGAGAAGCACGCTCTTGCTTTCTAGAGTCTCTAATACAGCAGGAAACATGAGTGTGCTCAAAACAAAAGAACCATGTTTACTAACCATATGGACCACATCTAGTTCAAGTCTGCTTCTGAAACTGATACAAACCACAGGTACTCTAACATCCAATGCTTTTCAGTTAAGAGCGACAAATGTGTGAGCTTTGTGAACGATCTAGCCTCCTTTGAGCTGACAAGGGACTGTGTTTACCTGAATTATGTGTTGCTTGTAGGAAGACACAGAGCCTAGGATTCAACTCCATTTCTGAAGTGAAACAAACTGCACAGTTCCCATCCATGAAACACACTCTGCTTTAGAGCGATAAGCACGCTCTTGCTTTCTAGAGTCTCTAATACAGCAAGAAACGTGAGTGTGCTCAGAACAAAAGAACGGTGTTTGCTATACATACGGATCATATTTAGTTCAACTCAGCTTCTGAAACTGATACAAACCACAGGTACTCTAACATGCAATGCTTTTCAGTCAATCGCGATAAACATGTGAGGTTCGTGAACGATGCAGCTTCCTTTGAGCTGAATAGGGCCTGTGTATACTTGAAAAGAAGTCTTGCTTGTAGGAAGACAGAGAGTATGGGATTTAATGCCATTTCTGAAGACCAGCACTCAGCACAGTTCCCATCCATGAAACACACTCTGCCTTAGAACAAGTAGCACGCTCTTGCTTTCTAGATTTTCTAATACAGCAGGTAACATGAGTGTGCTCCAAACAAATGAACGGTGTTTCCTACATATACGGACCGTATGTAGTTCAACTATGCTTCTCAAACTGATACACACCACTGATTCTCTAACATCCAATGCTTTTCATGTAAGAGCGAGAAACGTGTGAGCTTCTTGAACATTGTTGCTTTGTTTGATCTGAAAATTGACTGCGTTTACTTGAAAGGAAGTCTTGCTTGTAGGAAGACACAGAGCCTGGGATTTAACTCCATTTCTGAAGGGAAACACACAGCACAGTTCTCATCCATCAAACACACTCTGCTTTACAGCAAGGAGCATGCTCTAGCTTTCTAGAGTCTCTAATACAGCAGGAAACATTTCTGTGCTCAAAAGAAAAGAACGGTGTTTCCTACCCATATGGACCACATCTAGTTCAACTCTGCTTCTGATACTGATAGAAACCACAGATCCTCTAACATCCAATGCTTCTCAGTTAAGAGCGAAAACTTGTTAGGTGTGTGAACGATGTAGCTTCTTTTGAGCTGAAAAGCGACTGTGTTAACCTGAAACGAAGTCTTGCATGTAGGAAGACAGAGAACATGGGATTTAAGTCCATTTCTGAAGAGCAGCATTCAGCACAATTCCCATCCATGAAACACATCTACTTTAGAGCAAGAAGCACGCTCTTGCATTCTACATTCTGTAATACAGCAGGAATGTGAGTGTGATCATAACCAAAGGACTAGGTTTCCTACACATACGGGCCATATCGACTTCAACTCTGCTTCTGAAACTGATACAAACCACACGTCCTCTAACATACAATGCTTTTCAGTTAAGCACGAGAAACGTGTGAGCTTTGTGAATGATGTAGCTTCGTTTGAGATAAAAAGTAACTGCGTTTAACTGAAATGAAGTCTTGCTTGTAGGAAGACACAGAGCCAGGGATTTAACTCCATTTCTGAAGGGAAACACATAGCACAGTTCTCATCCATGGAACACACTCTGCTTTAGAGCAAGAAGCAAGGACTTGCTTTCTAGAGTCTCTAATACAGAAGGAAACATGAGTGTGCTCATAACAAAAGAAGTGTGTTTCCTACACATGGGGACCATATCTAGGTCAACTCTGCTTCAGAAACTGTGACAACCACAGTTCCTCTAACTTCCAATAGTTTTCAGTTAAGAGCGAGAAACGTGTGACCTTCGTGAATGATGTAGCTTCCTTTGAGCTGAAAAGTGACTGCGTTTCCCGGCAATGAAGTCTGGCATGTAGGAAGACACAGACCGAGAGATTTAACTCCATTTCTTATGGGCATCACACAGCACAGTTCTCATCCATGGAACACACAGTGCTTTAGAGCAATAAGCACGCGCTTGCCTTCTAGAATCTCTAATACAGCAGGAAACGGGAGTGTACTCAGAACAAAAGAACTGTGTATCCTATACATACGGACCATATCTAGTTCAACTCTGCTTCTAAAACTGATACAAACCACAGGTCCTCTAATACCCAATGCTTTTAAGTTAAGAGCGAGAAACGTGTGAGCTTCATGAAAGATGTAGCTTCATTTGAGCTGAAAAGTAACTGTGTTTACCTGAAACGAAGTCTTGCTTGGCAGAAGACACAGAGTCTGGGATATAACTCCTTTTGTGAAGGGAAACACACAGGACAGTTCTCATCCATGAAATATACTCTGCTTTAGAGCAAGAAGCACACTATTGCTTTCTCGGGTCTCAAAGGCAGTAATAAATGTGAGTGTGCTCAGAACAAAAGAACTGTGTATCCTATACATAAGGACCATATCGAGATCAACTCTGCTTAAAAAACTGTTACAAACCACAGTTCCTCTAACTTCCAATGCTTTTCAGTTAAGAGCGAGAAACGTCTGAGCTTCGTGAACGATGTAGCTACTTTGAGCTGAAAAGTGACTGTGTTTACCTGAAAAGATGTCATGCTTGTAGGAAGACACAGAGGGTGGAATTTAACCCCATTTCTGAAGGGAAACAAAGAGCACGGTTCTCATCCATGGAACACACTCTGCTTTATATCAAGAATCACGCTCTCTCTTTCTAGATTCTGTAAGACATTAAGAAAAGTGAGTGTGCTCAGAACAAAAGAACTGTGTATCATACACAAAAGGACCATATCAAGAACAACTCTGCATCAGAAACTGTTAAAAACCATAGGTCCTCTAACTTCCAATGCTTTTCAGTTAAGAGCGGGAAACCTGTGACCTTCGTGAACGATGTAGCTTCGTTTGAGCTGGAAAGTGACTGCGTTTACCTGCAACGAAGTCTGGCATGTAGGAAGACACAGAGCGAGGGAGTTAACTCCATTTCTGAGGGGCAACACACAGCACAGTTCTCATCCATTGAACGCACTCTGCCTTAGAGCAAGAAGCACGCTCTTGCTCTCTATATTCTCTAATACTGCAGGAATCTTGAGTGTGCTCAGAAAAAAAGAACTGTGTATTCTACACATAAGGACCATATCGAGATCAACTCAGCTTCAGAAACTTTTACAAACCACAGTTCCTCTAACTTCCAATGCTTTTCAGTTAAGAGCTAGAAACGTGTGAGCTTCGTGAACGATGTAGCTTCATTTGAGCTGAAAAGTGACTGCGTTTACCTGAAACGAAGTCTTGCTTGTAGGAAGTCACAGAGCCAGGGATTTAACTCCATTTCTGAAGGGAAACACAGAGCACATTTCTCATCCATGTAACACAATCTGATTTAGAGGAAGAAGCACGCTCTTGCTTTCTAGAGTCTCTAATACAGCAGGAAACGGGAGTGTGCTCAGAACAAAAGAACAGTGTATCCTACACATACGGACCATATGTAGTTCAACTCTGCCTCTGAAACTGATACAAAACACATGTCCTCTAACTTTCAAATCTTTTCAGTTAAGAGGGGGAAACATGTGAGCTTGGTGAACTATGTAACTTCGTTTGAGCTGAAAAGTGACTGCGTTTACCTGAAACGAATTCTTGCTTGTAAGAAGACACAGAGCCTGGGATTTAACTCCATTTCTGAAGGGAAACCCACAGCACAGTTCTCATCCAATGAACCCACTCTGCTTTGAGCAAGAAGCACGATTTTGCTTTCTAGAGTCTCTAATACAGCTGTAAAAATGAGTGTGCTCCAAACAAAAGAACTGTGTTTCCTACACAAACGGACAATATCTAGTTCAACTCTGCTTCTGAAACTGATACAAACCAAAGGTCCTGTAACATCCAATGCTTTTAAGTTAAGAGAGAGAAACGTGTGTGCTTCGTGAATGATTAAGCTTCATTTGAGCTGAAAAGTGACTGTGTTTACCTGAAACGAAGTCTTGCTTGTAGAAAGACACAGAGCATGGGATTTAACTCTATTTCTGAAGGGAAAAACACAGCGCAGTTCTCATCCATGAAACACACTCTGCTTTAGAGCAAGAGGCACACTCTTTCTTTCTACATTCTCTAAGACAGTAAGAAACGTGATTGTGCTCAGAACAAAAGGACTGTGTATCCTACACGTAAGGACCATATCTAGATCAACTCTGCTTCAGAAACTGATACAAACCACTGCTCCTCTAACATCAAATGCGTTTCAGTGAAGAGCGAGAAATGTGTGAGGTTCGTGAACCATGTGGCTACTTTAGAGCTGAAAAATTGCTGCGTTTACCTGAAATGAAGTCTTGCATGTAGGTAGACACAGAGCCAGGGATTTATCTCCATTTCTGACGGGCAACACACATCACAGTTCTCTTCCATGGAACACACTCTGCTTTAGAGCAAGGAGCACGCTCTTGCTTTCTATATTCTCTTATACAGCAGGAAATGTGACTGTGCTCAGAACAAGAGAACTGTGTTCCTTAAACATGGGGACCATATCTAGTTCAACTATGCTTCTGAAACTGATACAAACCACAGGTCCTCTAACATCCATTGCTTTTAAGTTAAGAGTGAGAAAGGTGTGAGCATGAACGAAGTAGCTTGGTTTGAGCTGAAAAGTGACCTCGTTTACATGAAACGAAGTCTTGCCTGTAGGAATACACAGTGTCTGTGATTTCACTCCATTTCTGAAGGCAAAAACACAGCCCAGTTCTCATCCATGAAACACACTCTGCTTTAGACCAAGGAGCACGCTCTTGCTCTCTAGATTCTCTAAGACAGTAAGAAACGTTTGTGTGCTCAGAAAAAAACAACTGTGTGTCCTAATCATAAGGACCATATCGAGATCAACTCTGATCAGAAACTGTTACAACCACAATTCCTCTAACTCGCAATGCTTTTTAATTAAGAGCGAAAAACATCTGACCTTCGTGAATGATGTAGCTTCCTTTGAGCTGAAAAGGGACTGCGTTTACCTACAACGAAGTCTGGTATGTAGGAAGACACAGAGCGAGTTATTTAAATCCATTTCTGATGGGCATCACACAGCACAGTTCTCATCCGTGGAACACACTCTGCTTTAGAGGAAGAAGCACGCTCTTGCCTTCTAGAGTCTCTAATACAGCAGGAAACATGAGTGTACTCAGAACAAAAGAACTGTGTATCCTAAACATACAGACCATCTCTAGGTCAACTCTACTTCTGAAACTGATACAAACCATAGATCCTCCAACATCCAATCTTTTCAGTTAAGAACGAGAGACATGTGAGCTTCGTGAAGGTTGTAGCTTCGTTTGAGCTGAAAAGTGACTGCGTTTACAAGAAAAGAAGTCTTGCTTGTAGAAAGACAAAGAGCATGGGATTTAACTCTACTTCTGAAGGGAAACACACAGCACAGTTCTCACCCATGGAACACACTCTGCTTTAGAGCAAGGAGCATGCTCTTGCTTTCTAGATTCTCTCACAGTAAGAAATGTGAGTGTGCTCAGAACAAAAGGACTGTGTAGCCTACACATAAGGACCATATCGAGATCAACTCTGCTTCAGAAACTGATACAAACCAGAGATCATCTAACTTCCAATGCTTTTCAGTTAAGAGTGAAGAACATGTGAGCTTCATGAACGATGTGGCTTCATTTGAGCTGAAAATTGACTGTGTTTACCTGAAATGAAGTCTTGCTTGTAGGAAGACACAGAGCAAGGGATTTTACTCCATTTCTGATGGGCAACACACAGCACAGTTGTCATCCATGAAATACACTCTGCTTTAGAGCAAAGAACACGCTCTTGCTTTCTAGATTCTCTAAGACAGTAAGAAACGTGATTGTGCTCAGAACAAAAGGACTGTGTATCATACACATAAGGACCATATCGAGATCAACTGTGCTTCAGAAACTGATACAAACCACAGTTCCTCCAACTTTGCATGCTTTTCAGTTAAGAGCGAGAAACGTGTGAGCTTCCTGAACGACATAGCTACATATGAGCTGAAAAATGACTGTGTTTACCTGAAATGATGTCTTGCTTGTAGGAAGACAAAGAGCATGGGATTTAACTCTACTTCTGAAGGGAAACACACAGCAAAGTTCTCATCCATCAAACACACTCTGCTTTAGAGCAAGACGCGTGCTCTTTTTTTCTAGATTCTCTAAGAGAGTAAGAAACGTGAGTGTGCTCAGAAAAAAAGAACTGTGTATCCTACACATAAGAACCTTATCGTGAACTATGTAGCTTCGTTTCAGCCGAAAAGTGACTGCGTTTACCTGCAACGAAATCTGGCATGTAGGAAGACACAGAGCCAGGGATTTAACTCCATTTTTGATGTGCAACTCACAGCACAGTTCTCTTCCATGGAACACACTCTGATTTAGAGCAAGAAGCACGCTCTTGCTTTCTAGATCTCTAAAAGAGCAGGAAACGTGAGTGTGCTCAGAACAAAAGAATAGTGTATCCTACACATACAGACCATATGTAGTTCAACTCTGCTTTTGAAACTGAACAACCCACAAGTCCTCTAACATCCAATGCTTTTAAGTTAAGAGCTAGAAACGTGTGTGCTTCGTGAATGATTAAGCTTCATTTGACCTGAAAAGTGACTGTGTTTACCTGAAACGAAGTCTTGCTTCTAGAAAGACACAGAGCATGGGATTTATCTCTATTTCTGAAGGGAAACACACAGCACAGTTCTCATCCATGAAACACACTCTGCTTTAGAGCAAGAAGCACTCTCGTTCTTGCTAGATTCTCTAAGACAGTACGAAACGTGAGTGTGCTCAGAACAAAAGGACTGTGTATCCTCCACATAAGGACCATATCGAGATCAACTCTGCTTCAGAAAGTGATACAAACCACAGTTCCTCTAACTTCCAATGCTTTTCAATTAAGAGTGAGGAAGGTATGAACTTCATGTACGGTGTAGCTTCATTTGAGCTGAAAACTGACTGTGTTTACCTGAAATGCAGTCTTGCTTGTAGGAAGACACAGAGTGAGGGATTTAACTCCATTTCTGACGGGAAACACACAGCACAGTTCTCATCCATGGAACACACGCTGCTTTAGAGCAAAGAACATGCTCTTGCTTTCTAGATTCTCTAAGACAGTAAGAAACGTGAGTGTGCTCAGAACAAAAGAACTGTGTATCCTACAAATAAGGACCATATGGATATCAACTGTGCTTCAGAAACTGATACAAACTACAGGTCCTCTAACTTCCAAGGCTGTTCAGTTAAGAGCCAGAAACGTGTGAGCTTCCTGAACGATGTAGCTTTGTTGGAGCTGAAAAGTGACTGCCTTTACATGAAACGAAGTCTTGCTTGTAGAAAAAAAAAGAGCATGGGATTTAACTCTACTTCTGAAGTGAAACACGCAGCACAGTTCTCATCCATGAAACACACTCAGCTTTAGAGCAAGAAGCACACTCTTGCTTTCATGGGTCTCTAATGCAGTAAGAAAAGTGAGTGTGCTCAGAACAAAAGAACTGTGTATCCTACACATATGGACCATATCGATTTCAAATCTACTTCTGAAACTGTTACAAACCACAGTTCCTCAAACATCCAATGCTTTTCAGTTAGGAGCGAGAAATGTGTGAGCTTCGTGAACGATGTAGCTTAGTTTGAGCTGAAAAGGGACTGTGTTTACCCGAAACGAAGTCTTGCTTGGAGGACAACACAGAGACTGGGATTTAACTCCTTTTCTGAAGGGAAACACACAGCACTGTTCTCATCCATCAAACACACTCTGCTTTAGAGCAAGAAGCACGCTATTTCTTTCCAGATACTCTAAGACAGTAAGAAACATGAGTGTGCTCAGAACAAAAGAACTGTGTATCCTACACATAAGGACCATATCGAGATCAACTCTGTTTCAGAAACTGTTAAAAAACCACAGTTCCTCTACCTTCCAATGCTTTTCAGTTAAGAGCGAGAAACGTGTGAGGTTCGTGAACTATGTAGCTTCGTTTGACCTGAAAAATGACTTCGTTTACCTGAGATGAAGTCTTGCTTGTAGGAAGACACAGAGCCAGGGATTTAACTCCATTTCTGACGGGCAACACACAGCACAGTTCTCATCCATGGAACACACTCTGCTTTAGAGCAAGGAGCACACACTTGCTTTTTAGAGTCTCTAATACAGAAGGAAACGTGAGTGTGCTCAGAACAAGAGAACTGTGTTTCCTACACTTGGGGACCATATCTAGTTCAACTCTGCTTCTGAAACTGATACAAACCACATGTCCTCGTACATCCAATCTTTTCAGTTAAGAACGAGAGACATGTGAGCTTTGTGAACGATGTAGCTTCGTTTGAGCTGAAAAGTGACTGCGTTTACAGGAAAAGAAGTCTTGCTTGTAGAAAGACAAAGAGCATGGGATTTAACTCTACTTCTGAAGGGAAACACACAGCACAGTTCTCATCCATGAAACACACTCTGGTTTAGAGCAAGAAGCACGCTCTTTCTTTCGAGATTCACTAAGACAGTAAGAAACATGAGTGTGCTCAGAACAAAAGAACTGTGTATCCTACACATAAGGTACATATCGAGATCAACTCTGCTTCTGAAACTGCTACAAACCACAGGTCCTCAAGCATCCAATCTTTTCAGTTAAGAGCGAGAGACATGTGAGCTTCCTGAACTATGTAGCTTCGTTTGAGCTGAAAAGTGACTGCATTTACCTGCAACGAAGTCTGGCATGTAGGAAGACACAGAGCCATGGATTTAACTCCATTTCTGACGTGCAACACACAGCACAGTTCTTATCCATAGAACACACTCTGATATAGAGCAAGAAGCACGCTCTTGCTTTCTAGAGTCTCTAATAGAGAAGGAATCGTGAGTGTGGTCAGAACTATTGAACAGTGTATCCTACACATACGGACCATATGTAGTTCAACTCTGCTTCTGAAACTGATACAAACCACAAGTGCTCTAACATCCAATGCTTTTAAGTTAAGAGCGAGAAACGTGTGTGCTTCGTGAATTTTTAAGCTTCATTTGACCTGAAAAGTGACTTGTGTACCTGAAACGAAGTCTTGCTTCTAGAAAGACACAGAGCATGGGATTTAACTCTATTTCTGAAGGGAAACACACAGCACAGTTCTCATCCATGAAACACACTCTACTTTAGAGCAAGAAGCACTCTCGTTCTTGCTAGATTATCTAAGACAGTACGAAACGTGAGTGTGCTCAAAAAAAAGGACTGTGTATCCAACACATAAGGACCATATCGAGATCAACTCTGCTTCAGAAAGTGATATAAACCACAGTTCCTCTAACTTCCAAGGCTTTTCAGTTAAGAGTGAGTAAGGTATGAATTTCATGTACGGTGTACCTTCGTTTGAGCTGAAAACTGACTGTGTTTACCTGAAATGCAGTCTTGCTTGTAGGAAGACACAGAATGAGGGATTTAACTCCATTTCTGATGGGAAACACACAGCACAGTTCTCATCCATGGAACACACTCTGCTTTAGAGCAAAGAACATGCTCTTGCTTTCTAGATTCTCTAAGACAGTAAGAAACGTGAGTGTGCTCAGAACAAAAGGACTGTGTATCCTACAAATAAGGACCATATGGATATCAACTGTGCTTCAGAAACTGATACAAACTACAGGTCCTCTAACTTCCAAGGCTGTTCAGTTAAGAGCCAGAAACGTATGAGCTTCCTGAACGATGTAGCTTCCTTGGAGCTGAAAAGTGACTGCGTTTACATGAAACGAAGTCTTGCTTGTAGAAAGACAAAGAGCATGCGATTTAACTCTACTTCTGAAGGGAAACACACAGCATAGTTCTCATCCATCAAACACACTCTGCTTTAGAGCAAGAAGCACGCTCTTTTTTTCTAGATTCTCTAAGAGAATAAGAAACGTGAGTGTGCTCAGAATAAAAGAACTGTGTATCCTACACATAAGGACCTTATCGAGATGATCTCTGCTTCAGAAACTGATACAAAGCACAGTTCTTCTAACTTCCAATGCTTTTCAGTTAAGAGCAAGGAACGTGTGACCTTCGTGAACTATGTAGCTTCGTTTGAGCTGAAAAGTGACTGCGTTTACCTGCAATGTAGTCTGGCCTGTAGGAAGAGAGAGAGCCAGGGATTTAACTCCATTTTTGACGTGCAACACACAGCACAGTTCTCATCCATGAAACACACTCTGCTTTAGAGCAAGAAGCAAGCACTTGCTTTCTAGAGTTTCTAATACAGAAGGAAAGATGAGTGTGCTCAAAGAAAAGATTTGTGTTTCCTACACACGGACCATATCTAGTTCAACGCTGCTTCTGAAACTGAAAAAACCACAGGACCTCTAACATCCAATGCTTTTCAGTTAAGAGCGAGAATCCTGTGAGCTTTTTGAACTATGTAGCTTCATTTGAGCTGAAAAGTGACTGCGTTTACCTGCAAAGAAGTCTGGCATGTAGGAAGACACAGAGCAGGGTTTTAACTCCATTTCTGATGGGCAGCAAAGCACAGTTCTCAAACAATGAACACACTCTGCTTTAGAGCAAGAAGCATACTCTTGCTTTCTCGAGTCTCTGAGGCAGTAAGAAACGTGAGTGTGCTCAGAACTAAAGAACTGTGTATTCTACACATATGGACCATATCGAGTTCAACTCTGCTTCAGAAACTGATACAAACCACAGTTCCTCTAACATACAATGCTTTTAAGTTAAGTGCGAAAAACGTGTGAGCTTCGTGAATGATGTAGCTTCTTTTGAGCTGAAAAGTGACTGTGTTTACCTCAAACAAAGTCTTGCTTGGAGGAAGACACAGAGCCTGGAATTTAACTCCTTTTCTGAAGGGAAACACACAGGACAGTTCTCATCCATGAAACACACTCTGCTCTAGAACAAGAAGCCCACACTTGCTTTCTAGGGTCTCCAAGGCAGGAAGAAACGTGAGTGTGCTCAGAAAAAAAGAACTGTTTTTACTACACATATGGACCATATCGTGTTCAACTCTGCTTCAGAAACTGATACAAACCACAGTTCCTCTAACATCCAATGCTTTTCAGTTACGAGCGAGAAACGTGTGAACTTCGTGAACGCTGTAGCTTCCTTTGAGCTGAAAAGTGACTGCGTTTACGTGAAATGAAGTCTTCCTTGTAGGAAGATTCAGAGCCACGGATTTAAATCCATTTCCGATGGGCAACAAACAGCACAGTTCTCATCCATGGAACACACTCTGCTTTAGAGCACGGAGCACACTCTTGATTTCTAAATTCTCAAGGACACTCAGAAACGTGAGTGTGCTCAGAACAAAAGGACTGCGTATCCTACACATAAGGACCATATCGATATCATCTCTTCTTCTGAAACTGATACAAAACACAGTTCCTCTAACTTCCAATGCTTTTCATTTAATAGCGAGAAAAGTGTGAGCTTCGTGAACAATGTAGATTCCTTTGAGCTAAAAAGTGACTGCGTTTACCTGAAACGAAATGTTGCTTGTAGGAAGACACAGAGCCTGGGATTTAACTCCTTTTCTGAAGGGAAACGCACAGCACAGTTCTCATCCATGAAACACACTCAGCTTTAGAGCAAGAAGCACACACTTGCTTTCTTGGGTCTCTAATGCAGGATGAAACGTGAGTGTGCTCAGAACAAAAGAACTGTGTATCCTACACATATGGACCATAATGAGTTCAACACTGCTTCGGAAACTGATACAAACCACAGTTCCTCTAACATCAAATGCTTTTCAGTTATGAGCGAGAAACGTGTGAGTTTCTTGAACTATGTAGCTTCGTTTGAGCTGAAAAGTGACCGTGTTTACCTGAAATGAGGTCTTGCTTGTAGGAAGACACAGAGCAAGGGATTTTACTCCATTTCTTATGGGCAACACACAGCACAGTTCTCATCCATGAAACACACTCTGCTTTAGAGCAAAGAACTCCCTCTTGCTTTCTAGATTCTCTAAGACAGTAAGAAACATGATTGTGCTCACAACAAAAGGCCTGTGTATCCTACACATAAGGACCATATCGAGATCAACTCTGCTTCAGAAACTGTTAAAAAACCACAGTTCCTCTAACTTCCCATGCTTTTCAGTTAAGAGCGAGAAACATGTGAGCTTCCTGAACGACATAGCTTCGTTTGAGCTGAAAAATGACTGTGTTTACCTGAAATGATGTCTTCCTTGTAGGAAGACACAGAGCCAGGCATTTAACTCAATTTCTGATGGGAAACACACAGCACAGTTCTCATCCATGAAACACACTCTGCTTTAGAGCAAGGAGCACCCTCTTGCTTTCTAGAGTCTGTAATACAGCAGGAATAGTGAGTGTGCTCAGAACAAGAGAACTGTGTTTCCTACACTTGGGGACCATATCTAGTTCAACTCTGCTTCTGAAACTGATACAAACCACAGGTCCTCGTACATCCAATCTTTTCAGTTAAGAGCGAGAAACACATGAGCTTCGTGAACGATGTAGCTTCATTTGACCTGAAAAGTGACTGCGTTTACAGGAAAAGATGTCTTACTTGTAGAAAGACAAAGAGCATGGGATTTAACTCTACTTCTGAAGGGAAACACACAGCACAGTTCTCATCCATGGAACACACTCTGCTTTAGAGCAAGGAGCACGCTCTTGCTTTCTAGATTCTCTGACAGTAAGAAACGTGAGTGTGCTCAGAACAAAAAGACTGTGTAGCCTACACATAAGGACCATATCGATATCAACTCTTCTTCTGAAACTGATACAAACCAGAGTTCCTCTAACTTCCCATGCTTTTCAGTTAAGAGCGAGAATCGTGTGAGCTTCCTGAACGACATAGCTTCGTTTGAGCTGAAAAATGACAGTGTTTACCTGAAATGATGTCTTGCTTGTAGGAAGACACACAGCCAGGGATTTAACTCCATTTCTGATGGGCAACACACAGCACAGTTCTCATCCATGGAACACACTCTGCTTTAGAGCAAGAGTACACTCTTGCTTTCTAGAGTCTCTAATACAGCAGGAAACGTGAGTGTGCTCAGAACAACTGAACTGTGTTTCCTACACATGGGGACCATATCTAGTTCAACTCTGCTTCTGAAACTGATACAAACCACAGGTCCCCGAACATCCAATCTTTTCAGTTAAGAGCAAGAAACATTTGAACTTCGTAAACGATGTAGCTTCGTTTGAGCTGAAAAGTGACTGCGTTTACATGAAACGAAGTCTTGCTTGTAGAAAGACAAAGAGCATGCGATTTAACTCTACTTCTGAAGGGAAACACACAGCATAGTTCTCATCCATCAAACACACTCTGCTTTAGAGCAAGAAGCACGCTCTTTTTTTCTAGATTCTCTAAGAGAATAAGAAACGTGAGTGTGCTCAGAATAAAAGAACTGTGTATCCTACACATAAGGACCTTATCGAGATGATCTCTGCTTCAGAAACTGATACAAAGCACAGTTCTTCTAACTTCCAATGCTTTTCAGTTAAGAGCAAGGAACGTGTGACCTTCGTGAACTATGTAGCTTCGTTTGAGCTGAAAAGTGACTGCGTTTACCTGCAATGTAGTCTGGCATGTAGGAAGACAGAGAGCCAGGGATTTAACTCCATTTTTGACGTGCAACACACAGCACAGTTCTCATCCATGAAACACACTCTGCTTTAGAGCAAGAAGCAAGCACTTGCTTTCTAGAGTTTCTAATACAGAAGGAAAAATGAGTGTGCTCAAACAAAAGAATTGTGTTTCCTACACACGGACCATATCTAGTTCAACGCTGCTTCTGAAACTGAAAAAAACCACAGGACCTCTAACATCCAATGCTTTTCAGTTAAGAGCGAGAATCCTGTGAGCTTTTTGAACTATGTAGCTTCCTTTGAGCTAAAAAGTGACTGCGTTTACCTGAAACGAAGTGTTGCTTGTAGGAAGACACAGAGCCTGGGATTTAACTCCTTTTCTGAAGGGAAACACACAGCACAGTTCTCATCCATGAAACACACTCAGCTTTAGAGCAAGAAGCACACACTTGCTTTCTTGGGTCTCTAATGCAGGATGAAACGTGAGTGTGCTCAGAACAAAAGAACTGTGTATCCTACACATATGGACCATAATGAGTTCAACACTGCTTCGGAAACTGATACAAACCACAGTTCCTCTAACATCAAATGCTTTTCAGTTATGAGCGAGAAACGTGTGAGTTTCTGGAACTATGTAGCTTCGTTTGAGCTGAAAAGTGACCGTGTTTACCTGAAATGAGGTCTTGCTTGTAGGAAAACACAGAGCATGGGATTTTACTCCATTTCTTATGGGCAACACACAGCACAGTTCTCATCCATGAAACACACTCTGCTTTAGAGCAAGAAGCACGCTGTTTCTTTCTAGATTCTCTAAGATAGTAAAAAACGTGAGTGTGCTCAGAACAAAAGAACTGTGTATCCTACACATAAGGATCATATCGAGATCAACTATGCTTCAGAAACTGTTACAAACCTTAGTTCCTCTACCTTCCCATGCTTGTCAGTTAAGAGCGAGAAACGTGTGAGCTTCATGAATGATGTAGCTTCATTTGAGCTGAAAAGAAGACTGTTTTAATCTGAAACGAAGTCTTGCTTGTAGGAAGACACAGAGGCTGGGATATAACCCCATTTCTGAAGGGAAACACACAGCACAGTTCTAATCCATGGAACACACTCTGCTTTAGAGCAAGAAGCAAGCACTTGCTTTCTAGAGTTTCTAATACAGAAGGAAAGATGAGTGTGCTCAAACAAAAGAATTGTGTTTCGTACACACGGACCCTATCTAGTTCAACGCTGCTTCTGAAACTGAAAAAACCACCGGACCTCTAACATCCAATGTTTTCAGTTAAGAGCGAGAATCTTGTGAGCTTCGTGAACTATGTAGCTGCGTTTGAGCTGAGAAGTGACTGCGTTTACCTGAAATGTGGTCTTGCTTGTAGAAAGAGACAGAGCATGGGATTTAACTCTATTTCTGAAGGCAAACTCACAGCACAGTTAACATCCATGAAACACACTCTGCTTTAGAGCAAGAAGCATGCTCTTTCTTTCTAGATTCTCTCAGACAGTAAGAAAAGTGAGTGTGCTCAGAAAAAAAGAACTGTGTATCCTACACATAAGGATCATATCGAGATCAACTCTGCTTCAGAAACTGATACAAACCACAGTTCCTCTAACTTCCAATGCTTTTCAGTTAAGAGTGAAGAACATGTGAGCTTCATGAACGATGTGGAGTCGTTTGAGCTGAAAACTGACTGTGTTTACCTGAAATGAAGTCTTGCTTGTAGGAAGACACAGAGCAAGGGATTTTACTCCATTTCTGATGGGCAACACACAGCACAGTTGTCATCCATGAAACACACTCTGCTTTAGAGCAAAAACTCCCTCTTGCTTTCTAGATTCTCTAAGACAGTAAGAAACATGATTGTGCTCAGAACAAAAGGCCTGTGTATCCTACACATAAGGACCATATCGAGATCAACTCTGCTTCAGAAACTGTTAAAAAACCACAGTTCCTCTAACTTCCCATGCTTTTCAGTTAAGAGCGAGAAACATGTGAGCTTCCTGAACGACATAGCTTCGTTTGAGCTGAAAAATGACTGTGTTTACCTGAAATGATGTCTTCCTTGTAGGAAGACACAGAGCCAGGCATTTAACTCAATTTCAGATGGGAAACACACAGCACAGTTCTCATCCATGAAACACACTCTGCTTTAGAGCAAGGAGCACCCTCTTGCTTTCTAGAGTCTGTAATACAGCAGGAATAGTGAGTGTGCTCAGAACATGAGAACTGTGTTTCCTACACTTGGGGACCATATCTAGTTCAACTCTGCTTCTGAAACTGATACAAACCACAGGTCCTCGTACATCCAATCTTTTCAGTTAAGAGCGAGAGACACATGAGCTTCGTGAACGATGTAGCTTCGTTTGACCTGAAAAGTGACTGCGTTTACAGGAAAAGATGTCTTACTTGTAGAAAGACAAAGAGCATGGGATTTAACTCTACTTCTGAAGGGAAACACACAGCACAGTTCTCATCCATGGAACACACTCTGTTTTAGAGCAAGGAGCACGCTCTTGCTTTCTAGATTCTCTGACAGTAAGAAACGTGAGTGTGCTCAGAACAAAAGGACTGTGTAGCCTACACATAAGGACCATATCGAGAACAACTCTGCTTCAGAAACTGATACAAACCAGAGTTCCTCTAACTTCCCATGCTTTTCAGTTAAGAGCGAGAATCGTGTGAGCTTCCTGAACGACATAGCTTCGTTTGAGCTGAAAAATGACAGTGTTTACCTGAAATGATGTCTTGCTTGTAGGAAGACACACAGCCAGGGATTTAACTCCATTTCTGATGGGCAACACACAGCACAGTTCTCATCCATGGAACAAACTCTGCTTTAGAGCAAGAGTACACTCTTGCTTTCTAGAGTCTCTAATACAGCAGGAAACGTGAGTGTGCTCAGAACAACTGAACTGTGTTTCCTACACATGGGGACCATATCTAGTTCAACTCTGCTTCTGAAACTGATACAAACCACAGGTCCCCGAACATCCAATCTTTTCAGTTAAGAGCAAGAAACATTTGAGCTTCGTAAACGATGTAGTTTCGTTTGAGCTGAAAAGTGACTGCGTTTACATGAAACGAAGTCTTGCTTGTAGAAAGACAAAGAGCATGCGATTTAACTCTACTTCTGAAGGGAAACACACAGCATAGTTCTCATCCATCAAACACACTCTGCTTTAGAGCAAGAAGCACGCTCTTTTTTTCTAGATTCTCTAAGAGAATAAGAAACGTGAGTGTGCTCAGAATAAAAGAACTGTGTATCCTACACATAAGGACCTTATCGAGATGATCTCTGCTTCAGAAACTGATACAAAGCACAGTTCTTCTAACTTCCAATGCTTTTCAGTTAAGAGCAAGGAACGTGTGACCTTCGTGAACTATGTAGCTTCGTTTGAGCTGAAAAGTGACTGCGTTTACCTGCAACGTAGTCTGGCATGTAGGAAGACAGAGAGCCAGGGATTTAACTCCATTTTTGACGTGCAACACACAGCACAGTTCTCATCCATGGAACACACTCTGATTTAGAGCAAGAAGCACGCTCTTGCTTTCTAGAATCTCTAATAGAGCAGGAAACGTGAGTGTGGTCAGAACAAAAGAACAGTGTATCCTACATATACGGACCATATGTAGTTCAACTCTGCTTCTGAAACTGATACAAACCACATGACCTCTAACATTCAAATCTTTTCAGTTAAGAGGGAGAAACATGTGAGCTTGGTGAACGATGTAGCTTCGTTTGAGCTGAAAAGTGAATGCGTTTACCTGAAAAGAATTCTTGCTTGTAGGAAGACACAGAGCCTGGTATTTAACTCCATTTCTGAAGCGAAAACCACAGCACAGTTCTCATCCATGAAACACACTCTGCTTTAGAGCAAGGAGCACCCTCTTGCTTTCTAGAGTCTCTAATACAGCAGGAAACGTGAGTGTGCTCAGAACAAGAGAACTGTGTTTCCTACACTTGGGGACCATATCTAGTTCAACTCTGCTTCTGAAACTGATACAAACCACACTTCCTCGTACATCCAATCTTTTCAGTTAAGAGCGAGAGACATATGAGCTTCGTGAATGATGTAGCTTCGATTGAGCTGAAAAGTGACTGTGTTTACAGAAAAAGAAGTCTTGCTTGTAGAAAGACATAGACCATGGGATTTAACACTACTACTGAAGGGAAACACACAGCACAGTTCTCATCCATGGAACACACTCTGCTTTAGAGCAAGGAGCACGCACTTGCTTTCTAGATTCTCTGACAGTAAGAAACGTGAGTGTGCTCAGAACAAAAGGACTGTGTAGCCTACACATAAGGACCATATCGAGAACAACTCTGCTTCAGAAACTGATACAAACCAGAGTTCCTCTAACTTCCAATGCTTTTCAGTTAAGAGTGAAGAACATGTGAGCTTCATGAACGATGTGGATTCGTTTGAGCTGAAAACTGACTGTGTTTACCTGAAACGAAGTCTTGCTTGAAGAAAGACAAAGAGCATGCAATTTAACTCCATTTCTGAAGGGAAAACCACAGCACAGTTCTCATCCATGAAACACACTCTGCTTTAGAGCAAGGAGCACCCTCTTGCTTTCTAGAGTCTCTAATACAGCAGGAAACGTGAGTGTGCTCAGAATAGAGAAATGTGTTTCCTACACTTGGGGACCATATCTAGTTCAACTCTGCTTCTGAAACTGATACAAACCACAGTTCCTCTTACATCCCATGCTTTTCAGTTAAATGCTAGAAACGTGTGAGCTTCGTGAACGATGTAGCTTAGTTTGAGCTGAAAAGGGACTGCATTTACCTGAAATGAAGTCTTGCTTGTAGAAAGAGACAGAGCATGGGATTTAATTCTATTTCTCAAAGGAAACACACAGCACAGTTCTCATCCATGAAACACACTCTGCTTTAGAGCAAGAAGCACGCTGTTTCTTTCTAGATTCTCTAAGACAGTAAAAAACGTGAGTGTGCTCAGAACAAAAGAACTGTGTATCCTACACATAAGGATCATATCGAGATCAACTATGCTTCAGAAACTGTTACAAACCATAGTTCCTCTAACATCCCATGCTTTTCAGTTAAATGCTAGAAACGTGTGAGCTTTGTGAATGATGTAGCTTCGTTTGAGCTGAAAAGAGACTGTTTTAATCTGAAACGAAGTCTTGCTTGTAGGAAGACACAGAGGCTGGGATATAACCCCATTTCTGAAGGGAAACACACAGCACAGTTCTCATCCATGGAACACACACTGCTTTAGAGCAAGAAGCAAGCACTTGCTTTCTAGAGTTTTTAATACAGAAGGAAAGATGAGTGTGCTCAGAACAAAAGAATTGTGTTTCATACACACGGACCCTATCTAGTTCAACGCTGCTTCTGAAACTGAAAAAACCACCGGACCTCTAACATCCAATGCTTTTCAGTTAAGAGCGAGAATCTTGTGAGCTTTGTGAACTATGTAGCTGCGTTTGAGCTGAGAAGTGACTGCGTTTACCTGAAATGAGGTCTTGCTTGTAGAAAGAGACAGAGCATGGGATTTAACTCTATTTCTGAAGGCAAACTCACAGCACAGTTAACATCCATGAAACACACTCTGCTTTAGAGCAAGAAGCATGCTCTTTCTTTCTAGATTCTCTCAGACAGTAAGAAAAGTGAGTGTGCTCAGAAAAAAGAACTGTGTATCCTACACATAAGGACCATATCGAGATCAACTCTGCTTCAGAAACTGATACAAACCACAGTTCCTCTAACTTCCAATGCTTTTCAGTTAAGAGTGAGAAACGTGTGAGCTTCGTGATCGATGTAGCATCATTTGAGCTGAAAACTGACTGCGTTTACCTGAAATGAAGTCTTGCTTCTAGGTAGACACAGAGGGAGGGACTTAAATCTATTTCTGATGGGCAACACAGAGCACAGTTCTCATCCATGGAACACACTCTGCGTTAGAGCAAGGAGCAAGCTCATGCTTTTTAGAGTCTCTTATATAGCAGGAAACGTGATTGTGCTCAGAACAAGAGAACTGTGTTTCCTACACATGTTGGCCATATCTTGTTCAACTCTGCTTCTGAAACCGATACAAACCACAGGTCCTCGAACATCCATTCTTTTCAGTTAAAGGCGAGAAACATGTGAGCTTCGTGAATGATGTAGCTTCGTTTGAGCTGAAAAGTCACTGCGTTTACCTGAAACCAAGTCTTATTTCTAGGAAGACCAAGAGCATTGGATTTATCTGTACTTCTGAAGGGAAACACACAGCACAGATCTCATCCATGAAACACACTCTGCTTTAGAGCAAGAAGCACACTCTTGCTTACTCGAGTCTCTAAGGCAGTAAGAAAGGTGAGTGTGCTCAGAACACAAGAACAGTGTATCCTACACATAGGGACCATATCGAGTTCAATTCTGCTTTAGAAACTGATACAAACCACAGTTCCTCTAACATCCAGTGCTTTTCATTTAAAAGCGATAAACGTGTGAGCTTCGTGAATGATGTAGCTTAGTTTGAGCTGAAAAGGGACTGCGTTTACCTGAAATGAAGTCTTGCTTGTAGAAAGAGACAGAGCATGGGATTTAATTCTATTTCTCAAAGGAAACACACAGCACAGTTCTCATCCATGAAACACACTCTGCTTTAGAGCAAGAAGCACGCTGTTTCTTTCTAGATTCTCTAAGACAGTAAAAAACGTGAGTGTGCTCAGAACAAAAGAACTGTGTATCCTACACATAAGGATCATATCGAGATCAACTATGCTTCAGAAACTGTTACAAACCTTAGTTCCTCTAACTTCCCATGCTTGTCAGTTAAGAGCGAGAAACGTGTGAGCTTCATGAATGATGTAGCTTCATTTGAGCTGAAAAGAAGACTGTTTTAATCTGAAACGAAGTCTTGCTTGTAGGAAGACACAGAGGCTGGGATATAACCCCATTTCTGAAGGGAAACACACAGCACAGTTCTAATCCATGGAACACACTCTGCTTTAGAGCAAGAAGCAAGCACTTGCTTTCTAGAGTTTCTAATACAGAAGGAAAGATGAGTGTGCTCAAACAAAAGAATTGTGTTTCGTACACACGGACCCTATCTAGTTCAACGCTGCTTCTGAAACTGAAAAAACCACCGGACCTCTAACATCCAATGTTTTCAGTTAAGAGCGAGAATCTTGTGAGCTTCGTGAACTATGTAGCTGCGTTTGAGCTGAGAAGTGACTGCGTTTACCTGAAATGTGGTCTTGCTTGTAGAAAGAGACAGAGCATGGGATTTAACTCTATTTCTGAAGGCAAACTCACAGCACAGTTAACATCCATGAAACACACTCTGCTTTAGAGCAAGAAGCATGCTCTTTCTTTCTAGATTCTCTCAGACAGTAAGAAAAGTGAGTGTGCTCAGAAAAAAAGAACTGTGTATCCTACACATAAGGATCATATCGAGATCAACTCTGCTTCAGAAACTGATACAAACCACAGTTCCTCTAACTTCCAATGCTTTTCAGTTAAGAGTGAAGAACATGTGAGCTTCATGAACGATGTGGATTCATTTGAGCTGAAAACTGACTGTGTTTACCTGAAATGAAGTCTTGCTTGTAGGAAGACACAGAGCAAGGGATTTTACTCCATTTCTGATGGGCAACACACAGCACAGTTGTCATCCATGAAACACACTCTGCTTTAGAGCAAAAACTCCCTCTTGCTTTCTAGATTCTCTAAGACAGTAAGAAACATGATTGTGCTCAGAACAAAAGGCCTGTGTATCCTACACATAAGGACCATATCGAGATCAACTCTGCTTCAGAAACTGTTAAAAAACCACAGTTCCTCTAACTTCCCATGCTTTTCAGTTAAGAGCGAGAAACATGTGAGCTTCCTGAACGACATAGCTTCGTTTGAGCTGAAAAATGACTGTGTTTACCTGAAATGATGTCTTCCTTGTAGGAAGACACAGAGCCAGGCATTTAACTCAATTTCAGATGGGAAACACACAGCACAGTTCTCATCCATGAAACACACTCTGCTTTAGAGCAAGGAGCACCCTCTTGCTTTCTAGAGTCTGTAATACAGCAGGAATAGTGAGTGTGCTCAGAACATGAGAACTGTGTTTCCTACACTTGGGGACCATATCTAGTTCAACTCTGCTTCTGAAACTGATACAAACCACAGGTCCTCGTACATCCAATCTTTTCAGTTAAGAGCGAGAGACACATGAGCTTCGTGAACGATGTAGCTTCGTTTGACCTGAAAAGTGACTGCGTTTACAGGAAAAGATGTCTTACTTGTAGAAAGACAAAGAGCATGGGATTTAACTCTACTTCTGAAGGGAAACACACAGCACAGTTCTCATCCATGGAACACACTCTGTTTTAGAGCAAGGAGCACGCTCTTGCTTTCTAGATTCTCTGACAGTAAGAAACGTGAGTGTGCTCAGAACAAAAGGACTGTGTAGCCTACACATAAGGACCATATCGAGAACAACTCTGCTTCAGAAACTGATACAAACCAGAGTTCCTCTAACTTCCCATGCTTTTCAGTTAAGAGCGAGAATCGTGTGAGCTTCCTGAACGACATAGCTTCGTTTGAGCTGAAAAATGACAGTGTTTACCTGAAATGATGTCTTGCTTGTAGGAAGACACACAGCCAGGGATTTAACTCCATTTCTGATGGGCAACACACAGCACAGTTCTCATCCATGGAACAAACTCTGCTTTAGAGCAAGAGTACACTCTTGCTTTCTAGAGTCTCTAATACAGCAGGAAACGTGAGTGTGCTCAGAACAACTGAACTGTGTTTCCTACACATGGGGACCATATCTAGTTCAACTCTGCTTCTGAAACTGATACAAACCACAGGTCTCCGAACATCCAATCTTTTCAGTTAAGAGCAAGAAACATTTGAGCTTCGTAAACGATGTAGTTTCGTTTGAGATGAAAAGTGACTGCGTTTACATGAAACGAAGTCTTGCTTGTAGAAAGACAAAGAGCATGCGATTTAACTCTACTTCTGAAGGGAAACACACAGCATAGTTCTCATCCATCAAACACACTCTGCTTTAGAGCAAGAAGCACGCTCTTTTTTTCTAGATTCTCTAAGAGAATAAGAAACGTGAGTGTGCTCAGAATAAAAGAACTGTGTATCCTACACATAAGGACCTTATCGAGATGATCTCTGCTTCAGAAACTGATACAAAGCACAGTTCTTCTAACTTCCAATGCTTTTCAGTTAAGAGCAAGGAACGTGTGACCTTCGTGAACTATGTAGCTTCGTTTGAGCTGAAAAGTGACTGCGTTTACCTGCAACGTAGTCTGGCATGTAGGAAGACAGAGAGCCAGGGATTTAACTCCATTTTTGACGTGCAACACACAGCACAGTTCTCATCCATGGAACACACTCTGATTTAGAGCAAGAAGCACGCTCTTGCTTTCTAGAATCTCTAATAGAGCAGGAAACGTGAGTGTGGTCAGAACAAAAGAACAGTGTATCCTACATATACGGACCATATGTAGTTCAACTCTGCTTCTGAAACTGATACAAACCACATGACCTCTAACATTCAAATCTTTTCAGTTAAGAGGGAGAAACATGTGAGCTTGGTGAACGATGTAGCTTCGTTTGAGCTGAAAAGTGAATGCGTTTACCTGAAAAGAATTCTTGCTTGTAGGAAGACACAGAGCCTGGTATTTAACTCCATTTCTGAAGCGAAAACCACAGCACAGTTCTCATCCATGAAACACACTCTGCTTTAGAGCAAGGAGCACCCTCTTGCTTTCTAGAGTCTCTAATACAGCAGGAAACGTGAGTGTGCTCAGAACAAGAGAACTGTGTTTCCTACACTTGGGGACCATATCTAGTTCAACTCTGCTTCTGAAACTGATACAAACCACACTTCCTCGTACATCCAATCTTTTCAGTTAAGAGCGAGAGACATATGAGCTTCGTGAATGATGTAGCTTCGATTGAGCTGAAAAGTGACTGTGTTTACAGAAAAAGAAGTCTTGCTTGTAGAAAGACATAGACCATGGGATTTAACACTACTACTGAAGGGAAACACACAGCACAGTTCTCATCCATGGAACACACTCTGCTTTAGAGCAAGGAGCACGCACTTGCTTTCTAGATTCTCTGACAGTAAGAAACGTGAGTGTGCTCAGAACAAAAGGACTGTGTAGCCTACACATAAGGACCATATCGAGAACAACTCTGCTTCAGAAACTGATACAAACCAGAGTTCCTCTAACTTCCAATGCTTTTCAGTTAAGAGTGAAGAACATGTGAGCTTCATGAACGATGTGGATTCGTTTGAGCTGAAAACTGACTGTGTTTACCTGAAACGAAGACTTGCTTGAAGAAAGACAAAGAGCATGCAATTTAACTCCATTTCTGAAGGGAAAACCACAGCACAGTTCTCATCCATGAAACACACTCTCCTTTAGAGCAAGGAGCACCCTCTTGCTTTCTAGAGTCTCTAATACAGCAGGAAACGTGAGTGTGCTCAGAATAGAGAAATGTGTTTCCTACACTTGGGGACCATATCTAGTTCAACTCTGCTTCTGAAACTGATACAAACCACAGTTCCTCTTACATCCCATGCTTTTCAGTTAAATGCTAGAAACGTGTGAGCTTCGTGAACGATGTAGCTTAGTTTGAGCTGAAAAGGGACTGCATTTACCTGAAATGAAGTCTTGCTTGTAGAAAGAGACAGAGCATGGGATTTAATTCTATTTCTCAAAGGAAACACACAGCACAGTTCTCATCCATGAAACACACTCTGCTTTAGAGCAAGAAGCACGCTGTTTCTTTCTAGATTCTCTAAGACAGTAAAAAACGTGAGTGTGCTCAGAACAAAAGAACTGTGTATCCTACACATAAGGATCATATCGAGATCAACTATGCTTCAGAAACTGTTACAAACCATAGTTCCTCTAACATCCCATGCTTTTCAGTTAAATGCTAGAAACGTGTGAGCTTTGTGAATGATGTAGCTTCGTTTGAGCTGAAAAGAGACTGTTTTAATCTGAAACGAAGTCTTGCTTGTAGGAAGACACAGAGGCTGGGATATAACCCCATTTCTGAAGGGAAACACACAGCACAGTTCTCATCCATGGAACACACACTGCTTTAGAGCAAGAAGCAAGCACTTGCTTTCTAGAGTTTTTAATACAGAAGGAAAGATGAGTGTGCTCAGAACAAAAGAATTGTGTTTCATACACACGGACCCTATCTAGTTCAACGCTGCTTCTGAAACTGAAAAAACCACCGGACCTCTAACATCCAATGCTTTTCAGTTAAGAGCGAGAATCTTGTGAGCTTTGTGAACTATGTAGCTGCGTTTGAGCTGAGAAGTGACTGCGTTTACCTGAAATGAGGTCTTGCTTGTAGAAAGAGACAGAGCATGGGATTTAACTCTATTTCTGAAGGCAAACTCACAGCACAGTTAACATCCATGAAACACACTCTGCTTTAGAGCAAGAAGCATGCTCTTTCTTTCTAGATTCTCTCAGACAGTAAGAAAAGTGAGTGTGCTCAGAAAAAAGAACTGTGTATCCTACACATAAGGACCATATCGAGATCAACTCTGCTTCAGAAACTGATACAAACCACAGTTCCTCTAACTTCCAATGCTTTTCAGTTAAGAGTGAGAAACGTGTGAGCTTCGTGATCGATGTAGCATCATTTGAGCTGAAAACTGACTGCGTTTACCTGAAATGAAGTCTTGCTTCTAGGTAGACACAGAGGGAGGGACTTAAATCTATTTCTGATGGGCAACACAGAGCACAGTTCTCATCCATGGAACACACTCTGCGTTAGAGCAAGGAGCAAGCTCATGCTTTTTAGAGTCTCTTATATAGCAGGAAACGTGATTGTGCTCAGAACAAGAGAACTGTGTTTCCTACACATGTTGGCCATATCTTGTTCAACTCTGCTTCTGAAACCGATACAAACCACAGGTCCTCGAACATCCATTCTTTTCAGTTAAAGGCGAGAAACATGTGAGCTTCGTGAATGATGTAGCTTCGTTTGAGCTGAAAAGTCACTGCGTTTACCTGAAACCAAGTCTTATTTCTAGGAAGACCAAGAGCATTGGATTTATCTGTACTTCTGAAGGGAAACACACAGCACAGATCTCATCCATGAAACACACTCTGCTTTAGAGCAAGAAGCACACTCTTGCTTACTCGAGTCTCTAAGGCTGTAAGAAAGGTGAGTGTGCTCAGAACACAAGAACAGTGTATCCTACACATAGGGACCATATCGAGTTCAACTCTGCTTTAGAAACTGATACAAACCACAGTTCCTCTAACATCCAGTGCTTTTCATTTAAAAGCGATAAACGTGTGAGCTTCGTGAATGATGTAGCTTAGTTTGAGCTGAAAAGGGACTGCGTTTACCTGAAATGAAGTCTTGCTTGTAGAAAGAGACAGAGCATGGGATTTAATTCTATTTCTCAAAGGAAACACACAGCACAGTTCTCATCCATGAAACACACTCTGCTTTAGAGCAAGAAGCACGCTGTTTCTTTCTAGATTCTCTAAGACAGTAAAAAACGTGAGTGTGCTCAGAACAAAAGAACTGTGTATCCTACACATAAGGATCATATCGAGATCAACTATGCTTCAGAAACTGTTACAAACCTTAGTTCCTCTAACTTCCCATGCTTGTCATTTAAGAGCGAGAAACGTGTGAGCTTCGTGAATGATGTAGCTTCGTTTGAGCTGAAAAGAGACTGTTTTAATCTGAAACGAAGTCTTGCTTGTAGGAAGACACAGAGGCTGGGATATAACCCCATTTCTGAAGGGAAACACACAGCACAGTTCTAATCCATGGAACACACTCTGCTTTAGAGCAAGAAGCAAGCACTTGCTTTCTAGAGTTTCTAATACAGAAGGAAAGATGAGTGTGCTCAAACAAAAGAATTGTGTTTCGTACACACGGACCCTATCTAGTTCAACGCTGCTTCTGAAACTGAAAAAACCACCGGACCTCTAACATCCAATGCTTTTCAGTTAAGAGCGAGAATCTTGTGAGCTTCGTGAACTATGTAGCTGCGTTTGAGCTGAGAAGTGACTGCGTTTACCTGAAATGTGGTCTTGCTTGTAGAAAGAGACAGAGCATGGGATTTAACTCTATTTCTGAAGGCAAACTCACAGCACAGTTAACATCCATGAAACACACTCTGCTTTAGAGCAAGAAGCATGCTCTTTCTTTCTAGATTCTCTCAGACAGTAAGAAAAGTGAGTGTGCTCAGAAAAAAAGAACTGTGTATCCTACACATAAGGACCATATCGAGATCAACTCTGCTTCAGAAACTGATACAAACCACAGTTCCTCTAACTTCCAATGCTTTTCAGTTAAGAGTGAAGAACATGTGAGCTTCATGAACGATGTGGATTCATTTGAGCTGAAAACTGACTGTGTTTACCTGAAATGAAGTCTTGCTTGTAGGAAGACACAGAGCAAGGGATTTTACTCCATTTCTGATGGGCAACACACAGCACAGTTGTCATCCATGAAACACACTCTGCTTTAGAGCAAAAACTCCCTCTTGCTTTCTAGATTCTCTAAGACAGTAAGAAACGTGATTGTGCTCAGAACAAAAGGCCTGTGTATCCTACACATAAGGACCATATCGAGATCAACTCTGCTTCAGAAACTGTTAAAAAACCACAGTTCCTCTAACTTCCCATGCTTTTCAGTTAAGAGCGAGAAACATGTGAGCTTCCTGAACGACATAGCTTCGTTTGAGCTGAAAAATGACTGTGTTTACCTGAAATGATGTCTTCCTTGTAGGAAGACACAGAGCCAGGCATTTAACTCAATTTCTGATGGGAAACACACAGCACAGTTCTCATCCATGAAACACACTCTGCTTTAGAGCAAGGAGCACCCTCTTGCTTTCTAGAGTCTGTAATACAGCAGGAATAGTGAGTGTGCTCAGAACAAGAGAACTGTGTTTCCTACACTTGGGGACCATATCTAGTTCAACTCTGCTTCTGAAACTGATACAAACCACAGGTCCTCGAACATCCAATCTTTTCAGTTAAGAGCAAGAAACATTTGAGCTTCGTAAACGATGTAGTTTCGTTTGAGCTGAAAAGTGACTGCGTTTACATGAAACGAAGTCTTGCTTGTAGAAAGACAAAGAGCATGCGATTTAACTCTACTTCTGAAGGGAAACACACAGCACAGTTCTCATCCATGAAACACACTCTGCTTTAGAGCAAGAAGCACGCTGTTTCTTTCTAGATTCTCTAAGACAGTAAAAAACGTGAGTGTGCTCAGAACAAAAGAACTGTGTATCCTACACATAAGGATCATATCGAGATCAACTATGCTTCAGAAACTGTTACAAACCATAGTTCCTCTAACATCCCATGCTTTTCAGTTAAATGCTAGAAACGTGTGAGCTTTGTGAATGATGTAGCTTCGTTTGAGCTGAAAAGAGACTGTTTTAATCTGAAACGAAGTCTTGCTTGTAGGAAGACACAGAGGCTGGGATATAACCCCATTTCTGAAGGGAAACACACAGCACAGTTCTCATCCATGGAACACACACTGCTTTAGAGCAAGAAGCAAGCACTTGCTTTCTAGAGTTTTTAATACAGAAGGAAAGATGAGTGTGCTCAGAACAAAAGAATTGTGTTTCATACACACGGACCCTATCTAGTTCAACGCTGCTTCTGAAACTGAAAAAACCACCGGACCTCTAACATCCAATGCTTTTCAGTTAAGAGCGAGAATCTTGTGAGCTTTGTGAACTATGTAGCTGCGTTTGAGCTGAGAAGTGACTGCGTTTACCTGAAATGAGGTCTTGCTTGTAGAAAGAGACAGAGCATGGGATTTAACTCTATTTCTGAAGGCAAACTCACAGCACAGTTAACATCCATGAAACACACTCTGCTTTAGAGCAAGAAGCATGTTCTTTCTTTCTAGATTCTCTCAGACAGTAAGAAAAGTGAGTGTGCTCAGAAAAAAGAACTGTGTATCCTACACATAAGGACCATATCGAGATCAACTCTGCTTCAGAAACTGATACAAACCACAGTTCCTCTAACTTCCAATGCTTTTCAGTTAAGAGTGAGAAACGTGTGAGCTTCGTGATCGATGTAGCATCATTTGAGCTGAAAACTGACTGCGTTTACCTGAAATGAAGTCTTGCTTCTAGGTAGACACAGAGGGAGGGACTTAAATCTATTTCTGATGGGCAACACAGAGCACAGTTCTCATCCATGGAACACACTCTGCGTTAGAGCAAGGAGCAAGCTCATGCTTTTTAGAGTCTCTTATATAGCAGGAAACGTGATTGTGCTCAGAACAAGAGAACTGTGTTTCCTACACATGTTGGCCATATCTTGTTCAACTCTGCTTCTGAAACCGATACAAACCACAGGTCCTCGAACATCCATTCTTTTCAGTTAAAGGCGAGAAACATGTGAGCTTCGTGAATGATGTAGCTTCGTTTGAGCTGAAAAGTCACTGCGTTTACCTGAAACCAAGTCTTATTTCTAGGAAGACCAAGAGCATTGGATTTATCTGTACTTCTGAAGGGAAACACACAGCACAGATCTCATCCATGAAACACACTCTGCTTTAGAGCAAGAAGCACACTCTTGCTTACTCGAGTCTCTAAGGCAGTAAGAAAGGTGAGTGTGCTCAGAACACAAGAACAGTGTATCCTACACATAGGGACCATATCGAGTTCAACTCTGCTTTAGAAACTGATACAAACCACAGTTCCTCTAACATCCAATGCTTTTCATTTAAAAGCGATAAACGTGTGAGCTTCGTGAATGATGTAGCTTAGTTTGAGCTGAAAAGGGACTGCGTTTACCTGAAATGAAGTCTTGCTTGTAGAAAGAGACAGAGCATGGGATTTAATTCTATTTCTCAAAGGAAACACACAGCACAGTTCTCATCCATGAAACACACTCTGCTTTAGAGCAAGAAGCACGCTGTTTCTTTCTAGATTCTCTAAGACAGTAAAAAACGTGAGTGTGCTCAGAACAAAAGAACTGTGTATCCTACACATAAGGATCATATCGAGATCAACTATGCTTCAGAAACTGTTACAAACCTTAGTTCCTCTAACTTCCCATGCTTGTCATTTAAGAGCGAGAAACGTGTGAGCTTCGTGAATGATGTAGCTTCGTTTGAGCTGAAAAGAGACTGTTTTAATCTGAAACGAAGTCTTGCTTGTAGGAAGACACAGAGGCTGGGATATAACCCCATTTCTGAAGGGAAACACACAGCACAGTTCTAATCCATGGAACACACTCTGCTTTAGAGCAAGAAGCAAGCACTTGCTTTCTAGAGTTTCTAATACAGAAGGAAAGATGAGTGTGCTCTAACAAAAGAATTGTGTTTTGTACACACGGACCCTATCTAGTTCAACGCTGCTTCTGAAACTGAAAAAACCACCGGACCTCTAACATCCAATGCTTTTCAGTTAAGAGCGAGAATCTTGTGAGCTTCGTGAACTATGTAGCTGCGTTTGAGCTGAGAAGTGACTGCGTTTACCTGAAATGTGGTCTTGCTTGTAGAAAGAGACAGAGCATGGGATTTAACTCTATTTCTGAAGGCAAACTCACAGCACAGTTAACATCCATGAAACACACTCTGCTTTAGAGCAAGAAGCATGCTCTTTCTTTCTAGATTCTCTCAGACAGTAAGAAAAGTGAGTGTGCTCAGAAAAAAAGAACTGTGTATCCTACACATAAGGACCATATCGAGATCAACTCTGCTTCAGAAACTGATACAAACCACAGTTCCTCTAACTTCCAATGCTTTTCAGTTAAGAGTGAAGAACATGTGAGCTTCATGAACGATGTGGATTCATTTGAGCTGAAAACTGACTGTGTTTACCTGAAATGAAGTCTTGCTTGTAGGAAGACACAGAGCAAGGGATTTTACTCCATTTCTGATGGGCAACACACAGCACAGTTGTCATCCATGAAACACACTCTGCTTTAGAGCAAAAACTCCCTCTTGCTTTCTAGATTCTCTAAGACAGTAAGAAACGTGATTGTGCTCAGAACAAAAGGCCTGTGTATCCTACACATAAGGACCATATCGAGATCAACTCTGCTTCAGAAACTGTTAAAAAACCACAGTTCCTCTAACTTCCCATGCTTTTCAGTTAAGAGCGAGAAACATGTGAGCTTCCTGAACGACATAGCTTCGTTTGAGCTGAAAAATGACTGTGTTTACCTGAAATGATGTCTTCCTTGTAGGAAGACACAGAGCCAGGCATTTAACTCAATTTCTGATGGGAAACACACAGCACAGTTCTCATCCATGAAACACACTCTGCTTTAGAGCAAGGAGCACCCTCTTGCTTTCTAGAGTCTGTAATACAGCAGGAATAGTGAGTGTGCTCAGAACAAGAGAACTGTGTTTCCTACACTTGGGGACCATATCTAGTTCAACTCTGCTTCTGAAACTGATACAAACCACAGGTCCTCGTACATCCAATCTTTTCAGTTAAGAGCGAGAGACACATGAGCTTCGTGAACGATGTAGCTTCGTTTGACCTGAAAAGTGACTGCGTTTACAGGAAAAGATGTCTTACTTGTAGAAGGACAAAGAGCATGGGATTTAACTCTACTTCTGAAGGGAAACACACAGCACAGTTCTCATCCATGGAACACACTCTGCTTTAGAGCAAGGAGCACGCTCTTGCTTTCTAGATTCTCTGACAGTAAGAAACGTGAGTGTGCTCAGAACAAAAGGACTGTGTAGCCTACACATAAGGACCATATCGAGAACAACTCTGCTTCAGAAACTGATACAAACCAGAGTTTCTCTAACTTCCCATGCTTTTCAATTAAGAGCAAGAATCGTGTGAGCTTCCTGAACGACATAGCTTCGTTTGAGCTGAAAAATGACAGTGTTTACCTGAAATGATGTCTTGCTTGTAGGAAGACACACAGCCAGGGATTTAACTCCATTTCTAATGGGCAACACACAGCACAGTTCTCATCTATGGAACAAACTCTGCTTTAGAGCAAGAGTACGCTCTTGCTTTCTAGAGTCTCTAATACAGCAGGAAACATGAGTGTGCTCAGAACAACTGAACTGTGTTTCCTACACATGGGGACCATATCTAGTTCAACTCTGCTTCTGAAACTGATACAAACCACAGGTCCTCGAACATCCAATCTTTTCAGTTAAGAGCAAGAAACATTTGAGCTTCGTAAACGATGTAGTTTCGTTTGAGCTGAAAAGTGACTGCGTTTACATGAAACGAAGTCTTGCTTGTAGAAAGACAAAGAGCATGCGATTTAACTCTACTTCTGAAGGGAAACACACAGCATAGTTCTCATCCATCAAACACACTCTGCTTTAGAGCAAGAAGCACGCTCTTTTTTTCTAGATTCTCTAAGAGAATAAGAAACGTGAGTGTGCTCAGAATAAAAGAACTGTGTATCCTACACATAAGGACCTTATCGAGATGATCTCTGCTTCAGAAACTGATACAAAGCACAGTTCTTCTAACTTCCAATGCTTTTCAGTTAAGAGCAAGGAACGTGTGACCTTCGTGAACTATGTAGCTTCGTTTGAGCTGAAAAGTGACTGCGTTTACCTGCAACGTAGTCTGGCATGTAGGAAGACAGAGAGCCAGGGATTTAACTACATTTTTGACGTGCAACACACAGCACAGTTCTCATCCATGGAACACACTCTGATTTAGAGCAAGAAGCACGCTCTTGCTTTCTAGAATCTCAAATAGAGCAGGAAACGTGAGTGTGGTCAGAACAAAAGAACAGTGTATCCTACATATACGGACCATATGTAGTTCAACTCTGCTTCTGAAACTGATACAAACCACATGACCTCTAACATTCAAATCATTTCAGTTAAGAGGGAGAAACATGTGAGCTTGGTGAACGATGTAGCTTCGTTTGAGCTGAAAAGTGAATGCGTTTACCTGAAAAGAATTCTTGCTTGTAGGAAGACACAGAGCCTGGTATTTAACTACATTTCTGAAGCGAAAACCACAGCACAGTTCTCATCCATGAAACACACTCTGCTTTAGAGCAAGGAGCACCCTCTTGCTTTCTAGAGTCTCTAATACAGCAGGAAACGTGAGTGTGCTCAGAACAAGAGAACTGTGTTTCCTACACTTGGGGACCATGTCTAGTTCAACTCTGCTTCTGAAACTGATACAAACCACACTTCCTCGTACATCCAATCTTTTCAGTTAAGAGCGAGAGACATATGAGCTTCGTGAACGATGTTGCTTCGATTGAGCTGAAAAGTGACTGCGTTTACAGAAAAAGAAGTCTTGCTTGTAGAAAGACATAGACCATGGGATTTAACACTACTACTGAAGGGAAACAGACAGCACAGTTCTCATCCATGGAACACACTCTGCTTTAGAGCAAGAAGCACGCACTTGCTTTCTAGATTCTCTGACAGTAAGAAACGTGAGTGTGCTCAGAACAAAAGGACTGTGTAGCCTACACATAAGGACCATATAGAGATCAACTCTGCTTCAGAAACTGATACAAACCAGAGTTCCTCTAACTTCCAATGCTTTTCAGTTAAGAGTGAAGAACATGTGAGCTTCATGAACGATGTGGATTCGTTTGAGCTGAAAACTGACTGTGTTTACCTGAAACGAAGTCTTGCCTGAAGAAAGACAAAGAGCATGCAATTTAACTCCATTTCTGAAGGGAAAACCACAGCACAGTTCTCATCCATGAAACACACTCTGCTTTAGAGCAAGGAGCACCCTCTTGCTTTCTAGAGTCTCTAATACAGCAGGAAACGTGAGTGTGCTCAGAATAGAGAAATGTGTTTCCTACACTTGGGGACCATATCTAGTTCAACTCTGCTTCTGAAACTGATACAAACCACAGTTCCTCTTACATCCCATGCTTTTCAGTTAAAAGCGATAAACGTGTGAGCTTCGTGAACGATGTAGCTTAGTTTGAGCTGAAAAGGGACTGCGTTTACCTGAAATGAAGTCTTGCTTGTAGAAAGAGACAGAGCATGGGATTTAATTCTATTTCTCAAAGGAAACACACAGCACAGTTCTCATCCATGAAACACACTCTGCTTTAGAGCATGAAGCACGCTGTTTCTTTCTAGATTCTCTAAGACAGTATAAAACGTGAGTGTGCCCAGAACAAAAGAACTGTGTATCCTACACATAAGGATCATATCGAGATCAATTATGCTTCAGAAACTGTTACAAACCATAGTTCCTCTAACATCCCATGCTTTTCAGTTAAATGCTAGAAACGTGTGAGCTTCGTGAATGATGTTGCTTCGTTTGAGCTGAAAAGAGACTGTTTTAATCTGAAACGAAGTCTTGCTTGTAGGAAGACACAGAGGCTGGGATATAACCCCACTTCTGAAGGGAAACACACAGCACAGTTCTCATCCATGGAACACACTCTGCTTTAGAGCAAGAAGCAAGCACTTGCTTTCTAGAGTTTTTAATACAGAAGGAAAGATGAGTGTGCTCAGAACAAAAGAATTGTGTTTCGTACACACAGACCCTATCTAGTTCAACGCTGCTTCTGAAACTGAAAAAACCACCGGACCTCTAACATCCAATGCTTTTCAGTTAAGAGCGAGAATCTTGTGAGCTTCTTGAACTATGTAGCTGCGTTTGAGCTGAAAAGTGACTGCGTTTACCTGCAACGAAGTGTGGCATGTAGTAAGACACAGAGCGAGGGTTTTAACTCCATTTCTGATGGGCAGCAAAGCACAGTTCTGAAACAATGAACACACTCTGCTTTAGAGCAAGAAGCATACTCTTGCTTTCTCGAGTCTCTAAGGCAGTAAGAAACGTGAGTGTGCTCAGAACTAAAGAACTGTGTATTCTACACATATGGACCATATCGAGTTCAACTCTGCTTCAGAAACTGATACAAACCACAGTTCCTCTAACATACAATGCTTTTAAGTTAAGTGCTTGAAACGTGTGAGCTTCGTGAATGATGTAGCTTCTTTTGAGCTGAAAAGTGACTGTGTTTACCTCAAACAAAGTCTTGCTTGGAGCAAGACACAGAGCCTGGGATTTAACTCCTTTTCTGAAGGGAAACACACAGGACAGTTCTCATCCATGAAACACACTCTGCTCTAGAACAAGAAGACCACACTTGATTTCTAGGGTCTCCAAGGCAGGAGGAAACGTGAGTGTGCTCAGAACGAAAGAACTGTGTATCCTACACATATGGACCATATCGAGTTCAACTCTGCTTCAGAAACTGATACAAACCACAGTTCCTCTAACTTCCCATGCTTGTCAATTAAGTGAGAAACATGTGATCTTCCTGAACAATGTAGCTTAGTTTGAGCTGAAATGTGACTGCATTTACCTTAAAGTAGTGTTGCTTGTAGGAAGACACAGAGTGTGGGATTTAAGTCCATTTCTGAAGGGAAACACACAGCAGAGTTCTCATCCATGGAGCACACTCTTCTTTAGAGCAAGAAGCACGTCTTGCTTTCTAGAGACTCTAAGAGAGCAGGAAACTTGAGTGTGCTCAGAACAGAAGAACTGTGTTTCCGACACACACGGTCCATATCTAGTTCAACTCAGCTTCGGAAACTGATACAAACTACAGGGATTTTACATCCAATACTTTTCAGGTAAGTGTGAGAAACATGTGAGCTTCGTCAACGATGTAGCTTCATTTGAGCTGAAAAGTGACTGTGTTTACCTGAAACGAATTCTTGCTTGTAGGAAGACACCATGCCTGGGATTTAACTCCATTTCTGAAAGGAAACCCACAGCATATCTCTCATCCATGAAACACACTCTGATTTAGAGCAAGAAGCACGCTCTTGCTTCTAGAGACTCTAAGAGAGCATGAAACTTGAGTGTGCTCAGAACAGAAGAACTGTGTTTCCTACACACACTTACCATATCTAGTTCAGCTCTCCTTCTGACACTGATACAAACCACAGTTTCTCTAAAAGCCAATGCTTTTCAGTTTAGAGCGAGAAACCTGTGTTCTTTGTGAACGCTGTAGCTTCGTTTGAGCTGAAAAGTGACTGCGTGTACCTGAAAAGAAGTGTGGCTTGTAGGAAGACACAGAGCCAGGGATTTAACTCCATTTCTGAAAGGACACACACAGCACAGTTCTCATCCATGTATCACACTTGGCTTTAGAACAAAAAGCACGCACTTGCTTTCTACAGTGTCTAATACATCAGATAACGTGAGTGTGCTCTGAACAAAAGAACTGTGTATCCTACACACACGGACCATATCGAGTTCAATTCTGCTTCAGAAACTGATACAAACCACAGTTCCTCTAACATCTAATGCTTTTCATTTAAGAGCGAGAAACATGTGAGCTTCCTGAACACTGTAGCTTAGTTTGAGCTGAAAAGTTATTGCGTTTACATGAAACGAAGTCTTGCAGGTAGGAAGACACAGAGCCTGGGATTTAACTTCATATCTGAAGGGAAACACACAACACAGTTCTCATCCATGAAACACACTCTGCTTTAGAGCAAGAAGCCTGCTTTTTCATTCTAGAGTCTGTAAAACAGCAGGAAATGTGAGTGTGCTCAGAACAAAACAACTGTGTTTTCTACACACACGCACCATATCTAGTTCAAATTGCTTCTGAAACTGATACAAACCACAGGTCCTCTAACATCCAATAGTTTTCAATTAAGAGCCAGAAATGCGTGAGCTTCGTGAACAATGTTGTAGTGGATAGCCATCCCAGCATTGGCTTGGAAGTTCCAACCCCCACTGAGGCTTCGGTAATGGTCACGCCCACAAGGCGGGGAGAGGAGGAAGCGGAAGACCAAGGATCGGGAAGAGCTCCATCTCTTGGTTCCCAGACTCTGGACGCTGGAGGTAGACTGAGCACAGTTCACCAGAGAACACCGCTGGAGTGCGCTATACCCTTGCCAGACCCTGTAACCTACCCCTTCATTTGTAAGTTACCCCACAAAATAAACCTCCCTTTTAACTACTTTGAGTGGCCTTAATTATTTCACCAATACAATGTAGCTTCGTTTGAACTGAAAAGTGACTGTATTTACCTGGAAAGTAGTGTTGCTTGTAGGAAGACACAGAGCCTGGGATTTAACTCCATTTCTGAAGGGAAACAAACTGCACAGTTCTCATCCATGAAAAACACTCTGCTTCACAGCAAAAACCACGCTCTTGCTTTCTAGATTCTATAATACAGCAGGAAACTTGAGTGTGCTCAAACAAAAGAAATGTGTTTCTTACACACACGGACCATATCTAGTTCAGCTCTGCTTCTGAAACTGATACAAACCACAGGTCCTCTAATATCCCATGGTTTTCATTTAAGAGCGGGAAACTTGTTTGCTTCGTGAATGATGTAGTTTCGTTTGAGCTGAAAATGACTAAGGTTACCTGAATCAAAGTCTTGCATGTCGGAGGACACAGAGCCTGGGATTTAACTCCATTTCTCAAGGGAAACACACTCTGCGTTAGAGCAAGAAGCACACTCTTGCTTTCTAGAGGCTCTAATAGAGCAGGAAAATTGAGTGTGCTCAGAACAGAAGAACTGTGTTTCCTACACACACGGACCATATCGAGTGCAATTCTGCTTCAGAAACTGATACAAACCACAGTTCCTCTAACATCTAATGCTTTTCATTTAAGAGCGAGAAACATGTGAGCTTCCAGAACAATGTAGCTTAGTTTGAGCTGAAAAGTTACATGAAATGAAGTCTTGCAGGTAGGAAGACACAGAGCCTGGGATTTAACTTCATTTCTGAAGGGAAACACACAACACAGTTCTCATCCATGAAACACACTCTGCTTTAGAGCAAGAAGCACACTCTTTCTTTCTAGAGTCTCTAATACAACAGGAAATGTGAGTGTGCTCAGAACAAAAGAACTGTGTTTTCTACACACATGGCCCATATCTAGTTCAAATGTGCTTCTGAAACTGTTACAAACCACAGGTCCTCTAACATCCTAATCTTTTCAATTAAGTGTGAGAAACGTGTGATCTTCATGGACAATGTAGCTTAGTTTGAGCTGAAAAGTGACTGTATTTACCTTAAAGTAGTGTTGCTTGTAGGAAGACACAGAGCGTGGGATTTAAGTCCATTTCTGAAGGGAAACACACAGCAGAGTTCTCAACCATGTAGCACACTCTTCTTTAGAGCAAGAATCATGCTCTTGCTTTCTAGAGACTGCAAGAGAGCAGGAAACTTGAGTGTGCTCCGAACAGAAGAACTGTGTTTCCTACACACACGCCCCATATCTAGTTCAACTCTGCGTCGGAAACTGATACAAACTACAGGGGTTTATATCCAATACTTTTCAGTTAAGTGTGAGAAACATGTGAGCTTCGTCAACGATGTAGCTTCATTTGAGCTGAAAAGTAACTGTGTTTACCTGAAATGAATTCTTGCTTGTAGGAAGACACCGTGCCTGGGTTTTAACTCCATTTCTGAAGGGAAACCCACAGCATATCTTTCGTCCATGAAACACACTCTGACTTAGAGCAAGAAGCACGCTCTTTCTTTCTAGAGACTCTAAGACTGCAGGAAACATGAGTGTGCTCAGAACAGAAGAACAGTGTTTCCTACACACACGGACCATATCGAGTTCAATTCTGCTTCAGAAACTAATACAAACCACAGTTCCTCTAACATCCAATGCTTTTCAGTTAAGAGCGAGAAACATGTGAGCTTCCTGAACAATGTAGCTTAGTTTGAGCTGAAAAGTGACTGCGTGTACCTGAAAAGAAGTGTTGCTTGTAGGAAGACACAGAGCCAGGGATTAAACTCCATTTCTGAAGGGAAACACACAGCACAGTTCTTATCCATGAATCACACTTGGCTTTAGAACAAAAAGCACGCACTTGCTTTCTACAGTGTCTAATACATCAGATAACGTGAGTGTGCTCAGAACAAAAGAACTGTGTATCCTACATACACAGAAGATATCGAGTTCAATTCTGCTTCAGAAACTAATACAAACCACAGTTCCTCTAACATCCAATGCTTTTCAGTTAAGAGCAAGAAACATGTGAGCTTCCTGAACAATGTAGCTTAGTTTGAGCTGAAAAGTGACTGCGTTTACCTGAAACGAAGTCTTGCAGGTAGGAAGACACATAGCCTGGGATTTAACTCCATTTCTGAAGGGAAACACACAACACAGTTTTCATCCATGAAACACACTCTGCTTATAGCAGGAAGCCTGCTCTTTCTTTCTAGAGTCTCTAATACAGCAGGAAATGTGAGTGTGCTCAGAACAAAAGAACTGTGTTTTCTACACACACGCACCATATCTAGTTCAAATGTGCTTCTGAAACTGATACAAACCACATTTCTTCTAACATCCAATGCTTTTCAATTAAGTGCGAAAACGTGTGAGCTACATGAACAATGTTGTTGTGGATAGCCATCCCAGCATTGGCCTGGAAGTTCCAACCCCCACTGAGGCTTCGGTAATGTTCACGCCCACAAGGCGGGGAGAGGAAGAAGTGCAAGTCCAAAGATCGGGAAGAGCTCCATCTCTTGGTTCCCAGACTCTGGACGCTTGAGGTAGACCGAGCAGAGTTCTCCAGAGAACACCGCCGGACTGCGCTATACCCTTGCCAATATCTGTAACCTACCCTTTCATTTGTAAGTTACCACAAAAAATAAACCTCCCTTTTAACTATGTGGAGTGTCCTTAATAATTTCACCAATACAATGTAGATTCGTTTGAGCTGAAAAGTGACTGCATTTACCTGAAAAGTATTGTTGCTTGTAGGAATACACAGAGCCTGGGATTTAACTCCATTTCTGAAGGGAAACACACAGTAGAGATCTCATCCATGAAACACACACTTCTTTAGAGCAAGAAGCACGCTCTTGCTTTCTAGAGTCTCTAATACATCAGGAAACATGAATGTGCTCAGAACAAAAGAACTGTGTATCCTACACATAAGGACAATATGTAGGTAACCTCTGCTTCTGAAACTGATACAAACCAGAGGTCCTCTAACATCCAATGCTTTTCAGTTAAGAGCGAGAAACGTGTGAGCTTTTTGAACGATGTAGCTTCTTTTGGGCTGAAAAGTAACTGCGTTTACCTGAAACGAAGTCTTGCTTGTAGGAAGACACAAAGCCTGGGATTTAACACCAATTCTGAAGTGAAACACACAGCAAGTTCTCATCTATGCAATGCACTATGCTTTAGAGCAAGAAACAAGCTCTTGCTTTCTAGAGTCTGTAATACAGCAGGAAACATGAGTGTGCTCAGAACAAAGAACTCTGTTTCCTACACACACGGCCCATATCTAGTTCAACTCTGCTTCATATACTGATACAAACCACAGGGCCTTTATCATCCAATACTTTTCAGGTAAGTGTGAGAAAAATGTGAGCTTCGTCAATGATGTAGCTTCATTTGAGCTGAAAAGTGACTGTGTTTACCTGAAACGAATTCTTGATTGTAGGAAGACACAGTGCCTGGGATTTAACTCCATTTCTGAAGGGAAACCCATAGCACAGCTCTCATCCATGAAACACACTCTGCTTCACAGCAAAAACCATGCTCTTGCTTTCTAGATTCTATAATACAGCAGTAAACTTGAGTGTGCTCAAACAAAAGAAATGTGTTTCCTACACACACGGACCATATCTAGTTCAACTTTGTTTCTGAAACTGATTCAAACCACAGGTCCTCTAATATCCCATGATTTTCATTTAAGAGCAAGAAACTTGTTTGCTTTGTGAACAATGTAGTTTCGTTTGAGCTGAAAATGACTAAGGTTACATGAAACGAAGTCTTGCATGTCGGAAGACACAGAGCCTGGGATTTAAATCCATTTCTGAAGGGAAACCCACAGCACAGCTGTCATCCAATGAACACACTCTGCTTTAGAGCAAGAAGCACTCTATTGCTTTCTAGGGTCTCTAATATAGCTGGAAACATGAGTGTGCTCAAAACAAAAGAACTGTGTTTTCTACACACACAGACCATATCTAGTTCAACTCTGCTTCTGAATCTGGTACAAACCACAGGTCCTTAACATCCAATGCTTTTCAGTTAAGAGCGATAAATGTGTGAGCTTCGTGAACAATGTAGGTTCCTTTGAGCTGACAATTGACTGCGTTTACCTGAAACGAATTCTTGCTTATAGGAAGACAGAGAACCCGTCAATTAACTCCATTTCTGAAGGGAAACACACAGCACAGTTCTCATCTATGAAACACAATCTGCTTTAGAGCAAGAAGCACGCTGTTGCTTTCTAGAGTCTCTAATACAGCAGGAAACGTGAGTGTGCTCAGAACAAATGAACGGTATTTCCTACACATACGGACCATATCTAGTTCAACTCTGCTTCGGAAAATGATACAAACCCCACGTCCTCTACCATCCAATGCTTTTCAGTTTAGAGCAAAAAACTTGTGAGCTTTGTGGACGATGTAGCTTCCTTTGAGCTCTAAAGTTACTGTGGTTACCTGAAACGAAGTCTTGCTTGTTGGAAGATACAGAGCATGGGATTTAACTCCATTTCTGAAGGGTAACACACAGTACCGTTCTCATCCATGAAACACACTCTGCTTTAGAGCACAAAGCACACACTTGCTTTCTATACTCTCTAATACAGCAGGAAATGTGAGTGTGCTCATAAAAAAAGCACTGTGTGTCCTACACATTCAGAGCATATCTAGTTCAACTCTGCTTCTGAAAGTGATACAAACCACAGGTCCTCTAACATCAATGCTTTTCAGGTAAGAGCGTAAAACATGTGAGCTTCGTGAATGATGTAGCATGCTTTGAGCTCTAAACTGACTTTGACTACCTGAAACGAAGACTTGCTTGTAGGAAGACACAGAACATGGGATTTAAATCCATTTCTGATGGAAACACACAGCACAGTTCTCATCCATGAAACACACTCTGCTTTTGAGCAAGAAGCACGCTCTTGCTTTCTAGAGTCTCTAAGAGAGCAGGAAACGTGAGTGTGCTCAGAAAAAAAGAACTGTGTGTCGTACACATACGGACCATATCTAGTTCAACTCTGCTTCTGAAACTGATACAAACCACAGGTCCTCTAACATCCAATGCTTTTCAGTTAAGAGCGAGAAACTTGTGAGCTTCGTGGACAATGTAGCTTCGTTTGAGCTGAAAAGTGATTGTGTTTACCTGAAACGAAGTCTTGCTTGTACGAAGAAATAGAGCCTTGGATTTAACTCCATTTCTGAGGGGTAACACATACCACAGTTCTCATCCGTTGAACATACTCTGCTTTAGAGCAAGAAGCACGCTCTTGATTCCAGACTCTCTCATGCAGCAGGCAACGTGAGTGTGCCCAGAACACAACAACGGTGTTTCCTACACATTCGGTCCATATCTAGTCAACTCTGCTTCTGAAAATGATACAAACTACCGGTCCTCTAACATCCAATGCTTTTCACTTAAGAGCAAAAAACGTGTGAGCTACATGAACGATGTAGCTTCCTTTGAGCACTAAACTTACTGTGGTTACCTGAAACGAAATCTTGCTTGTTGGAAGACATGGAGCATGTGATTTAACTCCATTTCTGAAGGGAAACACACAGCACCGTTCTCATCCATGAAACACACTCTGCTTTAGAGCAAAACGCACGCTCTTGCTTTCTATACTCTCTAATACAGCAGTAAACGTGAGTGGGCACATAAAAAAAGCACTGTGTTTCCTACACATTTGGACCATATCTAGTTCAACTCTGCTTCTGAAAGTGATACAAACCACAGGTCCTCTACCATGCAATGCTTTTCAGGTAAGAGCAAAACACATGTGAGCTTCGTGAACGATGTAGCATCCTTTGAGCTCTAAAATGACTGTGATTACATGAAACGAAGTCTTGCTTGCAGGAAGACACAGACATGGGATTTAAATCCATTTCTGATGGAAACATACATCACAGTTCTCATCTATGAAACACATGCTGCTTTTGAGCAAGAGGCACGCTCTTGCTTTCTAGAGTCTCTAAGAGAGCAGGAAACGTGATTGTGCTAAGAACAAAAGAATTGTGTGTCATATACACATATGGACCATATCTAGTTCAACCCTGCTTCTGAAACTGATACAAACCTCAGGTCCTCTAACATCCAATGCTTGTCAGTTAAGATGAGAAACGTGTGATCTTCATGAATGATGTAGATAGTTGGAGCGGAAAAGTGACTGCCCTTACCTGAATGGAAGTCTTGTTTGTTGGAAGACACAGAGCCTGATATTTAACTCCATTTCTGAAGGGGAACACACAGCACAGTTCTTATCCATGGTACACACTCTCATTTAGAGCAAGAAGCCCGTTTTTGCTTGCAAGAGTCTCTAATACAGAGGGAAACTTGAGTGTGCTCAGAACAAAACGACAGTGTTTCCTGCACAATCGGACCATATATAGATCAAACCTGCTTCTGAATGTGATACAAACCACAGGTCCTCTAACATTCAATGCATTTCATTTAAGAGCGAAAAACTTGTGAGCTTCGTAAACGATTTAGCTTCCTTTGAGCTCTAAAGTGACTGTGTTTACCTGAAACGAAGACTTGCTTGTAGGAAGACACAGAGCCTGGTATTTACCTCCATTTCTGAAGGGAAACACACAGCAGAGTTCTCATCCATGGTACACATTTGGCTTTAGAGCAAGAAGCACGCTATTGCTTTCTAGAATGTCTAATAGAGCAGGAAACCTGAGTGTTCTCAGAAGAAAAGAACTGTGTGTCATACACATACGGACCATATCTAGTTCAACTCTGCTTCTGTAAGTGATACAAACCAGAGGTCCTCTAACATCCAATGCTTTTCAGTTAAGAGCGAGCAACGTGTGAGCTTCGTGAACAATGTAGCTTCGTTTGAGCTGAATAGTGACTGCGTTTACCTGAAACGAAGTCTTACATGTAGGAAGACACAGAGCCTGGGATTTAACTCCATTTCTGAAGGGAAACACAGAGCACAGTTCTCATCCCTTGAACACACTCTGCTTTAGAGCAAGAAACATGCTCTTGCTTTCTAGGGTCTCTAATACAGCAGGAAACGTGAGTGTGCTCAGAACAAAAGAAATGTTTTTCCTACACATTTGGAGCATATCTAGTTCAACTCTGCTTCTGAAACTCATAGAAACCACAGGTCCTCTAACATCCAATGCTTTTCATTTTAGAGCGAAAAACTTGTGAGCTCCGTAAACGATGTAGTTTACGTTGAGCTCTAAAGTTACTGTGGTTACCTGAAACGAAGTCTTGCTTGTTGGAAGACACAGAGCATGTGATTTAACTCCATTTCTGAAGGGAAACACACAGCACCGTTCTCATCCATGAAACACACTCTGCTTTAGAGCAAAACGCACGCTCTTGCTTTCTGTACTCTCTAATACAGCAGTAAACGTGAGTGGGCACATAAAAAAAGCACTGTGTTTCCTACACATTTGGACCATATCTACTTCAACTCTGCTTCTGAAAGTGATACAAACCACAGGTCCTCTACCATGCAATGCTTTTCAGGTAAGAGCGAAACACATGTGAGCTTCGTGAACGATGTAGCATCCTTTGAGCTCTAAACTGACTGTGATTACATGAAACGAAGTCTTGCTTGTAGGAAGACACAGACAAGGGATTTAAATCCATTTCTGATGGAAACATACATCACAGTTCTCATCTATGAAACACATGCTGCTTTTGAGCAAGAGGCACGCTCTTGCTTTCTAGAGTCTCTAAGAGAGCAGGAAACGTGATTGTGCTAAGAACAAAAGAATTGTGTGTCTTATACACATATGGACCATATCTAGTTCAACCCTGCTTCTGAAACTGATACAAACCTCAGGTCCTCTAACATCCAATGCTTGTCAGTTAAGATGAGAAACGTGTGATCTTCATGAACGATGTAGATAGTTTGAGCGGAAAAGTGACTGCCCTTACCTGAAAGAAAGTCTTGTTTGTTGGAAGACACAGAGCCTGATATTTAACTCCATTTCTGAAGGGGAACACACAGCACAGTTCTTATCCATGGTACACACTCTCATTTAGAGCAAGAAGCCCGTTTTTGCTTGCAAGAGTCTCTAATACAGAGGGAAACTTGAGTGTGCTCAGAACAAAACGACAGTGTTTCCTGCACAATCGGACCATATATAGATCAAACCTGCTTCTGAATGTGATACAAACCACAGGTCCTCTAACATTCAATGCATTTCATTTAAGAGCGAAAAACTTGTGAGCTTCGTAAACGATTTAGCTTCCTTTGAGCTCTAAAGTGACTGTGTTTACCTGAAACGAAGACTTGCTTGTAGGAAGACACAGAGCCTGGGATTTACCTCCATTTCTGAAGGGAAACACACAGCAGAGTTCTCATCCATGGTACACATTGGGCTTTAGAGCAAGAAGCACGCTATTGCTTTTTAGAGTTTCTAATAGAGCAGGAAACCTGAGTGTTCTCAGAAGAAAAGAACTGTGTGTCATACACATACGGACCATATCTAGTTCAACTCTGCTTCTGTAAGTGATACAAACCTGAGGTCCTCTAACATCCAATGCTTTTCGGTTAAGAGCGAGCAACGTGTGAGCTTCGTGAACAATGTAGCTTCGTTTGAGCTGAAAAGTGACTACATTTACCTGAAAGGAAGTCTTACGTGTAGGAAGACACAGAGCCTGGGATTTAACTCCATTTCTGAGTGGAAATACGTAGCACAGTTCTCATCTGTTGAACACACTCTGCTTTAGAGCAAGAAGCACGCTCTTGCTTTCTAGATTCTCTAAGAGAGCAGGAAACATGAGTGTGCTCAGAACAAATAATTGTGTGTCATACACATACAGACCATATCTAGTTCAACTCTGCTTCTGAACCTGATACAAACCATAGGTCCTCTAACATCCAATGCTTTTCAGTTAAGAGCGAGAAACGTGTGAGCTTCCTGAACAATGTAGCTTCGTTTGAGCTGAATAGTGACTGCGTTTACCTGAAACGAAGTCTTGCTTGTAGGAAGACACAGAAACTGTGATTTAACTCCATTTCTGAAGGGTAACACACAGCACAGTTCTCATCCATGAAACACACTCTGCTTTAGAGCAAGAAGCACGCTCTTGCTTTCTAGAGTCTCTAATACATCAGGAAACATGAGTGTGCTCAGAACAAAAGAACTGATTTCCTACACATTTGGACCATATCTAGTTCATCTCTGCTACTGAAACTGATACAAACCACAGGTCCTCTAACATCCCATGCTTGTCACTTAAGAGTGAGAAGCGTGTGAGCTTCATGAACGATATAGCTTCGTTTGAGCTGAAAAGTGACTGTGCTTACCTGAAACAAAGTCTTGCATGTAAGAACAAAGAGAGCCTGGGATTTAACTCAAGTTCTGAAGGGAAACACACAGCACAGCTCTCATCCATGAAACACTATCTGCTTTAGAGCAAGAAGCACGCTCTTGCTTTCTAGACTCTCTAATGCAGCAGGAAACGTGAGTGTGCTCAGAACAGAACAACGGTGTTTCCTACACATTCGGACCATATCTAGTCAACTCTGCTTCTGAAACTGATGCAAACTACAGGTCCTCTAACATCCAATGTTTTTCAGTTAAGAGCGAGCAACATGTTAGCTTCGTGAACAATGTAGCTTCGTTTGAGCTGAAAAGTGACTACGTTTACCTGAAAGGAAGTCTTACGTGTAGGAAGACACAGAGCCTGGGATTTAACTCCATTTCTGAAGTGAAACACATAGCACAGTTTTCATCCATGAAACATACTCTGCTTTAGAGCAAGAAGCACGCTCTTGCTTTCTAGAATCTCTAAGAGAGCAGGAAACGTGAGTGCGCTCAGAACAAAAGAATTGTGTGTCCTACACATACGGACCATATCTAGTTAAACTCTGCTTCTGAAAGTGATACAAACCAGAGTTCCTCTAACATCCAATGCTTGTCAGTTAAGATGAGAAACGTGTGATCTTTGTGAACGATGTAGATTATTTGAGCGGAAAAGTGACTGCCCTTACCTGAAAGGAAGTCTTGCTTGTTGGAAGACACAGAGCCTGATATTTAACTCCATTTCTGAAGGGGAACACACAGCACATTTCTTATCCATGGTACACACTCTCATTTAGAGCAAGAAGCACGTTCTTGCTTTCTAGAATCTCTAATACAGAGGGAAACCTGAGTGTGCTCAGAACAAAACGACAGTGTTTCCTGCACAATCGGACCATATATAGATCAACCCTGCTTCTGAATGTGATACAAACCACATGTCCTCTAACATTCCATGCATTTCATTTAAGAGCAAAAAACGTGTGAGCTTCGTAAACAATTTAGCTTCCTTTGAGCTCTAAAGTGACTGTGTTTACCTGAAACGAAGACTTGCTTGTAGGAAGACACAGAGCCTGGGATTTACCTCCATTTCTGAAGGGAAACACACAGCACAGTTCTCATCCATGGTACACATTCTGCTTTAGAGCAAGAAGCACGCTCTTGCTTTCTAGAGTCTCTAAGAGAGCAGGAAAAGTGAGTGTGCTCAGAACAAAAGAACTGAGTGTCGTACACATACAGACCATATGTAGTTCAACTATGCTTCTGAAAGTGATACAAACCAGAGTTCCTCTCACATCCAATGCTTTTCAGTTAAGAGCGAGAAATGTGTGAGCTTCGTGAACAATGTAGCTTCGATTGAGATGAAAAGAGACTATGTTTACCTGAAAGGAAGTCTTACTTTTTGGAAGACACAGAGCCTGGGATTTAACTCCATTTCTGAAGGGAAACACATAGCACAGTTCTCATCCGTTGAACACACTCTGCTTTAGATCAAGAAGCATGCTCTTGTTTTCTAGATTATCTAATACATCAGGATACATGAGTGTGCTCAGAACAAAAGAACTGTTTTTCCTACACATTCGGAACAATCTAGTTCAACTCTGCTTCTGAAACTGATACAAACCAGAGGTCCTCTAACATCAAATGCTTTTCAGTTTAGAGCGAAAAACTTGTGAGTTTCGTGAATGATGTAGCTTCCATTGAGCTCTAAAGTTACTGTGGTTAACTGAAACAAAGTCTTGCTTGTTGGAAGACACAGAGCATGGGATTTAACTCCATTTCTGAAGGGAAACACAAAGCACAGTTCTCATCCATGAAACACACTCTGCTTTAGAGCAAGAAGCACGCTCTTGGTTTCTACAGTCTCTAATACAGCAGGAAACGTGGGTGTGGTCAGAACAAAAGAACATTGTTTACTACACATACGGACCATATCTAGTTCAACTATGCTTCTGAAACTGATATAAACCACAGGACCTCTAACATCCAATACTTGTAAGTTAATAAGTGAAATGTGTGAGCTTCGAGAACGATGTAGCTGCGTTTGAGCTGAAAGGGGACTGCATTTACCTGAAAAGAAGTGTTGCTTGTAGGAAAACAAAGAGCCTAGGATTTAACTCCATTTCTGAAGGGGAAAACACAGCACAGTTCTTATCCATGGTACACACTCTTATTTAGGGCAAGAAGCACGCTCTTGATTTCTAGAGTCTCTAATACAGCAGGAAAAGTGAGTGTGCTAAGAAGAAAAGAACGGTGTTTCCTATACATACGGACCATATCTAGTTCAACTATCCTTCTGAAACTGAAACAAACCACAGGTCCTCTAATATCCAATGCTTGTCAGTTAAGTGCGAGAAACGTGTGAGCTTCGTGAATGATGTAGCTTCCTTTGTGCTCTAAACTGACTGTGTTTACCTGAAATACATTCTTGCTTGTAGGAAGACACAGAGGCTGGGATTTACCTCCATTTCTGATGGAAACACAGAGCACCTTTCTCGTCCATGAAACACACTCTGCTTTAGAGCAAAAATCACGCTCTTGCTTTCTATACTCTCTAATACTGCAGGAAACGTGAGCGTGCTCAGAACAAAAGAACGGGGTTTCCTACACATACAGACCATATCTAGTTCAACTCTGCTTCTGAAACTGATACAAACCACAGGTCCTCTAACTTCCAATGCTTGTCAGTTAAGACGAGACACGTGCGGTCTTCATGAACGATGTAGATAGTTTGAGCTGAAAAGTGACTGCCCTTACCTGAAAGGAAGTCTTGCTTGTAGGAAGACACAGAGCCTGATATTTAACTCCATTTCTGAAGGGGAAAACACAGCACAGTTCTTATCCATGGTACACACTCTTATTTAGAGCAAGAAGCACGCTCTTGATTTCTAGAGTCTCTAATACAGCAGGAAAAGTGAGTGAGCTAAGAAGAAAAGAACGGTGTTTCCTATACATACGGACCATATCTAGTTCAACTATCCTTCTGAAACTGAAACAAACCACAGGTCCTCTAATGTCCAATGCTTGTCAGTTAAGAGCGAGAAACGTGTGAACTTCGTGAATGATGTAGCTTCCTTTGTGCTCTAAACTGACTGTGTTTACCTGAAATAAATTCTTGCTTGTAGGAAGACACAGAGGCTGGGATTTACCTCCATTTCTGATGGAAACACAGAGCACAGTTCTCATCCATCATTCACACTCTGCTTTATAGCAAGAAGCATGCTCTTGCTTTCTAGAGTCTCTAAGACAGCAGGAAACGTGAGTCTGCTCAGAACAAAAGAACTGTGTTTCCTACACATACGGACCATATCTAGTTCAACTATGGTTCTGAAACTGATACAAACCACAGGTCCTCTAATATCCAATGCTTGTCAGTTAAGAGCGAGAAACGTGTGAGCTTCGTAAACGATGTAGCTTCCTTTGAGTTCTCAAGGTACTAGGTTTAACTTAAAGGAAGCCTTGCTTGTAGGAAGACACAGAGCATGGGATTTAACTGTATTTCTGAAGGCTAAAACATAGCACAGTTCTCATCCATGAAACACACTCTGCTTTAGAGCAAGAAGCACGTTCTTGCTTTCTACAGTCTCTAATACAGCAGGAAACGTGGGTGTGGTCATAACAAAAGAACAGTGTTTAGTACACATACGGACCATATCTAGTTCAACTATGCTTCTGAAACTGATATAAACCACAGGTCCTCTAACATCCAATACTTGTAAGTTAATAAGAGAAATGTGTGAGCTTTGAGAACGATGTAGCTGCATTTGAGCTGAAAGGGGACTGCATTTACCTGAAAAGAAGTGTTGCATGTAGGAAGACAAAGAGCCTGGGATTTAACTCCATTTCTGAAGGGAAACACACAGCACAGTTCTCACCCATGAAACATACTGTACTTCAGAGCAAGACGCACGCTCTTGCTTTCTAGAGTCTCTAATACAGTAGGAAACGTGGGTGTGCTCAGAACAAAAGTACGGTGTTTACTACACATACGGACCATATCTAGTTCATGTCTGCTTCTGAAAATGATACAAACCTCAGGTCCTCAAACATCCAATGCTTGTCAGTTAGAAAGAGAAATATGTGAGCTTTGTGAACGATTTAGGTCCTTTGAGCTGAAAAGAGACTACCCTTTCCTGAAAAGAAGTCTTGCTTGTAGGAACACACAGAGCCTGGGATTTAACACCATTTCTAAAGGGAAACACACAGCACCTTTCCCATCGATGAAACAAATTGTGCTTTAGAGGAAAAACACGCTCTTGCTTTCTAGAGTCTCTAAAACAGCAGGAAACGTGGGTGTGCTCAGAACAAAAGAACGAAGTTTACAACACATACGGACCATAACTAGTTCAACTCTGCTTCTGAAACTGATACAAACCACAGGTCCTCTAACATCCAATGCTTTCAGTTAAGAGTGAGAGACGTGTTAGCTTCAAGAACAATGTAGCTTCATATGAGCTGAAAAGGGACTGTGTTTACTTGAAACGAAGTCTTGCTTGTAGGAAGACACAGAACCTAGGATTTAACTCTATTTCTGAAGGGAAACACACAGCACAGTTCTCATCCCTGAAACACTATCTGCTTAAGAGCAAGAAGCACGCTCTTGCTTTCTAGACTCTCAAATGCAGCAGGAAACGTGAGAGTGCTCAGAACAGAACAACGGTGTTTCCTACACATTCGGACCATATCTAGTCAACTCTGCTTCTGAAAATTATACAAACTACAGGTCCTCTAACATAAAATGCTTTTCAGTTAAGAGCAAAAAATGTGTGAGATTCATGAACGATGTAGCTTCCTATGAGCACTAAAGTTGCTGTGGTTACCTGAAACAAAATCTTGCTTGTTGGAAGACACAGAGCATGGGATTTAACTCCATTTCTGAAGGGAGACACACAGCACCGTTCTCATCCATGAAACACAGTCTGCTTTAGAGCAAAAAGCACGCTCTTGCTTTCTATACTCTCTAATACAGCAGTAAACGTGAGTGTGCTCATAAAAAAAGCACTGTATTTCCTACACATTCCGACCATATCTAGTCAACTCTGCTTCTGAAAGTGATACAAACTACAGGTCCTCTACCATGCAATGCATTTCAGGTAAGAGCGAAAAACAGGTGAGCTTCGTGAACGATGTAGCATCCTTTGAGCTCTAAACTGACTGTGATTACATGAAACGAAGTCTTGCTTGTAGGAAGACACAGACATGGGATTTAAATCCATTTCTGATGGAAACATACAGTACAGTTCTCATCCATGAAACACACTCTGCTTTTGAGCAAGAGGCATGCTCTTGCTTTCTATAGTCTCTAAGAGAGCAGGAAACGTGAGTGTGCTAAGAACAAAAGAATTGTGTGTCATATACACATATGGACCATATCGAGGTCAACTCTGCTTCTGAAACTGATACAAACCACAGGTCCTCTAACATCCAATGCTTGTCAGTTAAGATGAGAATCGTGTGATCTTTATGAACGATGTAGATAGTTTGAGGGGAAAAGTGACTGCCCTTACCTCAAAGGAAGTCTTGCTTGTTGGAAGACACAGAGCCTGATATTTAACTCCATTTCTGAAGGGGAACACACAGCACAGTTCTCATCCATGGTACACATTCTGCTTTAGAGCAAGAAGCACGCTATTGCTTTCTAGAGTCTCTAAGAGAGCAGGAAACCTGAGTGTTCTCAGAACAAAAGAATGTGTATCATACACATACGCACCATATCTAGTTCAACTTTGCTTCTGTAAGTCATACAAACCAGAGGTCCTCCAACATCCAATGCTTTTCAGTTAAGAGCGAGCAACGTGTGAGCTTTGTGAACAATGTAGCTTCGTTTGAGCTGAAAAGTGACTACGTTTACCTGAAAGGAAGTCTTACATGTAGGAAGACACAGAGCCTGGGATTTAACTCCATTTCTGAAGGGAAACATATAGCACAGTTCTCATCCGTTGAACACACTCTGCTTTAGAGCAAGAAGCATGCTCTTGCTTTCTAGAGTCTCTAATACATCAGGAAACATGAGTGTGCTCAGAACAAAAGAATTGTTTTTCCTACACATTTGGACCATATCTAGTTCAACTCTGCTTCTGAAACTCATAGAAACCACAGGTCCTCTTACATCCAATGCTTTTCATTTTAGAGCGAAAAACTTGTGAGCTCCGTAAACGATGTAGTTTACATTGAGCTCTAAAGTTACTGTGGTTACCTGAAACAAAGTCTTGCTTGTTGGAAGACACAGAGCATGGGATTTAAATCCATTTCTGAAGGGAAACACACAGTACCGTTCTCATCCATGAAACAAACTGTGCTTTAGAGCAAAAAGCACGCTCTTGCTTTCTATACTCTCTAATACAGCAGTAAACGTGTGTGTCCTCATAAAAAAAGCACTGTGTGTCCTACACATTCGGACAATATGTAGTTCAACTTTGCTTCTGAAAGTGATACAAACCACAGGTCCTCTAGCATCCAATGCTTTTCAGGTAAGAGCGAAAAATATGTGAGCTTCGTGAACAAAGTAGCATCATTTGAGCTCTAAACTGACTGTGATTACCGTAAAGGAAGTCTTGCTTGTAGGAAGGCACAGAACTTGGGATTTAAATCCATTTCTGATGGAAACACACAGCACAGTTCTCATCTATGAAACACACTCTGCTTCAGAGCAAGAAGCACGCTCTTGCTTTCTAGAGTCTCTGAGAGAGCAGGAAACATGAGTGTGCTCAGAACAAATAATTGTGTGTCATACACATACAGACCATATCTAGTTCAACTCTGGTTCTGAAACTGATACAAACCACAGGTCCTCTAACATCCCATGCTTGTCATTTAAAAGTGATAAACGTGTGAGCTTCATGAACGATACAGCTTTGTTTGAGATGAAAAGTTACTGTGGTTACCTGAAACGAAGTTTGCTTGTAAGAAGAAACAGAGCCCAGAATTTAACTCCATTTCTGAAGGGGAACACACAGCATAGGTCTTATCCATGGTACACACTCTGATTTAGAGCAAGAAGCACGTTCTTGCTTTCTAGAATCTGTAATACAGAGGGAAACCTGAGTGTGCTCAGAACAAAACGAGAGTGTTTCCTGCACAATCGGACCATATATAGATCAACCCTGCTTCTGAATGTGAAACAAACCACATGTCCTCGAACATTCCATGCACTTCATTTAAGAGCAAAAAACGTGTGAGCTTCGTAAACAATTTAGCTTCCTTTGAGCTCTAAAGTGACTGTGTTTACCTGAAACGAAGACTTGCTTCTAGGAAGACCCAGAGCCTGGGATTTACCTCCATTTCTGAAGGGAAACACACAGCACAGTTCTCATCCATGGTACACATTCTGCTTTAGAGCAAAAAGCACGCTCTTGCTTTCTAGAGTCTCTAAGAGAGCAGGAAAAGTGAGTGTGCTCAGAACAAAAGAACTGAGTGTCGTACACATACGGACCATATGTAGTTCAACTATGCTTCTGAAAGTAATACAAACCAGAGTTCCTCTAACATCCAATGCTTGTCAGTTAATAAGAGAATTGTGTGAGCTTCGTGAACGATGAAGCTTTGTTTGAGCTGAAAAGGGACTGCGTTTACCTGAAACGAAGTCTTGCTTGTAAGAAGACACAGAGCCTGAGATTTAAATCCATTTCAAGGGAAACACATAGCACAGTTCTCATCCATGATACATAGTGTCCTTCAGAGCAAGACGCATGCTCTTGCTTTCTAGAGTCTCTAATACAGCAGGAAAAGTGGGTGTGCTCAGAACAAAAGTACGGTGTTTACTACACATACGGACCATATCTAGTTCAAGTCTGCTTCTGAAAATGATACAAACCTCAGGTCCTCTAACATCCAATGCTTGTCAGTTAGAAAGAGAAATATGTGAGCTTTGTGAACGATTTAGGTCCTTTGAGCTGAAAAGAGACTGCCCTTTCCTGAAAAGAAGTCTTGCTTGTAGGAACACACAGAGCTTGGGATTTAACACCATTTCTAAAGGGAAACACACAGCACCTTTCCCATCGATGAAACACATTGTGCTTTAGAGGAAGAAGCACGCTCTTGCTTTCCAGAGTATCTAATACAGCATTAAACGTGGGTGTGCACAGAACAAAAGAACGAAGTTTACGACACATACAGACCATATCTAGTTCAACTCTGCTTCTGAAACTGATACAAACCACAGGTCCTCTAACATCCAATGCTTTCAGTTAAGAGCGAGAAACGTGTGAGCTTCAAGAACAATGTAGCTTCGTATGAGCTGAAAAGGGACTGTGTTTACTTGAAACGAAGTCTTGCTTGTAGGAAGACACAGAACCTGGGATTTAACTCCGTTTCTGAAGGGAAACACACAGCACAGTTCTCATCCATGAAACACACTCTGCTTTAGAGCAAGAAGCCCGCTCTTGCTTCCTAGAGTCTCTAATACAGCAGGAAACGTGAGTGTGCACAGAAGCAAAGAAAGGTGTTTCCCACACATATATACCACATCTAGTTCAAATTGCTTCTGAAACTGATACAAACCACAGGATTTCTATCATCCAGTGCTTTTCGGTTAAGAGCGAGAAACATGTGAGCTTCGTGAATGATGTTGCTTTGTTTGAGCTGAAAAGGGACTGGGTTTACCTGAAATGAAGTCTTGCTTGGAGGAAGACACAGAACCTGGCATTTAACTCCTTTTCTGAAGGGAAACACACAGCACAGTTCTCATCCATAAACCACACTCTGCTTTAGAGCAAGAAGCACTCTCTTGCTTTCTAGGGTCTCTAATACAGCAGGAAATGTGGGTGTGCTCAGAACAAAAGTACAGTGTTTCCTACACATACAGATCACATCTAATTCCACCCTGCTTCTGAAACTGATCGAAACCACATGTCCACTAACATCCAATGATTTTCAGTTAAGAGCGAGAAACGTGTGAGCTTTGTGAACGATGTAGCTTCATTTGAGCTGAAAAGGGACTGAGTTTACTTGAAACAAAGTCTGGCTTGTAGGAAGACACCGAACTTGGGATTTAACTCCATTTCTGAAGGGAAACAAAAAGCACAGTTCTCATCCATGAAACACACTCTGATTTTGAGCAAGAGGCATGAGCTTGCTTTCTAGAGACTCTAATACACCAGTAAACGTCAATTTGCACAGAACGAAAAAACGGTATTTCCAAAACATACATATCATATCTAGAACAACTCTTCTCCTAAAACTGATACAAACCGCAGGTCTTCTAAAATCCAATTCTTTTCAGTTAAGAGCGAGAAACTTGTGAGCTTCATGAACGATGTAGCTTCGTTTCAGCTGAAAAGTGACTGCATTTATTTGAAACAAAGTCTTGCTTGTAGGAAGACACAGAGCCTGGGATTTAAATCCATTTCTGAAGGGAAACACACAGCACAGTTCTCATCCATGAAACACACTGTGCTTTTGAGCAAGAAACACGCACTTGCTTTCTAGGGTATCTATTAGAGCAGAAAAGGTGAGTGTACTCTGAACAAAAGAACAATATTTATTATACATACAGACCGTATGTAGTTCATCTTTGCTTCTGAAACTGATACAGTCCTAAGGTCCTCTAACATCCAATGCTTGTCAGTTAATAAGAGAAATATGTGAGCTTCGTGAACGATGTAGGTCCATTGAGCTGAAAAGTGACTACCCTTACATGAAAAGCAGTCTTGCTGGTAGGAAGACAAAGAGCATGGGATTTAACTCAATTTCTGAAGGGAAACACACAGCACAGTTCTCATCCATGAAACACACTCTGCTTTAGAGCAAGAAGCCCGCTCTTGCTTCCTAGAGTCTCTAATACAGCAGGAAATGTGAGTGTGCACAGAAACAAAGAACGGTGTTTACCACACATATAGACCACATCTAGTTCAAATTGCTTCTGAAACTGATACATACCACAGGATTTCTAACATCCAATGCTTTTCAGTTAAGAGTGAGAAACGTGTGAGCTTCGTGAACGATATTGCTTCTTTTGAGCATAAAAAGGGACTGAGTTTAGCAGAAATGAAGTCTTGCTTGTAGGAAGACACAGAACATGGGATTTAAGTCCATTTCTGAAGGGAAACACACAGCACAGTTCTCATCCATGAAACACACTCTGCTTTAGAGCAAGAAGCACTCTCTTGCTTTCTAGAGTCTCTAATACAGCAGGAAACGTGGGTGTGCTCAGAACAAAAGTACGGTGTTTCCTACACATACGGACCATATCTAGTTCCACTCTGCTTCTGAAACTGATCCAAACCACAGGTACACTAACATCCAGTGATTTTCATTTAGAGCGAGAAACGTGTGAGCTTCCTGCTCAATGTAGCTTCCTTTCAGCTGAAAAAGGACTGCGTTTACTTAAAACGAAGTCTTGCTTATAGGAAGACACAGAGCCTGGGATTTAACTCCATTTCAAATGGGAAACACTCTGCACATTTCTCATCCATGAAACACACTGTGCTTTAGAGCAAGAAGCACGCTCTTGCTTTCTAGAGTCTCTAATACAGCAGGAAACGTGGGTGTTATCAAAACAAAAACCGGTGTTTCCTACACATACTGTCCATATCTAGTTCAACTCTCCTTCTGAAACTGATGCAAACCGCAGGTCCTCTAAATTCCAATTCTTTTCAGGTAAGGGCCAGAAACGTATGAGCTTCGTGAACGATGTAGCTTCGTTGGAGCTGAAAAGGGACTGCGTTTACTTGAAATGAAGTCTTGCTTGAAGGAAGACACAGAACCTGGGATTTAATTCCACTTCTGAAGGAAAACACATAGCACAGTTCTCATCCATGAAACCCACTGTGCTTTAGAGCAAGAAGCACACTCTTGGTTTCTTGAGTCTCTAATACAGCAGGAAACGTGGGTGTGGTCAGAACAAAAGTATGGTGTTTACTACACATATGGACCATATCTACTTCAAGTCTGCTTCTGAAACTGATACAAACCTCAGGTCCTTTAACATCCAATGCTTCAGTTAATAAGAGAAATATGTGAGCTTCGTGAACGATATAAGTCCTTTGAGCTGAAAAGTGACTACCCTTACGTGAAAGGAAGTCTTGCTTGTAGGAAGACACAGAGCCTGGGATTTTACTCCATTTCTGAATGGAAACACATAGCACAGTTCTCATCCATGAAACACACTGTGCTTCAGAGCAAGAAACACGCTCTTGCTTTCTAGAGTCAATAAAAGAGCAGGAAAGTTGGGTGGGCTCAGAAGCTAAGTACGGTGTTTACTATACATACGGACCACATCTAGTTCAACTCTGCCTCTGAAACTGATACAAACCACAGGTCCTCTAACATCCAATGATTTTCATGTAAGAGCGACAAATGTGTGAGCTCCTGAAAGATGTAGCTTCATTTGAGCTGAAAAGGGACTGCGTTTACTTGAAACGAAGTCTTGATTGTTGGAAGACACAGAGACTGGGATTTAACTCCATTTAAAGGGAAACACTCAGCACAGTTCTCATCCATGAAAAACACTGTGCTTTAGAGCAGGAAGCATGCTCTTGGTTTCTTGAGTCTCTAATGAAGCAGGAAAAGTTGGTGTTCACAAAACAAAAAACAGTGTTTCCTGCACATACAGACCATATCTAGTTCAACTCTCCTTCTGAAACTGATAGAAACCACAGGTCTTCTAAAATCCAATTCTTTTCAGTTAAGACCGAGAAACTTGTGAGCTTTGTGAACGATGTAGCTTCGATTCAGATGTAAAGGGACTGCGTTTATTTGAAACAAAGTCTTGATTGTAGGGAGACACAGAGCCTGGGATTTTACTCCATTTCTGAAGGGAAACACACAACACAGTTCTCATCCATGAAACACACTGTTCTTCAGAGCAAGAAACACGCTTTTACTTTCTAGAGTCTATAATAGAGCAGGAAACCAGGGTGTGCTCAGAACAAAAGAAGAGTGTTTACTATACATACGAACCATATCTAGTTCAACTCTGCTTCTGAAACTGATATAAACCACAGGTCCTCTAACGTCCAATACTTGTCAGTTAATAAGAGAAATGTGTGAGCTTTGAGAACAATGTAGCTTCGTTTGAGCTGAAAAGGCACTGCGTTTACCTGAAAGGAAGTTTTGCTTGTAGGAAGACACAGAGGCTGGGATTTAACTCCATTTCTGAAGTGAAACAGACAGGACAGTTCTCATCCATGAAACACTCTTTGCTTTAGAGCAAGACGCACGCTCTTTTTTTCTAGAGTCTCTAATACAGCAGGAAACGTGGGTGTTCTGAAAACAAAAAACGGTATATCCTACATATACGGATCATATCTAGTTCAACTCTCCTTCTGAAACTGATACAAACCACAGGTATTCTAACATCCAATGCTTGTCAGTTAATAAGAGAAATGTGTGAGATTTGTGAACGATGAAGCTTTGTTTGAGCTGAAAAGGGACTGCGTTTACCTGAAACAAAGTCTTGCTTGTAGGAAGACACAGCGCCTGGGATTTAACTCCCTTTCTAAAGAGAAACACTCTGCACAATTCTCATCCATGAAACACACTGTGCTTTAGAGCAAGAAGCATGCTCTTGCTTTCTACAGTCTCTAATACAGCAAGAAACGTGGGTGTTCTCAAAACAAAAAACGGTGTTTTGACACATACAGACCGTATCTAGTTCAACTCTCCTTCTGAAACTGATACAAACCACAGATCCCCTAAATTCCAATTCTTTTCAGTTAAGAGCGAGAAACGGGTGAGCTTCGTTAACCAGGTAGCTTCGTTTGAGCTGAAAAGTGACTGTGTTTACTTGAAAAGAAGTCTTGCTTGGAGGAAGACACAGAACCTGGGATTTAACAACATTTCTGAAGGGAAACACACAGCCCAGTTCTCATCCATGAAACACACTGTGCTTTAGAGCAAGAAGCACGCTCTTGCTTTCTAGAGTCTCTAATACAACAGGAAATGTGAGCGAGCACAGAACCAAAGAATGGTGTTTCCTAAACATACGGACCATATCTAGTTCAACTCTCCTTCTGAAACTGATACAAACCGCAGTTCCTCTAAAATGCAATTATTTTCAGTTAGGAGTGAGAAACTTGTGAGCTTCGTGAATGATAGAGCTTCATTTGAGCTGAAAAGGGACTGTGTTTACTTGAAATAATGTCTTGCTTGTAGGAAGACACAGAACCTAGGATTTAACTCCATTTGTGAAGGGAAACTCACAGCACAGTTATTATCCATTACACACACTCTGCTTTAGAGCAAGAAGCACACTTTTGCTTTCTATAGTCTCTAATGCAGCAGGAAACGTTGGTGTGCTCAGAACAAAGTACGGTGTTTACTACACTTACAGACCATATCCTGTTCAACTTGGTTCTGAAAATGATACAACCCACAGGTCCTCTAACATCCTATGATTTTCATTTAAGAGCAAGAAACATGTGAGCTTCGTGAACGATGTAGCTTCGTTTGAGCTGAAAAGGCACTGTGTTAACCTTAAACGAAGTCTTGTTTGTAGGAAGACACAGAGCCTGATATTTTACTCCATTTCTGTAGGGAAACACACAGCACAATTCTCATCCATGAAACATACTGTGCTTCAGAGCAAGAAACACGCTCTTGCATTCTAGAGTCTATAATAGAGCAAGAAACATAGGTGTGCTCAGAAGCTAAGTACGGTGTTTACTACACATACAGATCACATCTAGTTCAACTCTGCTTCCGTAACTGATACAAACCACCGCTCCTCTAACATCCAATGATTTTCAGGTAAGAGCGACAAATGTGTGAGCTTCCTGAACGATGTAGCTTCGTTTGAGCTGAAAAGGGACTGTGTTTACTTGAAACGAAGTATTGCTTGTAGGAAGACACAGAGCCTGGGATTTACCTCCATTTTTAAAGGGAAAAACCCAGCACAGTTCTCATCCATGAAAAACACTGTGCTTTAGAGCAGGAAGCACGCTCTTGGTTTCTTGAGTCTCTAATAAAGCAGGAAACGTTGGTGTTCACAAAACAAAAAACGGTGTTTCCTGCACATACAGATCATATCTAGTTCAACTCTCCCTCTGAAACTGATACAAACCACAGGTCTTCTAAAATCCAATTCTTTTCAGTTAAGACCGAGAAACATGTGAGTTTTGTGAATGAAGTAGCTTCGTTTCAGCTGAAAAAGGAGTACGTTTATTTGAAACAAAGTCTTTCTTGTAGGGAGACACAGAGCCTGGGATTTTACTCCATTTCTGAAGGGAAACACACAACATAGTTCTCATCCATGAAACACACTGTTCTTCAGAGTAAGAAACACGCTGTTGCTTTCTAGAGTCTATTATAGAGCAGGAAACCAGGGTGTGCTCAGAACAAAAGAAGAGTGTTTACTATACATACGGACCATATCTAGTTCAACTCTGCTTCTGAATCTGATATAAACCACAGGTCCTCTAACGTCCAATACTTGTCAGTTAATAAGAGAAATGTGTGAGCTTTGAGAATGATATAGCTTCGTTTGAGCTGAAAAGGCACTGCGTTTACCTGAAAGGAAGTCTTGCTTGTAGGAAGACACAGCGCCTGGTATTTAACTCAATTTGTGAATGGAAACTCACAGCACAGTTATCATCCATTACACACACTCTGCTTTAGAGCAAGAAGCACACTCTTGCTTTCTATAGTCTCTAATGCAGCAGGAAACGTTGGTGTGCTCAGAACAAAGTATGGTGTTTACTACACTTTCAGACCATATCTTGTTCAACTTGGTTCTGAAACTGATACAAACCACAGGTCCTCTAACATCCTATGATTTTCATTTAAGAGCGAGAAACATGTGAGCTTCGTGAACGATGTAGCTTCCTTTGAGCTGAAAAGGCACTGCGTTAACCTGAAACGAAGTCTTGTTTGCAGGAAGACACAGAGCCAGATATTTTACTCCATTTCTTTAGGGAAACACACAGCACAATTCTCATACATGAAAGACACTGTGCTTCAGAGCAAGAAACACGCTCTTGCATTCTAGAGTCTATAATAGAGCAAGAAACTTAGGTGTGCTCAGAAGCTAAGTACCGTGTTTACTACACATACAGATCACATCTAGTTCAACTCTGGTTCCGTAACTGATACAAACCACAGGTCTTCTAACATCCAATGATTTTCAGGAAAGAGCGAGAAATGTGTGAGCTTCCTGAACGATGTAGCTTCGTTTGAGCTGAAAAGGGACTGTGTTTACTTGAAACGAAGTCTTGCTTGTAGGAAGACACAGAGCCTGGGATTTACCTCCATTTCTATAGGGAAAAACCCAGCACAGTTCTCATCCAGGAAACACACTGTGCTTTAGATCAAGAAGCATACTCTTGGTTTCTTGAGTCTCTAATACAGCAGGAAACGTGGGTGTGGTCAGAACAAAAGTATGATATTTACTACACATACGGACCATATCTAGATAAAGTCTGCTTCTGAAAATGATAGAAACCTCACGTCCTCTCACATCCAATGCTTGTCAGTTAATAAGAGAAATATGTGAGCATCGAGGACGATGTAGGTCCTTTGAGTTGAAAAGTGAATACCCTAACTCGAAATGAATTCTTGCTTGTAGGAAGACACACAGCTTGGGATTTAACTCCATTTCTGAAGGGAAACACACAGCACCTTTTCCATCGATGAAACACCTTGTGCTTTAGAGCAAGAAGCATGCTCTTGCTTTCTAGAGTGGATAATAGAGCAGGAAACCTGGGTGTGATCAGAAAAAAGAACGGTGTTTCCTACACATATGGACCACATCTACTCAACGCTGCTTCTGAAACTGATACAAACCATAGGTCCTCTAAATTCCAATGCTTTTCATTTAAGCATGAGAAACATGTGAGCTTCGGGAACATTGTAGCTTTGTTTGCGCTGAAAAGATACTGCGTTTTCCTGAAATGAAGTCTTGCTTGTAGGAAGACCCAGAGCTTGGGATTTAACTCCATTTAGGAGGGAAACACACAGCATAGTTCTCATCCATGAAACACACTCTGCTTTAGATCAAGAAGCACGCTCTTGCTTTCTAGAGTCTCTGATAGAGCAAGAAATGTGAGTGTGCACAAAACCAAAGAACACAGTTTCCTATCCATATGGACCACATCTAGTTCAAATCTGCTTCTGAAACTGATAGAAACCACAGGTCTTCTAACATCCAATGCTTGTCAGTTAATAAGAGAAATGTGTGAGCTTTGTGAACAATGAAGCTTTGTTTGATCTGAAAAGGGACTGCGTTTACCTCAAACGAAGTCTTGCTTGTAGGAAGACACAGCACCTGGGATTTAATTAAATTTCTGAAGGTAAACACACAGCACAGTTCCCATCCATGAAACACATTCTGCTATAGAGGAAGAAAAACGCTCATTCTTTATAGATCATCTAATACATCAGGAAAAGTCGGTGTACTCAGAAAAAAGAATGGGGTTTACTATACATACGGACCACAACTAGTTCAACTCTGCTTCTGAAACTGATACAAACCAAAGGTCCTCTAACATCCAATGCCTTCCAGTTAAGAGCGAGAAACGTGTGAGCTTCGTGAACGATGTAGCTTCGTTTGAGCTGAAAAGGGACTGTGTTTACTTGAAACGCAGTCTTGCTTGTAGGAAGACACAGAACCTAGGATTTAACTCCATTTGTGAAGGGAAACTCACAGCACAGTTATCATCCATTACACACACTCTGCTTTGAGCAAGAAGCACACTCTTGCTTTCTATAGTCTGTAATGCAGCAGGAAACTTTGGTGTGCTCAGAACGAAAGTACAGAGTTTACTACACTTACAGACCATATCTTGTTCAACTTGGTTCTGAAACTGATACAAACCACAGGTCCTCTAACATCCTATGATTTTCATTTAAGAGCGAGAAACATGTGAGCTTCATTAATGATGTAGCTTCGTTTGAGCTGAAAAGGCACAGCATTAACCTGAAACGAAGTCTTGTTTGCAGGAAGACACAGAGCCAGATATTTTACTCCATTTCTGTAGGGGAACACACAGCAAAATTCTCATCCATGAAACACACTGTGCTTCAGAGCAAGAAACACGCTCTTGCATTCTAGAGTCTATAATAGAGCAAGAAACGTGGGTGTGGTCAGAACAAAAGTATGATGTTTACTACACATACGGAACATATCTAGACCAAGTCTGCTTCTGAAAATGATAGAAACCTCAGGTCCTCTTACATCCAATGCTTGTCAGTTATTAAGAGAAATATGTGAGCTTCGAGAACGATGTAGGTCCTTTGAGCTGAAAAGTGAATACCCTAACCTGAAACGAAGTCTTGCTTGTAGGAAGACACACAGCCTGGGATTTAACTCCATTTCTGAAGGTAAACACACAGCACCTTTCCCATTGATGAAACACTTTTTGCTTTAGAGCAAGAAGCACGCTCTTGCTTTCTAGAGTCTATAATAGAGCAGGAAACCTGGGTGTGCTCAGAACAAAAGAACAGTGTTTTCTATACAAACGGACCATATCTAGTTCAACTCTGCTTCTGAAACTGATATAAACCACAGGTCCTCTAACGTCCAATACCTGTCAGTTAATAAGAGAAATGTGTGAGCTTCGAGAACGATATAGCTTCGTTTGAGCTGAAAAGGCACTGAGTTTATCTGAAACAAAGTCTTGCTTGTAGGATGACACAGAGACTGGGATTTAACTCCATTTCTGAAGTGATACACACTGCACAGTTTTCATCCATGAAATACACTTTGCTTTAGAGTTAGACGCACGCTCTTTCTTCCTAGAGTCTCTAATACAGCAGGAAATGTTGGTCTTCTCAAAACAAAAAACGGTGTTTCCTACACATACAGATCATATGTAGTTCAACTCTCCTTCTGAAACTGATACAAACCGCAGGTCTTCTGAAATCCAATTCTTTTCAGTTAAGAGCGAGAAACTTGTGAGCTTTGTGAATGATGTAGCTTCCTTTCAGCTGAAAAGGTACTGCGTTTACTTGAAACGAAGTCTTCAAGGTAGGAAGACACAGAGCCTGGGATTTAACTCCATTTCTAAAGGGAAAAACTCAGCACAGTTCTCATCCATGAAACGCACTGTGCTTTAGAGCAAGAGGCATGCTCTGGGTTTCTTGAGTCTCTAATAAAGCAGGAAACGTGGGTGTGGTCAGAACAAAAGTATGATGTTTACTACACATACTGACCATATCTAGATCAAGTCTGCTTCTGAAAATGATAAAAAACCTCAGGTCCTCTTACATCCAATGCTTGTCAGTTATTAAGAGAAATATGTGAGCTTCGAGAACGATGTAGGTCCTTTGAGCTGAAAAGTGAATACCCTTACCTGAAAGGAAGTCTTGCTTATAGGAAGACACAGAGCGTGGGATTTTACTCATTTCTGAAGGGAAACACATAGCACAGTACTCATCCATGAAACACACTGTGCTTCAGAGCAAGAAACACGCTCTTGCTTTCTAAAGTCTATAAAAGAGCAGGAAACGTGGGTGTGCTCAGAAGCTAAGTATGGTGTTTACTACACATACGGACCACATGTAGTTAAACTCTGCTTCTGAAACTGATACAAACCACAGGTCCTCTAACATCCAATGATTTTCAGGTAAGAGCGACAAATGTGTGAGCTTCCTGAAAGATGTAGTTTCTTTTGAGCTGAAAAGGGACTGCGTTTACTTGAAATGAATTCTTGATTGTTGGAAGACAAAGATACTGGGATTTTACTCCATTTCTAAAGGGAAACACTCAGCACAGTTCTCATCCATGAAAAACACTGTGCTTTAGAGCAAGAAGAACGATCTTGGTTTCTGGAGTCTCTAATAAAGCAGGAAACGTTGGTGTTCACAAACCAAAAACGGTGTTTCCTACACATACAGACCATATCTAGTTCAACTCTCCTTCTGAAACTGATACAAACCGCAGGTCTTCTAAAATCCAATTCTTTTCAGTTAAGAGCGAGAAACTTGTGAGCTTTGTGAAGGATGTAGCTTCATTTCAGCTGAAAAGGGACTGCGTTTAATTGAAACAATGTCTTGCTTGTAGGGAGATACAGAGCCTGGGATTTTACTCCATTTCTGAAAGGAAACACACAACACAGTTCTCCTCCTTGAAACATACTGTTCTTCAGAGCAAGAAACACGCTGTTGCTTTCTAGAGTCTATAATAGATCAGGAAACCTGGGAGTGCTCAGAACAAAAGAAGAGTGTTTACTATACATACAGACCATATCTAGTTCAACTCTGCTTCTGAAACAGATAGACACCACAGATCCTTTAACATCCAATGCTTCTCATTTAAGAGCGAGAAACGTCTGAGCTTCCTGAATGATGTAGATTCCTTTGAGCTGAAAAGGGACAGCGTATACCTGAAACGAAGGCTTGCTTGTTGGATGACACAGAGCCTGGGATTTAACTCAGTTTCTGCAGGGAAACATACAGCACTGTTCCCATCCATGAAACACACTATACTTTAGAGCAAGAATCATATTCTTGCTTTCTAGAGTGTCTAATACAGCAGGAAACGTGAGTGTGATCAGAAAAAAGAACGGTGTTTCCTACACATATGGACCACATCTACTTCAATGCTGCTTCTGAAACTGATACAAACCATAGGTCCTGTAACATCCAATGCTTCTCATTTAAGAGCAAGAAACATGTGAGCCTTGTGAACAATGTAGATTCCTTTGAGCTGAAAGGGGACTGCCTTTACCTGAAACGAACTATTGTTTGTAGGAAGACACAGACACTGGGATTTAACTCCATTTCTGAAGAGCAGCACTCAGCACACTTCCCATCCATGAAACAAACTCTGCTTTAGAGCAAGATGCACGCTCTTGCCTTCTAGAATCTCTAATACAGCAGGAAACGTGAGTGTGCTCAGAAAAAAAGAACTGTGTTTCCTACCCCTATGGACAACATCTAGTTCAAGTCTGCTTCTGAAACTGATAGAAACTACAGATCCTCTATCATCCAATGCTTCTCATTTAAGAGCGAGAAACGTCTGAGCTTCCTGAGCAATGTAGATTCCATTGAGCTTAAAGGGACTGCATTTACCTGAAACGAAGTCTTGCTTGTAGGATGACACAGAGCCTGGGATTTAACTCAATTTCTGTAGGGAAACATACAGCACTGTTCCCATCCATGAAACACACTCTGCTTTAGAGCAAGAATCATGTTCTTGCTTTCTAGATTCTCTAATACAGCAGGAAACGTGAGTGTGATCATTAAAAAAACAGTGTTTCCTACACATATGTACCACATCTACTTCAACGCTGCTTCTGAAACTGATACACACACAGGTCCTCTAACGTCAATGCTTTTAAGTTAAGAGCGAGATATGTGTGAGCTTCTTGAATGATGTAGCTTGGTATGAGCTGAAAAGTTACTGCGTTTACCTGAAACGAGGTCTTGCTTGTAGGATGACACAGAACCTGGGATTTAACTCCCATTCTGAAGAGCAGCACTCAGCACAGTTCCCATCCATGAAACACAATCTGCTTTAGAGCAAGAAGCACGCTCTTGCTTTCTAGAGTCTCTAACAGCAGGAAATGTGAGTGTGATCATAACGAAAGGACTGTGTTTCCTACACATACGGACCATGTCGATTTCAACTCTGCCTATTAAAGTGCTCCAAAGCACATGTCCTCTGACATCCAATGCTTTTCATTTAAGCATGAGAAACGGGTGAGCTTCGTGAACGATGTAGATTCGTTTGTGCCGAAAAGGGACTGCATTTACCTAAAACGATGTCTTGCTTATAGGAAGACACAGAGTATGGGATTTAACTCCATTTCTGAAAGGAAACACAGCACAGTTCTCATGCATGAAACACACTCTGCTTTAGAACAAGAAGCACGCTCTTGCTTTCAAGGGTCTGTAATAGAGCAGGAAAGGTGAGTGAGCTCAGAACAAAACAGCAGTGTTTCCTACACATACGGACCGTATCTAGTGCAACTCTGCTACTGAAACTGATACACACCACAGGTCCTCTAATATCCAATGCCTTTCAGTAAAGCACGATAAACATGTGAGCTTCGTGAACGATGTAGTTTCGTTTGAGCAGAAAAGGGACTTCGGTTACCTGAAACGAAGTCTTGCTTGTAGGAAGACACAGAGCCTGGGATGTAACTCCATTTCTGATGGGCAACACTCAGCACAGTTCCCATCCATGAAACACACTCTGCTTTAGAGCTAGAAGCACGCTCTTGCTTTCTAGAGTCTCTAATACAGCAAGAAACGTGAGTGTGCTCAAAACCAAAGAACGCTGTTTCCTACCCTTATGGACCACATCTAGTTCAACTATGTTTCTGAAACTGATAAAAACCACAGATCCTCTAACATACAATGCTTTTCAAGTTAAGAGCGAGAAACATGTGCTCTTCGTGATCGTTGTCATTTTGTTTGACTTGAAAAGGGACTGTGTTTACCTGAAATGTAGTCTTGCTTGTATGAAGACACAGAGCCTGGGATTTAACTCTATTTATGAAGGGAAACACACAGCACAGTTCTCAGCCATGAAACACACTCTGCTTTAGAGCAATAAGCACGCTCTTGCTTTTGAGAGTCTCTAATACAGCAGGAACTTGAGTGTGATCATAACAAAGGACTGTGTTTTCTACATTTATGGACCATATCGAGTTCAACTCTGCTTCTGAAACTGATACAAACCACAGGACCTCTCACATCCAATGCTTTACAGTTAAGCGCAAGAAACGTTTGAGCTTTGTAAATGATGTAGATTCCTTTGAGCTAAAAAGTGACTGTGTTTACCTGAAACGATGTCTCTTGTAGGAAGACAGAGAACATGGGATTTAATTCCATTTCTGATGAGCATCATTCAGCACAGTTCCCATCCATGAAGCACACTCTGCTTTAGAGCATGAAGCACGCTATTGCTTTCTAGATCTCTAATACAGCAGGAAACGTGAGTGTGCTCAAAACAAAAGAACGGTGTTTCCTACCAATATGGACCACATCTAGTTCAACTCTGCTTCTGAAACTGATAGAAACCACAGATCCTCTAACATCCAATGCTTCTCAGTTAAGAACAAAATCTTGTGAGCTATGTGAACGATGTAGCTTCCTTTGAGCGGAAAAGGGACTGTGTTAACGTGAAACGAAGTGTTGCGTATAGGAACACACAGAGCCTGGGATTTAACTCCATTTCTGAAGGAAAACACACAGAACAGTTCCCATCCATGAAACACACTCTGCTTTAAAGCAAGAAGCACGCTCTTGCTTTCTAGCTTCTCAGACACAGTAGGAAACAAAAGTGTGCTCAGAACAAAAGAACTGTATTTCATACCCATATGGACGACATCTAGTTCAACTCTTCCGAAACTGATACAAACCACAGGTCCTCTAACATCCAATGCTTTTCAGTTAAGAGTGAAAAACGTGTGAGCTTCGTGAACGATGTAGCCTCCTTTGAGCTGAAAAGGGACTGCGTTTACCATTAACCAAGTGTTGCTTGTCGGAAGACACAGAGCCTGGGACTTGTCTCAATTTCAGAAGTGAAACAAACTGCACAGTTCCCATCCATGAAACACACTCTGCTTTAGAGTGAGAAGCATGCTCTTGCTTCTTGAGTCTCTAATACAGCAGGAAAAGTGAGTGTGCTCAGAACCAAAGAACGGTATTTCCTACACATACGGACCATATTTAGTTCAACTCAGCTTACGAAACTGATACAAATCACATGTCTTCTAACATCCAATGCTTTTACTTAAGCGCGACAAACGTGTAAGCTTCGTGAAAGATGTAGCTTCTTTTGAGCTGAAAAGTGACTTCATTTACCTGAAACGTAGTGTTGCTTGTAGGAAGACACAGAGCCTGGGACTTAACTCCATTTCTGAAGTGAAACCACCTGCACAGTTCCCATCCATGAAACACACTCTGCTTTAGAGCAGGAAGCCAGCTGTTGTTTTCTAGAGTCTGTAACACAGCAGGAACGTGAATGTGATCATAACCAAAGGACTGTGTTTCCTACACATACGGACCATATCGAGTTCAACTCTGCTTCTGAAACTGATACAAACCACAGGACCTCTAACATGCAATGCTTTTCCGTTAAGAGCGAAAACTTGTGAGCTGTGTGAACGATGTAGCTTCCTTTGAGCTGAAAAGGGACTGTGTTAACCTGAAATGAAGTCTTGCTTGTAGGAAGACAGAGAACATGGGATTTAAGTCCATTTCTGAAGAGCATCATTCAGCACAGTTCCCATCCATGAAACACACTCTGCTTTAGAGCTAGAAGCACGCTCTTGCTTTCTAGAATCTCTAATACAGCAGGAAACGTGAGTGTGCTAAGAACAAAAGAACGGACTTTCCTACACATACGGACCATATCGAGTTCAACTCTGCTTCTGAAACTGATACAAACCACAGGTCCTCTCACATCCAAAGCTTTTCACTTAAGCGCGCCAAACGTGTGAGTTTCGTGAACGATGTAGCATCGTTTGAGCTGAAAAGGGACTGCCTTTACCTGAAACGAAGTCTTTCTTGTAGGAAGACACAGAGCCTGGGATTTAAAACCAGTTCTGAACAACAACACTCAGCACAGTTCCCATCCATCAAACACAGTCTCCTTTAGCGCAAGAAGGATGCTCTTGCTTTCTAGAATCTGTAATACAGCAGGAAATGTGAGTGTGATCATAACCAAAGTAATATGTTTCCTACATATATGGACCATAGCGAGCTTAACTCTGCTTTTTAAACTGATACAAACCACCAGTGCTCTAACATCCAATGCTTTCAAGTTAAGAGCAAGAAACCTGTGAGCTTCGTGAACGTTGTCCTTTTTTTTGAGGTGAAAAGTGACTGCATTTACCTGAAACGAAGTCTTGCTTGTAAGAAGACACAGAGCCTGGGATTTAACTCCATTTCTGAAGGAAAACACACAGAACAGTTCACATCCATGAAACACACTCTGCTTTAGAGAAAGAAGCACGCTCTTGCTTTTGAGAGTCTCTAATACAGCAGGAAACGTGTGTGCTCAAAACAAAAGAACCGTGTTTCCTACACATACGGACCATATTTAGTTCAACTCTGCATCTGAAACTGATACAAACCACAGGTCCTCACACATCCAATGCTTCTCAGTAAATAGCGAAAACTTGTGAGCTGTGTGAACGATGTAGCTTCCTTTCATCTGAAAAGGGACTGCGTTTTCCTGAAACGAAGTCTTGCTTGTAGGAAGACACAGATCCTGGGATTTAACTCCATTTCTGAAGTGAAACAAACTGCACAGTTCCCATCCATGAAACACACTCTGCTTTAGAGTGAGAAGCACGCTGTTGCTTCTAGAGTCTCTAATACAGCAGGAAATGTGAGTGTGCTCAGAACCAAAGAACGGTCTTTCCTACACATACGGACCATATTTAGTTCATCTCAGCTTGTGAAACTGATACAAACCACATGTCCTCTAACGTCCAAAGATTTTCACTTAAGCGCGACAAACGTGTAAGCTTCGTGAACGATGTAGCTTCATTTGAGCTGAAAAGGGACTTTATTTACCTGAAACGAAGTGTTGCTTGTAGGAAGACACAGAGCCTGGGACTTAACTCCATTTCTGAAGTGAAAAAAACTGCACAGTTACCATCCAAGAAACACACTCTGCTTTAGAGCGAGAAGCAAGCTGTTGCTTTCTAGAGTCTGTAATACAGAAGGAACGTGAGTGTGATCATAACCAAAGGACTGTGTTTCCTACACATACAGGCCATAGCGTGTTCTACTCTGCTTCTGAAACTGATACAAACCACAGGACCTCTAACATGCAATGCTTTTCAGTTAAGAGCGAAAACTTGCGAGCTGTGTGAATGATGTAGCATCCTTTGAGCTGAGAAGGGACTGTGTTAACCTGAAACGAAGTCTTGCTTGTAGGAAGACACAGAGCATGGGATTTAACTCCATTTCTGAAGGGAAATAAACTGCACAGTTCTCATCCATGAAAGATACTCTGCTTTAGAGAAAGAATCATGCTCTTACTTTCTAGAGTCTCTAATACAGCAGGAAACGTGTGTGCTCAAAAAAAAAGAACCGTGTTTCCTACACATACGGACCATATTTAGTTCAACTCTGCTTCTGAAACTGATACAAACCACAGGTCATCTCACTTCCAAAGCTTTTCACTCTAGCGCGACAAACGTGTGAGTTTCATGAACGATGTAGCTTCCTTTGAGCTGAAAAAGGACTGCGTTTACATGAAACGAAGTCTTTCTTGTAGGAAGACACAGAGCCTGGGATTTAAAACCAGTTCTGAAGGGTAACACTCAGCACAGTTCCCATCCATCAAACACACTCTGCTTTAGCGCAAGAAGGATGCTCTTGCTTTCTAGAGTCTGTAATACAGCAGGAAATGAGAGTGTGCTCAGAACAAAAGAACTGTGTTTCCTACGCGTATGGACCACATCTAGTTCAACTCTGCTTTTGAAACTGATACAAACCACCAGTGCACTAACATCCAATGCTTTTCAAGTTAAGAGCGAGAAACTTGTGAGCTTCGTGAACGTTGTCCTTTTTTTTGAGCTGAAAAGTGACTGCGTTTTCCTGAAACGAAGTGTTGCTTGTAGGAAGACACAGAGCCTGGGACTTAACTCTATTTCTGAAGTGAAACAAACTGCACAGATCCCATCCAAGAAACACACTCTGCTTTATAGCGAGAAGCACGCTGTTGTTTTCTAGAGTCTCTAATACAGCAGGAACGTGAGTGTGATCATAACCAAAGGACTGTGTTTCCTACACACACGGACCATATCGTTTTCAACTCTGCTCCTGAAACTGATACAAACCACAGGACCTCTAACATCCAATGCTTTTCAGTTAAGCGCGAGAAACATGTGAGCTTTGTAAATGATGTAGCTCCCTTTGAACTGAATAGTGACTGTGTTTACCTGAAATGATGTCTTGCTTGTAGGAAGACAGAGAACATGGGATTTAAGTCCATTTCTGAAGAGCATCGTTCAGCACAGTTCCCATCCATGAAACACACTCTGCTTTAGAGCATGGAGGACGCTATTGTTTTCTAGAATCTCTAATACAGCAGGAAACGTGAGTGTGCTAAGAACAAAAGAACGGGGTTTCCTACACATACGGACCATATTTAGTTCAACTCTGCTTCTGAAACTGATACAAACCACAGGTCCTCTCACATCCAAAGCTTTTCACTCTAGCGCGACAAACGTGTGAGTTTCGTGAAAGATGTAGCTTCATTTGAGCTGAAAAGGGACTTATTTAACTGAACCGAAATGTTGTTTGTAGGATGACACAGAGTCTGGGACTTAACTCCATTTCTGAAGTGAAACAACCTGCACAGTTCCCATCCATGAAACACACTCTGCTTTAGAGCAAGAAGAATGCTGTTGCTTTCTAGAGTCTGTAATACAGCAGGAACGTGAGTGTGACAATAACCAAAGGACTGTGTTTCCTACAAATACGGGCCATCGCGAGTTCAACTCTGCTTCCGAAACTGATACAAACCACAGATCCTCTAACATCCAATGCTTCTCAGTAAATAGCGAAAACTTGTGAGCTGTGTGAACGATGTAGCTTCCTTTGAGCTGAAAAGGGACTGTGTTAACCTGAAACGAAATCTTGCTTGTAGGAAGACACAGAGCATGGGATTTAACTCCATTTCTGAAGGGAAACAAACTGCACAGGTCTCTTCCATAAAAGACACTCTGCTTTAGAGCAAGAAGCATGCACTTGCTTTCTAGAGTCTCTAATAGAGCAGGAAACGTGAGTGTGCTCAGAACAAAAGTACTGTGTTTCCTACGCATACGGACCACATCTAGTTCAACTCTGCTTTTGAAACTGATACAAACCACCAGTGCTCCAACATCTAATGCTTTTCAAGTTAAGAGCAAGAAACCTGTGAGCTTCATGAACGTTGTCCTTTTTTTTGAGCTGAAAAGTGACTGCGTTTACCTGAAACGAAGTCTTGCTTGTAAGAAGACACAGAGCCTGGGATTTAACTCCATTTCTGAAGGAAAACACACAGAACAGTTCCCATCCATGAAACACACTCTGCTTTAGAGAAAGAAGCACGCTCTTTCTTTCCAGAGTCTCTAATACAGCAGGAAACGTGTGTGTGCTCAAAACAAAAGAACCGTGTTTACTAACCATATGGAACACATCTAGTTCAACTCTGCTTCTGAAACTGATACAAACCACAGGTCCTCTAACATCCAATGCTTTTCAGTTAAGAGCGAAAAACCTGTGAGCATCGTGAACGAAGTATCCTCCAATGAGCTGAAAAGGGACTGCGTTTACCAGAAACAAAGTGTTGCTTGTAGGAAGACACAGACCCTGGGACTTGTCTCAATTTCTGAAGTGAAACAAACTGAACAGTTCCCATCTAGGAAACACACTCTGCTTTAGAGCGAGAAGCACGCTGTTGCTTCTAGAGTCTCTAATACAGCAGGAAAAGTGAGTGTGCTCAGAACCAAAGAACGGTCTTATCCTACACATACGGACCATATTTAGTTCAACTCAGCTTATGAAACTGATACAAACCACAGGTCCGCTAACATCCAAAGCTTTTCACTTAAGCGCAACAATCGTGTAAGCTTCGTGAAAGATGTAGCTTCATTTGAGCTGAAAAGGGACTGCGTTTACCTGAAATGAAGTGTTGCCTGTAGGAAGACACAGAGCCTGGGACTTAACTCTATTTCTGAAGTGAAACAAACTGCACAGTTCCCATCCAAGAAACACACTCTGCTTTATAGCGAGAAGCACGCTGTTGTTTTCTAGAGTCTGTAATACAGCAGGAACGTGAGTGTGATCATAACCAAAGGACTGTGTTTCCTGCACATACGGACCATATCCAGTTCAACTGTGCTACTGAAACTGATACAAACCACAGGACCTCTAACATCCAATGCTTTTCAGTTAAGCGCGAGAAACATGTGAGCTTTGTAAATGATGTAGCTCCGTTTGAACTGAAAAGTGACTGTGTTTACCTGAAATGATGTCTTGCTTGTAGGAAGACAGAGAACATGGGATTTAAGTCCATTTCTGAAGAGCATCGTTCAGCACAGTTCCCATCCATGAAACACACTCTGCTTTAGAGCATGAAGGACGCTATTGCTTTCTAGAATCTCTAATACAGCAGGAAACGTGAGTGTGCTAAGAACAAAAGAACGGTGTTTCCTACACATACGGACCATATTTAGTTCAACTCTGCTTCTGAAACTGATACAAACCACAGGTCATCTCACTTCCAAAGCTTTTCACTCTAGTGCGACAAACGTGTGAGTTTCATGAACGATGTAACTTCCTTTGAGCTGAAAAGGGACTGCGTTTACATGAAACGAAGTCTTGCTTATGAAGACACAGAGCCTGGGATTTAAAACCAGTACTGAAGGGCAATACTCAGCGCAATTCCCATCCATCAAACACACTCTGCTTTAGCGCAAGAAGGATGCTCTTGCTTTCTAGAATCTGTATACAGCAGGAAATGTGAGTGTGATCATAACCAATGTAATGTGTTTCCTACACATATGGACCATAGCGAGCTTAACTCTGCTTCTGGAACTGATACAAACCACAGATCCTCTAACATCCAATGCTTCTCAGTAAATAGCGAAAACTTGTGAGCTGTGTGAACGATGTAGCTTCCTTTGAGCTGAAAAGGGACTGTGTTAACCTGAAACGAAGTCTTGCTTGTAGGAAGACACAGAGCATGGGATTTAACTCCATTTCTGAAGGGAAACAAACTGCAAAGTTCTCATCCATGAAAGACACTCTGCTTTAGAGCAAGAAGCATGCTCTTGATTTCTAGAGTCTCTAATACAGCAGGAAATGTGAGTGTGCTCAGAACAAAAGAACTGTGTTTCCTACGCATATGGACCACTTCTAGTTCAACTCTGCTTTTGAAACTGATACAAACCACCAGTGCTCTAACATCCAATGCTTTTCAAGTTAAGAGCGAGAAACCTGTGAGCTTCGTGAACGTTTTCCTTTTTTTTTGAGCTGAAAAGTGCCTGTGTTTAGCTGAAACGAAGTCTTGCTTGTAAGAAGACACAGAGCCTGGGATTTAACTCCATTTCTGAAGGAAAACACACAGAACAGTTCCCATCCATGAAACACACTCTACTTTAGAGAAAGAAGCACGCTCTTGCTTTCAAGAGTCTCTAATACATCAGAAACGTGTGTGTGCTCAAAACAAAAGAACCGTGTTTACTAACCATATGGAACTCATCTAGTTCAACTCTGCTTCTGAAACTGATACAAACCACAGGTCCTCTAACATCCAATGCTTTTCAGTTAAGAGCGAAAAACCTGTGAGCATCGTGAACGAAGTAGCCTCCTTTGAGCTGAAAAGGGACTGCATTTACCAGAAACGAAGTGTTGCTTGTAGGAAGACACAGACCCTGGGACTTGTCTCAATTTCTGAAGTGAAACAAACTGAACAGTTCCCATCTAGGAAACACTCTCTGCTTTAGAGCGAGAAGCACGCTGTTGCTTCTAGAGTCTCTAATACAGCAGGAAAAGTGAGTGTGCTCAGAACCAAAGAACGGTCTTATCCTACACCTATGGATCATATTTAGTTCAACTCAGCTTATGAAACTGACACAAACCACAGGTCCGCTAACATCCAAAGCTTTTCACTTAAGCGCAACAACCGTGTAAGCTTCATGAAAGATGTAGCTTCATTTGAGCTGAAAAGGGACTGCGTTTACCTGAAACGAAGTGTTGCTTGTAGGAAGACACAGAGCCTGGGACTTAAGTCTATTTCTGAAGTGAAACAAACTGCACAGTTCCCATCCAAGAAACACACTCTGCTTTATAACGAGAAGCACGCTGTTGCTTTCTAGAGTCTGTAATACAGCAGGAACGTGAGTGTGATCATAACCAAAGGACTGTGTTTCCTACACACACGGACCATATCGAGTTCAACTCTGCTCCTGAAACTGATACAAACCACAGGACCTCTAACATCCAATGCTTTTCAGTTAAGCGCGAGAAACATGTGAGCTTTGTAAATGATGTAGCTCCCTTTGAACTGAATAGTGTCTGTGTTTACCTGAAATGATGTCTTGCTTGTAGGAAGACAGAGAACATGGGATTTAAGTCCATTTCTGAAGAGCATCGTTCAGCACAGTTCCGATCCATGAATCACACTCTGCTTTAGAGCATGGAGGACGCTATTGTTTTCTAGAATCTCTAATACAGCAGGAAACGTGAGTGTGCTAAGAACAAAAGAACGGGGTTTCCTACACATACGGACCATATTTAGTTCAACACTGCTTCTGAAACTGATACAAACCACAGGTCCTCTCACATCCAAAGCTTTTCACTCTAGCGCGACAAACGTGTGAGTTTCGTGAAAGATGTAGCTTCATTTGAGCTGTAAAGGGACTTATTTACCTGAAACGAAATGTTGCTTGTAGGAAGACACAGAGTCTGGGACTTAACTCCATTTCTGAAGTGAAACAACCTGCACAGTTCCCATCCATGAAACACACTCTGCTTTAGAGCAAGAAGCACGCTGTTGCTTTCTAGAGTCTGTAATACAGCAGGAACGTGAGTGTGACAATAACCAAAGGACTGTGTTTCCTACAAATACGGGCCATAGCGAGTTCAACTCTGCTTCAGAAACTGATACAAACCACAGATCCTCTAACATCCAATGCTTCTCAGTAAATAGCGAAAACTTGTGAGCTGTGTGAACGATGTAGCATCCTTTGAGCTGAAAAGGGACTGTGTTAACCTGAAACGAAGTCTTGCTTGTAGGAAGACACAGAGCATGGGATTTAACTCCATTTCTGAAGGGAAACAAACTGCACAGGTCTCATCCATAAAAGACACTCTGCTTTAGAGCAAGAAGCATGCACTTGCTTTCTAGAGTCTCTAATAGAGCAGGAAACGTGAGTGTGCTCAGAACAAAAGAACTGTGTTTCCTACGCATACGGACCACATCTAGTTCAACTCTGCTTTTGAAACTGATACAAACCACCAGTGCTCCAACATCTAATGCTTTTCAAGTTAAGAGCAAGAAACCTGTGAGCTTCGTGAACGTTGTCCTTTTTTTTGAGCTGAAAAGTGACTGCGTTTACCTGAAACGAAGTCTTGCTTGTAAGAAGACACAGAGCCTGGGATTTAACTCCATTTCTGAAGGAAAACACACAGAACAGTTCCCATCCATGAAACACACACTGCTTTAGAGAAAGAAGCACGCTCTTTCTTTCCAGAGTCTCTAATACAGCAGGAAACGTGTGTGTGCTCAAAACAAAAGAACCGTGTTTACTAACCATATGGAACACATCTAGTTCAACTCTGCTTCTGAAACTGATACAAACCACAGGTCCTCTAACATCCAATGCTTTTCAGTTAAGAGCGAAAAACCTGTGAGCATCGTGAACGAAGTAGCCTCCTTTGAGCTGAAAAGGGACTGCGTTTACCAGAAACAAAGTGTTGCTTGTAGGAAGACACAGACCCTGGGACTTGTCTCAATTTCTGAAGTGAAACAAACTGAACAGTTCCCATCTAGGAAACACACTCTGCTTTAGAGCGAGAAGCACGCTGTTGCTTCTAGAGTCTCTAATACAGCAGGAAAAGTGAGTGTGCTCAGAACCAAAGAACGGTCTTATCCTACACCTATGGATCATATTTAGTTCAACTCAGCTTATGAAACTGATACAAACCACAGGTCCGCTAACATCCAAAGCTTTTCACTTAAGCGCAACAATCGTGTAAGCTTCGTGAAAGATGTAGCTTCATTTGAGCTGAAAAGGGACTGCGTTTGCCTGAAACTAGGGGTTGCTTGTAGGAAGACACAGAGCCTGGGACTTAACTCTATTTCTGAAGTGAAACAAACTGCACAGTTCCCATCCAAGAAACACACTCTGCTTTATAGCGAGAAGCACGCTGTTGTTTTCTAGAGTCTGTAATACAGCAGGAACGTGAGTGTGATCATAACCAAAGGACTGTGTTTCCTACACATACGGACCATATCCAGTTCAACTCTGCTACTGAAACTGATACAAACCACAGGACCTCTAACATCCAATGCTTTTCAGTTAAGCGCGAGAAACATGTGAGCTTTGTAAATGATGTAGCTCCGTTTGAACTGAAAAGTGACTGTGTTTACCTGAAATGATGTCTTGCTTGTAGGAAGACAGAGAACATGGGATTTAAGTCCATTTCTGAAGAGCATCGTTCAGCACAGTTCCCATCCATGAAACACACTCTGCTTTAGAGCATGAAGGACGCTATTGCTTTCTAGAATCTCTAATACAGCAGGAAACGTGAGTGTGCTAAGAACAAAAGAACGGTGTTTCCTACACATACGGACCATATTTAGTTCAACTCTACTTCTGAAACTGATACAAACCACAGGTCATCTCACATCCAAAGCTTTTCACTTAAGCGCGCCAAACGTGTGAGTTTCGTGAACGATGTAGCATCGTTTGAGCTGAAAAGGGACTGCCTTTACCTGAAACGAAGTCTTTCTTGTAGGAAGACACAGAGCCTGGGATTTAAAACCAGTTCTGAACAACAACACTCAGCACAGTTCCCATCCATCAAACACAGTCTCCTTTAGCGCAAGAAGGATGCTCTTGCTTTCTAGAATCTGTAATACAGCAGGAAATGTGAGTGTGATCATAACCAAAGTAATATGTTTCCTACATATATGGACCATAGCGAGCTTAACTCTGCTTTTTAAACTGATACAAACCACCAGTGCTCTAACATCCAATGCTTTCAAGTTAAGAGCAAGAAACCTGTGAGCTTCGTGAACGTTGTCCTTTTTTTTGAGGTGAAAAGTGACTGCATTTACCTGAAACGAAGTCTTGCTTGTAAGAAGACACAGAGCCTGGGATTTAACTCCATTTCTGAAGGAAAACACACAGAACAGTTCACATCCATGAAACACACTCTGCTTTAGAGAAAGAAGCACGCTCTTGCTTTTGAGAGTCTCTAATACAGCAGGAAACGTGTGTGCTCAAAACAAAAGAACCGTGTTTCCTACACATACGGACCATATTTAGTTCAACTCTGCATCTGAAACTGATACAAACCACAGGTCCTCACACATCCAATGCTTCTCAGTAAATAGCGAAAACTTGTGAGCTGTGTGAACGATGTAGCTTCCTTTCATCTGAAAAGGGACTGCGTTTTCCTGAAACGAAGTCTTGCTTGTAGGAAGACACAGATCCTGGGATTTAACTCCATTTCTGAAGTGAAACAAACTGCACAGTTCCCATCCATGAAACACACTCTGCTTTAGAGTGAGAAGCACGCTGTTGCTTCTAGAGTCTCTAATACAGCAGGAAATGTGAGTGTGCTCAGAACCAAAGAACGGTCTTTCCTACACATACGGACCATATTTAGTTCATCTCAGCTTGTGAAACTGATACAAACCACATGTCCTCTAACGTCCAAAGATTTTCACTTAAGCGCGACAAACGTGTAAGCTTCGTGAACGATGTAGCTTCATTTGAGCTGAAAAGGGACTTTATTTACCTGAAACGAAGTGTTGCTTGTAGGAAGACACAGAGCCTGGGACTTAACTCCATTTCTGAAGTGAAAAAAACTGCACAGTTACCATCCAAGAAACACACTCTGCTTTAGAGCGAGAAGCAAGCTGTTGCTTTCTAGAGTCTGTAATACAGAAGGAACGTGAGTGTGATCATAACCAAAGGACTGTGTTTCCTACACATACAGGCCATAGCGTGTTCTACTCTGCTTCTGAAACTGATACAAACCACAGGACCTCTAACATGCAATGCTTTTCAGTTAAGAGCGAAAACTTGCGAGCTGTGTGAATGATGTAGCATCCTTTGAGCTGAGAAGGGACTGTGTTAACCTGAAACGAAGTCTTGCTTGTAGGAAGACACAGAGCATGGGATTTAACTCCATTTCTGAAGGGAAATAAACTGCACAGTTCTCATCCATGAAAGATACTCTGCTTTAGAGAAAGAATCATGCTCTTACTTTCTAGAGTCTCTAATACAGCAGGAAACGTGTGTGCTCAAAAAAAAAGAACCGTGTTTCCTACACATACGGACCATATTTAGTTCAACTCTGCTTCTGAAACTGATACAAACCACAGGTCATCTCACTTCCAAAGCTTTTCACTCTAGCGCGACAAACGTGTGAGTTTCATGAACGATGTAGCTTCCTTTGAGCTGAAAAAGGACTGCGTTTACATGAAACGAAGTCTTTCTTGTAGGAAGACACAGAGCCTGGGATTTAAAACCAGTTCTGAAGGGTAACACTCAGCACAGTTCCCATCCATCAAACACACTCTGCTTTAGCGCAAGAAGGATGCTCTTGCTTTCTAGAGTCTGTAATACAGCAGGAAATGAGAGTGTGCTCAGAACAAAAGAACTGTGTTTCCTACGCGTATGGACCACATCTAGTTCAACTCTGCTTTTGAAACTGATACAAACCACCAGTGCACTAACATCCAATGCTTTTCAAGTTAAGAGCGAGAAACTTGTGAGCTTCGTGAACGTTGTCCTTTTTTTTGAGCTGAAAAGTGACTGCGTTTTCCTGAAACGAAGTGTTGCTTGTAGGAAGACACAGAGCCTGGGACTTAACTCTATTTCTGAAGTGAAACAAACTGCACAGATCCCATCCAAGAAACACACTCTGCTTTATAGCGAGAAGCACGCTGTTGTTTTCTAGAGTCTCTAATACAGCAGGAACGTGAGTGTGATCATAACCAAAGGACTGTGTTTCCTACACACACGGACCATATCGTTTTCAACTCTGCTCCTGAAACTGATACAAACCACAGGACCTCTAACATCCAATGCTTTTCAGTTAAGCGCGAGAAACATGTGAGCTTTGTAAATGATGTAGCTCCCTTTGAACTGAATAGTGACTGTGTTTACCTGAAATGATGTCTTGCTTGTAGGAAGACAGAGAACATGGGATTTAAGTCCATTTCTGAAGAGCATCATTCAGCACAGTTCCCATCCATGAAACACACTCTGCTTTAGAGCATGGAGGACGCTATTGTTTTCTAGAATCTCTAATACAGCAGGAAACGTGAGTGTGCTAAGAACAAAAGAACGGGGTTTCCTACACATACGGACCATATTTAGTTCAACTCTGCTTCTGAAACTGATACAAACCACAGGTCCTCTCACATCCAAAGCTTTTCACTCTAGCGCGACAAACGTGTGAGTTTCGTGAAAGATGTAGCTTCATTTGAGCTGAAAAGGGACTTATTTAACTGAACCGAAATGTTGTTTGTAGGATGACACAGAGTCTGGGACTTAACTCCATTTCTGAAGTGAAACAACCTGCACAGTTCCCATCCATGAAACACACTCTGCTTTAGAGCAAGAAGAATGCTGTTGCTTTCTAGAGTCTGTAATACAGCAGGAACGTGAGTGTGACAATAACCAAAGGACTGTGTTTCCTACAAATACGGGCCATCGCGAGTTCAACTCTGCTTCCGAAACTGATACAAACCACAGATCCTCTAACATCCAATGCTTCTCAGTAAATAGCGAAAACTTGTGAGCTGTGTGAACGATGTAGCTTCCTTTGAGCTGAAAAGGGACTGTGTTAACCTGAAACGAAATCTTGCTTGTAGGAAGACACAGAGCATGGGATTTAACTCCATTTCTGAAGGGAAACAAACTGCACAGGTCTCTTCCATAAAAGACACTCTGCTTTAGAGCAAGAAGCATGCACTTGCTTTCTAGAGTCTCTAATAGAGCAGGAAACGTGAGTGTGCTCAGAACAAAAGTACTGTGTTTCCTACGCATACGGACCACATCTAGTTCAACTCTGCTTTTGAAACTGATACAAACCACCAGTGCTCCAACATCTAATGCTTTTCAAGTTAAGAGCAAGAAACCTGTGAGCTTCATGAACGTTGTCCTTTTTTTTGAGCTGAAAAGTGACTGCGTTTACCTGAAACGAAGTCTTGCTTGTAAGAAGACACAGAGCCTGGGATTTAACTCCATTTCTGAAGGAAAACACACAGAACAGTTCCCATCCATGAAACACACTCTGCTTTAGAGAAAGAAGCACGCTCTTTCTTTCCAGAGTCTCTAATACAGCAGGAAACGTGTGTGTGCTCAAAACAAAAGAACCGTGTTTACTAACCATATGGAACACATCTAGTTCAACTCTGCTTCTGAAACTGATACAAACCACAGGTCCTCTAACATCCAATGCTTTTCAGTTAAGAGCGAAAAACCTGTGAGCATCGTGAACGAAGTATCCTCCAATGAGCTGAAAAGGGACTGCGTTTACCAGAAACAAAGTGTTGCTTGTAGGAAGACACAGACCCTGGGACTTGTCTCAATTTCTGAAGTGAAACAAACTGAACAGTTCCCATCTAGGAAACACACTCTGCTTTAGAGCGAGAAGCACGCTGTTGCTTCTAGAGTCTCTAATACAGCAGGAAAAGTGAGTGTGCTCAGAACCAAAGAACGGTCTTATCCTACACATACGGACCATATTTAGTTCAACTCAGCTTATGAAACTGATACAAACCACAGGTCCGCTAACATCCAAAGCTTTTCACTTAAGCGCAACAATCGTGTAAGCTTCGTGAAAGATGTAGCTTCATTTGAGCTGAAAAGGGACTGCGTTTACCTGAAATGAAGTGTTGCCTGTAGGAAGACACAGAGCCTGGGACTTAACTCTATTTCTGAAGTGAAACAAACTGCACAGTTCCCATCCAAGAAACACACTCTGCTTTATAGCGAGAAGCACGCTGTTGTTTTCTAGAGTCTGTAATACAGCAGGAACGTGAGTGTGATCATAACCAAAGGACTGTGTTTCCTGCACATACGGACCATATCCAGTTCAACTGTGCTACTGAAACTGATACAAACCACAGGACCTCTAACATCCAATGCTTTTCAGTTAAGCGCGAGAAACATGTGAGCTTTGTAAATGATGTAGCTCCGTTTGAACTGAAAAGTGACTGTGTTTACCTGAAATGATGTCTTGCTTGTAGGAAGACAGAGAACATGGGATTTAAGTCCATTTCTGAAGAGCATCGTTCAGCACAGTTCCCATCCATGAAACACACTCTGCTTTAGAGCATGAAGGACGCTATTGCTTTCTAGAATCTCTAATACAGCAGGAAACGTGAGTGTGCTAAGAACAAAAGAACGGTGTTTCCTACACATACGGACCATATTTAGTTCAACTCTGCTTCTGAAACTGATACAAACCACAGGTCATCTCACTTCCAAAGCTTTTCACTCTAGTGCGACAAACGTGTGAGTTTCATGAACGATGTAACTTCCTTTGAGCTGAAAAGGGACTGCGTTTACATGAAACGAAGTCTTGCTTATGAAGACACAGAGCCTGGGATTTAAAACCAGTACTGAAGGGCAATACTCAGCGCAATTCCCATCCATCAAACACACTCTGCTTTAGCGCAAGAAGGATGCTCTTGCTTTCTAGAATCTGTATACAGCAGGAAATGTGAGTGTGATCATAACCAATGTAATGTGTTTCCTACACATATGGACCATAGCGAGCTTAACTCTGCTTCTGGAACTGATACAAACCACAGATCCTCTAACATCCAATGCTTCTCAGTAAATAGCGAAAACTTGTGAGCTGTGTGAACGATGTAGCTTCCTTTGAGCTGAAAAGGGACTGTGTTAACCAGAAACGAAGTCTTGCTTGTAGGAAGACACAGAGCATGGGATTTAACTCCATTTCTGAAGGGAAACAAACTGCAAAGTTCTCATCCATGAAAGACACTCTGCTTTAGAGCAAGAAGCATGCTCTTGATTTCTAGAGTCTCTAATACAGCAGGAAATGTGAGTGTGCTCAGAACAAAAGAACTGTGTTTCCTACGCATATGGACCACTTCTAGTTCAACTCTGCTTTTGAAACTGATACAAACCACCAGTGCTCTAACATCCAATGCTTTTCAAGTTAAGAGCGAGAAACCTGTGAGCTTCGTGAACGTTTTCCTTTTTTTTTGAGCTGAAAAGTGCCTGTGTTTAGCTGAAACGAAGTCTTGCTTGTAAGAAGACACAGAGCCTGGGATTTAACTCCATTTCTGAAGGAAAACACACAGAACAGTTCCCATCCATGAAACACACTCTACTTTAGAGAAAGAAGCACGCTCTTGCTTTCAAGAGTCTCTAATACATCAGAAACGTGTGTGTGCTCAAAACAAAAGAACCGTGTTTACTAACCATATGGAACTCATCTAGTTCAACTCTGCTTCTGAAACTGATACAAACCACAGGTCCTCTAACATCCAATGCTTTTCAGTTAAGAGCGAAAAACCTGTGAGCATCGTGAACGAAGTAGCCTCCTTTGAGCTGAAAAGGGACTGCATTTACCAGAAACGAAGTGTTGCTTGTAGGAAGACACAGACCCTGGGACTTGTCTCAATTTCTGAAGTGAAACAAACTGAACAGTTCCCATCTAGGAAACACTCTCTGCTTTAGAGCGAGAAGCACGCTGTTGCTTCTAGAGTCTCTAATACAGCAGGAAAAGTGAGTGTGCTCAGAACCAAAGAACGGTCTTATCCTACACCTATGGATCATATTTAGTTCAACTCAGCTTATGAAACTGACACAAACCACAGGTCCGCTAACATCCAAAGCTTTTCACTTAAGCGCAACAACCGTGTAAGCTTCATGAAAGATGTAGCTTCATTTGAGCTGAAAAGGGACTGCGTTTACCTGAAACGAAGTGTTGCTTGTAGGAAGACACAGAGCCTGGGACTTAAGTCTATTTCTGAAGTGAAACAAACTGCACAGTTCCCATCCAAGAAACACACTCTGCTTTATAACGAGAAGCACGCTGTTGCTTTCTAGAGTCTGTAATACAGCAGGAACGTGAGTGTGATCATAACCAAAGGACTGTGTTTCCTACACACACGGACCATATCGAGTTCAACTCTGCTCCTGAAACTGATACAAACCACAGGACTTCTAACATCCAATGCTTTTCAGTTAAGCGCGAGAAACATGTGAGCTTTGTAAATGATGTAGCTCCCTTTGAACTGAAAAGTGACTGTGTTTACCTGAAATGATGTCTTGCTTGTAGGAAGACAGAGAACATGGGATTTAAGTCCATTTCTGAAGAGCATCGTTCAGCACAGTTCCGATCCATGAATCACACTCTGCTTTAGAGCATGGAGGACGCTATTGTTTTCTAGAATCTCTAATACAGCAGGAAACGTGAGTGTGCTAAGAACAAAAGAACGGGGTTTCCTACACATACGGACCATATTTAGTTCAACACTGCTTCTGAAACTGATACAAACCACAGGTCCTCTCACATCCAAAGCTTTTCACTCTAGCGCGACAAACGTGTGAGTTTCGTGAAAGATGTAGCTTCATTTGAGCTGTAAAGGGACTTATTTACCTGAAACGAAATGTTGCTTGTAGGAAGACACAGAGTCTGGGACTTAACTCCATTTCTGAAGTGAAACAACCTGCACAGTTCCCATCCATGAAACACACTCTGCTTTAGAGCAAGAAGCACGCTGTTGCTTTCTAGAGTCTGTAATACAGCAGGAACGTGAGTGTGACAATAACCAAAGGACTGTGTTTCCTACAAATACGGGCCATAGCGAGTTCAACTCTGCTTCAGAAACTGATACAAACCACAGATCCTCTAACATCCAATGCTTCTCAGTAAATAGCGAAAACTTGTGAGCTGTGTGAACGATGTAGCATCCTTTGAGCTGAAAAGGGACTGTGTTAACCTGAAACGAAGTCTTGCTTGTAGGAAGACACAGAGCATGGGATTTAACTCCATTTCTGAAGGGAAACAAACTGCACAGGTCTCATCCATAAAAGACACTCTGCTTTAGAGCAAGAAGCATGCACTTGCTTTCTAGAGTCTCTAATAGAGCAGGAAACGTGAGTGTGCTCAGAACAAAAGAACTGTGTTTCCTACGCATACGGACCACATCTAGTTCAACTCTGCTTTTGAAACTGATACAAACCACCAGTGCTCCAACATCTAATGCTTTTCAAGTTAAGAGCAAGAAACCTGTGAGCTTCGTGAACGTTGTCCTTTTTTTTGAGCTGAAAAGTGACTGCGTTTACCTGAAACGAAGTCTTGCTTGTAAGAAGACACAGAGCCTGGGATTTAACTCCATTTCTGAAGGAAAACACACAGAACAGTTCCCATCCATGAAACACACACTGCTTTAGAGAAAGAAGCACGCTCTTTCTTTCCAGAGTCTCTAATACAGCAGGAAACGTGTGTGTGCTCAAAACAAAAGAACCGTGTTTACTAACCATATGGAACACATCTAGTTCAACTCTGCTTCTGAAACTGATACAAACCACAGGTCCTCTAACATCCAATGCTTTTCAGTTAAGAGCGAAAAACCTGTGAGCATCGTGAACGAAGTAGCCTCCTTTGAGCTGAAAAGGGACTGCGTTTACCAGAAACAAAGTGTTGCTTGTAGGAAGACACAGACCCTGGGACTTGTCTCAATTTCTGAAGTGAAACAAACTGAACAGTTCCCATCTAGGAAACACACTCTGCTTTAGAGCGAGAAGCACGCTGTTGCTTCTAGAGTCTCTAATACAGCAGGAAAAGTGAGTGTGCTCAGAACCAAAGAACGGTCTTATCCTACACCTATGGATCATATTTAGTTCAACTCAGCTTATGAAACTGATACAAACCACAGGTCCGCTAACATCCAAAGCTTTTCACTTAAGCGCAACAATCGTGTAAGCTTCGTGAAAGATGTAGCTTCATTTGAGCTGAAAAGGGACTGCGTTTGCCTGAAACTAGGGGTTGCTTGTAGGAAGACACAGAGCCTGGGACTTAACTCTATTTCTGAAGTGAAACAAACTGCACAGTTCCCATCCAAGAAACACACTCTGCTTTATAGCGAGAAGCACGCTGTTGTTTTCTAGAGTCTGTAATACAGCAGGAACGTGAGTGTGATCATAACCAAAGGACTGTGTTTCCTACACATACGGACCATATCCAGTTCAACTCTGCTACTGAAACTGATACAAACCACAGGACCTCTAACATCCAATGCTTTTCAGTTAAGCGCGAGAAACATGTGAGCTTTGTAAATGATGTAGCTCCGTTTGAACTGAAAAGTGACTGTGTTTACCTGAAATGATGTCTTGCTTGTAGGAAGACAGAGAACATGGGATTTAAGTCCATTTCTGAAGAGCATCGTTCAGCACAGTTCCCATCCATGAAACACACTCTGCTTTAGAGCATGAAGGACGCTATTGCTTTCTAGAATCTCTAATACAGCAGGAAACGTGAGTGTGCTAAGAACAAAAGAACGGTGTTTCCTACACATACGGACCATATTTAGTTCAACTCTACTTCTGAAACTGATACAAACCACAGGTCATCTCACTTCCAAAGCTTTTCACTCTAGCGCGACAAACGTGTGAGTTTCGTGAACGATGTAACTTCCTTTGAGCTGAAAAGGGACTGCGTTTACATGAAACGAAGTCTTGCTTTAGGAAGACACAGAGCATGGGATTTAAAACCAGTTCTGAAGGGCAATACTCAGCGCAATTCCCATCCATCAAACACACTCTGCTTTAGCGCAAGAAGGATGCTCTTGCTTTCTAGAATCTGTATACAGCAGGAAATGTGAGTGTGATCATAACCAATGTAATGTGTTTCCTACACATATGGACCATAGCGAGCTTAACTCTGCTTCTGGAACTGATACAAACCACAGATCCTCTAACATCCAATGCTTCTCAGTAAATAGCGAAAACTTGTGAGCTGTGTGAACAATGTAGCTTCCTTTGAGCTGAAAAGGGACTGTGTTAACCTGAAACGAAGTCTTGCTTGTAGGAAGACACAGAGCATGGGATTTAACTCCATTTCTGAAGGGAAACAAACTGCAAAGTTCTCATCCATGAAAGACACTCTGCTTTAGAGCAAGAAGCATGCTCTTGATTTCTAGAGTCTCTAATACAGCAGGAAACGTGAGTGTGCTCAGAACAAAAGAACTGTGTTTCCTACGCATATGGACCACTTCTAGTTCAACTCTGCTTTTGAAACTGATACAAACCACCAGTGCTCTAACATCCAATGCTTTTCAAGTTAAGAGCGAGAAACCTGTGAGCTTCGTGAACGTTTTCCTTTTTTTTGAGCTGAAAAGTGCCTGCGTTTAGCTGAAACGAAGTCTTGCTTGTAAGAAGACACAGAGCCTGGGATTTAACTCCATTTCTGAAGGAAAACACACAGAACAGTTCCCATCCATGAAACACACTCTGCTTTAGAGAAAGAAGCACGCTCTTGCTTTCAAGAGTCTCTAATACATCAGAAACGTGTGTGTGCTCAAAACAAAAGAACCGTGTTTACTAACCATATGGAACTCATCTAGTTCAACTCTGCTTCTGAAACTGATACAAACCACAGGTTCTCTAACATCCAATGCTTTTCAGTTAAGAGCGAAAAACGTGTGAGCATTGTGAACGAAGTAGCCTCCAATGAGCTGAAAAGGGACTGCGTTTACCAGAAACGAAGTGTTGCTTGTAGGAAGACACAGACCCTGGGACTTGTCTCAATTTCTGAAGTGAAACAAACTGAACAATTCCCATCTATGAAACACACTCTGCTTTAGAGCGAGAAGCATGCTATTGCTTCTAAAGTCTCTAATACAGCAGGAAAAATGAGTGTGCTCAGAACCAAAGAACGGTCTTATCCTACACATACGGACAATGTTTAGTTCAACTCAGCTTATGAAACTGATACAAACCACAGGTCCTCTATCATCCAAAGCTTTTCACTTAAGCGCAACAATCATGTAAGCTTCGTGAAAGATGTAGCTTCATTTGAGATGAAAAGGGACTGTGTTTACCGGAAACAAAATGTTGCTTGTAGGAAGACACAGAGCCAGGGACTTAACTCTATTTCTGAAGTGAAACAAACTGCACAGTTCCCATCCATGAAACACACTCTTCTTTATAGAGAGAAGCACGCTGTTGCTTTCTTTGAGTCTGTAATACAGCAGGAACGTGAGTGTGATCATAACCAAAGGACTGTGTTTCCTACACATACGGACCATATCGAGTTCAACTCTGCTCCTGAAACTGGTACAAACCACAGGACCTCTAACATCCAATGCTTTTCAGTTAAGCGCGAGAAACCTGTGAGCTTTGTAAATGATGTAGCTCCGTTTGAACTGAAAAGTGACTGTGTTTACCTGAAACGATGTCTTGCTTGTAGGAAGACAGAGAACATGGGATTTAAGTCCATTTCTGAAGAGCATCATTTAGCACAGTTCCCATCCACAAAACACACTCTGCTTTAGAGCATGATGGATGCTATTGCTTTCTAGAATCTCTAATAGAGCAGGAAATGTGAGTGTGCTAAGAACAAAAGAACGGTGTGTCCTACACGTACGGACCATATTTAGTTCAACTCTGCTTCTGAAACTGATACAAACCACAGGTCCTCTCACATCCAAAGCTTTTCAATCTAGCGCGACAAACGTGTGAGTTTCGTGAACGATGTAACTTCCTTTGAGCTGAAAAGGGACTGCGTTTACATGAAACGAAGTCTTGCTTTAGGAAGACACAGAGCCTGGGATTTAAAACCAGTTCTGAAGGGCAATACTCAGCGCAATTCCCATCCATCAAACACACTCTGCTTTAGCGCAAGAAGGATGCTCTTGCTTTCTAGAATCTGTATACAGCAGGAAATGTGAGTGTGATCATAACCAATGTAATGTGTTTCCTACACATATGGACCATAGCGAGCTTAACTCTGCTTCTGGAACTGATACAAACCACAGATCCTCTAACATCCAATGCTTCTCAGTAAATAGCGAAAACTTGTGAGCTGTGTGAACGATGTAGCTTTCTTTGAGCTGAAAAGGGACTGTGTTAACCTGAAACGAAGTCTTGCTTGTAGGAAGACACAGAGCATGGGATTTAACTCCATTTCTGAAGGGAAACAAACTGCAAAGTTCTCATCCATGAAAGACACTCTGCTTTAGAGCAAGAAGCATGCTCTTGATTTCTAGAGTCTCTAATACAGCAGGAAACGTGAGTGTGCTCAGAACAAAAGAACTGTGTTTCCTACGCATATGGACCACTTCTAGTTCAACTCTGCTTTTGAAACTGATACAAACCACCAGTGCTCTAACATCCAATGCTTTTCAAGTTAAGAGCGAGAAACCTGTGAGCTTCGTGAACGTTTTCCTTTTTTTTGAGCTGAAAAGTGCCTGCGTTTAGCTGAAACGAAGTCTTGCTTGTAAGAAGACACAGAGCCTGGGATTTAACTCCATTTCTGAAGGAAAACACACAGAACAGTTCCCATCCATGAAACACACTCTGCTTTAGAGAAAGAAGCACGCTCTTGCTTTCAAGAGTCTCTAATACATCAGAAACGTGTGTGTGCTCAAAACAAAAGAACCGTGTTTACTAACCATATGGAACTCATCTAGTTCAACTCTGCTTCTGAAACTGATACAAACCACAGGTTCTCTAACATCCAATGCTTTTCAGTTAAGAGCGAAAAACGTGTGAGCATTGTGAACGAAGTAGCCTCCAATGAGCTGAAAAGGGACTGCGTTTACCAGAAACGAAGTGTTGCTTGTAGGAAGACACAGACCCTGGGACTTGTCTCAATTTCTGAAGTGAAACAAACTGAACAATTCCCATCTATGAAACACACTCTGCTTTAGAGCGAGAAGCATGCTATTGCTTCTAGAGTCTCTAATACAGCAGGAAAAGTGAGTGTGCTCAGAACCAAAGAACGGTCTTATCCTACACATACGGACAATGTTTAGTTCAACTCAGCTTATGAAACTGATACAAACCACAGGTCCTCTATCATCCAAAGCTTTTCACTTAAGCGCAACAATCATGTAAGCTTCGTGAAAGATGTAGCTTCATTTGAGATGAAAAGGGACTGTGTTTACCGGAAACAAAATGTTGCTTGTAGGAAGACACAGAGCCAGGGACTTAACTCTATTTCTGAAGTGAAACAAACTGCACAGTTCCCATCCATGAAACACACTCTTCTTTATAGAGAGAAGCACGCTGTTGCTTTCTTTGAGTCTGTAATACAGCAGGAACGTGAGTGTGATCATAACCAAAGGACTGTGTTTCCTACACATACGGACCATATCGAGTTCAACTCTGCTCCTGAAACTGGTACAAACCACAGGACCTCTAACATCCAATGCTTTTCAGTTAAGCGCGAGAAACCTGTGAGCTTTGTAAATGATGTAGCTCCGTTTGAACTGAAAAGTGACTGTGTTTACCTGAAACGATGTCTTGCTTGTAGGAAGACAGAGAACATGGGATTTAAGTCCATTTCTGAAGAGCATCATTTAGCACAGTTCCCATCCACAAAACACACTCTGCTTTAGAGCATGATGGATGCTATTGCTTTCTAGAATCTCTAATAGAGCAGGAAATGTGAGTGTGCTAAGAACAAAAGAACGGTGTGTCCTACACGTACGGACCATATTTAGTTCAACTCTGCTTCTGAAACTGATACAAACCACAGGTCCTCTCACATCCAAAGCTTTTCAATCTAGCGCGACAAACGTGTGAGTTTCGTGAACGATGTAACTTCCTTTGAGCTGAAAAGGGACTGCGTTTACATGAAACGAAGTCTTGCTTTAGGAAGACACAGAGCCTGGGATTTAAAACCAGTTCTGAAGGGCAATACTCAGCGCAATTCCCATCCATCAAACACACTCTGCTTTAGCGCAAGAAGGATGCTCTTGCTTTCTAGAATCTGTATACAGCAGGAAATGTGAGTGTGATCATTACCAATGTAATGTGTTTCCTACACATATGGACCATAGCGAGCTTAACTCTGCTTCTGGAACTGATACAAACCACAGATCCTCTAACATCCAATGCTTCTCAGTAAATAGCGAAAACTTGTGAGCTGTGTGAACGATGTAGCTTCCTTTGAGCTGAAAAGGGACTGTGTTAACCTGAAACGAAGTCTTGCTTGTAGGAAGACACAGAGCATGGGATTTAACTCCATTTCTGAAGGGAAACAAACTGCACAGGTCTCATCCATAAAAGACACTCTGCTTTAGAGCAAGAAGCATGCACTTGCTTTCTAGAGTCTCTAATAGAGCAGGAAACGTGAGTGTGCTCAGAACAAAAGAACTGTGTTTCCTACGCATACGGACCACATCTAGTTCAACTCTGCTTTTGAAACTGATACAAACCACCAGTGCTCCAACATCTAATGCTTTTCAAGTTAAGAGCAAGAAACCTGTGAGCTTCGTGAACGTTGTCCTTTTTTTTGAGCTGAAAAGTGACTGCGTTTACCTGAAACGAAGTCTTGCTTGTAAGAAGACACAGAGCCTGGGATTTAACTCCATTTCTGAAGGAAAACACACAGAACAGTTCCCATCCATGAAACACACACTGCTTTAGAGAAAGAAGCACGCTCTTTCTTTCCAGAGTCTCTAATACAGCAGGAAACGTGTGTGTGCTCAAAACAAAAGAACCGTGTTTACTAACCATATGGAACACATCTAGTTCAACTCTGCTTCTGAAACTGATACAAACCACAGGTCCTCTAACATCCAATGCTTTTCAGTTAAGAGCGAAAAACCTGTGAGCATCGTGAACGAAGTAGCCTCCTTTGAGCTGAAAAGGGACTGCGTTTACCAGAAACAAAGTGTTGCTTGTAGGAAGACACAGACCCTGGGACTTGTCTCAATTTCTGAAGTGAAACAAACTGAACAGTTCCCATCTAGGAAACACACTCTGCTTTAGAGCGAGAAGCACGCTGTTGCTTCTAGAGTCTCTAATACAGCAGGAAAAGTGAGTGTGCTCAGAACCAAAGAACGGTCTTATCCTACACCTATGGATCATATTTAGTTCAACTCAGCTAATGAAACTGATACAAACCACAGGTCCGCTAACATCCAAAGCTTTTCACTTAAGCGCAACAATCGTGTAAGCTTCGTGAAAGATGTAGCTTCATTTGAGCTGAAAAGGGACTGCGTTTGCCTGAAACTAGGGGTTGCTTGTAGGAAGACACAGAGCCTGGGACTTAACTCTATTTCTGAAGTGAAACAAACTGCACAGTTCCCATCCAAGAAACACACTCTGCTTTATAGCGAGAAGCACGCTGTTGTTTTCTAGAGTCTGTAATACAGAAGGAACGTGAGTGTGATCATAACCAAAGGACTGTGTTTCCTACACATACGGACCATATCCAGTTCAACTCTGCTACTGAAACTGATACAAACCACAGGACCTCTAACATCCAATGCTTTTCAGTTAAGCGCGAGAAACATGTGAGCTTTGTAAATGATGTAGCTCCGTTTGAACTGAAAAGTGACTGTGTTTACCTGAAATGATGTCTTGCTTGTAGGAAGACAGAGAACATGGGATTTAAGTCCATTTCTGAAGAGCATCGTTCAGCACAGTTCCCATCCATGAAACACACTCTGCTTTAGAGCATGAAGGACGCTATTGCTTTCTAGAATCTCTAATACAGCAGGAAACGTGAGTGTGCTAAGAACAAAAGAACGGTGTTTCCTACACATACGGACCATATTTAGTTCAACTCTACTTCTGAAACTGATACAAACCACAGGTCATCTCACTTCCAAAGCTTTTCACTCTAGCGCGACAAACGTGTGAGTTTCGTGAACGATGTAACTTCCTTTGAGCTGAAAAGGGACTGCGTTTACATGAAACGAAGTCTTGCTTTAGGAAGACACAGAGCCTGGGATTTAAAACCAGTTCTGAAGGGCAATACTCAGCGCAATTCCCATCCATCAAACACACTCTGCTTTAGCGCAAGAAGGATGCTCTTGCTTTCTAGAATCTGTATACAGCAGGAAATGTGAGTGTGATCATAACCAATGTAATGTGTTTCCTACACATATGGACCATAGCGAGCTTAACTCTGCTTCTGGAACTGATACAAACCACAGATCCTCTAACATCCAATGCTTCTCAGTAAATAGCGAAAACTTGTGAGCTGTGTGAACGATGTAGCTTCCTTTGAGCTGAAAAGGGACTGTGTTAACCTGAAACGAAGTCTTGCTTGTAGGAAGACACAGAGCATGGGATTTAACTCCATTTCTGAAGGGAAACAAACTGCAAAGTTCTCATCCATGAAAGACACTCTGCTTTAGAGCAAGAAGCATGCTCTTGATTTCTAGAGTCTCTAATACAGCAGGAAACGTGAGTGTGCTCAGAACAAAAGAACTGTGTTTCCTACGCATATGGACCACTTCTAGTTCAACTCTGCTTTTGAAACTGATACAAACCACCAGTGCTCTAACATCCAATGCTTTTCAAGTTAAGAGCGAGAAACCTGTGAGCTTCGTGAACGTTTTCCTTTTTTTTGAGCTGAAAAGTGCCTGCGTTTAGCTGAAACGAAGTCTTGCTTGTAAGAAGACACAGAGCCTGGGATTTAACTCCATTTCTGAAGGAAAACACACAGAACAGTTCCCATCCATGAAACACACTCTGCTTTAGAGAAAGAAGCACGCTCTTGCTTTCAAGAGTCTCTAATACATCAGAAACGTGTGTGTGCTCAAAACAAAAGAACCGTGTTTACTAACCATATGGAACTCATCTAGTTCAACTCTGCTTCTGAAACTGATACAAACCACAGGTTCTCTAACATCCAATGCTTTTCAGTTAAGAGCGAAAAACGTGTGAGCATTGTGAACGAAGTTGCCTCCAATGAGCTGAAAAGGGACTGCGTTTACCAGAAACGAAGTGTTGCTTGTAGGAAGACACAGACCCTGGGACTTGTCTCAATTTCTGAAGTGAAACAAACTGAACAATTCCCATCTATGAAACACACTCTGCTTTAGAGCGAGAAGCATGCTATTGCTTCTAAAGTCTCTAATACAGCAGGAAAAATGAGTGTGCTCAGAACCAAAGAACGGTCTTATCCTACACATACGGACAATGTTTAGTTCAACTCAGCTTATGAAACTGATACAAACCACAGGTCCTCTATCATCCAAAGCTTTTCACTTAAGCGCAACAATCATGTAAGCTTCGTGAAAGATGTAGCTTCATTTGAGATGAAAAGGGACTGTGTTTACCGGAAACAAAATGTTGCTTGTAGGAAGACACAGAGCCAGGGACTTAACTCTATTTCTGAAGTGAAACAAACTGCACAGTTCCCATCCATGAAACACACTCTTCTTTATAGAGAGAAGCACGCTGTTGCTTTCTTTGAGTCTGTAATACAGCAGGAACGTGAGTGTGATCATAACCAAAGGACTGTGTTTCCTACACATACGGACCATATCGAGTTCAACTCTGCTCCTGAAACTGGTACAAACCACAGGACCTCTAACATCCAATGCTTTTCAGTTAAGCGCGAGAAACCTGTGAGCTTTGTAAATGATGTAGCTCCGTTTGAACTGAAAAGTGACTGTGTTTACCTGAAACGATGTCTTGCTTGTAGGAAGACAGAGAACATGGGATTTAAGTCCATTTCTGAAGAGCATCATTTAGCACAGTTCCCATCCACAAAACACACTCTGCTTTAGAGCATGATGGATGCTATTGCTTTCTAGAATCTCTAATAGAGCAGGAAATGTGAGTGTGCTAAGAACAAAAGAACGGTGTGTCCTACACGTACGGACCATATTTAGTTCAACTCTGCTTCTGAAACTGATACAAACCACAGGTCCTCTCACATCCAAAGCTTTTCAATCTAGCGCGACAAACGTGTGAGTTTCGTGAACGATGTAACTTCCTTTGAGCTGAAAAGGGACTGCGTTTACATGAAACGAAGTCTTGCTTTAGGAAGACACAGAGCCTGGGATTTAAAACCAGTTCTGAAGGGCAATACTCAGCGCAATTCCCATCCATCAAACACACTCTGCTTTAGCGCAAGAAGGATGCTCTTGCTTTCTAGAATCTGTATACAGCAGGAAATGTGAGTGTGATCATAACCAATGTAATGTGTTTCCTACACATATGGACCATAGCGAGCTTAACTCTGCTTCTGGAACTGATACAAACCACAGATCCTCTAACATCCAATGCTTCTCAGTAAATAGCGAAAACTTGTGAGCTGTGTGAACGATGTAGCTTTCTTTGAGCTGAAAAGGGACTGTGTTAACCTGAAACGAAGTCTTGCTTGTAGGAAGACACAGAGCATGGGATTTAACTCCATTTCTGAAGGGAAACAAACTGCAAAGTTCTCATCCATGAAAGACACTCTGCTTTAGAGCAAGAAGCATGCTCTTGATTTCTAGAGTCTCTAATACAGCAGGAAACGTGAGTGTGCTCAGAACAAAAGAACTGTGTTTCCTACGCATATGGACCACTTCTAGTTCAACTCTGCTTTTGAAACTGATACAAACCACCAGTGCTCTAACATCCAATGCTTTTCAAGTTAAGAGCGAGAAACCTGTGAGCTTCGTGAACGTTTTCCTTTTTTTTGAGCTGAAAAGTGCCTGCGTTTAGCTGAAACGAAGTCTTGCATGTAAGAAGACACAGAGCCTGGGATTTAACTCCATTTCTGAAGGAAAACACACAGAACAGTTCCCATCCATGAAACACACTCTGCTTTAGAGAAAGAAGCACGCTCTTGCTTTCAAGAGTCTCTAATACATCAGAAACGTGTGTGTGCTCAAAACAAAAGAACCGTGTTTACTAACCATATGGAACTCATCTAGTTCAACTCTGCTTCTGAAACTGATACAAACCACAGGTTCTCTAACATCCAATGCTTTTCAGTTAAGAGCGAAAAACGTGTGAGCATTGTGAACGAAGTAGCCTCCAATGAGCTGAAAAGGGACTGCGTTTACCAGAAACGAAGTGTTGCTTGTAGGAAGACACAGACCCTGGGACTTGTCTCAATTTCTGAAGTGAAACAAACTGAACAGTTCCCATCTAGGAAACACACTCTGCTTTAGAGCGAGAAGCATGCTATTGCTTCTAGAGTCTCTAATACAGCAGGAAAAGTGAGTGTGCTCAGAACCAAAGAACGGTCTTATCCTACACCTATGGATCATATTTAGTTCAACTCAGCTTATGAAACTGACACAAACCACAGGTCCTCTATCATCCAAAGCTTTTCACTTAAGCGCAACAATCATGTAAGCTTCGTGAAAGATGTAGCTTCATTTGAGATGAAAAGGGACTGTGTTTACCGGAAACAAAATGTTGCTTGTAGGAAGACACAGAGCCAGGGACTTAACTCTATTTCTGAAGTGAAACAAACTGCACAGTTCCCATCCATGAAACACACTCTTCTTTATAGAGAGAAGCACGCTGTTGCTTTCTAGAGTCTGTAATACAGCAGGAACGTGAGTGTGATCATAACCAAAGGACTGTGTTTCCTACACATACGGACCATATCGAGTTCAACTCTGCTCCTGAAACTGGTACAAACCACAGGACCTCTAACATCCAATGCTTTTCAGTTAAGCGCGAGAAACCTGTGAGCTTTGTAAATGATGTAGCTCCGTTTGAACTGAAAAGTGACTGTGTTTACCTGAAACGATGTCTTGCTTGTAGGAAGACAGAGAACATGGGATTTAAGTCCATTTCTGAAGAGCATCATTTAGCACAGTTCCCATCCACAAAACACACTCTGCTTTAGAGCATGATGGATGCTATTGCTTTCTAGAATCTCTAATAGAGCAGGAAATGTGAGTGTGCTAAGAACAAAAGAACGGTGTGTCCTACACGTACGGACCATATTTAGTTCAACTCTGCTTCTGAAACTGATACAAACCACAGGTCCTCTCACATCCAAAGCTTTTCAATCTAGCGCGACAAACGTGTGAGTTTCGTGAACGATGTAACTTCCTTTGAGCTGAAAAGGGACTGCGTTTACATGAAACGAAGTCTTGCTTTAGGAAGACACAGAGCCTGGGATTTAAAACCAGTTCTGAAGGGCAATACTCAGCGCAATTCCCATCCATCAAACACACTCTGCTTTAGCGCAAGAAGGATGCTCTTGCTTTCTAGAATCTGTATACAGCAGGAAATGTGAGTGTGATCATAACCAATGTAATGTGTTTCCTACACATATGGACCATAGCGAGCTTAACTCTGCTTCTGGAACTGATACAAACCACAGATCCTCTAACATCCAATGCTTCTCAGTAAATAGCGAAAACTTGTGAGCTGTGTGAACGATGTAGCTTCCTTTGAGCTGAAAAGGGACTGTGTTAACCTGAAACGAAGTCTTGCTTGTAGGAAGACACAGAGCATGGGATTTAACTCCATTTCTGAAGGGAAACAAACTGCAAAGTTCTCATCCATGAAAGACACTCTGCTTTAGAGCAAGAAGCATGCTCTTGATTTCTAGAGTCTCTAATACAGCAGGAAACGTGAGTGTGCTCAGAACAAAAGAACTGTGTTTCCTACGCATATGGACCACTTCTAGTTCAACTCTGCTTTTGAAACTGATACAAACCACCAGTGCTCTAACATCCAATGCTTTTCAAGTTAAGAGCGAGAAACCTGTGAGCTTCGTGAACGTTTTCCTTTTTTTTGAGCTGAAAAGTGCCTGCGTTTAGCTGAAACGAAGTCTTGCTTGTAAGAAGACACAGAGCCTGGGATTTAACTCCATTTCTGAAGGAAAACACACAGAACAGTTCCCATCCATGAAACACACTCTGCTTTAGAGAAAGAAGCACGCTCTTGCTTTCAAGAGTCTCTAATACATCAGAAACGTGTGTGTGCTCAAAACAAAAGAACCGTGTTTACTAACCATATGGAACTCATCTAGTTCAACTCTGCTTCTGAAACTGATACAAACCACAGGTCCTCTAACATCCAATGCTTTTCAGTTAAGAGCGAAAAACCTGTGAGCATCGTGAACGAAGTAGCCTCCTTTGAGCTGAAAAGGGACTGCATTTACCAGAAACGAAGTGTTGCTTGTAGGAAGACACAGACCCTGGGACTTGTCTCAATTTCTGAAGTGAAACAAACTGAACAGTTCCCATCTAGGAAACACTCTCTGCTTTAGAGCGAGAAGCACGCTGTTGCTTCTAGAGTCTCTAATACAGCAGGAAAAGTGAGTGTGCTCAGAACCAAAGAACGGTCTTATCCTACACCTATGGATCATATTTAGTTCAACTCAGCTTATGAAACTGACACAAACCACAGGTCCGCTAACATCCAAAGCTTTTCACTTAAGCGCAACAACCGTGTAAGCTTCATGAAAGATGTAGCTTCATTTGAGCTGAAAAGGGACTGCGTTTACCTGAAACGAAGTGTTGCTTGTAGGAAGACACAGAGCCTGGGACTTAAGTCTATTTCTGAAGTGAAACAAACTGCACAGTTCCCATCCAAGAAACACACTCTGCTTTATAACGAGAAGCACGCTGTTGCTTTCTAGAGTCTATAATACAGCAGGAACGTGAGTGTGATCATAACCAAAGGACTGTGTTTCCTACACACACGGACCATATCGAGTTCAACTCTGCTCCTGAAACTGATACAAACCACAGGACCTCTAACATCCAATGCTTTTCAGTTAAGCGCGAGAAACATGTGAGCTTTGTAAATGATGTAGCTCCCTTTGAACTGAATAGTGTCTGTGTTTACCTGAAATGATGTCTTGCTTGTAGGAAGACAGAGAACATGGGATTTAAGTCCATTTCTGAAGAGCATCGTTCAGCACAGTTCCGATCCATGAATCACACTCTGCTTTAGAGCATGGAGGACGCTATTGTTTTCTAGAATCTCTAATACAGCAGGAAACGTGAGTGTGCTAAGAACAAAAGAACGGGGTTTCCTACACATACGGACCATATTTAGTTCAACACTGCTTCTGAAACTGATACAAACCACAGGTCCTCTCACATCCAAAGCTTTTCACTCTAGCGCGACAAACGTGTGAGTTTCGTGAAAGATGTAGCTTCATTTGAGCTGTAAAGGGACTTATTTACCTGAAACGAAATGTTGCTTGTAGGAAGACACAGAGTCTGGGACTTAACTCCATTTCTGAAGTGAAACAACCTGCACAGTTCCCATCCATGAAACACACTCTGCTTTAGAGCAAGAAGCACGCTGTTGCTTTCTAGAGTCTGTAATACAGCAGGAACGTGAGTGTGACAATAACCAAAGGACTGTGTTTCCTACAAATACGGGCCATAGCGAGTTCAACTCTGCTTCAGAAACTGATACAAACCACAGATCCTCTAACATCCAATGCTTCTCAGTAAATAGCGAAAACTTGTGAGCTGTGTGAACGATGTAGCATCCTTTGAGCTGAAAAGGGACTGTGTTAACCTGAAACGAAGTCTTGCTTGTAGGAAGACACAGAGCATGGGATTTAACTCCATTTCTGAAGGGAAACAAACTGCACAGGTCTCATCCATAAAAGACACTCTGCTTTAGAGCAAGAAGCATGCACTTGCTTTCTAGAGTCTCTAATAGAGCAGGAAACGTGAGTGTGCTCAGAACAAAAGAACTGTGTTTCCTACGCATACGGACCACATCTAGTTCAACTCTGCTTTTGAAACTGATACAAACCACCAGTGCTCCAACATCTAATACTTTTCAAGTTAAGAGCAAGAAACCTGTGAGCTTCGTGAACGTTGTCCTTTTTTTTGAGCTGAAAAGTGACTGCGTTTACCTGAAACGAAGTCTTGCTTGTAAGAAGACACAGAGCCTGGGATTTAACTCCATTTCTGAAGGAAAACACACAGAACAGTTCCCATCCATGAAACACACACTGCTTTAGAGAAAGAAGCACGCTCTTTCTTTCCAGAGTCTCTAATACAGCAGGAAACGTGTGTGTGCTCAAAACAAAAGAACCGTGTTTACTAACCATATGGAACACATCTAGTTCAACTCTGCTTCTGAAACTGATACAAACCACAGGTCCTCTAACATCCAATGCTTTTCAGTTAAGAGCGAAAAACCTGTGAGCATCGTGAACGAAGTAGCCTCCTTTGAGCTGAAAAGGGACTGCGTTTACCAGAAACAAAGTGTTGCTTGTAGGAAGACACAGACCCTGGGACTTGTCTCAATTTCTGAAGTGAAACAAACTGAACAGTTCCCATCTAGGAAACACACTCTGCTTTAGAGCGAGAAGCACGCTGTTGCTTCTAGAGTCTCTAATACAGCAGGAAAAGTGAGTGTGCTCAGAACCAAAGAACGGTCTTATCCTACACCTACGGACCATATTTAGTTCAACTCAGCTTATGAAACTGATACAAACCACAGGTCCGCTAACATCCAAAGCTTTTCACTTAAGCGCAACAATCGTGTAAGCTTCGTGAAAGATGTAGCTTCATTTGAGCTGAAAAGGGACTGCGTTTGCCTGAAACTAGGGGTTGCTTGTAGGAAGACACAGAGCCTGGGACTTAACTCTATTTCTGAAGTGAAACAAACTGCACAGTTCCCATCCAAGAAACACACTCTGCTTTATAGCGAGAAGCACGCTGTTGTTTTCTAGAGTCTGTAATACAGCAGGAACGTGAGTGTGATCATAACCAAAGGACTGTGTTTCCTACACATACGGACCATATCCAGTTCAACTCTGCTACTGAAACTGATACAAACCACAGGACCTCTAACATCCAATGCTTTTCAGTTAAGCGCGAGAAACATGTGAGCTTTGTAAATGATGTAGCTCCGTTTGAACTGAAAAGTGACTGTGTTTACCTGAAATGATGTCTTGCTTGTAGGAAGACAGAGAACATGGGATTTAAGTCCATTTCTGAAGAGCATCGTTCAGCACAGTTCCCATCCATGAAACACACTCTGCTTTAGAGCATGAAGGACGCTATTGCTTTCTAGAATCTCTAATACAGCAGGAAACGTGAGTGTGCTAAGAACAAAAGAACGGTGTTTCCTACACATACGGACCATATTTAGTTCAACTCTACTTCTGAAACTGATACAAACCACAGGTCATCTCACTTCCAAAGCTTTTCACTCTAGCGCGACAAACGTGTGAGTTTCGTGAACGATGTAACTTCCTTTGAGCTGAAAAGGGACTGCGTTTACATGAAACGAAGTCTTGCTTTAGGAAGACACAGAGCCTGGGATTTAAAACCAGTTCTGAAGGGCAATACTCAGCGCAATTCCCATCCATCAAACACACTCTGCTTTAGCGCAAGAAGGATGCTCTTGCTTTCTAGAATCTGTATACAGCAGGAAATGTGAGTGTGATCATAACCAATGTAATGTGTTTCCTACACATATGGACCATAGCGAGCTTAACTCTGCTTCTGGAACTGATACAAACCACAGATCCTCTAACATCCAATGCTTCTCAGTAAATAGCGAAAACTTGTGAGCTGTGTGAACGATGTAGCTTCCTTTGAGCTGAAAAGGGACTGTGTTAACCTGAAACGAAGTCTTGCTTGTAGGAAGACACAGAGCATGGGATTTAACTCCATTTCTGAAGGGAAACAAACTGCAAAGTTCTCATCCATGAAAGACACTCTGCTTTAGAGCAAGAAGCATGCTCTTGATTTCTAGAGTCTCTAATACAGCAGGAAACGTGAGTGTGCTCAGAACAAAAGAACTGTGTTTCCTACGCATATGGACCACTTCTAGTTCAACTCTGCTTTTGAAACTGATACAAACCACCAGTGCTCTAACATCCAATGCTTTTCAAGTTAAGAGCGAGAAACCTGTGAGCTTCGTGAACGTTTTCCTTTTTTTTGAGCTGAAAAGTGCCTGCGTTTAGCTGAAACGAAGTCTTGCTTGTAAGAAGACACAGAGCCTGGGATTTAACTCCATTTCTGAAGGAAAACACACAGAACAGTTCCCATCCATGAAACACACTCTGCTTTAGAGAAAGAAGCACGCTCTTGCTTTCAAGAGTCTCTAATACATCAGAAACGTGTGTGTGCTCAAAACAAAAGAACCGTGTTTACTAACCATATGGAACTCATCTAGTTCAACTCTGCTTCTGAAACTGATACAAACCACAGGTTCTCTAACATCCAATGCTTTTCAGTTAAGAGCGAAAAACGTGTGAGCATTGTGAACGAAGTAGCCTCCAATGAGCTGAAAAGGGACTGCGTTTACCAGAAACGAAGTGTTGCTTGTAGGAAGACACAGACCCTGGGACTTGTCTCAATTTCTGAAGTGAAACAAACTGAACAATTCCCATCTATGAAACACACTCTGCTTTAGAGCGAGAAGCATGCTATTGCTTCTAAAGTCTCTAATACAGCAGGAAAAATGAGTGTGCTCAGAACCAAAGAACGGTCTTATCCTACACATACGGACAATGTTTAGTTCAACTCAGCTTATGAAACTGATACAAACCACAGGTCCTCTATCATCCAAAGCTTTTCACTTAAGCGCAACAATCATGTAAGCTTCGTGAAAGATGTAGCTTCATTTGAGATGAAAAGGGACTGTGTTTACCGGAAACAAAATGTTGCTTGTAGGAAGACACAGAGCCAGGGACTTAACTCTATTTCTGAAGTGAAACAAACTGCACAGTTCCCATCCATGAAACACACTCTTCTTTATAGAGAGAAGCACGCTGTTGCTTTCTTTGAGTCTGTAATACAGCAGGAACGTGAGTGTGATCATAACCAAAGGACTGTGTTTCCTACACATACGGACCATATCGAGTTCAACTCTGCTCCTGAAACTGGTACAAACCACAGGACCTCTAACATCCAATGCTTTTCAGTTAAGCGCGAGAAACCTGTGAGCTTTGTAAATGATGTAGCTCCGTTTGAACTGAAAAGTGACTGTGTTTACCTGAAACGATGTCTTGCTTGTAGGAAGACAGAGAACATGGGATTTAAGTCCATTTCTGAAGAGCATCATTTAGCACAGTTCCCATCCACAAAACACACTCTGCTTTAGAGCATGATGGATGCTATTGCTTTCTAGAATCTCTAATAGAGCAGGAAATGTGAGTGTGCTAAGAACAAAAGAACGGTGTGTCCTACACGTACGGACCATATTTAGTTCAACTCTGCTTCTGAAACTGATACAAACCACAGGTCCTCTCACATCCAAAGCTTTTCAATCTAGCGCGACAAACGTGTGAGTTTCGTGAACGATGTAACTTCCTTTGAGCTGAAAAGGGACTGCGTTTACATGAAACGAAGTCTTGCTTTAGGAAGACACAGAGCCTGGGATTTAAAACCAGTTCTGAAGGGCAATACTCAGCGCAATTCCCATCCATCAAACACACTCTGCTTTAGCGCAAGAAGGATGCTCTTGCTTTCTAGAATCTGTATACAGCAGGAAATGTGAGTGTGATCATAACCAATGTAATGTGTTTCCTACACATATGGACCATAGCGAGCTTAACTCTGCTTCTGGAACTGATACAAACCACAGATCCTCTAACATCCAATGCTTCTCAGTAAATAGCGAAAACTTGTGAGCTGTGTGAACGATGTAGCTTCCTTTGAGCTGAAAAGGGACTGTGTTAACCTGAAACGAAGTCTTGCTTGTAGGAAGACACAGAGCATGGGATTTAACTCCATTTCTGAAGGGAAACAAACTGCAAAGTTCTCATCCATGAAAGACACTCTGCTTTAGAGCAAGAAGCATGCTCTTGATTTCTAGAGTCTCTAATACAGCAGGAAACGTGAGTGTGCTCAGAACAAAAGAACTGTGTTTCCTACGCATATGGACCACTTCTAGTTCAACTCTGCTTTTGAAACTGATACAAACCACCAGTGCTCTAACATCCAATGCTTTTCAAGTTAAGAGCGAGAAACCTGTGAGCTTCGTGAACGTTTTCCTTTTTTTTGAGCTGAAAAGTGCCTGCGTTTAGCTGAAACGAAGTCTTGCTTGTAAGAAGACACAGAGCCTGGGATTTAACTCCATTTCTGAAGGAAAACACACAGAACAGTTCCCATCCATGAAACACACTCTGCTTTAGAGAAAGAAGCACGCTCTTGCTTTCAAGAGTCTCTAATACATCAGAAACGTGTGTGTGCTCAAAACAAAAGAACCGTGTTTACTAACCATATGGAACTCATCTAGTTCAACTCTGCTTCTGAAACTGATACAAACCACAGGTCCTCTAACATCCAATGCTTTTCAGTTAAGAGCGAAAAACCTGTGAGCATCGTGAACGAAGTAGCCTCCTTTGAGCTGAAAAGGGACTGCATTTACCAGAAACGAAGTGTTGCTTGTAGGAAGACACAGACCCTGGGACTTGTCTCAATTTCTGAAGTGAAACAAACTGAACAGTTCCCATCTAGGAAACACTCTCTGCTTTAGAGCGAGAAGCACGCTGTTGCTTCTAGAGTCTCTAATACAGCAGGAAAAGTGAGTGTGCTCAGAACCAAAGAACGGTCTTATCCTACACCTATGGATCATATTTAGTTCAACTCAGCTTATGAAACTGACACAAACCACAGGTCCGCTAACATCCAAAGCTTTTCACTTAAGCGCAACAACCGTGTAAGCTTCATGAAAGATGTAGCTTCATTTGAGCTGAAAAGGGACTGCGTTTAGCTGAAACGAAGTGTTGCTTGTAGGAAGACACAGAGCCTGGGACTTAAGTCTATTTCTGAAGTGAAACAAACTGCACAGTTCCCATCCAAGAAACACACTCTGCTTTATAACGAGAAGCACGCTGTTGCTTTCTAGAGTCTGTAATACAGCAGGAACGTGAGTGTGATCATAACCAAAGGACTGTGTTTCCTACACACACGGACCATATCGAGTTCAACTCTGCTCCTGAAACTGATACAAACCACAGGACCTCTAACATCCAATGCTTTTCAGTTAAGCGCGAGAAACATGTGAGCTTTGTAAATGATGTAGCTCCCTTTGAACTGAATAGTGTCTGTGTTTACCTGAAATGATGTCTTGCTTGTAGGAAGACAGAGAACATGGGATTTAAGTCCATTTCTGAAGAGCATCGTTCAGCACAGTTCCGATCCATGAATCACACTCTGCTTTAGAGCATGGAGGACGCTATTGTTTTCTAGAATCTCTAATACAGCAGGAAACGTGAGTGTGCTAAGAACAAAAGAACGGGGTTTCCTACACATACGGACCATATTTAGTTCAACACTGCTTCTGAAACTGATACAAACCACAGGTCCTCTCACATCCAAAGCTTTTCACTCTAGCGCGACAAACGTGTGAGTTTCGTGAAAGATGTAGCTTCATTTGAGCTGTAAAGGGACTTATTTACCTGAAACGAAATGTTGCTTGTAGGAAGACACAGAGTCTGGGACTTAACTCCATTTCTGAAGTGAAACAACCTGCACAGTTCCCATCCATGAAACACACTCTGCTTTAGAGCAAGAAGCACGCTGTTGCTTTCTAGAGTCTGTAATACAGCAGGAACGTGAGTGTGACAATAACCAAAGGACTGTGTTTCCTACAAATACGGGCCATAGCGAGTTCAACTCTGCTTCAGAAACTGATACAAACCACAGATCCTCTAACATCCAATGCTTCTCAGTAAATAGCGAAAACTTGTGAGCTGTGTGAACGATGTAGCATCCTTTGAGCTGAAAAGGGACTGTGTTAACCTGAAACGAAGTCTTGCTTGTAGGAAGACACAGAGCATGGGATTTAACTCCATTTCTGAAGGGAAACAAACTGCACAGGTCTCATCCATAAAAGACACTCTGCTTTAGAGCAAGAAGCATGCACTTGCTTTCTAGAGTCTCTAATAGAGCAGGAAACGTGAGTGTGCTCAGAACAAAAGAACTGTGTTTCCTACGCATACGGACCACATCTAGTTCAACTCTGCTTTTGTAACTGATACAAACCACCAGTGCTCCAACATCTAATACTTTTCAAGTTAAGAGCAAGAAACCTGTGAGCTTCGTGAACGTTGTCCTTTTTTTTGAGCTGAAAAGTGACTGCGTTTACCTGAAATGAAGTCTTGCTTGTAAGAAGACACAGAGCCTGGGATTTAACTCCATTTCTGAAGGAAAACACACAGAACAGTTCCCATCCATGAAACACACACTGCTTTAGAGAAAGAAGCACGCTCTTTCTTTCCAGAGTCTCTAATACAGCAGGAAACGTGTGTGTGCTCAAAACAAAAGAACCGTGTTTACTAACCATATGGAACACATCTAGTTCAACTCTGCTTCTGAAACTGATACAAACCACAGGTCCTCTAACATCCAATGCTTTTCAGTTAAGAGCGAAAAACCTGTGAGCATCGTGAACGAAGTAGCCTCCTTTGAGCTGAAAAGGGACTGCGTTTACCAGAAACAAAGTGTTGCTTGTAGGAAGACACAGACCCTGGGACTTGTCTCAATTTCTGAAGTGAAACAAACTGAACAGTTCCCATCTAGGAAACACACTCTGCTTTAGAGCGAGAAGCACGCTGTTGCTTCTAGAGTCTCTAATACAGCAGGAAAAGTGAGTGTGCTCAGAACCAAAGAACGGTCTTATCCTACACCTACGGACCATATTTAGTTCAACTCAGCTTATGAAACTGATACAAACCACAGGTCCGCTAACATCCAAAGCTTTTCACTTAAGCGCAACAATCGTGTAAGCTTCGTGAAAGATGTAGCTTCATTTGAGCTGAAAAGGGACTGCGTTTGCCTGAAACTAGGGGTTGCTTGTAGGAAGACACAGAGCCTGGGACTTAACTCTATTTCTGAAGTGAAACAAACTGCACAGTTCCCATCCAAGAAACACACTCTGCTTTATAGCGAGAAGCACGCTGTTGTTTTCTAGAGTCTGTAATACAGCAGGAACGTGAGTGTGATCATAACCAAAGGACTGTGTTTCCTACACATACGGACCATATCCAGTTCAACTCTGCTACTGAAACTGATACAAACCACAGGACCTCTAACATCCAATGCTTTTCAGTTAAGCGCGAGAAACATGTGAGCTTTGTAAATGATGTAGCTCCGTTTGAACTGAAAAGTGACTGTGTTTACCTGAAACGATGTCTTGCTTGTAGGAAGACAGAGAACATGGGATTTAAGTCCATTTCTGAAGAGCATCATTTAGCACAGTTCCCATCCACAAAACACACTCTGCTTTAGAGCATGATGGATGCTATTGCTTTCTAGAATCTCTAATAGAGCAGGAAATGTGAGTGTGCTAAGAACAAAAGAACGGTGTGTCCTACACGTACGGACCATATTTAGTTCAACTCTGCTTCTGAAACTGATACAAACCACAGGTCCTCTCACATCCAAAGCTTTTCAATCTAGCGCGACAAACGTGTGAGTTTCGTGAATGATGTAACTTCCTTTGAGCTGAAAAGGGACTGCGTTTACATGAAACGAAGTCTTGCTTTAGGAAGACACAGAGCCTGGGATTTAAAACCAGTTCTGAAGGGCAATACTCAGCGCAATTCCCATCCATCAAACACACTCTGCTTTAGCGCAAGAAGGATGCTCTTGCTTTCTAGAATCTGTATACAGCAGGAAATGTGAGTGTGATCATAACCAATGTAATGTGTTTCCTACACATATGGACCATAGCGAGCTTAACTCTGCTTCTGGAACTGATACAAACCACAGATCCTCTAACATCCAATGCTTCTCAGTAAATAGCGAAAACTTGTGAGCTGTGTGAACGATGTAGCTTTCTTTGAGCTGAAAAGGGACTGTGTTAACCTGAAACGAAGTCTTGCTTGTAGGAAGACACAGAGCATGGGATTTAACTCCATTTCTGAAGGGAAACAAACTGCAAAGTTCTCATCCATGAAAGACACTCTGCTTTAGAGCAAGAAGCATGCTCTTGATTTCTAGAGTCTCTAATACAGCAGGAAACGTGAGTGTGCTCAGAACAAAAGAACTGTGTTTCCTACGCATATGGACCACTTCTAGTTCAACTCTGCTTTTGAAACTGATACAAACCACCAGTGCTCTAACATCCAATGCTTTTCAAGTTAAGAGCGAGAAACCTGTGAGCTTCGTGAACGTTTTCCTTTTTTTTGAGCTGAAAAGTGCCTACGTTTAGCTGAAACGAAGTCTTGCATGTAAGAAGACACAGAGCCTGGGATTTAACTCCATTTCTGAAGGAAAACACACAGAACAGTTCCCATCCATGAAACACACTCTGCTTTAGAGAAAGAAGCACGCTCTTGCTTTCAAGAGTCTCTAATACATCAGAAACGTGTGTGTGCTCAAAACAAAAGAACCGTGTTTACTAACCATATGGAACTCATCTAGTTCAACTCTGCTTCTGAAACTGATACAAACCACAGGTTCTCTAACATCCAATGCTTTTCAGTTAAGAGCGAAAAACGTGTGAGCATTGTGAACGAAGTAGCCTCCAATGAGCTGAAAAGGGACTGCGTTTACCAGAAACGAAGTGTTGCTTGTAGGAAGACACAGACCCTGGGACTTGTCTCAATTTCTGAAGTGAAACAAACTGAACAATTCCCATCTATGAAACACACTCTGCTTTAGAGCGAGAAGCATGCTATTGCTTCTAGAGTCTCTAATACAGCAGGAAAAGTGAGTGTGCTCAGAACCAAAGAACGGTCTTATCCTACACATACGGACAATGTTTAGTTCAACTCAGCTTATGAAACTGATACAAACCACAGGTCCTCTATCATCCAAAGCTTTTCACTTAAGCGCAACAATCATGTAAGCTTCGTGAAAGATGTAGCTTCATTTGAGATGAAAAGGGACTGTGTTTACCGGAAACAAAATGTTGCTTGTAGGAAGACACAGAGCCAGGGACTTAACTCTATTTCTGAAGTGAAACAAACTGCACAGTTCCCATCCATGAAACACACTCTTCTTTATAGAGAGAAGCACGCTGTTGCTTTCTTTGAGTCTGTAATACAGCAGGAACGTGAGTGTGATCATAACCAAAGGACTGTGTTTCCTACACATACGGACCATATCGAGTTCAACTCTGCTCCTGAAACTGGTACAAACCACAGGACCTCTAACATCCAATGCTTTTCAGTTAAGCGCGAGAAACCTGTGAGCTTTGTAAATGATGTAGCTCCGTTTGAACTGAAAAGTGACTGTGTTTACCTGAAACGATGTCTTGCTTGTAGGAAGACAGAGAACATGGGATTTAAGTCCATTTCTGAAGAGCATCATTTAGCACAGTTCCCATCCACAAAACACACTCTGCTTTAGAGCATGATGGATGCTATTGCTTTCTAGAATCTCTAATAGAGCAGGAAATGTGAGTGTGCTAAGAACAAAAGAACGGTGTGTCCTACACGTACGGACCATATTTAGTTCAACTCTGCTTCTGAAACTGATACAAACCACAGGTCCTCTCACATCCAAAGCTTTTCAATCTAGCGCGACAAACGTGTGAGTTTCGTGAACGATGTAACTTCCTTTGAGCTGAAAAGGGACTGCGTTTACATGAAACGAAGTCTTGCTTTAGGAAGACACAGAGCCTGGGATTTAAAACCAGTTCTGAAGGGCAATACTCAGCGCAATTCCCATCCATCAAACACACTCTGCTTTAGCGCAAGAAGGATGCTCTTGCTTTCTAGAATCTGTATACAGCAGGAAATGTGAGTGTGATCATAACCAATGTAATGTGTTTCCTACACATATGGACCATAGCGAGCTTAACTCTGCTTCTGGAACTGATACAAACCACAGATCCTCTAACATCCAATGCTTCTCAGTAAATAGCGAAAACTTGTGAGCTGTGTGAACGATGTAGCTTTCTTTGAGCTGAAAAGGGACTGTGTTAACCTGAAACGAAGTCTTGCTTGTAGGAAGACACAGAGCATGGGATTTAACTCCATTTCTGAAGGGAAACAAACTGCAAAGTTCTCATCCATGAAAGACACTCTGCTTTAGAGCAAGAAGCATGCTCTTGATTTCTAGAGTCTCTAATACAGCAGGAAACGTGAGTGTGCTCAGAACAAAAGAACTGTGTTTCCTACGCATATGGACCACTTCTAGTTCAACTCTGCTTTTGAAACTGATACAAACCACCAGTGCTCTAACATCCAATGCTTTTCAAGTTAAGAGCGAGAAACCTGTGAGCTTCGTGAACGTTTTCCTTTTTTTTGAGCTGAAAAGTGCCTGCGTTTAGCTGAAACGAAGTCTTGCATGTAAGAAGACACAGAGCCTGGGATTTAACTCCATTTCTGAAGGAAAACACACAGAACAGTTCCCATCCATGAAACACACTCTGCTTTAGAGAAAGAAGCACGCTCTTGCTTTCAAGAGTCTCTAATACATCAGAAACGTGTGTGTGCTCAAAACAAAAGAACCGTGTTTACTAACCATATGGAACTCATCTAGTTCAACTCTGCTTCTGAAACTGATACAAACCACAGGTTCTCTAACATCCAATGCTTTTCAGTTAAGAGCGAAAAACGTGTGAGCATTGTGAACGAAGTAGCCTCCAATGAGCTGAAAAGGGACTGCGTTTACCAGAAACGAAGTGTTGCTTGTAGGAAGACACAGACCCTGGGACTTGTCTCAATTTCTGAAGTGAAACAAACTGAACAATTCCCATCTATGAAACACACTCTGCTTTAGAGCGAGAAGCATGCTATTGCTTCTAGAGTCTCTAATACAGCAGGAAAAGTGAGTGTGCTCAGAACCAAAGAACGGTCTTATCCTACACATACGGACAATGTTTAGTTCAACTCAGCTTATGAAACTGATACAAACCACAGGTCCTCTATCATCCAAAGCTTTTCACTTAAGCGCAACAATCATGTAAGCTTCGTGAAAGATGTAGCTTCATTTGAGATGAAAAGGGACTGTGTTTACCGGAAACAAAATGTTGCTTGTAGGAAGACACAGAGCCAGGGACTTAACTCTATTTCTGAAGTGAAACAAACTGCACAGTTCCCATCCATGAAACACACTCTTCTTTATAGAGAGAAGCACGCTGTTGCTTTCTAGAGTCTGTAATACAGCAGGAACGTGAGTGTGATCATAACCAAAGGACTGTGTTTCCTACACATACGGACCATATCGAGTTCAACTCTGCTCCTGAAACTGGTACAAACCACAGGACCTCTAACATCCAATGCTTTTCAGTTAAGCGCGAGAAACCTGTGAGCTTTGTAAATGATGTAGCTCCGTTTGAACTGAAAAGTGACTGTGTTTACCTGAAACGATGTCTTGCTTGTAGGAAGACAGAGAACATGGGATTTAAGTCCATTTCTGAAGAGCATCATTTAGCACAGTTCCCATCCACAAAACACACTCTGCTTTAGAGCATGATGGATGCTATTGCTTTCTAGAATCTCTAATAGAGCAGGAAATGTGAGTGTGCTAAGAACAAAAGAACGGTGTGTCCTACACGTACGGACCATATTTAGTTCAACTCTGCTTCTGAAACTGATACAAACCACAGGTCCTCTCACATCCAAAGCTTTTCAATCTAGCGCGACAAACGTGTGAGTTTCGTGAACGATGTAACTTCCTTTGAGCTGAAAAGGGACTGCGTTTACATGAAACGAAGTCTTGCTTTAGGAAGACACAGAGCCTGGGATTTAAAACCAGTTCTGAAGGGCAATACTCAGCGCAATTCCCATCCATCAAACACACTCTGCTTTAGCGCAAGAAGGATGCTCTTGCTTTCTAGAATCTGTATACAGCAGGAAATGTGAGTGTGATCATAACCAATGTAATGTGTTTCCTACACATATGGACCATAGCGAGCTTAACTCTGCTTCTGGAACTGATACAAACCACAGATCCTCTAACATCCAATGCTTCTCAGTAAATAGCGAAAACTTGTGAGCTGTGTGAACGATGTAGCTTTCTTTGAGCTGAAAAGGGACTGTGTTAACCTGAAACGAAGTCTTGCTTGTAGGAAGACACAGAGCATGGGATTTAACTCCATTTCTGAAGGGAAACAAACTGCAAAGTTCTCATCCATGAAAGACACTCTGCTTTAGAGCAAGAAGCATGCTCTTGATTTCTAGAGTCTCTAATACAGCAGGAAACGTGAGTGTGCTCAGAACAAAAGAACTGTGTTTCCTACGCATATGGACCACTTCTAGTTCAACTCTGCTTTTGAAACTGATACAAACCACCAGTGCTCTAACATCCAATGCTTTTCAAGTTAAGAGCGAGAAACCTGTGAGCTTCGTGAACGTTTTCCTTTTTTTTGAGCTGAAAAGTGCCTGCGTTTAGCTGAAACGAAGTCTTGCTTGTAAGAAGACACAGAGCCTGGGATTTAACTCCATTTCTGAAGGAAAACACACAGAACAGTTCCCATCCATGAAACACACTCTGCTTTAGAGAAAGAAGCACGCTCTTGCTTTCAAGAGTCTCTAATACATCAGAAACGTGTGTGTGCTCAAAACAAAAGAACCGTGTTTACTAACCATATGGAACTCATCTAGTTCAACTCTGCTTCTGAAACTGATACAAACCACAGGTTCTCTAACATCCAATGCTTTTCAGTTAAGAGCGAAAAACGTGTGAGCATTGTGAACGAAGTAGCCTCCAATGAGCTGAAAAGGGACTGCGTTTACCAGAAACGAAGTGTTGCTTGTAGGAAGACACAGACCCTGGGACTTGTCTCAATTTCTGAAGTGAAACAAACTGAACAATTCCCATCTATGAAACACACTCTGCTTTAGAGCGAGAAGCATGCTATTGCTTCTAGAGTCTCTAATACAGCAGGAAAAGTGAGTGTGCTCAGAACCAAAGAACGGTTTTATCCTACAAATACGGACAATGTTTAGTTCAACTCAGCTTATGAAACTGATACAAACCACAGGTCCACTATCATCCAAAGCTTTTCACTTAAGCGCAACAATCATGTAAGCTTCGTGAAAGATGTAGCTTCATTTGAGATGAAAAGGGACTGTGTTTACCGGAAACAAAATGTTGCTTGTAGGAAGACACAGAGCCAGGGACTTAACTCTATTTCTGAAGTGAAACAAACTGCACAGTTCCCATCCATGAAACACACTCTTCTTTATAGAGAGAAGCACGCTGTTGCTTTCTAGAGTCTGTAATACAGCAGGAACGTGAGTGTGATCATAACCAAAGGACTGTGTTTCCTACACATACGGACCATATCGAGTTCAACTCTGCTCCTGAAACTGGTACAAACCACAGGACCTCTAACATCCAATGCTTTTCATTTAAGCGCGAGAAACCTGTGAGCTTTGTAAATGATGTAGCTCCGTTTGAACTGAAAAGTGACTGTGTTTACCTGAAATGATGTCTTGCTTGTAGGAAGACAGAGAACATGGGATTTAAGTCCATTTCTGAAGAGCATCATTTAGCACAGTTCCCATCCACAAAACACACTCTGCTTTAGAGCATGATGGATGCTATTGCTTTCTAGAATCTCTAATAGAGCAGGAAATGTGAGTGTGCTAAGAACAAAAGAACGGTGTGTCCTACACGTACGGACCATATTTAGTTCAACTCTGCTTCTGAAACTGATACAAACCACAGGTCCTCTCACATCCAAAGCTTTTCACTCTAGCGCGACAAACGTGTGAGTTTCGTGAACGATGTAGCTTCCTTTGAGCTGAAAAGGGACTGCGTTTACATGAAAAGAAGTCTTGCTTGTAGGAAGACACAGAGTCTGGGATTTAAAACAAGTTCTGAAGGGCAATACTCAGCGCAATTCCCATCCATCAAACACACTCTGCTTTAGCGCAAGAAGGGTGCTCTTGCTTTCTAGAATCTGTATACAGCAGGAAATGTAAGTGGGACCATAACCAATGTAATGTGTTTCCTACGCATATGGACCATAGCGAGCTTAACTCTGCTTCTGGAAGTGATACAAACCACAGATCCTCTAACATCCAATGCTTCTCAGTAAATAGCGAAAACTTGTGAGCTCTGTGAACGATGTAGCTTCCTTTGAGCTGAAAAGGGACTGTGTTAACCTGAAACGAAATCTTGCTTGTAGGAAGACACAGAGCACGGGATTTAACTCCATTTCTGAAGGGAAACAAACTGCAAAGTTCTCATCCATGAAAGACACTCTGCTTTAGAGCAAGAATCATGCTCTTGATTTCTAGAGTCTCTAATACAGCAGGAAACGTGAGTGTGCTCAGACCAAAAGAACTGTGTTTCCTACGCATATGGACCACTTCTAGTTCAACTCTGCTTTTGAAACTGATACAAACCACCAGTGCTCTAACATCCAATGCTTTTCAAGTTAAGAGCGAGAAACCTGTGAGCTTCGTGAACGTTTTCCTTTTTTTTGAGCTGAAAAGTGACTGCGTTTACCTGAAACGACGTCTTGATTGTAAGAAGACACAGAGCCTGGGATTTAACTCCATTTCTGAAGGAAAACACACAGAACAGTTCCCATCCAGGAAACACACTCTGCTTTAGAGAAAGAAGCACGCTCTTTCTTTCCAGAGTCTCTAATACAGCAGAAACGTGTGTGTGCTCAAAACAAAAGAACCGTGTTTACTAACCATATGGAACACATCTAGTTCAACTCTGCTTCTGAAACTGAGACAAACCACAGGTTCTCTAACATCCAATGCTTTTCAGTTAAGAGCGAAAAACGTGTGAGCATTGTGAACGAAGTAGCCTCCCTTGAGTTGAAAAGGGACTGCGTTTACCAGAAACGAAGTGTTGCTTGTAGGAAGACACAGACCCTGGGACTTGTCTCAATTTCTGAAGTGAAACAAACTGAACAGTTCCCATCTATGAAACACACTCTGCTTTAGTGCGAGAAGCATGGTATTGCTTCTAGAGTCTCTAATACAGCAGGAAAAGTGAGTGTGCTCAGAACGAAAGAACGGTCTTATCCTACAGATACGGACCATATTTAGTTCAACTCAGCTTATGAAACTGATACAAACCACAGGTCCTCTATCATCCAAAGCTTTTCACTTAAGCGCAACAATCATGTAAGCTTCGTGAAAGATGTAGCTTCATTTGAGACGAAAAGGGACTGCGTTTACTGGAAACAAAACGTTGCTTGTAGGAAGACACAGAGCCAGGGACTTAACTCTATTAATGAAGTGAAACAAACTGCACAGTTCCCATCCATGAAACACACTCTGCTTTATAGCGAGAAGCATGCTGTTGCTTCTAGAGTCTCTAATACAGCAGGAACGTGAGTGTGCTCAGAACAAAAGAACTGTGTTTACTACGCATATGGCCCACTTCTAGTTCAACTCTACTTTTGAAACTGATACAAACCACCAGTGCTCTAACATCCAATGCTTTTCACTTAAGCGCAACAATCATGTAAGCTTCGTGAAAGATGTAGCTTCATTTGAGCCGAAAAGGGACTGTGTTTACCTGAAACGAAGTGTTGCTTGTAGGAAGACACAGAACCTGGGACTTAACTAAATTTCTGAAGTGAAACAAACTGCACAGTTCCCATCCATGAAACACACTCTGCTTTAGAGCGAGAAGCATGCTATTGCTTCTAGAGTCTCTAATACAGCAGAAAACGTGAGTGTGCTCAGAACAAAAGAATTGTGTTTCCTACGCATATGGACCACTTCTAGTTCAACTCTGCTTTTGAAACTGATACAAACAACCAGTGCTCTAACATCCAATGCTTTTCAAGTTAAGAGCGAGAAACCTGTGAGCTTCGTGAACGTTGTCCTTTTTTTTGAGCTGAAAATTGACTGTGTTTACCTGAATCGAAGTCTTGCTTGTAAGAAGACACAGAGCCTGGGATTTAACTCCATTTCTGAAGGAAAACACACAGAACAGTTAACATCCATGAAACACACTCTGCTTTAGAGAAAGAAGCACGCTCTTGCTTTCGAGAGTCTCTATTACAGCAGGAAACCTGTGTTTGCTCAAACCAAAAGAACCGTGTTTACTAACCATATGGAACACATCTAGTTCAACTCTGCTTCTGAAACTGATACAAACCACAGGTCCTCTAACATGCAATGCTTTTCAGTTAAGAGCCAAAAACGTGTGAGCATCGTGAACAAATTAGCCTCCTTTGAGCTGAAAAGGGACTGCGTTTACCAGAAACAAAATGTTGCTTGTAGGAAGACACAGAGCCAGGGACTTAACTCTATTTCTGATGTGAAACAAACTGCACAGTTCCCATCCATGAAACATACTCTGCTTTATAGCGAGAAGCACGCTGTTGCTTTCTAGAGTCTGTAATACAGCAGGAACGTGAGTGTGATCATAACCAAAGGACTGTGTTTCCTACACATACGGACCATATCGAGTTCAACTCTGCTCCTGAAACTGGTACAAACCACAGGACCTCTAACATCCAATGCTTTTCAGTTAAGCGAGAGAAACATGTGAGCTTTGTGAATGATGTAGCTTCGTTTGAGCTGAAAATTGACTGCGTTTACCTGAAACGAAGTCTTGATTGTAGGAAGACATAGAGCATGGGATTTAACTCCACTTCTGAAGGTAAACAAATAGCACAGTTCTCATCCATGAAACCCTCTCTGCTTTAGAGCAAGAAGCACACTCTTGCATTCTAGAATCTCTAATACAGCAGGAAATGTGAGTGTGCTCTGAAAAAAAGAACTGTGTTTCCTACACACACGGACCATATCTAGTTCAACTCTGCTTATGAAACTGATGCAAAACACAGTTCCTCTTACATCCAATGCTTTTCATTTAAGAGTTAGAAACGTGTGAGCTTCGTGAAATATGTAGCTTCCTTTGAGCTGAAAAGTGACTGCGTTTACCTGAAAATAAGTCTTGATTGTAGGAAGACACAGAGCTTGGGATTTAACTTAATTTCTGAAGGGAAAAACACAGCACAGTTCTCATCCATGAAACACACTCTGCTTTAGAGCAAGAAGCAAGCTCTTGCTTTCTAGAATCTTTAAGACAGCAAGAAACATGAGTGTTCTCAGAACAAAAGAACTGTGTTTCCTACACACGCCGACCATATCTAGTTCAACTCTGCTTATGAAACTGATACAAACCAGAGGTCCTCTAACATCCAATGATTTTCATTTAAGAGCGAGAAACGTGTGAGCTTTGTGAACGATGTAGCTTCGTTTGAGCTGAAAAGTGACTGTGTTTACCTGAAAGGACGTCTTGCTTGAAGGAAGATCCAGAGCCTGGGATTAAACTTTACTTCTGAAGGGAAACACACAGCACAGTTCTCATCCAGGAAACACACTCTGCTTTAGAGCAAGACGTGCCTTCTTGCTTCTTGATTCTCTAATACAACAATAAACGTGAGTGCGCTCAGAACCAAATAACTGTGTTTCCTACAAACACGGCCCATATGTAGTTCAACTCTGCTTCTGAAACTGATACAAAACACATGACCTCTAACATCCAATGCTTTTCAGTTAAGAACTTGAATCGTGTGAGCTTCATGAACAATGTTGCTTCGTATGAGCTGAAAAGTGACTGCGTTTTCCTGAAGCAAATTCTTGCTCATAGTAAGACACAGAGCCTGGGATTTAACTCCACTTCTGAAGATATACACACAGCACAGTTCTCATCCATGAAACACACTCTGCTTTAGAGCAAGAAGCAAGCTCTTGCTTTCTAGAATCTCTAAGACAACAACAAACGTGAGTGTGCTCAGAACAAAAGAACTGTGTTTCCTACACACGGATCATATCTAGTTCAACTCTGCTTATGAAACTGATACAAACCACCGCTCTTCTAACATCCAATGCTTTTCAGTTAAGAGCTAGAAACGTGTGAGCTTCGTGAAATATGTAGCTTCCTTTGAGCTGAAAAGTGACTGCATTTACCTTAAGAGATGTCTTGCTTGTAGGAAGACACAGAGCCTGGGATTTAACACCATTTCTAAAGGGAAAAAGAAAGCACAGTTCTCATCCATGAAACACACTCTGCTTTAGAGCAAGACGCAAGGTCTTGCTTCTAGATTCTCTAAGACAGCAAGAAACGTGAGTGTTCTCAGAACAAAAGAACTGTGTTTCCTACACACGGACCATATCTTGTTCAACTCTGATTCTGAAACTGATACAAACCAGAGGTCTTCTAACATCCAATGCTTTTCAGTTAGGAGTGAGAAACATGTGTGCTTTGTGTCGATGTAGCTTCTTTTGAGCTTAAATGTGACTGCGTTTACCTGAAACAAAGTCTTGCTTGTAGGAAGATACAGTGCCTGGGATTTAACTCCATGTCTGAAGGGAATCACACAGCACAGTTCCCATCCCTGAAAAACACTCTGCTTTAGAGCAAGAACCACGCTCTTGCTTTCTAGAGTCTCTAAGACAGCAAGAAACGTCAGAATGCTCAGAACAAAAGAACTGTGTTTCCAAAAAAACACGGACCATATCTAGTTCAACTCTGCTTCTGAAACTGATACAAACCACAGGTCCTCTAACATTCAATGCTTTTCACTTAAGAGCGAGAAACATATAAGCTTCGTGAACAATGTTGCTTCCTTTGAGCTGAAAAGTGACTGAGTTTACCTGAAACAAAGTCTTGCTTGTAGGAAGACACAGAGCCAGGGACTTAACTCCACTTCTGAAGGTAAAAACACAGCACATTTCACATCCATGAAACACACTCTGTTTAGAACAACAAGCACACTCTTGCATTCTATTTTCTCTTATTCTGCAGGAAATGTGAGTGTGCTCTGAAAAAAAGAACTGTGTTTCCTACACACATGGATCATATCTAGTTCAACTCTGCTTCTGAAACAGATACAAAACCACAGGTCCTAAACATCCAATGATTTTCAGTTAAGAGCGAGAAACATGTGAGCTCCGTGAATGATGTAGCTTTGTTTGAGCTGAAAAGTGACTGCGTTTACCTGAAGCGAAGTCTTGCTTGTAGGAAGACACAGAGCCTGGGATTTAACAACATGTCTGAAGGTAAACACACAGCACAGTTCTCATCCATGAGACACACTCTGCTTTAGAGCAAGAAGCACACTCTTGCATTCTATAATCTCTAATACAGCAGGAAATGTGATTGTGCTCTGAAAAATAGAACTGTGTTTCCTACACACACGGACCATACTAGTTCATCTCTGCTTCTCAAACTGATACAAACCACAGGTCCTCTAACCTCCAATGCTTTTCACTTAAGAGTGAGAAACGTGTGAGCTTTGTGAACAATGTTGCTTCGTTTGAGCTGAAAAGTGACCTCGTTTACCTGAAGTGAAGTCTTGCTTGTAGGAAGACACAGACCTTGAGATTTAACACAATTTTTGAAGAGAAGCACAAAGCATACTTCTCATCCATGAAACACACTCTGCTTTTGAGCAAGAAGCATGCTCTTGCTTTCTGGAGTCTCTAAGAGAGGAGGAAATGTGAGTGTGCTCAGAACAAAAGAACTGTGTTTCCTACACACATGGATCATATCTAGTTCGACTCTTCTTCTAGAACTGATGAGAAACACAGGTCCTCTAACATCCAATGATTTTCAGTTAAGAGCGAGAAACGTGTGAGCTTCGTGTACGATGTAGCTTCGTTTGAGCTAAAAAAGTGACTGTGTTTACCGGAAACGAAGTCTTGAATGTAGGAAGACACAGAGCCTGGGATTTACCTCCATTTCTGAAAGGAAATACACAGCACACTTCTCATCCATGAAACACAATCTGCTTTAGAGGAAGAACTACGCTGTTGCTTTCTAGAGTCTCAAAGACTAGAAGAAACGTGAGTGTGCTCAGAACAAAAGAACTGTGTTTCCTACACACGGATTATATCTAGTTCAACTCTGCTTCTGAAACTGATACAAACCACAGGTCCTCTATCATCCATTGCTTTTCAGGAAAGAGCAAGAAACGTGTGAGCTTTGTGAATGATGTAGCTTCTTTTGAGCTGAAAAGTGACTGCGTTTACCTGAAAAGAAGTCTTGCTTTTAGGAAGATAAAGAGCCTGGGATTTAACTCCATTTCTGAAGGGAAACAGTAAGCACTGTTCTCATCCATGAAACACACTGTGCTTTAGAGCAAGACGCACGGTCTTGCTTCTAGATAATCTAATATAACAGTAAACGTGAGTGCGCTCAGAACAAAATATCTGTGTTTCTTACACACTCGGCCAATATCTAGTTCAACTCTGCTTCTGAAACTAATACAAAACACAGAACCTCTAACATCCATAGCTTTTCAGTTAAGAGGGAGAACCGTGTGTGCTTGGTGAACAATGTACCTTCGTTTGAGCTGAAAAGTGACTGCATTTACTTGAAACGAAGTCTTGCATGTAGGAAGACACAGAGCCTGGGATTTAACTCCATTTATGAAGGGAAACACACAGCACAGTTCTCATCCATGAACACTTTCGGCTTTAGAGCAAGAATCACGCTCTTGCTTTCTAGAGTCTCTAAGACTGCAAGAAATGTGAGTGTGCTCAGAACAAAAGAACTGTTTTTCCTACACACGTGGATCATATCTAGTTCAACTCTGCTTCTGAAACTGATACAAACCACAGGTCGTCTAACATCCAATGCTTTTCACTTAAGAGTGAGAAACGTGTGAGCTTCGTGAACAATGTTGCTTCGTTTGAGCTGAAAAGTGACCTCGTTTACCTGAAGCGAGTCTTGCTTGTAGAAAGACACAGACCTTGAGATATAACACAATTTTTGAAGAGAAGCACAAAGCATAGTTCTCATCCATGAAACACACACTGCTTTTGAGCAAGAAGCACGCTATTGCTTTCTAGAGTCTCTACGAGAGGAGGAAATGTGAGTGTGCTCAGAACAAAAGAACTGTGTTTCCTACACACATGGATCATATCTAGTTCAACTCTGCTTCTGGAACTGATGAGAAACACAGGTCCTCTAACATCCAATGATTTTCAGTTAAGAGCGAGAAACGTGTGAGCTTTCGTGTACGATGTAGCTTCGTTTGAGCTAAAAAAGTGACTGCGTTTACCTGAAATGAAGTCTTGATTGGAGGAAGACACAGAGCCTGGGATTTACCTCCATTTCTGAAAGGAAATACAAAGCACAGTTCTCATCCATGAAACACACTGTGCTTTAGAGCAAGACGCACCGTCTTGCTTCTAGATTCTCTAATAAAACAGTAAACGTGAGTGCGCTCAGTACAAAATAACTGTGTTTCCCCCACTCATGGCCCGTATCTAGTTCAACTCTGCTTCTGAAACTGATACAAATCACAGGACCTCTAACATCCAATGCTTTACAGTTAAGAGCGAGAACCGTGTGTGCTTAGTGAACAATGAACCTTCATTTGAGCTGAAAAGTGACTGTGTTTACCTGAAACGAAGTCTTGCTTATAGGAAGACACAGAGCTTGACATTTAACTCAATTTCAGAAGAGAAACACAAAGCACAGTTCTCATCCATGAAACACACTCTGCTTTCGAGCAAGAAGCACGCTCTTGCTTTCTAGAGTCTCTAAGGGAGGAGGAAACATGAGTGTGCCCAGAACAAAAGAAGTGGGTTTCCTACACTCATGGATCATATCTAGTTCAATTCTGCTTCTGGAACTGATAAAAAACATAGGTCCTGTAACATCCAATGATTTTCTGTTAAGAGCGAGAAACGTGTGAGATTCGTGAACAATGTTCCTTCGTTTGAGCTGAAAAGTGACTGCTTTTATCTGAAGCGAAGTCCTGCTTGTAGGAAGACACAGAGCCTGGGATTTAACTCCACTTCTGAAGGTAAACACAGAGCACAGTTCTCATCCAAGAAACACACTGTGCTTTAGTGCAAGACGCACGGTCTTGCTTCTAGATTCTCTAATACAACAGTAAACGTGAGTGTGCCCAGAACAAAATAACTGTGTTTCCTAGACACACGGCCCATATCTAGTTCAACTCCGCTTCTGAAACTGAGAGAAAACACAGGACCTCTAACATCCAATGCTTTTCCCTTAAGAGCGAGGATCGTGTGAGCTAATTGAATAATGTTGCTTTGTTTGAGCTGAAAAGTGACCGCATTTACCTGAAAAGATGTCTTGCTTGTATGATGACACAGAGCCTGGAATTTAACTCCACTTCTGAAGGTAAATTCACAGCAGAGTACTCATCCATGAAACACACTCTGCTTTAGAGCAAGAAGCACGCACTTGCTTTCTACAGACTCTAATACAGCACGAAACATGAGAATGCTCTGGGCAAAAGAACTGTGGTGGCTACACACACAGACCTTATCTAGTTCTACTCTGCTTCTGAAGAGATACAAACCACAGGTCCTCTAACATCCAATGATTTTCTGTTAAGAGCGATAAACATGTGAGCATTGTGAAATATGTAGCTTCGTTTGAGATGAAAAGTGACTGCGTTTACCTGAAAAGAAGTCTTGCTTGTAGGAAGATACAGAGCTTGAAATTTAACTCAATTTCTGAAGAGAAACATAAAGCACAGTTCTCATCCATGAAACATACTGTGCTTTCGAGCAGGAAGCACGCTCTTGCTTTCCAGAATATCTAAGATAGCAAGAAACTTGAGTGTGCTCAGAATAAAAGAACTGTATTTCCTACACACACGGACCATGTCTAGTTCAACTCTGATTCTGAAACTGATACAAACCACAGGTCCCCTAACATCCAATGCTTTTCAGTTAAGAGGGAGAACCATGTGTGTTTGGTGAACAATGAACCTTCATTTGAGCTGAAAAGTGACTGCGTTTACCTGAAACGAAGTCTTGCATGTAGGAAACACAGAGCCTGGGTTTTAACGCCCTGTCTGGAGGGAAACACTAAGCACAGTTCTCGTCCGTGAAATACATTCTGCTTTAAAGCAAGAACCACGCTCTTGCTTCTACATTCTCTAATACAACAGGAAACGTGAGTGTGCTCAGAACACAATAACTATATTTCCTACACACACTGACCATATCTAGTTCAACTCTTCCTCTGAAACTGATACAAACCTCAGGTCCTCCAACATCCAATGATTATCAGTTAAGAGCGATAAAAGTGTGAGCTTTGTGAACATTGTAGCTTCATTTGAGCTGAAAAGTGACTGCGTTTACATGAAACGAAGTATTGCTTGTAGGAAGACACAGAGCCTGGGACTAAACTCCATTTCTGAAGGGAAACACACAGCACAGTTCTCATCCATGAAACATACTCTGCTTTTGAGCAAGAAGCATGCTCTTGCTTTCAGGAATCTCTAAGAGACCAGGAAATGTGAGTGTGCTCAGAACAAAAGAACTGTGTTTCCTACACACATGTATCATATTTCGTTCAACTCTGCTTCTGAAACTGATACAAACCACAGGTCCTCTAACATCCAATGGTTTTCAGTTAAGAGCGAGAAACGTGTGAGCTTCGTGAACAATGTAGCTTTTTTTGATCTGAAAAGTGACTGCATTTTCCTGAATTAAGTCTTGCTTGTAGGAAGACACAGATCCTGGGATTTAAATCTATTTCTGAAGGGGAACACAGAGCACAGTTCTCATCCATGAAACACACTCTGCATTAGAGCAAGAAGAACACTCTTGCTTTCTAGAATCTCTAATACAGCAGTAAACGTGTGTGTGCTCTGTAGAAAAGAACTGTGTTTCCTACACATACGGACCATATCGAGTTCAACTCTGCTCCTGAAACTGATACAAACCACAGGACCTCTAACATGCAATGCTTTTCAGTTGAGCGTGAGAAACATGTGAGCTTCGTAAATGATGTACCTCCATTTGAGCTGCAAAGTGACTGTGTTTACCTGAAAAAATGTCTGGCTTGTAGGAAGACAGAGAACATGGGATTTAAGTCCATTTCTGAATAGCATCATTCAGCACAGTTCCCATCCATGAAACATACTCTGCATTAGAGCATGAAGGACGCTATTGCTTTCTAGAATCTCTAATACAGCAGGAAACGTGAGTGTGCTAAGAACAAAAGTACGGTGTTTCCTACACATACGGACCATATTTAGTTCAACTCTGATTCTGAAACTGATACAAACCACAGGTCCTCTCACATCCAAAGCTTTTCACTCTAGCGCGACAAACGTGTGAGTTTCGTGAACGATGTAGCTTCCTTTGAGCTGAAAAGGGACTGCGTTTACATGAAACGAAGTCTTGCTTGTAGGAAGACACAGAGCCTGGGATTTAAAACCAGTTCTGAAGGGCAACACTCAGCACAGTTCCCATCCATCAAACACACTGTCCTTTAGCGCAAGAAGGATGCTCTTGCTTTCTAGAGTCTGTAATACAGCAGGAAACATGAGTGTGATCATAACCAAAGTAATGTGTTTCCTACACATATGGACCATAGCGAGCTTAACTGTGCTTCTGGAACTGATACAAACCACAGATCCTCTAACATCCAATGCTTCTCAGTAAATAGCGAAAACTTGTGAGCTGTGTGAACGATTTAGCTTCCTTTGAGCCGAAAAGGGACTGTGTTAACTTGAAACAATGTCTTGCTTGTAAGAAGACACAGAACCTGGGATTTAACTCCATTTCTGAAGGGAAACAAACTACACAGTTCTCATCCATGAAAGACACTCTGCTTTAGAGCAAGAAGCATGCTCTTGCTTTGTAGAGTCTCTATTACAGCAGGAAACGTGAGTGTGCTCAGAACAGAAGAACTGTGTTTCCTACGCATATGGACCACTTCTACTTCAACTCTGCTTTTGAAACTGATACAAACCACCAGTGCTCTAACATCCAATGCTTTTCAAGTTAAGAGCGAGAAACCTGTGAGCTTCGTGAACGTTGTCCTTTTTTTTTGAGCTCAAAAGTGACTGTGTATACCTGAAACGAAGTCTTGCTTGTAAGAAGACACAGAGCCTGGGATTTAACTCCATTTCTGAAGGAAAACACACAGAACAGTTCCCATCCATGAAACACACTCTGCTTTAGAGAAAGAAGCACGCTCTTGCTTTCGAGAGTCTCGATTACAGCAGGAAACCTGTGTTTGCTCAAACCAAAAGAACCGTGTTTACTAACCATATGGAACACATCTAGTTCAACTCTGCTTCTGAAACTGATACAAACCACAGGTCCTCTAACATGCAATGCTTTTCAGTTAAGAGCGAAAAACGTGTGAGCATCGTGAACGAAGTAGCCTCCTTTGAGCTGAAAAGGGACTGCCTTTACCAGAAACGAAGTGTTGCTTGTAGGAAGACACAGACCCTGGGACTTGTCTCAATTTCTGAAGTGAAACAAACTAAACAGTTCCCATCTAGGAAACACACTCTGCTTTAGAGCGAGAAGCACGCTGTTGCTTCTAGAATCTCTAATACAGCAGGAAAAGTGAGTGTGCTCAGAACCAAAGAACGGTCTTATCCTACACATACGGACCATATTTAGTTCAACTCAGCTTATGAAACTGACACAAACCACAGGTCCTCTAACATCCAAAGCTTTTCACTTAAGCGCAACAATCGTGTAAGCTTCGTGAAAGATGTAGCTTCATTTGAGCTGAAAAGGGAATGCGTTTACCTGAAATGAAGTGTTGCCTGTAGGAAGACACAGAGCCTGGGACTTAACTCTATTTGTGTAGTGAAACAAACTGCACAGTTCCCATCCAAGAAACACACTCTGCTTTATAGCGAGAAGCACGCTGTTGCTTTCTAGAGTCTGTAATACAGTAGGAACGTGAGTGTGATCATAACCAACGGACTGTGTTTCCTACACATACGGACCATATCGAGTTCAACTCTGCTCCTGAAACTGATACAAAACACAGGACCTCTAACATCCAATGCTTTTCAGTTAAGCACGAGAAACGTGTGAGCATTGTAAATGATGTAGCTCCGTTTGAACTGAAAAGTGACTGTGTTTACCTGAAACGATGACTTGCTTGTAGGAAGACAGAGAACAAGGGATTTAAGTCCATTTCTGAAGAGCATCATTCAGCACAGTTCCCATCCTCGAAACACACTCTGCTTTAGAGCATGAAGGACGCTATTGCTTTCTAGAATCTCTAATACAGCAGGAAACGTGAGTGTGCTAAGAACAAAAGAACGGTGTTTCCTACACATACGGACCATATTTAGTTCAACTCTGCTTCTGAAACTGATACAAACCACAGGTCCTCTCACATCCAAAGCTTTTCACTCTAGCGCGACAAACGTGTGAGTTTCGTGAACGATGTAGCTTAATTGAGCTGAAAAGGGACTGTGTTTACATGAAACGAAGTCTTGCTTGTAGGAAGACACAGAGCCTGGGATTTAAAACCAGTTCTGAAGGGAAACAAACTGCACAGTTCTCATCCATGAAAGACACTCTGCTTTAGAGCAAGAAGCATGCTCTTGCTTTCTAGAGTCTCTAATACAGCAGGAAACGTGAGTGTGCTCAGACCAAAAGAACTGTGTTTCCTACGCATATGGACCACATCTAGTTCAACTCTGCTTTTGAAACTGATACAAACCACCAGTGCTCTAACATCCAATGCTTTTCAGTTAAGAGCGAGAAACCTGTGAGCTTCGTAACGTTGTCCTTTTTTTTGAGCTGAAATGTGACTGCGTTTACCTGAAACGAAGTCTTGCTTGTAGGAAGATGCAGAGCTTGAGATTTCACTCAATTTCTGAAGGGAAACACAAAGCAGAGCTCTCATCCATGAAACACACTGTGCTTTTGAGCCAGAAGCACTCTCTTGCATTCTAGAATCTCTATTACAGTAGGAAATGTGAGTGTGCACTGTAAAAAGAACTGTGTTTCCTACACACGGACCATATCTAGTATAACTCTGCTTCAGAAACTGATACAAACCACAGGTTCTCTAACATCTAACGCTTTTCAATTAAGAGCGAGAAACGTGAGCTTCGTGAAATACATAGCTTCCTTTGAGATGAAAAGTGACTGAGTTTACCTGAAAAGAGGTCTTGCTTGTAGGAAAACACAGAGGCTTGGATTTAACTCCATGTCTGAAGGGAAACACACAACACAGTTCTCATCCTGAAATACAATCTGCTTCAGCAGAAGAACCACGCTCTTGCTTTCTAGAGTCTCTAAGACAGCAAGACACATGAGTATGCTCAGAACAAAAGAACTGTGTTTCCTACACTCATGGATCATATCTAGTTCAACATTGCTTCTGGAACTGATAAAAAACACAGGTCCTCTTACATCCAATGATTTTCATTTAAGAGCGAGAAACGTGTAACCTTCATGTACGATGTAGCTTTGGTTGAGCTAAAAAAGTGACTGCGTTTCCTGAGATGAAGTCTTGATTGTAGGAAGACACAGAGCATGGGATTTACCTCCATTTCGGAAGGGAAACACACAGAACAGTTTTCATCCATGATACACACTCTGCTTTAGAGCAAGAAGCACACACTTGCTTTCTACCTTCTCTAATACAGCAGGAAACATGAGTTTGCTCTGAACAAAAGTACTATTTCCTACACACACGGACCATATCTAGTTCAACTCTGTTTCTGAAACTGATACAAACCACAGGTCCTCTAACATCCAATGTTTTTCATTTAAGAGCGAGAAACGTGTGAGCTTCGTGAACAATGTTGCTTCATTTCAGCTGAAAAGTGACTGCGTTTACCTGAAGCAAAATCTTGCTTTTATGAAGACACAGAGCCAGGGATTTAACTCAACTTCTCAAGGTAAAAACACAGCACAGTTCTCATCCATGAAACACACTCTGCTTTAGAGAAAGAAGCACACACTTGCATTCTATAATCTCTAATACAGCAGTAAACGTGTGTGTGCTCTGTAGAAAAGAACTGTGTTTCCTACACACAAGCACCATATCTAGTTCAACTCTACTTCTGGAACTGATAAAAAACACAGGTCCTCTAAAATCCAATGATTTTCAGTTAAGAGCGAGAAACGTGTGAGCTTCGTGTACGAAGTAGCTACGTTTGAGCTGCAAAGGGATCCGTTTACCTGAAATGAAGTCTTGCTTGTAGGAAGACACAGAGCCTGGGATTTAACTCCACTTCTGAAGGTAAACACACAGCACAGTTCTCATCCATGAAACACACTCTGCTTTAGAGCAAGAAGCACACACTTGCATTCTAGAATCTCTAATAGAGCAGGAAATGTGAACAAAAGAACTGTGTTTCCTACACACATGGCCCATATCTAGTTCAACTCAGCTTCTGAAACTGATACAAACCACAGGTCCTCTAACATCCAATGCTTTTCAGTTAAGAGCGAGAAACATGTGAGCTTCGTGAACGATGTAGATTTTTTTGATCTGAAAAGTGTCTGCGTTTACCTGAAAAGAAGACTTGCTTGTAGGAAGACACAGATCCTGGGATTTAAATCCATTTCTGAAGGGGAACACAAAGCACAGTTCTCATCCATGAAACACACTCTGCATTAGAGCAAGAAGCACACTCTTGCTTTCTAGAATCTCTAATACAGCAGTAAACGTGTGTGCTCTGTAGAAAAGAACTGTGTTTCCTACACACACGGACCATATCTAGTTCAACTCTACTTCTGGAAGTGATAAAAAACACAGGTCCTCTAAAATCCAATGATTTTCAGTTAAGAGCGAGAAACGTGTGAGCTTCGTGTACGATGTAGCTATGTTTGAGCTGCAAAGGGACCCGTTTACCTGAAATGAAGTCTTGCTTGTAGGAAGACACAGAGCCTGGGATTTAACTCCACTTCTGAAGGTAAACACACAGCACAGTTCTCATCCATGAAAAACACTCTGCTTTAGAGCAAGAAGCACACTCTTGCATTCTAGAATCTCTATTACAGTAGGAAATGTGAGTGTGCACTGTAAAAAGAACTGTGTTTCCTACACACGGACCATATCTAGTATAACTCTGCTTCTGAAACTGATACAAACCACAGGTTCTCTAACATCTAATGCTTTTCAATTAAGAGCGAGAAACTTGAGCATCGTGAAATACGTTGCTTCCTTTGAGCTGAAAAGTGACTGCGTTTACCTGAAAAGAGGTCTTGCTTGTATGAAGACACAGAGCCTGGGATTTAACTCCATTTCTGAAGATAAACAACAGCATAGTTCCTATCCATGAAACACACTCTGCTTTAGAGCAAGAAGCGCACTCTTGCATTCTAGAATCTGTAATAGAGCAGGAAATGTGAGTGTGCTGTGAACAAAAGAACTGTGTTTCCTACACACACGGCCCATATCTAGTTCAACCCTGCTTCGGAAACTGATAAAAAAAACACAGGAACTCTAATATCCAATGCTTTTCAATATGAGCGAGAACTGTTTGTGCTTTGTGAACGATGTAGCTTTGTTTGGCTGAAAAGTGACTGCGATTACATGAAAAGAAGTCTTGCTGGTAGGAAGGCACAGGGCTTGGGATTTGACCCAGTTTCTCAAGGGAAAAACACAGCACAGTTCTCATCCATGAAACACACTGTGCTTTAGAACAAGACGCACGTTCTTGCTTCTAGATTCTCTAATACAACAGTAAACGTGAGTGCGCTCAGAACAAAATAACTGTGTTTCCTACAAACACGGCCCATATCTAATTTAACTCTGCTTCTGAAACTGATTCAAAACAAAGGACCTCTAACATCCAATGCTTTTCAATTAAGTGCGAGAACCGTGTGTGCTTGGTGAACAATGAACCTTCATTTGAGCTGAAAAGTGACTGCGTTTATCTGAAAAGAAGTCTTGCTTGTAGGAAGACACAGAGGCTTGGATTTACTCCATGTCAGAAGGGAAACACACACCACAGTTCTCATCCTGAAATACAATCTGCTTCAGAGGAAGAACCATGCTCTTTTTTTGTAGAGTCTCTAAGACAGCAAGACACGTGAGTATGCTCAGAACCAAAGAACTGTGTTTCCTACACTCATGGATCATATCTAGTTCAACTCTGCGTCTGCAACTGATAAAAAACACAGGTCCTCTAACATCCAATGATTTTCAGTTAGGAGCGAGAAACGTGTGAGCTTCGTGTACGATCTAGCATTGGTTGAGCTAAAAAAGTGACTGCATTTACCTGAAACGAAGTCTTGATTGTAGGAAGACACAGAGGCTTGGATTTAACTCCATGTCTGAAGGGAAACACACAACACAGTTCTCATCCTGAAATACAATCTGCTTCAGCAGAAGAACCATGCTCTTGCGTTCTAGAGTCTCTAAGACAGCAAGACACATGAGTATGCTCAGAACAAAAGAACTGTGTTTCCTACACTCATGGATCATATCTAGTTCAACTTTGCTTCTGGAACTGATAAAAAACACAGGTCCTCTTACATCCTATGATTTTCACTTAAGAGCGAGAAACGTGTAACCTTCATGTACGATGTAGCTTTGGTTGAGCTAAAAACGTGACTGCGTTTCCTGAAATGAAGTCTTGATTGTAGGAAGACACAGAGCATGGGATTTACCTCCATTTCGGAAGGGAAACACACAGAACAGTTCTCATCCATGATACACACTCTGCTTTAGAGCAAGAAGCACACACTTGCTTTCTACCCTCTCTAATACAGCAGGAAACATGAGTTTGCTCTGAACAAAAGAACTGTTTCCTACACACACGGACCATATCTAGTTCAACTCTGTTTCTGAAACTGATACAAACCACAGGTCCTCTAACATCCAATGTTTTTCATTTAAGAGCGAGAAACGTGTGAGCTTCGTGAACAATGTTGCTTCATTTCAGCTGAAAAGTGACTGCGTTTACCTGAAGCGAAATCTTGCTTTTAGGAAGACACAGAGCCAGGGATTTAACTCCACTTCTCAAGGTAAACACACAGCACAGTTCTCATCCATGAAACACACTCTGCTTTAGAGCAAGAAGCACACACTTGCATTCTAGAATCTCTAATAGAGCAGGAAATGTGAACAAAAGAACTGTGTTTCCTACACATACGGCCCATATCTAGTTCAACTCTGCTTCTGAAACTGATACAAACCACAGGTCCTCTAACATCCATTGCTTTTCAGTTAAGAGCGAGAAACGTGTGAGCTTCGTGAACGATGTAGCTTTTTTTCATCTGAAAAGTGTCTGCGTTTACCTGAAAAGAAGACTTGCTTGTAGGAAGACACAGATCCTGGGATTTAAATCCATTTCTGAAGGGGAAAACAAAGCACAGTTCTAATCCATGAAACACACTCTGCATTAGAGCAAGAAGCACACTCTTGCTTTCTAGAATCTCTAATACAGCAGTAAACGTGTGTGTGCTCTGTAGAAAAGAACTGTGTTTCCTACACACACGGACCATATCTAGTTCAACTCTACTTCTGGAACTGATAAAAAACACAGGTCCTCTAAAATCCAATGATTTTCAGTTAAGAGCGAGAAACGTGTGAGCTTCGTGTACGATGTAGCTACCTTTGAGCTGCAAAGGGACCCGTTTACCTGAAATGAAATGTTGCTTGAAGGAAGATCCAGAGCCTGGGATTAAACTTTACTTCTGAAGGGAAACACACAGCACAGTTCTCATCCATGAAACACACTCTGCTTTAGAGCAAGACGTGCCTTCTTGCTTCTTGATTCTCTAATACAACAATAAACGTGAGTGCGCTCAGAACCAAATAACTGTGTTTCCTACAAACACGGCCCATATGTAGTTCAACTCTGCTTCTGATACTGATACAAAACACAGGACCTCTAACATCCAATGCTTTTCAGTTAAGAGCAAGAACCGTGTGTTCTTGGTGAACAGTGTAACTTCATTTGAGCTGAAAAGTGACTGTGTTTAACTGAAACGAAGTCTTGCTTGTAGGAAGACACAGAGCCTGGGATTTAACTCCATGTCTGAAGGGAAACACACAGCATAATTCTCATCCAGGAAACACACTCTGCTTTAGAGCAACAACCACGATCTTGCTTTCTAGAGTCTCTAAGACAGCAAGAAAAGTGAGTGTGCTCAGAACAAAATAACTGTTTTTGCTACACACATGGATCATATCTAGTTAAAACTGCTTCTGAAACTGATACAAATCACAGATCCTCAAACATGCAATGTTTTTCAGTTAAGAACTTGAAACGTGTGAGCTTCGTGAACAATGTTGCTCTGTATGAGCTGAAAAGTGACTGCGTTTTCCTGAAGCAAATTCTTGCTCGTAGTAAGACACAGAGCATGGGATTTAACTCCACTTCTGAAGGTATACACACAGCACAGTTCTCATCCATGAAACACACTCTGCTTTAGAGCAAGAAGCAAGCTCTTGCTTTCTAGAATCTCTAAGACAACAACAAACATGAGTGTGCTCAGAACAAAAGAACTGTGTTTCTTACACACGGATCATATCTAGTTCAACTCTGCTTCTGAAACTGATACAAGCCACCGCTCCTCTAACATCCAATGCTTTTCAGTTAAGAGCAAGAAACGTGTGACCTTCGTGTACGATGTAGCTATGTTTGAGCTGCAAAGGGACCCGTTTACCTGAAATGAAGTCTTGCTTGTAGGAAGACACAGAGCCTGGGATTTAACTCCACTTCTGAAGGCAAACACACAGCACAGTTCTCATCCATGAAAAACACTCTGCTTTAGAGCAAGAAGCATACTCTTGCATTCTAGAATCTCTATTACAGAAGGAAATGTGAGTGTGCACTGTAAAAAGAACTGTGTTTCCTACACACGGACCATATCTAGTATAACTCTGCTTCTGAAACTGATACAAACCACAGGTTCTCTAACATCTAATGCTTTTCAATTAAGAGCGAGAAACTTGAGCGTAGTGAAATACGTTGCTTCCTTTGAGCTGAAAAGTGACTGCGTTTACCTGAAAAGAGGTCTTGCTTGTATGAAGACACAGAGCCTGGGATTTAACTCCATTTCTGAAGATAAACAACAGCATAGTTCCTATCCATGAAACACACTCTGCTTTAGAGCAAGAAGCGCACTCTTGTATTCTAGAATCTGTAATAGAGCAGGAAATGTGAGTGTGCTGTGAACAAAAGAACTGTGTTTCCTACACACACGGCCCATATCTAGTTCAACCCTGCCTCGGAAACTGATAATAAAAACACAGGAACTCTAATATCCAATGCTTTTCAATATGAGCGAGAACTGTTTGTGCTTTGTGAACGATGTAGCTTTGTTTGGCTGAAAAGTGACTGCGATTACATGAAAAGAAGTCTTGCTGGTAGGAAGGCACAGGGCTTGGGATTTGACCCAGTTTCTCAAGGGAAAAACACAGCACAGTTCTCATCCATGAAACACACTGTGCTTTAGAACAAGACGCACGTTCTTGCTTCTAGATTCTCTAATACAACAGTAAACGTGAGTGCGCTCAGAACAAAATAACTGTGTTTCCTACAAACACGGCCCATATCTAATTTAACTCTGCTTCTGAAACTGATTCAAAACAAAGGACCTCTAACATCCAATGCTTTTCAATTAAGTGCGAGAACCGTGTGTGCTTGGTGAACAATGAACCTTCATTTGAGCTGAAAAGTGACTGCGTTTATCTGAAAAGAAGTCTTGCTTGTAGGAAGACACAGAGGCTTGGATTTACTCCATGTCAGAAGGGAAACACACACCACAGTTCTCATCCTGAAATACAATCTGCTTCAGAGGAAGAACCATGCTCTTTTTTTGTAGAGTCTCTAAGACAGCAAGACACGTGAGTATGCTCAGAACCAAAGAACTGTGTTTCCTACACTCATGGATCATATCTAGTTCAACTCTGCGTCTGCAACTGATAAAAAACACAGGTCCTCTAACATCCAATGATTTTCAGTTAGGAGCGAGAAACGTGTGAGCTTCGTGTACGATCTAGCATTGGTTGAGCTAAAAAAGTGACTGCATTTACCTGAAACGAAGTCTTGATTGTAGGAAGACACAGAGGCTTGGATTTAACTCCATGTCTGAAGGGAAACACACAACACAGTTCTCATCCTGAAATACAATCTGCTTCAGCAGAAGAACAATGCTCTTGCGTTCTAGAGTCTCTAAGACAGCAAGACACATGAGTATGCTCAGAACAAAAGAACTGTGTTTCCTACACTCATGGATCATATCTAGTTCAACTTTGCTTCTGGAACTGATAAAAAACACAGGTCCTCTTACATCCTATGATTTTCACTTAAGAGCGAGAAACGTGTAACCTTCATGTACGATGTAGCTTTGGTTGAGCTAAAAACGTGACTGCGTTTCCTGAAATGAAGTCTTGATTGTAGGAAGACACAGAGCATGGGATTTACCTCCATTTCGGAAGGGAAACACACAGAACAGTTCTCATCCATGATACACACTCTGCTTTAGAGCAAGAAGCACACACTTGCTTTCTACCCTCTCTAATACAGCAGGAAACATGAGTTTGCTCTGAACAAAAGAACTGTTTCCTACACACACGGACCATATCTAGTTCAACTCTGTTTCTGAAACTGATACAAACCACAGGTCCTCTAACATCCAATGTTTTTCATTTAAGAGCGAGAAACGTGTGAGCTTCGTGAACAATGTTGCTTCATTTCAGCTGAAAAGTGACTGCGTTTACCTGAAGCGAAATCTTGCTTTTAGGAAGACACAGAGCCAGGGATTTAACTCCACTTCTCAAGGTAAACACACAGCACAGTTCTCATCCATGAAACACACTCTGCTTTAGAGCAAGAAGCACACACTTGCATTCTAGAATCTCTAATAGAGCAGTAAATGTGAACAAAAGAACTGTGTTTCCTACACTCATGCATCTTATCTAGTTCAACTCTGCTTCTCAAACTGATACAAACCACGGGTCCTCTAACATCCAATGCTTTTCAGTTATGAGCGATAAACGTGTGAGCCTCGTGAACGAATTAGTTTCATTTGAGCTGAAAAATGACTGTGTTTACCTGAAATGATGTCTTGCTCGTAGGAAGACACAGAGCCTGGGATTAATCTCCATTTATGAAGGGAAACACACAGCACAGTTCTCATCCATGAAACACACTCTGCTTTAGAACAAGAAGCCCGCTCTTGCTTTCTAGAGTCTCTAAGAGAGGAGGAAACGTGAGTGTGCTCAGAACAAAAGAACTATGTTTCCTACACTTATGGATCATATCTAGCTTTGGTTGAGCTAAAAAAGTGACTGCGTTTACCTGAAAACATGTCTTGCTTGTAGGAAGACACAGAGCCTGGGATTTAACTCCATTTCTGAAGATAAACAACAGCATACTTCCTATCCATGAAACACACTCTGCTTTAGACCAAGAAGCAAACTCTTGAATTCTAGAATCTCTAATAGAGCAGGAAATGTGAGTGTGCTGTGAACAAAAGAACTGTGTTTCCTATACACACGGCCCATATCTAGTTCACCTCTGCTTCGGAAACTAATACAAAACACAGGAACTCTAACATCCAATGCTTTTCAATAAGAGCGAGAACTGTTTGTGCTTTGTGAATGATGTAGCTTTGTTTGAGCTGAAAAGTGATTTCGATTACATGAAAAGAAGTCTTGCTGGTAAGAAGACAAAGGGCTTGGAATTTGACCCAGTTTCTCAAGGGAAAAAACACAGCACAGTTCTCATCCATGAAACACACTGTGCTTTAGAACAAGAAGCACACACTTGCTTTCTACAGTCTCTAATACAGCAAGAAACATGAGTTTGCTCTGAACACAAGAACTGTGTTTCCTACACACAAGGACCATATCTAGTTCAATTCTGTTTCTGAAATGATACAAACCACAGGTCCTCTAACATCCAATGCTTTTCAGTTAAGATCGAGAAACGTGTGAGCTTCGTGAACAATGTTGCTTCATTTGAGCTGAAAAGTGATTGCGTTTACCTGAAGCGAAGTCTTGCTTGTAGGAAGACACAGAGCCTGGGATTTAACTCCATTTCTCAAGGTAAACACACAGCACAGTTCTCATCAATGAAACACACTCTGCTTTAGAGCAAGAAGCACACTCTTGCTTTCTAGAATATCTGAAATAGGAAGAAATGTGAGTGTGCTCTGAACGAATGAACTGTGTTTCCTACACACACGGACCATATCTAGTCCAACTCTGCTTCTCAAACTGATACAAACCTCAGGTCCTCTAACATCCAATGATCTTCAGTTCAGAGCGATAAACGTGTGAGCTTTGGGAACAATGTAGCTTCTTTGAGATGAAAATTGACTGCGTTTACATAAAACGAAGTATGGCTTGTTGGAAGACACACAGCCTGGGATTAAACTCCTTTTCTGAAGGGAAACACACAGCAGAGTTCTCATCCATGAAACATACTCTGTTTTCTAGCAAGAAGCATGCTCTTGCTTTCTAGAGTCTCTAAGAGACCAGGAAATGTGAGTGTGCTCAGAACAAAAGAACTTTGTTTCCTACACACATGGACCATATCTAGTTCAACTCTGCTTCTGAAACTGATACAAACCACAGGTCCTCTAACATCCAATGATTTTCTGTTAAGAGTGAGAAACGTTTGAGCTTCGTGTACGATGTAGATTTGTTTGAACTGAAAAGTGACGCGTTTACCTGAAAAGAACTCTTGCTTGTAGGGAGACACAGTGCCTGTGATTTAACTCCACTTCTAAAGGTAAATACACAGCACAGTTCTCATCCATGAAACACACTCTGTTTTAGAGCAAGAAGCACACTATTGCATTCTACAATCTCTAAAACAGCAGGAAATGTGAGTGTTCTCTGTAAAAAGAACTCTTTTACCTACACACACGGATCATATCTAGGTCAACTCTGCTTCTGAAACTGATACAAACCACAGGTTATCTAACATTAATGCTTTTCAGTTTAGAGCGAGAAACATGTGAGCTTCGTGAAATATGTAGCTTCCTTTGAGCTGAAATGTGACTGCGTTGAACTGAAAAGTCGTCTTGCTTGTAGGAAGACACAGTGCCTGGGATTTAACTCCATTTCTGGAGATAAACCACAGCATAGTTCCTATCAAAAAACACACTCTGCTTTAGAGCAAGAAGCACACTCTTGCATTCTAGAATCTCTAATAGAGTAGGAAATGTGAGTGTGCTGTGAACAAAAGAACTGTGTTTCCTACACACACGGCCCATATCTAGTTCAACTCTACTTCGGGAACTGATACAAACGACAGGTCCTCTAACATCCAATGCTTTTCAGTTAAGAACGAGAAACGTGTGAGCTTCTTGAAAAATGTTGCTTCGTTTGAACTGAAAAGTGACTGTGTTTACCTGAAGCGAAGTCTTGCTTGTAGGAAGACACAGAGCCTGGGATTTAACTCCACTTCTCAAGGTAAACACACAGCACAATTCTCATCCATGAAACACACTCTGCTTTAGAGCAAGAAGCACACTCTTGCTTTTTTAGAATATCTAAAATAGCAAGAAACATGAGTGTGCTCTGAACCAATGAACTGTGTTTCCTACACACACGGCCCATATCTAGTTCAACTCTGCTTTGGAAACTGATAAAAAAACACAGGAACTCTAACATCCAATGCTTTTCAATAAGAGCGAGAACTGCTTGTGCTTTGTGAACGATGTAGCTTTGTTTGAGCTGAAAAGTGACTGCGATTACATGAAAAGAAGTCTTGCTGGTAGGAAGACACAGGGCTTGGGATTTGACCCAGGTTTTCAAGGGAAAAACACAGCACAGTTCTCATCCATGAAACACACTGTGCTTTAGAACAAGACGCACGGTCTTGCTTCTAGTTTCTCTAATGCAACAGTAAACGTGCGTGCCTTCAGAAAAAAATAACTGTGTTTCCTAGACACACGTCCCATATCTAGTTCAACTCTGCTTCTGAAACTGATACAAAACACAGGACCTCTAACATACAATGCTTTTCAGTTAAGAGCGAGTAACGTGTGTGCTTGGTGAACAATGAACATTCATTAAGGCTGAAAACTGACTGTGTTCACCTGAAACGAAGTCTTCCTTGTAGGAAGACACAGAGCCTGGGATTTAACTCCACTTCTCAAGGGAAACACACAGCACAGTTCTGATCCATGAAACACACTCTGCTTTAGAACAAGAAGCCTGCTCTTGCTTCTACACTCTCTAAAACTACAGGAAACGTGAGTGTGCTCAGAAAGCAATAACTGTATTTCCTACAAACACGGACCATATCTAGTTTAACTCTTCCTCTGAAACTGACACAAACCTCAGGTCCTTTAACATCCAATGATCTTCAGTTAAGAGTAATCAACGTGTGAGCTGTGGGAACAATGTAGCTTCTTTGAGCTGAAAAGTGACTGTGTTCACCTGAAATGAAGTCTTCCTTGTAGGAAGACACAGAGCCTGGGATTAATCTCCATTTCTGAAGGGAAACACACAGCACAGTTCTCATCCATGAAACACACTCTGCTTTAGAGCAAGAACCACGCTCTTGCTTTCTAGAGTGTCTAAGAGAGGAGGAAACGTGTGTTTGCTCAGAACAAAAGAACTGTGTTTCCTACACAAATGGATCATATCTTGTTCAACTCTTCTTCTGTAACTGATAAAAAACACAGGTCCTCTAAATTCCAACGATTTTCAGTTAAGAGCGAGAAACGTGTGAGCTTCGTGTACGATGTAGCTTTGGTTGAGCTAAAAAAAGTGACTGCGTTTACCTGAAACGAAGTCTTGATTGTAGGAAGACACCGAGCATGGGATTTACCTCCATTTCTGAAGGGAAACACACAGCACAGTTCTCATCCATGAAACACACTCTGCTTTAGAGCAAGAAGCACACTCTTTCATTCTAGAATCTCTAAACAGCAGGAAATGTGAGTGTGCTCTGTAAACAGAACTGTGTTTCCTACACACGGACCATTTCTAGTTCAACACTGCTTCTGAAACTGATACAAACCACAGGTTCTCTAACATCTAATGATTATCAGTTAAGTGCGAGAAACATGTGAGCTTCGTGAAATATGTAGCTTCCTTTGAACTGAAAATTGACTGCGTTTACCTGAAAAGAGGTCTTGCTTGTAGGAAGACACAGAGCCTGGGATTTAATGCCATTTCTGAAGGGAAACACACAGCACAGTTCTCATCCATGAAACACACTCTGCTTTAGAACAAGAAGCCCGCTCTTGCTTCTAGACTCTCTAAAACAACAGGAAACGTGAGTGTGCTCAGAACACAATAACTGTATTTCATACAAACACGGACCATATCTAGTCCAACTCTTCCTCTGAAACTGATACAAACCTCAGGTCCTCTAACATCCAATGATCTTCAGTTAAGAGCGATAAACGTGTGAGCTTTGGGAATAATGTAGCTTCTTTGAGCTGAAAAGTGACTGCGTTTACATAAAACGAAGTATTGCTTGTAGGAAGACACAGAGCCTGGGATTAAACTCCATTTCTGAAGGGAAACACACAGCAAAGTTCTCATCCAGGAAACATACTCTGCTTTCTAGCAAGAAGCATGCTCTTGCTTTCTAGAGTCTCTAAGAGACCAGGAAATGTGAGTGTGCTCAGAACAAAAGAACTGTGTTTCCTACACACACGGACCATATCTAGTTCAACTCTGCTTCTGAAACTGATACAAACCACAGGTTCTCTAACATCCAATGATTTTCTGTTAAGAGTGAGAAACTTTTGAGCTTCGTGTACGATGTAGCTTCGTTTGTGCTGAACATTGACGCGTTTAAATGAAACGGACTCTTGCTTGTAGGGAGACACAGTGCTTGGGATTTAACTCCACTTCTGAAGGTAAACACACAGCACAGTTCTCATCCATGAAACACACTCTGCTTTAGAGCAAGAAGCACACTCTTGCATTCTAGAATCTCTTATACAGCAGGAAATGTGAGTGTTCTCTCTAAAAAGACCTCTGTTTCCTACACACACGGACCATATCTAGGTCAACTCTGTTTCTGAAACTGATACAAACCACAGGTTCTCTAACATTTAATGCTTTTCAGTGTAGAGCGAGAAACATGTGAGCTTCGTGAAATATGTAGCTTCCTTTGAGTTGAAATGTGACTGCGTTTACCTGAAAAGAGGTCTTGCTTGTAGGAAGACACAGAGGCTGTTATTTAACTCAATTTCTGGAGATAAAAAACAGCATAATTCCTATCCATGAAACACACACTGCTTTAGAGCAAGAAGCACACTCTTGCATTCTTGAGTCTTTAATACAGCAGTAAACGTGTGTGTGCTCTGTAGAAAAGAACTGTGTTTCCTACACACACGGACCATATCTATTTCAACTCTGCTCCTGAAACTGATACAAACCACAGGTCCCCTAACATCCAATGATTTTCTGTTAAGAGTGAGAAACGTTTGAGCTTCATGTACGACGTAGCTTCGTTTGAGCTGAAAAGTGATGCGTTTACCTGAAACGAACTCTTGCTTGTAGGGAGACACAGTGCCTGGGATTTAACTCCATTTCTGGAGATTAACCACAGCATAGTTCCTATCCAGAAAACACACTCTGCTTTAGAGCAAGAAGCACACTCTTGCATTCTAGAATCTCTAATAGAGCAGTTTCTCAAGGGAAAAACACAGCACAGTTCTCATCCATGAAACACACTGTGCTTTACAACAAGACACACGGTCTTACTTCTAGATTCTCTAATACAACAGTAAAGGTGGGTGCCCTCAGAAAAAAATAACTGTGTTTCCTAGACACACAGCCCATACCTAGTTCAACTCTGCTTCTGGAACTGATACAAAACACAGGACCTCTAACATCCAATGCTTTTCAGTTAAGAGCGAGAAACATGTGTGCTTGGTGAACAATGAACATTCATTAGAGCTGAAAACTGACTGCGTTCACCTGGGTGCTCAAAACAAAAGAACAGTGTTTCCTACCAATATGGAACACATCTAGTTCAACTCTGCTTCTGAAACTGATAGAAACCACAGATCATCTAACATACAATGCTTCTCAGTTAAGAGCTAAAACTTGTGAGCTGTGTGAACGATGTAGCTTCTTTTGAGCTGAAAATCGACTGTGTTAACCTGAAACGAAGTCTTGCTTGTAGGAAGACACAGAGCCTGGGATTTAACTCCATTTCTGAAGGGAAACAAACTGCAAAGTTCTCATCCCTGAAAGACACTCTGCTTTAGAGCAAGAAGCATGCTCTTGATTTCTAGAATGTCTAATAGAGCAGGAAACATGAGTGTGCTCAGAACACGAGAACAGTGTTTCCTACACATACGGACCATATTTTGTTCAACTCAGCTTCTGAAACTGATACAAACCACAGTACCTCTAACATCCAATGCCTTTCAGTCAAGCGCGATAAACGTGTGAGCTTCGTGAACGATGTAGCTTCGTTTGTGCTGAATAGGGACTGCGTATACCTGCAAAGATGTCTTGCTTGTAGGAAGACAATGAGTATGGGATTTAACGTCATTTCTGAAGAGCAGCATTCAGCACAGTTCCCATCCATGAAACACACTCTGCTTTAGAGCAACAAGCACGCTCTTTCTTTCTACCGTCTCAGATACAGCATGAAACGTATGTGTGCTCAGAAAAAAAGAACTGTGTTTCATACCCATACGGACCATATTTATTTCAACTCAGCTTCTGAAACTGATACAAACCACAGGTCCTCTAACATCCAATGCTTTTCAGTCAAGCGCGACAAAAGTGTGAGCCTGATGAATGATGTAGCTTCCTGTGAGCTGAATAGGGACTGAGTATACCTGAAAAGAAGTCTTGCTTGGAGGAAGACACAGAGTATGGGATTTAACGCCATTTCTGAAGAGCAGCACTCAGCACAGTTCCCATCCATGAAACACACTCTGCTTTAGAGCAAGAAGCATGCTCTTGCCTTCTAGAATTTGTAATACAGCAGGAACGTGACTGTGATCATAACCAAAGGACTGTGTTTCCTACACATACGGACCATATCGAGTTCACCTCTGCTTCTGAAACTGATACAAACCAAAGGACCTCTAACTTCCAATGCTTTTCAGTTAAGCACGAGAAACCTGTGAGCTTTGTGAAGGATGTGGCTTCGTTTGAGCTGAAAAGTGTCTGCGTTTACCTGAAATTATATCTAGCTTGTAGGAAGACAGAGAACATGATATTTAAGTCCATTTCTGAAGGGTAGCATTCAGCATAGTTCCCATCCATGAAATACACTATGCTTTAGAGCATGAAGCACGCTATTGCTTTCTAGAGTCTCTAATACTGCATTAAACATGAGTGTGCTCAGAACAAAAGAACTGTGTTTCCTGTGCATATGGACCACATCTAGTTCAACTCTGCTTCGGAAACTGATACAAACCACAGATCCTGTAACATCCAATGCTTTTCAAGTTAAGAGTGAGAAACGTGTGAGCTTCATGAACGTTTTAGTTTTTTATGAGCTGAAAAGTGACTGCATTTACCTGAAACAAAGTCTTGAGTGTAGGAAGACACAGAGCCTGGGATTTAACTTCATTTCTGAAGGGAAACACACAGCACAGTTCTCAGCCATGAAACACACTCTGCTTTAGAGGAAGAAGCACGCTCTTCCTTTCTAGAGTCTCTAATACAGCAGGAAACGTGAGTGTGCTCAAAACAAAGAACAGTGTTTCCTACTCATATGGACCACATCTAGTTCAACTCTGCTTCTGAAACTGATACAAACCACAGATTCTCTAACATCCAATGCTTTTCAGTTAAGCATGAGAAACGTGTCAGCTTCGTGAAGGATGTAGCCTCCTTTGAGTTATAAAGGGGATGCGTTTACATGAAAAAAGTGTTGCTTGTAGGAAGACACAGAGTATGGGATTTAACACCATTTCTGAAGAGCAGCACTTAGCACAGTTCCCATCCATGAAACACACTCTGCTTTAGAGCAAGAAGCACGCACATGCTTTCTAGAGTCTGTAATACAGCAGGAACGTGAATGTGATGATAACCAAAGGACTGTGTTTCCTACACATACAGACCATATCGAGTTCAATTCTGCTTCTGTAACTGATATGAACCACAGGACATCTAACATTCAGTGCTTTTAGTTAAGCGCGAGAAACATGTGAGCTTTGTGAATGATGTAGCTTCCTTTGAGCCAAAAAGTGAGTGCGTTTACCTGGAACGAAGTCTTGCTTGTAGGAAGACACAGAGCCTGGGATTTAACTCCATTTCTGAAGGGAAACACACAGCACAGTTCTCAGCCATGAAACACACTCTGCTTTACAGCAAGAAGCACGCTCTTGCTTTCTAGAGTCTCTAATACAGCAGGAAATGTGAGTGTGCTCAAAACAAAAGAACGGTGTTTCCCACCCATATGGCCCACATCTAGTTCAACTCTGCTTCTCAAACTGATAGAAACCACACGTCCTCTAACATCCAATGCTTTTCAGTTAAGTGAGAGAAACGTGTGAGCTTTTTGAACGATGTAGCCTCCTTTGAACTGACAAGGGACTGTGTTTACCTGAATTAAGTCTTGCTTGTAGGAAGACACAGAGCCTAGGATTTAACTTCATTTCTGAAGTGAAACAAACTGCACAGTTCCCATTCATGAAACACACTCTGCTTTAGAGCGACAAGCACGCTCTTGCTTTCTAGAGTCTCTAATACAGCAGGAAACATGAGTGTGCTCAAAACAAAAGAACCATGTTTAATAACCATATGGACCACATCTCGTTCAAGTCTGCTTCTGAAACTGACACAAACCACAGGTACTCTAACATCCAATGCTTTTCAGTTAAGAGCGAGAAATGTGTGAGCTTTGTGAACGATGTAGCCTCCTTTGAGATGACAAGGGACTGCTTTTACCTGAATTATGTGTTGGTTGTAGGAAGACACAGAGCCTAGGATTCAACTCCATTTCTCAAGTGAAACAAACTGCACAGTTCCCATCCATGAAACACACAATGCTTTAGAGCAATAAGCACGCTCTTGCTTTCTAGAGTCTCTAATACAGCAAGAAACGTGAGTGTGCTCAGAACAAAAGAACGGTGTTTGCTATACATACAGATCATATTTAGTTCAACTCAGCTTCTGAAACTGATACAAACCACAGGTACTCTAACATCCAATGCTTTTCAGTCAATCGCGATAAACGTGTGAGCTTCGTGAACGATGCAGCTTCCTTTGAGATGAATAGGGACTGCATATACTTGAAAAGAAGTCTTGCTTGTAGGAAGACAGAGAGTATGGGATTTAATGCCATTTCTGAAGAGCAGCACTCAGCACAGTTCCCATCCATGAAACACACTCTGCCTTAGAACCAGAAGCATGCTCTTGCTTTCTAGAGTCTCTAATACAGAAGGAAACGTGACTGTGCCCAAAACAAAAGAACCGTGTTTTCTACCCATATGGACCACATCTAGTTCAACTCGGCTTCTGAAACTGATAAAAAACACAGGTCCTCTAACATCCAATGCTTTTCATGTAAGAGCGAGAAACGTGTGAGCTTCTTGAACATTGTTGCTTTGTTTGATCTGAAAAGTGACTGTGTTTACCTGAAAGGAAGTCGTGCTTGTAGGAAGACACAGAGCCTGGGATTAAACTCCATTTCTGAAGGTAAACACACAGCACAGTTCTCAACCATGAAACACACTCTGCTTTAGAGCAAGAAGCATGCTCTTGATTTCTAGAGTCTCTAATAGAGAAGGAAACGTGACTGTGCCCAAAACAGAAGAACCGTGTTTCCTACCCATATGGACCACATCTAGTTCAACTCTGCTTCTGAAACTGATACAAACCACAGGTCCTCTAATATCCAATACTTTTCAGTTATGCACGAGAAACGTTGAACTTTGTGAACGATGTTGATTCCTTTGAGCTGAAAAGGAACTGCGTTTACATGAAACGAAATGTTGCTGGTAGGAAGACACAGAGCCTGGGATTTAACTCCATTTCTGAAGGGAAACACACAGCACAGTTCTCAGCCATGAAACACACTCTGCTTTAGAGCAAGAAGCACGCACTTGCTTTCTAGAGTCTCTAATACAGCAGGAGAAGTGAGTGTGCTCAGAACAAAAGAATGGTGTTTCCTACACATACGGACCATATTTAGTTCAACTCAGCTTCTGAAACTGAAACAAACGACAGGTCCTCTAACATCCAATGCTTTTCATTCAAGCGCAATAAACGTGTGAGCTTCGTGAACCATGTAGCTTCCTTTGAGCTGAATAGGGACTGTGTATACCTGCAAAGAAGTCTTGATTGTAGGAAGATACAGAGTATGGGATTTAACTCCATTTCTGAAGGTCAACACTCAGCACAGTTCCCATCCATCAAACACACTCTGCTTTAGAGCAAGAAGCATGCTGTTGCTTTCTACAGTCTCTAATAGAGCAAGAAAACTGAGTGTGCTCAGAACAAAAGAGCGGTGTTTCCTACACATACGGACCGTATCTAGTTCAACTCTGCTTCTGAATCTTATACAGACCACAGATTCTCTAACATCCAATCCTTTTCATGTAAGAGCGAGAAACGTGTGAGCTTCTTGAACATTGTTGCTTTGTTTGTTCTGAAAAGTGACTGTGTTTACCTGAAAGGAAGTCTGGCTTGTAGGAAGACACAGAGCCTGGGATTTAACTCCATTTCTGAAGGGAATCACACAGCACAGTTCTCAACCATGAAACACAATCTGCTTTAGAGCAAGAAGCACGCTCTTGATTTCTGGAGTCTCTATTACAGAAGGAAACGTGACTGTGCCCAAAACAAAAGAACTGTGTTTCCTACCCATATGGACCACATCTAGTTCAACTCTGCTTCTGAAACTGATACAAACCACAGGTCCTCTAACATCCAATGCTTTTCATGTAAGAGCGAGAAATGTGTGAGCTTCTTGAACATTGTTGCTTTGTTTGATCTGAAACGTGACTGCGTTTACCTGAAAGGAAGTCTGGCTTGTTGGAAGACACAGAGCCTGGGATTTAACTCCATTTTTGAAGGGAAACACACAGCACAGTTCTCAACCATGAAACACACTCTGCTTTAGAGCAAGAAGCACGCTCTTGATTTCTAGAGTCTCTAATACAGAAGGAAACGTGACTGTGCCCAAAACAAAAGAACCGTGTTTCCTACCCATATGGACCACATCTAGTTCAACTCTGCTTCTGAAACTGATACAAACCACAGGTCCTCTAACATCCAATGCTTTTCATGTAAGAGTGAGAAACGTGTGAGCTTCTTGAACATTGTTGCTTTGTTTGATCTGAAAAGTGACTGCGTTTACCTGAAAGGAAGTCTTGCTTGTAGGAAGACACAGAGCCTGGGATTTAACTCCATTTCTGAAGGGAAACACACAGCACAGTTCTCAACCATGAAACACACTCTGCTTTAGAGCAAGAAGCACGCTCTTGATTTCTAGAGTCTCCAATACATAACGAAACGTGACTGTGCCGAAAACAGAAGAACCGTGTTTCCTACCCATATGGACCACATCTAGTTCAACTCTGCTTCTGAAACTGATACAAACCACAGGTCCTCTAACATCCAATGCTTTTCAGTTACACACGAGAAACGTTGAACATCGTGAACAATGTTGCTTCCTTTGAGCTGAAAAGGAACTGCATTTACATGAAACGAAATGTTGCTTGTAGGAAGACACAGAGCCTGGGATTTAACTCCATTTCTGAACGGAAACACACAGCACAGTTCTCAGCCATGAAACACACTCTGTTTTGAGCAAGAAGCACGCACTTGCTTTCTAGATTCTCTAATACAGCAGGAAACATGAGTGTGCTCAAAACAAAAGAACCATGTTTACTAATCATATGGACCACATCTAGTTCAAGTCTGCTTCTGAAACTGATACAAACCACAGGTACTCAAACATCCAATGCTTTTCAGTTAAGAGCGAGAAATGTGTGAACTTTGTGAACGATGTAGCCTCCTTTGACATGACAAGGGACTGCGTTTACCTGAATTATGTGTTGCTTGTAGGAAGACACAGAGCCTAGGGTTGAACACCATTTCTGAAGTGAAACAAACTGCACAGTTCTCAACCATGAAACACACTCTGCTTTAGAGCAATAAGCACGCTCTTGCTTTCTAGAGTCTCTAATACAGCAAGAAACGTGAGTGTGCTCAGAACAAAAGAACGGTGTTTGCTATACATACGGATCATATTTAGTTCAACTCTGCTTCTGAAACTGATACAAACCAGAGGTCCTCTAACATCCAATGCTTTTCATGTAAGAGCGAGAAACGTGTGAGCTTCTTGAACATTGTTGCTTTGTTTGATCTGAAAAGTGACTGCGTTTACCTGAAAGGAAGTCGTGCTTGTAGGAAGACACAGAGCCTGGGATTAAACTCCATTTCTGAAGGGAAACACACAGCACAGTTCTCAGCCATGAAAGACACTCTGCTTTAGAGCAAGAAGCACGCACTTGCTTTCTAGAGTCTCTAATAGAGCAGGAAACGTGACTGTGCTCAGAACAAAAGAATGGTGTTTCCTACACATACAGACCATATTTAGTTCAACTCAGCTTCTGAAACTGAAACAAACGACAGGTCCTCTAACATCCAATGCTTTTCATTCAAGCGCAATAAACGTGTGAGCTTCGTGAACCATGTAGCTTCCTTTGAGCTGAATAGGGACTGCGTATACCTGAAAGGAAGTCTTGCTTGTAGGAAGATACAGAGTATGGGATTTAACTCCATTTCTGAAGGTCAACACACAGCACAGTTCCCATCCATCAAACACACTCTGCTTTATAGCAAGAAGCATGCTGTTGCTTTCTAGAGTCTCTAATAGAGCAAGAAACCTGAGTGTACTCAGAACAAAAGAGCGTTGTTTCCTACACATACGGACTGTATCTAGTTCAACTCTGCTTCTGAAACTTATACAGACCACAGATTCTCTAATATCCAATGCTTTTCATGTAACAGCGAGAAACGTGTGAGCTTCTTGAACATTGTTGCTTTGTTTGATCTGAAAAGTGACTGCATTTACCTGAAAGGAAGTCTTGCTTGTAGGAAGACACAGAGCCTGGGATTTAACTCCATTTCTGAAGGGAAACAAACAGCACAGTTCTCAGCCATGAAACACACTCTGCATTACAGCAAGAAGCACGCTCTTGCTTTCTAGAGTCTCTAATACAGCAGGAAATGTGAGTGTGCTCAAAACAAAAGAACGGTGTTTCCCACCCATATGGCCCACATCTAGTTCAACTCTGCTTCTCAAACTGATAGAAACCACACGTCCTCTAACATCCAATGCTTTTCAGTTAAGTGAGAGAAACGTGTGAGCTTTTTGAACGATGTAGCCTCCTTTGAACTGACAAGGGACTGTGTTTACCTGAATTAAGTCTTGCTTGTAGGAAGACACAGAGCCTAGGATTTAACTTCATTTCTGAAGTGAAACAAACTGCACAGTTCCCATTCATGAAACACACTCTGCTTTAGAGCGACAAGCACGCTCTTGCTTTCTAGAGTCTCTAATACAGCAGGAAACATGAGTGTGCTCAAAACAAAAGAACCATGTTTACTAACCATAAGGACCACATCTCGTTCAAGTCTTCTTCTGAAACTGACACAAACCACAGGTACTCTAACATCCAATGCTTTTCATTTAAGAGCGAGAAATGTGTGAGCTTTGTGAACGATGTAGCCTCTTTTGAGATGACAAGGGACTGCTTTTACCTGAATTATGTGTTGCTTGTAGGAAGACACAGAGCCTAGGATTCAACTCCATTTCTCAAGTGAAACAAACTGCACAGTTCCCATCCATGAAACACACAATGCTTTAAAGCGATAAGCACGCTCTTGCTTTCTAGGATCTCTACTACAGCAAGAAACATGAGTGTGCTCAGAACAAAAGAATGGTGTTTGCTATACATATGGATCATATTTAGTTCAACTCAGCTTCTGAAACTGATACAAACCACAGGTACTCTAACACCCAATGGTTTTCAGTCAATCGCGATAAACGTGTGAGCTTCGTGAACGATGCAGCTTCCTTTGAGCTGAATAGGGCCTGCGTATACTTGAAAAGATGTCTTGCTTGTAGGAAGACAGAGAGTATGGGATTTAATTCCATTTCTGAAGAGCAGCACTCAGCACAGTTCGATCCATGAAACACACTCTGCCTTAGAACAAGAAGCACGCTCTTGCTTTCTAGAGTCTCTAATACATAAGGAAAAGTGACTGTGCCCAAAACAAAAGAACCATGTTTCCTACACATATGGACCACATCTAGTTCAACTCTGCTTCAGAAACTGTTAAAAACCACAGGTCCTCTAACTTCCAATGCTTTTCAGTTAAGAGCGAGAAACCTGTGACCTTCGTGAACGATGCAGCTTCGTTTGAGCTGGAAAGTGAATGTGTTTACCTGCAACGAAGTGTTGCTTGTAGGAAGACACAGAGCCAGGGATTTAACTCCATTTCTGAAGGGAAACACACAACACAGTTCTCATCCATTGAACACACTCTGCGTTAGAGCAAGAAGCACGCTCTTGCTCTCTAGAGTCTCTAATACTGCAGGAATCTTGAGTGTGCTCAGAAAAAAAGAACTGTGTATTCTACACATAAGGACCATATCGAGATCAACTCAGCTTCAGAAACTTTTACAAACCACAGTTCCTCTAACTTCCAATGCTTTTCAGTGAAGAGGTAGAAACGTGTGAGCTTCTGAACGATGTAGCTTCATTTGAGCTGAAAAGTGACTGCGTTTACCTGAAACGAAGTATTGCTTGTAGGAAGACACAGAGCCAGGGATTTAACTCCATTTCTGAAGGGAAACACAGAGCACATTTCTCATCCATGTAACACAACCTGATTTAGAGAAAGAAGCACGCTCTTTCTTTCTAGAGTCTCTAATACAGCAGGAAACGTGAGTGTGCTCAGAACAAAAGAACAGTGTATCCTACACATACGGACCATATGTAGTTCAACTCTGCCTCTGAAAGTGATACAAACCACATGTCCTCTAACTTTCAAATCTTTTCAGTTAAGAGGGGGAAACATGTGAGCTTGGTGAACTATGTAGCTTCGTTTGAGCTGAAAAGTGACTGTGTTTACCTGAAACGAATTCTTGCTTGTGAGAAGACACAGAGCCTGGGATTTAACTCCATTTCTTAAGGGAAACCCACAGCACAGTTCTCATCCAATGAACCCACTCTGCTTTGGAGCAAGAAGCACGATTTTGCTTTCTAGAGTCTCTAATACAGCTGTAAAAATGAGTGTGCTCCAAACAAAGAACTGTGTTTCCTACACAAACGGACAATATCTAGTTCAACTCTGCTTCTGAAACTGATACAAACCACAGGTCCTGTAAAATCCAATGCTTTTAAGTTAAGAGCGAAAAACGTGTGTGCTTCGTGAATGATTAAGCTTCATTTGAGCTGAAAAGTGACTGTGTTTACCTGAAACGAAGTCTTGCTTGTAGAAAGACACAGAGCATGGGATTTAACTCTATTTCTGAAGGGAAAAACACAGCGCTGTTATTATCCATGAAACACACTCTGCTTTAGAGAAAGAGGTGCGCTCTTTCTTTCTACATTCTCTAAGACAGTAAGAAACGTGAGTGTGCTCAGAACAAAAGGACTGTGTATCCTAATCATAAGGACCATATCGAGATCAACTCTGATCAGAAACCGTTACAACCACAACTCCTCTAACTCCCAATGCTTTTTAATTATGAGCGAGAAACATCTGACCTTCGTGAATGATGTAGCTTCCTTTGAGCTGAAAAGGGACTGCGTTTACCTGCAACGAAGTCTGGTATGGAGGAAGAAACAGAGCGAGTTATTTAAATCCATTTCTGATGGGCATCACACAGCACAGTTCTCATCCGTGGAACACACTCTGCTTTAGAGGAAGAAGCATGCTCTTGCCTTCTAGAGTCTCTAATACAGCAGGAACATGAGGGTACTCAGAACAAAAGAACTGTGTATCCTAAACATACGGACCATATCTAGTTCAACAATACTTCTGAAACTGATACAAAAAACAGGTCCTCTAATATCCAATGCTTTTAAGTTTGTAGTGAGAAACATGTGAGCATCGTGAATGATGTAGCATCATTTGAGCTGAAAAGTGACTGTGTTTACCTGAAACGAAATCTTGCTTGGAGGAAGACACAGAGCCTGGGATTTAACTACATTTCTGATGGGCAACACACAGCACAGGTCTCATCCATGGAACACACTATGGTTTAGAGCAAGGAGCACGCTCTTGCTTTCTAGAGTCTCTTATACAGCAGGAAATGTGAGTGTGCTCAGAACAAAAGAACTGTGTTTCCTACACATGGGGACCATCTCTAGGTCAACTCTACTTCTGAAACTGATACAAACCACAGGTCCTCGAACATCCAATCTTTTCAGTTAAGAGCGAGAAACATGTGTGCTTCATGAACAATGTAGCTTCGTTTGAGCAGAAAAGTGACTGCGTTTACATAAAAAGAAGTCTTGCTTGTAGAAAGACGAAGAGCATGCGGTTTAACTGTACTTCTGAAGTGAAACACACAGCACAGTTCTCATAAATGAAACACACTCTGCTTTAGAGCAAGAAGCACGCTCTTGCTCTCTAGAGTCTCTAAGACTGCAAGAAATTGAGTGTGCTCAGAACAAAAGAACTGTGTATCCTACACACACGGACCATATCTAGTTCAACTCTGTTTCTGAAACTGATATAACCACAGGTCCTCAAACACCCAATGCTTTTCATTTAAGAGGGAGAAACGAATGAGCTTCATGAACGATGTAGCTTCCTTTGAGCTGAAAAGTGACTGCATTTACCTGAAACGAAATTTTGCTTGTAGGAAGGCACAGAGCCATGGATTTAACTCCATTTCTCACGGGCCACACACAGCACAGCTCTCAACTATGAAACACACTCTGCTTTAGAGCAAGGAGCATGCTCTAGCTTTCTAGAGTCTCTAATACAGCAGGAAACATGACTGTGCTCAAAACAAAAGAACGGTGTTTCCTACCCATATGGAACACATCTAGTTCAACTCTGCTTCTGATACTGATAGAAACCACAGATCCTCTAACATCCAATGCTTCTCAGTTGAGAGCGAAAACTTGTTAGGTGTGTGAACGATGTAGCTTCTTTTGAGCTGAAAAGCGACTGTGTTAACATGAAACGAAGTCTTGCTTGTAGGAAGACAGAGAACATGGGATTTAAGTCCATTTCTGAAGAGCAGCATTCAGCACAATTCCTATCCATGAAACACATCTACTTTAGAGCAAGAAGCACGCTCTTGCATTCTAGAGTCTGTAATACAGCAGGAATGTGAGTGTGATCATAACAAAGGACTAGGTTTCCTACACATACGGGCCATATCGACTTCAACTGTGCTTCTGAAACTGACACAAACCACAGGTCCTCTAACTTCCAATGCTTTTCAGGTAAGAGTGAGACACGTGTGAGCTTCGTGAACTATGTAGCTTCCTTTAGGTTATAAAGTGACTGCGTTTACCTTAAACAAAGTCTTGCTTGTAGGAAGACACAGAGCCTGGGATTTAACGCCATTTCTGAAGGGAAACACAAATCACAGTTCTCATCCATGAAACACACTCTTCTTTAGAACAAGAAGCCCGCTCTTGCTTCTAGATTCTCTAAAACAACAGGAAACGTGAGTGTGCTCAGAACACAATAACTGTATTTCCTACAAACACGGACCATATCTAGTCCAACTCTTCCTCTGAAACTGATACAAACCTCAGGTCCTCTAACATCCAATGATCTTCAGTTAAGAGCGATAAAGGTGTGAGCTTTGGGAACAATGTAGCTTCTTTGAACTGAAAAGTGACTGCGTTTACATAAAACGAAGTATTGCTTGTAGGAAGACACAGAGCCTGGGATTAAACTCCATTTCTGATGGGAAACACACAGCACAGTTCTCATCCATGAAACATACTCTGCTTTCTAGCAAGAAGCATGCTCTTGCTTTCTAGAGTCTCTAAGAGACCAGGAAATGTGAGTGTGCTCAGAACAAAAGAACTGTGTTTCCTACACACACGGACCATATCTAGTTCAACTCTGATTCTGAAACTGATAAAAACCACTGGTCCTCTAACATCCAATGCTTTTCAAAAAGAACGAGATCTGTTTGTGCTTTGTGAACGATATAGCTTTTTTTGAGCTGAAAAGTGACTGTGTTTACATGAAAAGAAGTCTTGCTGATAGTAAGACACAGGGCTTGGGATTTGACTCAGTTTCTGAAGGGAAAAACATAGCACAGTTCTCATCCATGAAACACACTGTGCTTTAGAACAAGACGCACGGTGTTGCTTCTAGATTCTCTAATAAAACAGTAAACGTGAGTGTGCTCAGAACAAAATAACTGTATTTCCTACACACTCGGTCAATATATAGTTCAACTCTGCTTCTGAAACTGATACAAACCACACGACCTCTGACATCCAATGCTTTACAATTAAGAGCGAGAACCATGCGTGCTTGGTGAACAATGAACCTTTGTTTGAGCTGAAAAGTGACTGTGTTTACCTGAAACGAAGTGTTGCTTGTAGGAAGACACAGAGCCTGGGATTTTACTCCATGTCTGAAGGGAAACACACAGCACAGTTCTCATCCATGAAACACACTCTGCTTTAGAGCAAGAAGCACACTCTTGCATTCTGGATTCTCTAATACAGCGGTAAATGTGAGTGTGCTCTGAACAAAGAACTGTGTTTCCCACCCACTTGGACCATATCAGGTTCAACTCTGCTTCTCAAACTGATACAAACCACAGGTACTCTAACATCCAATGCTTTTCAGTTATGAGGAGAAACGTGTGAGCTTTGGGAACGAGGTAGCTTTGTTTGAGCTCCAATGTCACTGCATTTACCTGAAATCAAGTCTTGCTTGTAGGAAGACACAGAGCCTTGGATTAAACTCCACTTCTGAAGGGAAACACAGCACAGTTCTCATCCATGAAACACACTCTGCTTTAGAGCAAGAAGCACAAGCTTGCTTTCTAGAGTCTCTAATACAGCAGGAAACGTGTGTGTGCTCTGTAGAAAAGAACTGTGTTTCCTACACACACGTACCATATCTAGTTCAACTCTACTTCTGGAACTGATAAAAATCACAGGTCCTCTAACATCCAAGGCTTTTCAGTTAAGAGCCAGAAATGTGTGAGCTTCGTCTGCGATGTAGCTTTGTTTGATCTAAAAAGTGACTTCGTTTACCTAAAACGAAGTCTTGCTTGTAGGAAGACAAAGTGCCTGGGATTTATCTCCATTTCTGAAGGGAAACATACAGCACAGTTCTCATCCATAAAACACACTCTGGTTTAGAACAAGAAGCCCGCTCTTGCTTCTAGATTCTCTAATAGAACAGGAAATGTGAGTGTGCTCAGAACACAATAACTGTATTTCCTACACACACGGACCATATCTAGCTAAACTCTTCCTCTGAAACTGATACAAAATTCAGGTCCTCTAAAATGCAAAGATTTTCAGTTAAGAGCGATAAACGTGTGAGCTTTGTGAACAATGTAGATTCGTTTAAGCTGAAAAGTGACTGCGTTTACATGAAATGAAGTATTGCTTGTAGGAAGACACAGAGCCTGGGATTAAACTCCATTTCTGAAGGGAAACACACAGCACAGTTCTCATCCATGAAACATACTCTGCTTTCTAGCAAGAAGCATGCTCTTTCTTTTTAGAGTCTCTAAGAGACCAGGAAATGTGAGTGTACTCAGAACAAAAGAACTGTGTTTCCTACACACACGGACCATATCTAGTTCAACTCTGATTCTGAAACTGATACAAACCACAGGTTCTCTAACATTTAATGCTTTTCAGTTTAGAGCAAGAAACATGTGAGCTTCGTGAAATATGTAGCTTCCTTTGAGCTGAAATGTGACTGTGTTTACCTGAAAAGAGGTCTTGCTTGTAGGAAGACACAGAGCCTGGCGTTTAACTCCATTTCTGGAGATAAACCACAGCATAGTTCCTATACATGAAACACATTCTGCTTTAGAGCAAGAAGCACACTCTTGCATTCTAGAATCTCTAATAGAGCAGGAAATGTGAGTGTGCTGTGAACAAAAGAACTATGTTTCCTACACACGGCCCAGTGTGTTCCCCTTCAGAAATGAGGTTTAACCCCATGCTCTTTGTCCTCCTACATGCAAGAATGCGTTTCAAGTACACTAGTCCCTCTTCAGCTCAAAAGAAGCTACATGGTTTAAGTAGCTCACACGTTTCTCGCTCTTAAATAAAAAGCATTGGATGTTAGAGGTCCTGTTGTTTGTATCAGTTTCAGAAGCAGAGTTGAACTAGATATGATTCCTATGTGTAGGAAACACTGTCTGTTTTTTCTGAGCACTCTCACTTTTCCTGCTGTATTAGAGACTGTAGAAAGCAAGAGCATGCTTGCTCTAAAGCACGGTGTGCTTCATGGATGAGAGCTGTGCTGTGTGTTTCCCTTCAGAAATGGAGTTAAATCCCAGGCTGTGTGTCTTCATAAAGCAAGCCTTTGTTTCAGGTAACCAGAGACCCTTTTCAGCTCAAACGAATCTACATCGTACAAAAAGCTCACACGTTTCTCGCTCTTAACTAATAAGCATTGGATGTTAGAGGAACTGTGTTTTGTATCACTTTCAGAGGCAGAGTTCAACTAGATATGGTCCGTATGTGTAGAAAACACCGTTCTTTGTTCTGAACACACTCGTGTTTCTTGCTGTATTAGAGAATCTAGAAAGCAAGAGCGTGCTTCTTGCTCTAAAGCAGAGTGTGTTTCATGGATGAGAACTGTGCTGTGTGTTTCCCTTCAGAAATGGAGTTAAATCCCAGGCTCTGTGTCTTCCTACAAGAAAGATTTCCTTTAAGGTAAATACAGTCACTTTTGCGCTCAAACGAAGCTACATCGTTCACAAACCTAACATATTTCTCGCTCTTTACTGAAAAGCATTCGATATTAGAGGATGAGTGGTTTGTATCAGTTTCAGAACCAGAGTTGAACTATATTTGATTCGTATATGTAGGAAACACCATTCTTTTGTTCTGAGCACTCTCACGTTTCTTGTTGTATTAGAGACTCTAGAAAGCAAGAGCTTGTCTCTATCTCTAAAGCAAGGTGTGCTTCATGGATGAGAACTGTGCTGTGTGTTTCCCTTCACAAATGGAGTTAATTCCCAGTCTCTGTATCTTCCTACATGCAAGAATTCATTTCAGGTAAACACAGTCACTTTTCAGCTCAAACGAACCTACATCGTTCACGAACCTCATATGTTTTTCGCTATTAACTGAAAAGCATTGGAGGTTAGAAGACCTGTGGTTTGTATCAGTTTCAGAAGCAGAATCGAACTAGATATGATTCGTATGTGTAGGAAACACCGTTGTTTTGTTCTGAGCCCTCTCATGTTTCTTGCAGTATTAGAGACTCTCGAAAGCAAGAGCGTGCCTCAGGCTCTAAAGTAAGGTGTGCTTCATGGATGAGAACTGTGCTGTGTTTTTCCATTCAGAAATGGAGTTAAATCCCAGGCTCCGTGTCTTCCTACAAGCAAGATTTCCTTTACGGTAAACGCAGTCACTTTTCAGCTCAAAGGAAGCTACATTGTTCACAAACCTAACATGTTTCTCGCTCTTAACTGAAAAGCATTGGATGTTAGAGGACCTGTGGTTTGTATCAGTTTCAGAAGCATAGTTGAACTAGATATGGTCCGTGTGTGTAGGAAACACAGTTCTTTTGTTCTGAGCACACTCACGTTTCCTGCCTTATTAGAGACTCTAGAAAGCAAGAGTGTGCTTCTTGCTCTAAAGCAGAGTGTGTTTCATGGATGAGAAGTGTGCTGTGCATTTCCCTTCAGAAACGGAGTTAAATCCCAGGCTCTGTGACTTCATAAAGCAAGACTTCGTTTCAGGTAACCAGAGTCCCTTTTCAGCTCAAACGAATCTACATCTTACACAAAGCTCACACGTTTCGCGCTCTTAACTAATAAGCATTGGATGTTAGAGGACCTGTGGTTTGTATCAGTTTCAGAAGCAGAGTTGATCTAGATATGGTCCGTAAATGTAGGAAACACTGTTCTTTGTTCTGAGAACATGTTTCCTGCTGTATTAGAGACTCTAGAAAGCAGGAGCGTGCTTCTTGCTCAAAACCAGAGTGTGTTTCATGCATAAGAACTCTACTGTGTATTTCCCTTCAGAAATGGATTTAAATCCCATCCTGTGTCTTCCTACAAGCAAGAGTCCGTTTCAGGTAACCACAGTCACTTTTCACTCAAAAAAAAGCTACATCGTTCATGAAGCTCACACGTTTATCGCTCTTACCTGAAAAGCTTTGGATGTTAGAGGACCTCAGGTTTGTATCAGTTTCCGAATCAGAGTGGAAGTTGCAATGGTCTGTTTGTGAAGCAAACACCGTTAGTTTGTTCTGAGAACACTCAGTTTTCCTGCTCTATGAGAGACTCTAGAAAGCAAGAGCGTGCTTCTTGCTCTAATGCGGAGTGTGCTTCATGGATGAGATCTGTGCTGTGTGTTTCCCTTCAGAAATGGAGTTAATTCCCAGTCTCTGTATCTTCATACATGCAAGACTTCGTTTCAGGTAAACACAGTCACTTTTCAGCTCAAACGCAGCTACATCGTTCAGGAAACTCATATGTTATTCGCTCTTAACTGAAAAGCATTGGAGGTTAGAGGACCTGTGGTTTGTATCAGTTTCAGAAGCAGAGTTGAACTATATATGATTTGTATGTGTAGGAAACACCGTTCGTTTTTTCTGAGCACTCTCACGTTTCCTGCTGTATTAGAGACTCTAGAAAGCAAGGGCGTGCTTCTTGCTCTAAAGCACGGTGTGCTTCATGGATTAGAGCTGTGCTGTGTGTTTTCCTTCAAAAATGAAGTTAAATCCAAGGCTCTGTATCTTCCGAAAGCAAGACTTCGTTTCATGTAACCAGAGTCCCTTTTCAGCTCAAATGAGGCTAAATCATGCACAAAGCTCACACGTATCTTGCTCTTAACTAATAAGCATTCTATGTTAGAGGACCTGTCTTTTCTATCAGTTTCAGAAGCAGAGTTGAACTAGATGTGGTCCTTATGTGTAGGAAACACCGTTCTTTTGTTCTGAGCACACTTGCGTGCCCTGCTGTATTAGAGACTCTAGAAAGCAAGAGCGTGCTCCTTGCTCTAAAGCAGAGTGTGTTTCATGGATGAGAACTGTTCTGTGTGTATCCCTTCAGAAATGGAGTTAAATCCCAGGCTCTGTGTCTTCCTACAAGCAAGATTTCCTTTATTGTAAACACAGTCAGTTTTCAGCTCAAACAAAGCTACATCGTTCACAAAGCTAACATGTTTCTCGCTCTTAACTGAAAAGCATTGGATGTTAGAGGACCAGTGGTTTGTATCAGTTTCAGAAGCATAGTTGAACAAGATATGGTCCATATTTGTAGAAAACACCATTCTTTGTTCTGAGCACACTCATGTTTACTGGTGTATTAGAGAAGCTAGAAAGCAAGAGCGTGCTTCCTATTCTCAAGCAGAGAGTGTTTCTTAGAGGAGAACTGTGCAGTGTGTTTCCTTTCAGAAATGGAGTTAAATCCCAGGCTCTGTGTCTTCCTACAGACAAGACATCTTTTCAGGTAAACTCAATCACTTTTCAGCTCAAAGGAAGCTACATCATTTAGGAAGCGCACACTTTTCTTGCCCTTAAATGAATAGCATTGGATCTTAGAGGACCTGTGGTTTGTATCAGTTTCAGAAGCAGAGTTGAACTAGCAATGGTCCGTATGTGTAGGAAACACCGCTCCTTTGTTCTGAGCACACTCAGGTATCCTGCTGTATTAGAGACTCTAGAAACCAATACGTGTTTCTTGCTCTAAAGCAGATTGTGTTTCATGCATCAGAACTGTGCTGTGTGTTTCCCTTAAGAAATGGAGTTAAATCACAGGCTCTGTGTCTTCCTACAGGCAAGAATTCTTTTTGGGTAAATTCAGTCACTTTTCAGCTCAAATGAAGCTACATCGTTCACGAAGCTCACAGGTTTCTTGCCCTTAACTGAAAAGCATTGGATGTTAGAGGACCTGTGGTTTGTATCAGTTTCAGAAGCAGAGTTGAACTAGCAATTGTCCGTATGTGTAGGAAACATAGTTCTTTTCTTCTAGGTCACTCAAGTACTTGCTGTATTAGAGAATATAGAAAGCAAGGGCATGCTTCTTGCTCTAAAGCAGAGTGTCTTTCATGGATGAGACCTGTGCTGTGTGTTTCCCTTCAGAAATGGAGGTAAATACCAGGCTCTGTGTCTTCCTAAAAGCAAGACGTCATTTTAGGTAAGCGCAGTCACTTTTCAGCTCAAACATATATACATCGTTCACAAATCTCATAAGTTTCTCGCTCTTAACTGAAAGCATTGGATATTAGAGGACCTGTGGTTTGTATCAGTTTCAGAAGCAGAGTTGAACTAGATATGGTCCGTATGTGTAGCAAACACTGTTCTTTTGTTCTGAGCACACTCAGGTTTCCTGCTGTATTAAGACTCTAGAAAGGAAGAGCGTGCTTCTTGCTCTAAAGCAGAGTGTGTTTCAAGGATGAGAAGTGTGCTGTGTGTTTCCCTTCATAAATGGAGTTAAATCCTAGCCTCTGTGTATTCATAGAAGCAAGACATCTTTTCAGGTAAACTCATTCACTTTCTCAGGTCAAAAGAAGCGACATTGTTCACTAAGCTCAAACGTTTCTCTCTCTTAACTGAAAAGCATTTGATGTTACAAGACCTGTTGGTTGGACCAGTTTCAAAATCAGAGTTGAACTAGATATGGTCCGTATGTGTAGGAAATACAGTTTATTTTTTCTGAGCACTCTCACGTTTCCTGCTGTATTAGAGACTCTAGAAAGCAAGGGCGTGCTTCTTGCTCTAAAGCACAGTGTGCTTCATGGATGAGAGCTGTGCTGTGTGTTTCCTTCAAAATGGAGTTAAATCCGAGGTTCTGTGTCTTCCTACGTCCAAGAGTTCTTTTCAGGTAAACTGAGTCACTTTTCAGCTCTAAAGAAGCTACATCTTTCATGAAGCTCAAATGTTTCTCGCTCTTAAGTGAATAGCATTAGATGTTAGGGGACATGTGGTTTGTATCAGGTTCAGATGCAGAGTTGAACTAGCAATGGTCCGTATGTGTAGGAAACACCGTTCTTTTGTTCTGAGCACACTCACGTTTCCTGCTCTATTAGAGACTCCAGAAAATAAGAGCGTGCTTCTTTCTCTAAAAAAGTGTGTTTCATGGAGGAGAACTGTGCTGTGTGTTTCCCTTCAGAAATGAGGTTAAATACCAGGCTCTGTGTCCTCCTACATGCAAGACTTCTTTTAAGGTAAACTCAGTCACTTTTCAGCTCAAAGTAATCTACATCGTTCAGGAAGCTCACAAGTTTCTCGCTCTTAACTGAAAAGCATTGGATGTTAGGGACCTGTGGTTTGTAAAAGGTTCAGATGCAGACTTGAACTAGCAATGGTCCGTATATGTAGGAAACACTGTTCTTTTTTTCTGAGCACACTCGCGTTTTCTGCTCTATTAGAGACTCTAGAAAGTAAGAGCGTGCTTCGTGCTCTAAAGCAGAGTGCGTTTCATGGATGAGAACTGTCCTGTGTGTTTCCTTCAGAAATCGAGTTAAATCCCATGCTCTGTGTCTTCCTACAGGCAAGACTTCTTTTCAGGTAAACTCAGTCACCTCTCACCTCAAACGAATCTACATCATTCACGAAGCTCACACGTTTCTCGCTCTTAAATGAAAAGCATTGGATGTTTGAGGACCTGTGGTTTGTATCAGTTTGAGTAGCAGAGTTGAACTAGATATGGTCTGTATGTTTAGGAAACACTCTTCTTTTGTTCTGAGTTCACTCTCATTTCTTGCTGTATTAGGGAATCTAGAAAGCAAGAGCATGATTCTTGCTCTAATTCAGAGTGTGTTCTATGGAATAGAACTGTGTTGTGTGTTTCCCTTCACAAATGGAGTTAAATCCCAGGTACTGTCTCTTCCTACAAGGAAGACTGTGTTTCAGGTAAACACAGTCACTTTTCAGCTCAAATGAAGCTACATGATTCACTAACCTCACACATTTCTAGCTCTTAACTGAAAAGCATTCGATGATAGAGGAACTTTGGTTTGTATCAGATTCAGAAGAAGAGTTTAACTAGCAATGGTCTGTATGTGTAGGAAACACCGTTCCTTGTTTCGAGCACACTCACGTTTCCTGCTATATTAGAGACTCTAGAAAGTAAGAGCATGCTTCTTACTCTAAAGCAGATTGTGCTTCATGGATGAGAACTGTGCTGTGTGTTTCCTTCAGAAATGGAGTTAAATCGCAGGCTCTGTGTCTTCCTACAGGCAAGACATCTTTTTAAGGTAAAATCAGTCACTTTTCAGCTCAAACGAAGCTACATCGTTCTCGAATCTCAAACAATTCTCACTCTTAACTGAAAAGCATTGGATGACAGAGGACCTGTTGTTTGTATCAGTTTCAGAAGCAGAGTTGAACTAGCAATGGTCCGTATGTGTAGGAAACACCGTTCTTTTGTTCTGAGCACACTCACGTTTCCTGCTGTATTAGAGAATCTAGAAAGCAAGAGCGTGCTTCTTGCTCTAAAGCAGAGTGTGTTTCATGGATGAGAACCGAGCTCTTTGTTTCCCTTCAGAAATGGAGGTAAATGCCGGGCTCTGAGTCTTCCTACTAGCAAGACTTCCTTTCAGGTAAACTCAGTCACTTTTCAGCTCAAAGGAATCTACATCATTCACGAAGCTCACTCGTTTCTCGCTCTTAACTGAAAAGCATTGGATGTTAGAGGACCTTGGGTTTGTATCAGATTCAGAAGCAGAGTGGAACTTGCAATGGTCCGTATGTGCATCAAACACCGTTCTTTTGTTCTGAGCACACTCACGTTTCCTGCTATATTAGATACTCTAGAAAGTAAGAGCGTGCTTCTTGCTCTAAAGCAGATTGTGCTTCATCGATGAGAACTGTTCTGTGTGTTTCCTTCAGAAATGGAGTTAAATCCGAGGCTCTGTGTCTTTCTACATGCAAGACTTCTTTTCAGGTAAACTCAGTCACTTTTAAGCTCTAACGAAGCTACAGCTTTCACGAAGCTTAAACGTTTCTCGCTCTTAACTGAATAGCATTGGATGTTAGGGGACGTGTGGTTTGTATCTTTTTCAGATGCAGAGTTGAACTAGCAATTGTCCGTATGTGTAGGAAACACCGTTATTTTGTTCTGTGCACACTCACGTTTCCTGCTCTATTAGAGACTCCAGAAAGTAAGAGCGTGCTTCGTTCTCTAAAGCAAAGTGTGTTTCATGGAGGAGAACTGTGCTGTGTGTTTCCCTTCAGAAATGAGCTTAAATACCAAGCTCTGTGTCCTCCTACATGCAAGACTTCTTTTCAGGTAACCTCAGTCACTTTTCAGCTCAAAGGAATCTACATCGTTCACGAAGCTCACACCTTTCTCACTCTTAACTGAAAAGTGTTGGATGTTAGGGGACCTGTGGTTTGTATCAGTATCAGATGCAGAGTTGAACTATCAATGGTCCGTATGTGTAGGAAACACCGTTATTTGGTTCTAAGCACACTCGCTTTTTCTGCTCTATTAGAGACTCTAGAAAGTAAGAGCGTGCTTCCTGCTCTAAAGCAGAGTGTTTTTCATGGAGGAGAACTGTGCTGTGTGTTTCCCTTAAGAAATGGAGTTAAATCCCAGGTTCTGTGTTTTCCTACAAGGAAGACTGCGTTTCAGGAAAACACAGTCTCTTTTCAGCTCAAACGAAGCTACATGATTCACGAAGCTCACACGTTTCTCCACCTTAACTGAAAAGCATTGGATTTTAGAGGACCAGTGGTTTGTATCAGTTTCAGAAGCAGAGTTGAACTACCAATGGTCCTTATGTGTAGGAAACACTGTTCTTTGGTCTGAGTTAATTCTCATTTCTTGCTGTATTAGGGAATCTAGAAAGAAAGAGCATGATTCTTGCTCTAAATCAGAGTGTGTTCCACGTATTAGAACTGTGTTGTGTGTTTCCCTTCAGAAATGGAGTTCAATCCAAGGCTCTGTGTCTTCCTACAACGAAGCCATCGTTTCAGGTAAACACAGTCACTTTTCAGATCAAACAAAGCTACATCATGCACGAAGCTCACACGATTCTTGCTCTTAACTGAAAAGCATTGGATGTTTGAGGACCGGTGGTTTGTATCAGTTTGAGAAGCAGAGTTGAACTAGATATGGTCCGTATGTTTAGGAAACACTGTTCTTTTGTTTTGAGTTCACTCTCAATTCTTGCTGTATTAGGGAATCTAGAAAGCATGAGCATGATTCTTGCTCTAATTCAGAGTGTGTTCTATGGATTAGAACCGTGTTGTTTGTTTCCCTTCACAAATGTAGTTAAATCCCAGGTTCAGTGTCTTCCTACAAGGAAGACTGCGTTTCAGGTAAACACAGTGACTTTTCATCTCAAACGAAGCTACATAGATCACGAAGCTCTCACGTTATTCGCTCTTAATTGAAAAGCATTGGATTTTAGAGGACCTGTGATTTGTATCAGTTTCAGAAGCAGAGTTGAACTAGATATGCTCCGTATGTGTAGGAAACACCGTTCTTTTGTTGTGAGCACACTCGCGTTTTCTGCTCTATTAGAGACTCTAGAAAGTAAGAGCCTGCTTCGTGCTCTAAAGCAGAGTGTGTTTCATGGATGAGAACTGTGCTTTGTGTTTCCTTCAGAAATGGAGTTAAATCCCAGGCTCTGTGTCTTCCTACAGGCAAGACTTCTTTTCAGGTAAACTCAGTCACTTTTCAGCTCAAACGAAGCTGCATCGTTCACGAAGGTCACACTTTTCTGGCTCTTAACTGAAAAGCATTGGTAGTTAGAGGAACTCGGGTTTGTATCAGTATAAGAGGCACAGGGGAACTAGCAATGGTCCATATGTGTAGGAAACACCGTTCTTTTGTTCTGAGCACACTCACGTTTCCTGCTGTATTAGAGACTCTAGAATGCAAGAGCGTGCTTCTTGCTCTAAAGCAGAGTGTTTTTCATGGAGGAGAACTGTGCTGTGTGTTCCCCTTAAGAAATGGAGTTAAATCCCAGGTTCTGTGTCTCCCTACAAGGAAGACTGCATTTCAGGTAAACACAGTCACTTTTCAGTTCAAACGAAGCTACATGATTCACCAAGCTCACACGTTTCTCGACCTTAACAGAAAAGCATTGGATTTTAGAGGACCTGTGGTTTGTATCAGTTTCAGAAGCAGAGTTGAACTAGCAATGGCCCTTATGTGTAGGAAACACTGTTGTTTTGTTCTGAGTTCACTCTCATTTCTTGCTGTATTAGGGAATCTAGAAAGCAAGAGCATGATTCTTGCTCTAAATCAGTGTGTGGTCCACGGATTAGAACTGTGTTATGTGTTTCCCTTCAGAAATGGAGTTCAATCCAAGGCCCTGTGTCTTCCTACAACGAAGACATCGTTTCAGGTAAACACAGTCACTTTTCAGATCAAACAAAGCTACATCGTGCACGAAGCTCACACGATTCTTGCTCTTAACTGAAAAGCATTGGATGTTTGAGGACCTGTGGTTTGTATCAGTTTGAGAAGCAGAGTTGAACTAGATATGGTCCGTATGTTTAGGAAACACTGTTCTTTTGTTTTGAGTTCACTCTCATTTCTTGTTGTATTAGGGAATCTAGAAAGCAAGAGCATGATTCTTGCTCTAATTCAGAGTGTGTTCTATGGATTAGAACTCTGTTGTCTGTTTCCCTTCACAAATGTAGTTAAATCCCCGGTTCTGTGTCTTCCTACAAACAAGATTTAGTTTCAGGTAAACACAGTCATTTTTCAGCTCTAACAAAGCTACATCGTTCACGAAGGTCACACGTTTCTCGTTCTTAACTGAAAAGTATTGCTAGTTAGAGGAACTTGGGTTTGTATCAGTATAAGAGGCAGAGTGGAACTAGCAATGGTCCATATGTGTAGGAAACACCGTTCTTTTGTTCTGAGCACACTCACGTTTCCTGCTGTATTAGAGACTCTAGAATGCAAGAGCGTGCTTTTTGCTCTAAAGCAGAGTGTTTTTTATGGAGGAGAACTGTGCTGTGTGTTTCTCTTAAGAAATGGAGTTAAATCCCAGGATCTGTGTCTTCCTTCAAGGAAGACTTCATTTCAGGTAAACATAGTCACTTTTCAGTTCAAACGAAGCTACATGATTCACCAAGCTCACACGTTTCTCGCCCTTAACTGAAAAGCATTGAATGTTAGGGGACCTGTGGTTTTTATCAGTATCAGATGCAGAGTTGAACTACCTATGGTCCGTATGTGTAGGAAACACCATTCTTTTTTTCTGAGCACACTCGCTTTTTCTGCTCTATTAGAGAGTCTAGAAAGTAAGAGCGTGCTTCGTGCTTTAAGGCAGAGTGTGTTTCATGGATCAGAACAGTGCTTTGTTTTTCCTTCAGAAATGGAGTTAAATCCCATGCTCTGTGTCTTCCTACAGGCAAGACTTCTTTTCAGGTAAACTCAGTCACTGTTCAGCTCAAACGAAGCTGCATCGTTCACGAAGCCCACACGTTTCTTGCTCTTAAATGAAAAGTATTGGATATTAAGGGACCTGTGTTTTGTATCAGTTTTAGATGCAGAAATGTACTAGCAATGGTCCGTATGTGTAGGAAACACCATTCTTTTGTTCTGAGCACACTCCAGGTTCCCTGCTATATTAGAGACTCTAGAAAGTAAGAGCGTGCTTCTTGCTCTAAAGCAGAGTGTGTTTCATGGAGGAGAACTGAGCTCTGTGTTTCCCTTCAGAAATGGAGGTAAATCTCAGGCTCTGTGTCTTCCTACAAACAAGATTTAGTTTCAGTCAAACGCAGTCACTTTTCAGCTCAAACAAAGCTACATCGTTCATGAAGAATACACGTTTCTCGCTATGAACTGAAAAGCATTGGATTTTTAGGGGACCTGTGGTTTGTGTCAGGTTCAGATGCAGACTTGAACTAGCAATGGTCCGTATATGTAGGAAACACCGTTCTTATGTTCTGAGCACACTCGCGTTTTCTACTCTATTAGAGACTCTAGAAAGTAAGAGCGTGCTTCTTGCTCTAAAGCAGAGTGCGTTTCATGGATGAGAACTGTGCTGTGTGTTTCCTTCAGAAATCGAGTTAAATCCCAGGTTCTATGTCTTCCTACAAGGAAGACTAGGTTTCAGGTAAACACAGTCACTTTTCAGCTCAAACGAAGCTACATGATTCACGAAGCTCACACGTTTCTCGACCTTAACTGAAAAGCATTGGATTATAGAGGACCTGTGGTTTGTATCAGTTTCAGAAGCAGAGTTGAATGAGCAATGGTCCTTATGTTTAGGAAACACTGTTCTTTTGTTCTGAGTTCACTCTCATTTCTTGCTGTATTAGGGAATCTAGAAAGCAAGAGCATGATTCGTGCTCTAAATCAGAGTGTGTTCCATGGATTAGAACTGTGCTGTGTGTTTCCTTCACAAATGGAGTTAAATCCCAGGTTATGTCTCTTCCTACAAGGAAGACTGCGTTTCAGTTAAACACAGTCACTTTTCAGCTCAAATGAATCTTCATGATTCACGGAGCTCACATGTTTGTCGCTCTTAACTGAAAAGCATTAGATGATAGAGGAACTTTGGTTTGTATCAGTTTCAGAAGCAGAGTTGATCTAGATATTGTCCGTAAAATAGGAAACACTGTTCTTTGTTCTGAGCACACTCACGTTTTCTGCTCTATTAGAGACTCTAGAAAGTAAGAGCGTGCTTCTTGCTCTAAAGCAGAGTGTGTTTCATGGATGAGAACTGTGCTTTGTGTTGCCTTCAGAAATTTAGTTAAATCCCTGGCTCTGTGTCTTCCTACAGGCAAGACTTCTTTTCAGGTAAACTCAGTCACTTTTCAGCTCTAAATAAGTTACATCTTTCACGAAGCTCAAACATTTCTCGCTCTTAACTGAATAGCATTGGATGTTAGGGGACGTGTGGTTTGTATCAGTTTCACATGCAGAGTTGAACTAGCAATGGTCCGTATGTGTAGGAAACACCGTTCTTTTGTTCTGAGCACACTCACGTTTCCTGCTCTGTTAGAGACTCCAGAAAGTAAGACCGTGCTTCTTGCTCTAAACCAAAGTGTGTTTCATGTAGGAGAACTGTGCTGTGTGTTTCCCTTCAAAATGGAGTTACATCCCAAACTCTGTGTCTTCCTAAAAGCAAGACTTCTTTTCAGGTAAACTCACTCACTTTTTAGCTCAAAGGAATCTACATCGTTCAAGAACCTCACACGTTTCTCGCTCTTAACTGAAAAGCATTGGATGTTAGAGGACCTTGGGTTCATATCAGATTCAGAAGCAGAGTGGAACTTGCAATGGTCCATATGTGCAGCAAACACCGTTCTTTTGTAGTGAGCACACTCATGTTTCCTGCTATATTAGAGACTCTAGAAAGTAAGAGCATGCTTCTTGCTCTAAAGCAGAGTGTGCTTCATGGATGAGAACTGTGCTGTGTGTTTCCTTCAGAAATGGAGTTAAATCCCAGGCTTTGTGTCTTCCTACAGGCAAGAGTTCTTTTCGGGTAAACTCAGTCACTTTTCAGCTCAAATGAAGCTACATGATTCACGGAGCTCACATGTTTGTGGCTCTTAACTGAAAAGTATTAGATGATAGAGGAACTTTGGTTTGCATCAGTTTCAGAAGCAGAGTTGATCTATATATTGTCTGTAAATGTAGGAAACACTGTTCTTTGTTCTGAGCACACTCACGTTTTCTACTGTATTAGAGACTCTAGAAAGTAAGAGAGTGTTTCCTAATCATATGGACCATATGTCGTTCAACACTGCTTATGATATGATACAGACCACAGCTCCTCTTACATAAATGCTCTTTAGTTAATAGTGATAATCGCCTTGGGTACTAGAACTACGTAAAGTCATTTGAGCTGAAAATTCAATTGGTTTACCAGAAAGGAACTCTTGCTTATAGGAAGACACAGATCCTGGGGTTTAACTCCATTAGTGAAGGGAAATTCAGACTAGAATTCTCATCCCTGAAAAACACTCTGTTTTCATGCAAGAATCATCCTCTTCTTTCCAGCGTCTCCAATACAGCAAGAACCATGTGCATGCCCTGAAAAAAAAGAACTGTGTTTCCTACTCATACAGAGCATATGCAGATCAATTCTGGTTATGAATCTGATACAAACCACAGCAGCTCTTAAATAAGTGCTGTTTAGTTAATAGTGATAATCGCATTGGGGTTTTGAACAGTGTAAAATCATTTGAACCCAAAATTCACTTGGTATACCAGAAATAACCTCTTCCATGTAGGAAGACACAGATCCTGGATTTTAACACTGATTTCGAAGGTAAATTCAGACGAGTGTTTTCATCCATGAAACACACTCTGTTTTCACGCAAGATGCATCCTCCTCTTTCCAGCGTCTCCAATACAGCAAGAACCATGAGCATGCCCAGAAAATAGAACTGTGTTTCCTACTCATACGGACCTTATATAGTTCAACTCTGCTTATGAAACTGATACAAATTACAGCTCCTCTTACATAAATGGGCTTTAGTTAATAGTGAGAATCGCGTTGGGTTCGTGAACTGCAAAAAATCATTTGAGCCCAAAACTCACTTTGTTAACCAGAAATGAACTCTTGCTTGTAGGAAGATACAGATCCTGGGTTTTAACTCCGTTTCTGAAGGGAAATTCAGACCAGAGTTCTCATCCCTGAAACACACTCTTTTTTAACGCAACAAGCAAGCTCTTCTTTCCAGAGTCTAAAATACAGAAAGAACCATGAGCATGACCTGAGAAAAAGAACTGTGTTTTCTACTCATACGGACCATATGTATTTCAACTCTGCTTATGAAACTAATACAAACCACAGCTCCTCTTACATAAAGGCTCATTAGATAATAGTGAGAATCATGTTGGGTTGGTGAACTGTGAAAAATCATTTGAGCCCAAAATTCACTGGATTTACCTGAACTGAACACTTGCTTGTATAAAGACACTGATCCTGGGGTTTAACTCCGTTTCTGAAGGCAAATTCAGACCAGAATTCTCATCCCTGAAAAACACTCTTTTTAAGGCAAGAGTCATCCTCTTCTTTCCAGCGTCTCCAATACAGCAAGAACCATGTGCATGCCCTGAAAAAAAGAACTGTGTTTCCTACTCATACAGAGCCTATGCAGATCAATTCTGGTTATGAAACTGATAGAAACCACAGCAGCTCTTAAATAAATGCTGTTGAGTTAATAGTGATAATCGCTTTGGGGTTTTGAACAGTGTAAAATCATTTGAACCCAAAATTCACTTGCTTTACCAGAAATAACCTCTTCCATGTAGGAAGACACAGATCCTGGATTTTAACTCCGATTTTGAAGGTAAATTCAGACCAGTGTTCTCATCCATGAAACACATTCTGTTTTCACGCAAGAATCATCCTCCTCTTTCCAGAGTCTCCAATACAGCAAGAACCATGAGCATGCCCAGAAAAAAGAACTGTGTTTCCTACTCATACGGACCTTATGTAGTTCAACTCTGCTTATGAAACTGATACAAACCACAGATCCTCATACATAAATGCTAATTAGTTAATAGTGAGAATCGTGTTGGGCTCGTGAACTGCAAAAAATCTTTTGAGCACAACATTCACTGGGTTAAACAAAATGAACTCTTGCTTGTTGGAAGATACAGATCTTGGGGTTTAACTCCGTTTCTGAAGGGATATTCAGACCAGAGTTCTCATCCCTGAAACACACTCTGTTTTAACCCAACAAGCAAGCTCTTCTTTCCAGAGTCTAAAATACAGCAAGAACCATGATCATGCCCTGAAAAAAAGAACTGTGTTTCCTACTCATACGGACCATATGTAGTTCAACTCTGCATATGAAACTGATACAAACCACAGCTCATCTTACATAAATGCTCGTTAGTTAATAGTTAGAATCGGTTTCGTTTGGTGAAGTGAGAAAAATCATTTGAGACCAAAATTCACTGGATTTACCTGAACTGAACTCTTGCTTGTAGGAAGACACAGATCCTGGGGTTTAACTCCGATTCTGAAGAGAAATTCAGACCAGAGTTCTCATCCCTGAAACACACTCTGTTTTAACGCATCATGCAAGCTCTTCTTTCCAGCAGCTCCAATACATCAAGAACCATGAGCATGCCCAGAAAAAAAGAACTGTGTTTCCTACTCATACAGACCATATGTAGATCACTCAGGTTATGAAACTGATACAAACCACAGCACCTCTTTAATAAATGCTGTTTAGTTAATTGTGAGAATGGCATTGGGTTTTTGAACTGTGTAAAATCATTTGAGCCCAATATTCACTTGGTTTACCAGAAATAATCTCTTCCATGTAGGAAGACACAGATCATGGGGTTTAACTCCATTTCTGATGGGAAATTCAGACCAGAGTTCTCATCCCTGAAAAACACTCTGTTTTAAGGCAAGAATCTTCCTCTTCTTTCCAGCTTCTCCAAAACAGTAAGAACCATGAGCATGCCCAGAAAAAAGAACGGGGTTTCCTACTCATACAGACCATATGTAGATCACTCTGGTTATGAAACTGAATCAAACCACAGCACTTCTTAAATAAATGCTGTTTAGTTAATAGTGAGAATCGCATTGGGGTTTCGAACTGTGTAAAATCATTTGACCCCGAAAATCACTAGGTTTACCAGAAATAAACTCTTCCATGTAGGAAGACACAGATCCTGGATTTTAACTCCAATTTTGAAGGTAAATTCAGACCAGTGTTCTCATCCATGAAACACACTCTGTTTTAATGAAACAAACAACGTCTTCTTTCCAGAGTCTAAAATACAGCAAGAACTATGAGCATGCCCTGAGAAAAAGAACTGTGTTTACTACTCATACGGACCATATGTAGTTCAACTCTGCTTATGAAACTAATACAAACCACAGCTCCTATTACATAAAGGCTCTTTAGTTAATAGTGAGAATCATGTTGGGTTGGTGAACTGCAAAAAATCATTTGAGCCCAAAATTCACTGGGTTTACCAGAAATGAACTCTTGCTTGTAGGAAGACAAAGATCCTGGGGTTTGACTTCATTTCTGAAGGCCAATTCAGACCAGAGATCTCATCCCTGAAAAACACTCTGTTTTCCCTCAAGAAGCAAGGACTTCTTTCCAGCGGCTCCAATACATCAAGAACCATGAGCAGGCCCAGAATAAAAGAACTGTGTTTCCTACTCATACGGCCCATATGTAGTTCAACTCTGCTTATGAAACTGATACAAACCACAGACCCTCTTACATATATGCTCTTTCATTAATAGTGAGAATCGGTTTCGTTTGGTGACTGAGAAAAATCATTTGAGCCCAAAATTCACTTGGTTTACCAGAAATGAATTCTTGCTTGTAGGAAGACACAGATCATGGGGTTTAACTCCGTTTCAGAAGGGAAATTCAGTCCAGAGTTCTCATCCCTGAAACACACTCTGCTTTAAGGCAAGAAGCAAGCATTCTTTCCAGAGTCTAAAATACAGCAAGAACCACGAGCATGCCCTGAAAAAAAGAACTGTGTTTCCTACTCATACGGCCCATATGTAGTTCAACTCTGCTTATCAAACTGATACAAACCACAGACCCTCTTACATAAATGCTCTTTCGTTAATAGTGAGAATCGGTTTCGTTTGGTGACTGAGAAAAATCATTTGAGCCCAAAATTCACTTGGTTTACCAGAAATGAACTCCTGCTTTTAGGAAGACACGGATCCTGGGCTTTAACTCCGTTTCTGAAGGCAAATTCAGACCAGAGTTCTCATCAATGAAAAACACTCTGTTTTCAAGCAAGAATCAAACTCTTCTTTCCAGTGGCACCAATACATCAAAACCATGAGCACGCCCAGAAAAAAAGAACTGTGTTTCCTACTCATACAGACCATATGTAGTTCAACTCTGCTTATGAAACTGATACAAACCACACCTCGTCTTAAATAAATGCTGTTTAGTTAATAGTGAGAATCGCATTGCGTTTATGAACTCTGTAAAATCATTTGAGCCCAAAATTCACATGGTTTAGGAGAAATAACTCTTCCATGTAGGAAGACACAGATCCTTGGGTTTATCTCCATTTCTGATGGGAAATTCAGACCAGAGTTCTCATCCCTGAAAAACACTCTCTTTTAAGCTCAGAATCATCCTCTTCTTTCCAGCTTCTCCAATACAGTAAGAACCATGAGCATGCCCAGAAAAAAGAACTGTGTTTCCTACTCATACAGACCATATGTAGTTCAACTGTGCTTATGAAACTGATACAAACAACAGCATCTCTAACATAAATGCTCTTTAGTTAATGGTGAGAATCGCGTTTCGTTCGTGGACTGCAAAAAATCCTTTGAGCCCAAAATTCACTAAGTTTACCTGAAATTAACTCCTGCTTGTAGGAAGACACAGATCCTGGGGTTTAACTCCATTACTGAAGGCAAATTCAGACCAGAATTCTCATCCCTGAAAAACACTCTGTTTTAATGCAAGAATCATCCTCTTCTTTCCAGCGTCTCCAATACAGCAAGAACCATGTGCATTCCCTGAAAAAAAGAACTGTGTTTCATACTCATACAGACTATATGTAGATCAACTCTCGTTATGAACCTGATTCAAAACGCAGCACCTCTTAAATAAATGCTGTTTAGTTAATAGTGAGAATCTCATTGGGGTTTCGAACTGTGTAAAACTATTTGAGCACAAAAATTACTTGCTTTATCAGAAATAAACTCTTCTATGTAGGAAGACACAGATCCTGGATTATTACTCCAATTTTGAAGGTAAATTCAGACCAGTGTTCTCATCCATGAAACACACTCTGTTTTAACGCAACAAACAAGCTCTTCTTTCCAGAATCTAAAATACATCAAGAACCATGGGCATGCCCAGAGAAAAAGAACTGTGTTTCCTATTCATACGGACCATATGTAGTTCAACTCTGCTCATGAAACTAATACAAACCACAGCTCCTATTACATAAAGGCTCTTTAGTTAGTAGTGTGAATCATGTTGGGTTGGTGAACTGCAAAAAAACATTTGAGCCCAAAATTCACTGGGTTTAACAGAAATGAACTCTTGCTTGTAGGAAGACACAGATGCTGGGGTTTAATTCCAGTTCTGAAGGGAAATTCAGACCAGAGTTCTCATCCCTGAAACACGCTCTGCTTTAACGCAAGAAGGAAGCTCTTCTTTCCAGAGTCTAATATACATCAAGATTCATGAGAATGCCCTGAAAAAAAGAACTGTGTTTCCTACTCAGTGGACCATATGTAGTTCAACTCTGCTTATGAAACTGATACAAACCACAGCTCATCTTACATAAATGCTTTTTAGTTAATAGTGATAATCTTGTTGGGTTCATGAACTGCGAAAAATTATTTGAGCCCAAAATTACTGGGTTTAACTGAAGTGAACTCCTGCTTGTGTGAAGACACAGTTCTGGGGTTGAACTCCGTTTCTGAAGGCAAATTCAGAACCGAATTCTCATCCCTCAAACACACTCTGTTTTAAGGCAAGAATCATCCTCATCTTTAAAGCGTGTCCAATACAGTACGAAACATGAGCATTCCCAGAAAAAAAGAACTGTTTCCTACGCATTCGGACTATATGTAATTCAACTCTGCTTATGATATGATACAGACCACAGCTCCTCTTACATAAATGCTCTTTAGTTAACAGTGATAATCGCCATGGGTACTAGAACTATGTAAAGTCATTTGAGCTGAAAATTCACGTGGTTTACATACATCAAGAACAATGAGCATCCCCAGAAAAAAAGAACCGTGTTTCCTACTCATACGGACCATATGTTGTTCAACTCTGCTTATGAATCTGATACAAACCACAGACCCTCTTACATAAATGCTCTTTAGTTAATAGTGAGAATCGCATTGGGTTTTTGAACTGGGTAAAATCATTTGAGCCCAAAATTCACTTCATTTACCAGATATAAACTCTTCCTTGTAGGAAAACACAGATCCTGGGGTTTAACTCCATTTCTGAAGGGAAGTTCAGACCAGAGTTCTCATCCCTGAAACACACTCTGCTTTAACGAAAGAAGCAAGCTCTTCTTTCCAGAGTCTAAAATACAGCAAGAACCATGAGCATGCCCTGAAAAAAAGAACTGTGTTTCCTACTCATACAGACCATATGTAGTTCAACTCAGCATATGAAACTGATACAAACCACAGCTCCTGTTACATAAATGCTCTTTAGTTAATAGTGAGAATCATGTTGGGTTCGTGAACTGCAAAAAATCATTTGAGCCCAAAATTCACTAGGTTTTCCAGAAATGAACTCTTGCTTGTAGGAAGACAAAGATCCTGAGTTTAACTCCATTTCTGAAGGCAATTTCGACCAGAGTTCTCATTCCTGAAAAACACTCTGTTTTAAGGCAAGAATCATCCTCTTCTGTCCAGCGTCTCCAATACAGCAAGAACCATGAGCATGCCCTGAAAAAAAGAACTGTGTTTCCTACTCATAGGGACCATATGTAGTTCACCTCTGCTTATGAAACTAATACCAACCACAGCTCCTCTTACGCAAATGCTCTTTAGTTAATAGTGAGAATCATGTTGGGTTCGTGAACTGCGAGTAATCATTTGAGCCCAAAATTCACTGGGTTTACCAGAATTGAACTCTTGTTGTAGGAAGACACAGATCATGAAGGTTAAATCCTTTTCTGAAGGGAAATTCAGAACAGAATTTTCATCCATGAAACACACTCTGTTTTAATGCAAGAAGTAAGCTCTTCTTTCCAGTGTCTACAATACACCAAGAAACATGATCATGCCCTGATAAAAGGAACTGAGTTTCCTACTCATACTGACCATATGTAGTTCAACTCTGCTTATGAAACTGATAAAAACCAGTGCTGCTATACCATAAATCCTCTTCAGTTGATAGTGAGAATCGCGTTGGGTTCGAGAACTGCGAAAAATCATTTGAGCACAAAATTCTCTAGGTTAACCAGAAATGAATTCTTGCTTGTAGGAAGATAGAGATCATGGGGGTTAAATCCTTTTCTGAGGGGAAATTCAGACCAGAATTCTCATCCCTGAAACACACTCTGTTTTAACGAAGAAGCACGCTCTTCAATCCAGAGTCTAAAATACAGCAAGAACAATGAGCATGGCCTAAAAAAAATAACTGTGTTTCCTATTCATACAGTCCATATGTAGTTCAACTCTGCTTATGAAACTGATACAAACCACAGCTCCTCTTACATAAATGCTCTTTAGTTAATACTGAAAATAGTGTTGTGTTCTAGAACTTTGTAAAATAATTTGAGCTGAAAATTCACTTGGCTTACCAGAAATGAACTCTTGTTTGTAGGGAGACACAGTTCCTGGGGTTTAACTCCGTTTCTGAAGGGAAATTCAGACCAGAGTTCTCATCCCTGAAAAACACTATGCTTTAATGCAAGAAGCACGCTCTTCTTTCCAGAGTCTAAAATACAGCAAGAACCATGAGCATGACCTGAAAAAAATAACTTTGTTTCCAAGTCATGCGGACCATATGTAGTTCAACTCTGCTTATGAAACTGATACAAACGACAGCTCCTCTTACATGAATGCTCTTTAGTTAATATTGAGAAATGCGTTGGGTTCATGAACTGCGAAAAAATATTTGAGACCAAAATTCACTGGGTTTATCTGAAATGAACTCTTGCTGGTAGGAAGACACAGATCATGGGGTTTAACTCCGTTTCTGAAGGGAAATTCAGACCAGAGTTCTCATCCATGTTACACACTCTGTTTTAATGCATGAAGCAAGCTATTCTTTCCAGCAACTCAACTAGAGCAAGAACCATGAGCATGCCCAGAAAAAAAGAACTGTGTTTCCTATTCATACGGACCATATGTAGTTCAACTCGGCTTATGAAACTGATTCAAAACACAGCTCCTCTTACATAAATCCTCTTTAGTTAATAGTGAGAATCGTGTTGGGTTCGTGAACTGGGAAAAAATATTTGAGCACAAAATCCTCTGGTTTAACCAGAAATGAACTCTTGCATGTAGGAAGACAGAGATTCTGGGATTTAACTCCATTTCTGAGGGGAAATTCAGGCCAGAAATCTTATCCCTGAAACACACTCTCTTTTCACGAAGATGCAAGCTCTTCTTTCCAGATTCTAAAATACAGCAAGAACCTTGAGCATGGCCTGAATTAAATAACTGTGTTTCCTTTTCATACAGTCCATATGTAGTTCAACTCTGCTTATTAAACTGATTCAAACCACAGATCCTCTTACATAAATGCTCTTTAGTTAATAATGATTATTGCTTTGGGTTCTAGAACTGTGTAAAATCATTTGAGCCGAAAATTCACATGGTTTACCAGAAATGAACAATTGCTTTTAGGAAGACACAGATCATGGGGTTTAACTCCGTTTCTGAAGGGAAATTCAGACCACAGTTAGCATCCATGAAACACACTCTGTTTTAATTCAAGAAGCAAGCTCTTCTTTCCAGTGTCTCCAATACAGCAAGAACCATGAGCATTACCAGAAAAAAAGAACTGTGTTTCCTACTCATACGGACCATATGTAGTTGAACTCTGCTTATGATACTGATACAAACAACAGCTCCTCTTACATAAATGCACTTTAGTTAATAGTGAAAATAGCATTGTGTTCTAGAACTGTGTAAAATCATTTGAGCTGAAAATTCACTTGGTTTACCAGAAATGAACTCTTGCTTGTAGGGAGACACAGATCCTGGGGTTTAACTCCGTTTCTGAAGGGAAATTCAGACCAGAGTTCTCATCCCTGAAACACACTATGCTTTAACGCAGGAAGCACGCTCTTCTTTCCAGAGTCTAAAATACAGCAAGAACCATGAGCATGACCTGAAAAAAATAACTGTGTTTCCAACTCATGCATACCATATGTAGTTCAACTCTGCTTATGAAACTGATACAAACCACAGCTCCTCTTACATGAATGCTCTTTAGTTAATAGTGAGAAATGCGTTTGGTTCGTGAACTGCGAAAAAATATTTGAGATCAAAATTCACTGGGTTTACCTGAAATGAAGTCTTGCTTGTAGGAAGAAACAGATCATGGTGTTTAACTCCATTTCTGAAGGGAAATTCAGACCAGAGTTATCATCCATGTTACACACTCTGTTTTAATGTATGAAGAAAGCTCTTCTTTCCATTGTCTCAAATAGAGCAAGAACGATGAGCATGACCCGAAAAAAGAACTGTGTTTCCTACTCATACGGACCATATGTAGTTCAACTCTGCTTATGAAACTGATTCAAAACACAGCTCCTCTTACATAAATCCTCTTTAGTTAATAGTGAGAAACGCGTGGGGTTCGTGAGCTGCGAAAAAATATTTGAGACCAAAATTCACTGGGTTTATCTGAAATGAACTCTTGCTGGTAGGAAGACACAGATCATGGTGTTTAACTCCGTTTCTGAAGGGAAATTCAGACCAGAGTTCTCATCCATGTTACACACTCTGTTTTAATGCATGAAGCAAGCTATTCTTTCCAGCAACTCAACGAGAGCAAGAACCATGAGCATGCCCAGAAAAAAAGAACTGTGTTTCCAACTCATGCGGAAGATATGTAGTTCAACTCTGCTTATGAAACTCATAAAAACCACAGCTGCTCAATCATAAATCCTCTTCAGTTAATAGTGAGAATCGCGTTGGGTTCGTGAACTGCGAAAAATCATTTGAGCACAAAATTCTCTAGGTTAACCAGAAATGAATTCTTGCTTGTAGGAAGACAGTGATTCTGGGATTTAACTCCATTTCTGAGGGGAAATTCAGACCAGAATTCTCATCCCTGAAACACACTATGCTTTAACGAAGAAGCTAGCTCTTCTTTCCAGAGTCTAAAATACAGCAAGAACCATGAGCATGGCCTGAAATAAATAACTGTTTTTCCTATTCATACAGTCCATATGTAGTTCAACTCTGCTTATGAAACTGATTCAAACCACAGCTCCTCTTACATAAATCCTCTTTAGTTAATAGTGAGAATAGCGTAGGGTTCATGAACTGTGAAAAATCATCTGATCCCAAAATTCACTTGGTTTTCCAGAAATGAAATCTTACTTGTAGGAAGACACAGATCCTGGGGTTGAACTAGGTTTCTGAAGGGAAATTCAGACCAGAGTTCTCATCCCTGAAACACACTCTGTTTTTAAGAAGAAGCAAGCTCTTCTTTCCAGAGTCTAAAATACAGCAAGAACCATGAGCATGGCCTGAAAAAAATAACTGTGTTTCCTATTCATACAGTCCATATGTAGTTCAACTCGGCTTATGAAACTGATTCAAACCACAGCTCCTCTTACATAAAGGCTCTTTAGCTAATATTGAAAATAGCATTGTGTTCTAGAACTGTATAAAATCATTTGAGCTGAAAATTCACTTGGTTTACAAGAAATGAACTCTTGCTTGTAGGGAGACACAGATCCTGGGGTTTAACTCCGTTTCTGAAGGGAAATTCAGACCAGAGTTCTCATCCCTGAAACACTATGGTTTAACGCAAGAAACACGCTCTTCTTTCCAGAGTCTAAAATACACAATGAACCATGAGCATGACCTGAAAAAAGTAACTGTGTTTCCTATTCATACGTACCATATGTAGTTGAACTCTGATTATGAAACTGATACAAACCACAGCACCTCTAACATAAATGCTCTTTAGTTAATAGTGAGAATTGCGTTGGCTTCGTCAACTGCGAAAAATCATTGGAGCCCAAAATTCACTGGGTTTACCAGAAATGAACTCTTGCTTGTAGGAAGACACAGATCCTTGGGTTTAACTCCGATTCTGAGGGAAATTCAGACCAGGGTTCTCATCCATGAAACACACTCTGATTTCACGCAAGAAGCAAGATCTTCTTTGCAGCGTCTCCAATACAGCAAGTGCCTTGAGCATGCTAGAAAAAAAGAACTTTGTTTCCTAATCATACGGACCATATGTAGTTCAACCCTGGTTATTAAACTGATACAAACCACAGCTTCTCTTACAAAAATGCTCTTTAGTTAATAGTGAGAATCGCGTTGGGTTCATGAACTGTGTAAAATCATTTGAGTCGAAAATTCACTTGGTTTACCAGAAATGAACTCTTGTTTGTAGGAAGACACAGATCCTGGGGTTTAACTCCGTTTCTGAATGGAAATTCAAACCAGTGTTCTCATTAATGAAACACACTCTGTTTTAACGCAAGATGCGAGCTCTTCTTTCCAGTGGGACCAATAAAGAAAGAACCATATTCATGCTGTGAGAAAAAGAACTGTGTTTCCTACTCATATAGTCCATATGTATTTCAACTCTGCTTATGAAACTGATACAAACCACAATTCCTCTTACATAAATGCTCTTTAGTTAATAGAGAGAATCGCGTTGGGTTCCAGAACTGTGTAAAATCTTTTGAGGGCAAAATTCACTTGGTTTACCAGAAATGAACTCTTGCTTGTAGGAAGACACAGATCCTGTGGGTTAACTCCGTTCTGAAGGGAAATTCAGAACAGTGTTCTCATTAATGAAACACACTCTGTTTTAACGCAAGATGCGAGCTCTTCTTTCAGTGTTTCCAATACAACAAGAACGATATTCATGCACTGAAAAAAAGATCTGTGATTCCTACTCATATAGACCATATGCAGTTCAACTCTGCTTATGACACTCATACAAACCACAACTCCTCTTACATAAATGCTCTTTAGTTAATGTGAGAATCGCGTTGGGTTAGTGAACTGCCAAAAAACATTTTAGCCCAAAATTCACTGGGTTTACCAGAAATGAACTCTTGCTTGTAGGAAGACACAGATCCTGGGGTTGAAAAACGTTTCTGAAGGGAAATTAAGACCAGAATTGTCATCCCTGAAAAACACTCTGTTTTAAGGCAAGAATCATACTCTTCTTTCCAGCATCTCCAATACAGTAAGAACCATGAGCATTCCCAGAAAAATAGAACTGTGTTTCCTACTCATAAGGACCATATGTAGTTCAACTCTGCTTATGAAACTGATACAGAGACAGCTCCTCTTACATAAATGCTCTTTAGTACATAGTGATAATCGTGTTGGGTTCTAGAACTGTGTAAAATTATTTGAGCCCAAAATTCACTGGGTTTACCAAAAATGATCTCTTGCTTGTAGGAAGACACAGATCCTGGGGTTTAACTCCGATTCTGAATGTAAATTCAGACCAGAGTTCTCATCCCTGAAACACATTAACAAAGAAGCAAGCTCTTCTTTCCAGAGTATAAAATACAGCAAGAACCATGAGCATGGCCTGTAAAAAAGAACTGTGTTTCCTATACATACGGACCATATGTAGTTCAACTCTGCTTATGAAACTGATACACACCACACCTCCTCTTACATAAATGCTCTTTAGTTAATAGTGAGAATAGCATTGGGTTCCTGAACTGCAAAAAAATCATTTGAGCCCAAAATTCACTGGGTTTACCAGAACTTCCTCTTGCTTGTAGGAAGACACAGATCCTGGGGTTTAACTCCGTTTCTGAATGGAAATTCAGACCAGAATTCTCATCCCTGAAAAACACTCCATTTTAAGGCATGAATCATCCTCTTCTATGCAGCGTCTCCAATACAGCAAGAACCATGAGCATGCCCAGAAAAAAAGAACTGTGTTTCCTACTCATACGGACTATATGTAGTTGAACTCTGATTATGAAACTGATACAAACCACAGCACCTCTAACATAAATGCTCTTTAGTTAATAGTGAGAATTGCGTTGGTTTCGTCAACTGCGAAAAATCATTGGAGCCCAAAATTCACTGGGTTTACCAGAAATGAACTCTTGCTTGTAGGAAGACACAGATCCTTGGGTTTAACTCCGATTCTGAGGGAAATTCAGACCAGGGTTCTCATCCATGAAACACACTCTGTTTTCACGCAAGAAGCAAGCTCTTCTTTCCAGCGTCTCCAATACAACATGAACCATGATCATGCCCTGAAAAAAAGAACTGTGTTTACTACTCATATGGACTTTATGTAGTTCAACTCTGCTTATGATTCTAATACAAACCATAGCTCTTTTTAAATAAATGCTCTTTAGTTAATAGTGAGAATCGTGTTGGGTTAGTGAACTTCGAAAAATCATTTGAGTGCAAAATTCACTGGGTTAACCACAAATGAACTCTTGCTTTAGGAAGACACAGATCCTGAGGTTTAACTCTGTTTCTAAGGGAAATTCAGACCAGAGTTCTCATCCTTGAAACACACTCTGTTTTAACGCAGGAAGCAAGCTCTTCTTTCCTGAGCCTAAAATACAGCAAGAACCATGAACATGCCCTCAAAAAAGAACTGTGTTTCCTACTCATACAGACCATATGTAGATCAACTCTGCTTATGAAAGTGATACAAACCACATCACCTCTTAAATAAATGCTCTTTAGTTAATAGTGAGAATTGCATTGGGATTCTGAACAGTGTAAAATCATTTGAGCCGAAAATTCACTTGGTTTACCAGAAATGAACTCTTGTTTGTAGGATGACAAAGATCCTGGGGGTTAACTCCGTTTCTGAAGGGAAATTCTGACCAGAGATCTCATCCATGAAGCACACTCTGTTATAACGCAAGAAGGAAGCTCTTCTTTCCAGAGCCTACAATACAGTAAGAACAATGAGCATGCCCTGAAAAAGAGAACTGTGTTTCCTACTCATATGGACAATATGTAGTTCAACTCTGCTTATGATTCTTATACAAACCTCCACTCTTCTTACATAAAAGATCTTTAGTTAATAGTGAGAATCACGTTGGGTTCATGATCTGCGAAAAAGTCATTTGAGCCGAAAATTCTCTTGGTTTACCATAAATGAACTCTTGCTTGTAGGAAGACACAGATGCTGGGGTTTAAGTCCGTTTCTGAAGGGAAATTCAGACGAGAGTTCTCATATCTGAAAAACACTCTGTTTTAACGCAAGAAGCAAGCTCTTCTTTCCAGAGTCTCCAATACAGCAAAAAACATGAGCATGCCCTGAAAAAAGAAGTGTGTTTTCTACTCATACAGACAATATGTAGAGCAACTCTGCTTATGAAACTGATACAAACCACAGCTCCTCTTACATAAATGCTCTTTAGTTAATAGTGGTAATCGTGTTGGGTTCTAGAACTGTGTAAAAACATTTGAGCCAAAAATTCACTTGGTTTACCAGAAATTAACTCTTGCTTGTAGGAAGACACAGATCCTGGGGTTTAACTCCGTTTCTGAAGGCAAATTCAAACCAGTGTTCTCATTAATGAAACACACTCTGTTTTAACGCAAGATGGGAGCTCTTCTTTCCAGTGGGTCCAATAAATCAAGAACCATATTCATGCTGTGAGAAAAAGAACTGTGTTTCCTACTCATATAGTCCATATGTATTTCAACTCTGCTTATGAAACTGATACAAACCACAATTTCTCTTACGTAAATGCTCTTTAGTTAATAGAGAGAATCGCGTTGGGTTCCAGAACTGTGTAAAATCTTTTGAGGGCAAAATTCACTTGGTTTACCAGAAATGAACTCTTGCTTGTAGGAAGACACAGATCCTGTGGGTTAACTCCGTTCTGAAGGGAAATTCACAACAGTGTTCTCATTAATGAAACACACTCTGTTTTAACGCAAGATGCGAGCTCTTCTTTCAGTGTGTCCAATACAGCAAGAACGATATGCATGCACTGAAAAAAAGATCTGTGATTCCTACTCATATTGACCATATGCAGTTCAAATCTGCTTATGACACTGATACAAACCACAACTCCTCTTACATAAATCCTCTTTAGTTAATGTGAGAATCGCGTTGGGTTGGTAAACTGTGTAAAATTATTTGAGCCCAAAATTCACTGGGTTTACCAAATATGAACTCTTCCTTGTAGAAGACACAGATCCTGGAGTTTAACTTCGTTTCTGAACGTAAATTCAGACCAGTGTTCTCATCTATGAGACACACTCTGTTTTCACGCAAGAAGCAAGCTCTTCTTTCCAGCGTCTCCAATACAACATGAACCATGATCATGCCCTGAAAAAAAGAACTGTGTTTACTATTCATATGGACTTTATGTAGTTCAACTCTGCTTATGATTCTAATACAAACCATAGCTCTTTTTAAATAAATGCTCTTTAGTTAATAGTGAGAATCGTGTTGGGTTAGTGAACTTCGAAAAATCATTTGAGTGCAAAATTCACTGGGTTAACCACAAATGAACTCTTGCTTTAGGAAGACACAGATCCTGAGGTTTAACTCTGTTTCTAAGGGAAATTCAGACCAGAGTTCTCATCCTTGAAACACACTCTGTTTTAACGCAGGAAGCAAGCTCTTCTTTCCTGAGCCTAAAATACAGCAAGAACCATGAACATGCCCTCAAAAAAGAACTGTGTTTCCTACTCATACAGACCATATGTAGATCAACTCTGCTTATGAAAGTGATACAAACCACATCACCTCTTAAATAAATGCTCTTTAGTTAATAGTGAGAATTGCATTGGGTTTCTGAACTGTGTAAAATCATTTGAGCCGAAAATTCACTTGGTTTACCAGAAATGAACTCTTGTTTGTAGGATGACAAAGATCCTGGGGGTTAACTCCGTTTCTGAAGGGAAATTCTGACCAGAGATCTCATCCCTGAAGCACACTCTGTTATAACGCAAGAAGGAAGCTCTTCTTTCCAGAGCCTACAATACAGTAAGAACAATGAGCATGCCCTGAAAAAGAGAACTGTGTTTCCTACTCATATGGACAATATGTAGTTCAACTCTGCTTATGATTCTTATACAAACCTCCACTCTTCTTACATAAAAGATCTTTAGTTAATAGTGAGAATCACGTTGGGTTCATGAACTGCGAAAAAATCATTTGAGCCGAAAATTCTCTTGGTTTACCATAAATGAACTCTTGCTTGTAGGAAGACACAGATGCTGGGGTTTAAGTCCGTTTCTGAAGGGAAATTCAGACGAGAGTTCTCATATCTGAAAAACACTCTGTTTTAACGCAAGAAGCAAGCTCTTCTTTCCAGAGTCTCCAATACAGCAAAAAACATGAGCATGCCCTGAAAAAAGAAGTGTGTTTTCTACTCATACAGACAATATGTAGAGCAACTCTGCTTATGAAACTGATACAAACCACAGCTCCTCTTACATAAATGCTCTTTAGTTAATAGTGGTAATCGTGTTGGGTTCTAGAACTGTGTAAAAACATTTGAGCCAAAAATTCACTTGGCTTACCAGAAATTAACTCTTGCTTGTAGGAAGACACAGATCCTGGGGTTTAACTCCGTTTCTGAAGGCAAATTCTGACCAGAGTTCTCATCCGTTCAAAACACTCTGTTTTAAACCAAGAATCAACCTCTTCTTTCCAGCATCTCCAATACAGCAAGAACCATGTGCCTGCCCTCAAAAAAGAACTGTGGTTCCTACTCATTCAGACCATATGTAGTTCAACTTTGCTTATGAAACTGATACAGACTATAGCTCCTCTTACATAAATGCTCTTTAGTTAATAGTGAGAATCGCGTTGGGTTCGTGATTTCCCAAAAAACTTTTGAGCCCAAAATTCACTGGTTTTACCAGAAATGAACTCTTGCTTGTAGAAAGACACAGATCCTGGGGTTGAACAACGTTTCTGAAGGGAAATTAAGACCAGAATTCTCATCCCTAAAAAACACTCTGTTTTAAGGCATGAATCATGCTCTTCTTACCAGCGTCTCCAATACAGTAAGAACCATGAGCATTCCCAGAAAAATAGAACTGTGTTTCCTACTCATACGGACCATATGTAGTTCACCTCTGCTTATGAAACTGATACAAAGACAGCTCTTCTTACATATATGCTCTTTAGTTAATAGTGAGAATCGCGTTGGGTTCATGTACTGTGTAAAAGTATTTGAGCCCAAAATTCACTGGGTTTACCAAAAATGAACTCTTGCTTGTAGGAAGACACAGATCCTGGGGTTTAACTCCGATTCTGAATGTAAATTCAGACCAGTGTTCTCATCCATGAAACACACTCTGTTTTAACGCAAGAAGCAAGCTCTTCTTTCCAGCATCTCCAATACTGCAAGAACCATGAGCATGACCAGAAAAAAGAACTGTGTTTCCTACTCATTGGTACCATATGTAGTTTAACGCTGCTTATGAAACTAATACAAATCACAGCTCCTCTTACATAAATGCACTTTAGTTAATAGTGAGAATGGTGTTGGGCTCGTGAACGGTGAAAAACCATTTGAACCCAATATTCACTGGGTTTACCAGAAATGAACTCTTGATTGTAGGAAGACACAGATCCCGGGGTTTAACTCCATTTCTTAAGGGAAATTCAAACCAGAGTTCTCATGACTGAAAAACACTCTGTTTTAAGGAAAGAATCATCCCATTCTTTCCAGCATCTCCAATACAGTAAGAACCATGAGAATGCCCAGAAAAAAAGAACTGTGTTTCCTACTCATACGGACATTATGTAGTTCAACTCTGATCATGAAACTGATACAGACCACAGCTCCTCCTACATAAATGCTCTTTAGTTAATAGTGATAATCGTGTTGGGTTCAGAACTGTGTAAAATACGTTCAGCCGAAAATCACTTGGTTTACAAGAAATGAACTCTTGCTTGTAGGAAGACACAGATCCTGGGGTTTAACTCCGTTTCTGAAGGGAAATTCAGACCAGTGTTCTCATTCATGAAACACACTCTGTTTTATCGCAAGAAGCAAGCTCTTCTTTCCAGGGTCTCTAATACATCAAGTGCCTTGAGCATGCTAGAAAAAAAGAAGCTTGTTTCATACTCATACGGACCATATGTAGTTCAACCCTCCTTATGAAACTGATACAAACCATAGCACCACTTAAATAAATGCTCTTTAGTTAATAGTGAGAATCGCATTGGATTCTTGAACTGTGTAATATCTTTTGAGGCCAAAATTCACATGGTTTACCAGAAATGAACTCTTGCTTGTAGGAAGACACAGATCCTGTGGTTTAACTCCGTTTCTGAAGGGAAATACAGACCAGTGTTCTCATTAATGAAACACATTCTGTTTTAACGCAAGATTTGTGCTCTTCTTTCAGTGTGTCCAATACAGCAAGAATCATATTCATTCCCTGAATAAAAGAACTGTGATTCCTTCTCATATGGACCATATGTAGTTTAACTCTTTTATGAAACTTATACAGACCACAGTTCCTCTTACATAAATGGTCTTTAGTTAATAGTGAGAATCGCGTTGGGTTCCTGAACTGCCAAAAATAATTTGTGCCCAAAATTCACTGGATATACGAGAAATGAGCTCTTGCTTATAGGAAGACACAAATCCTGGGGTTTAACTCTTATTCTGAAGGTAAAATCAGACCAGTGTTCTCATACAGGAAACACACTCTGTTTTAACGCAAGGAGCAAGCTCTTCTTTCCACCGTCTCCAATACAGCAAGCAACATGAGTATGCCCAGGAAAAAGAACTGTCATTCCTACTCATACGGACTTTATGTAGTTCAACTCTGCTCATGAAACTGATACCGACCACAGCTCCTCTTACATAACTGCTCTTTAGTTAATAGTGAGAACTGCGTTGGGTTGGTGAACTGCCAAAAATCATTTGAGCCCAAAATTCACTGGGTTTACCAGAAATGAATTCATGCTTGTAGGAAGACACAGATCCTGGGGTAGAACTCCGTTTCTGAAGGGAAATTCAGACCAGAGTTCTTATCCATGCAACACACTCTGTTTTACTGCAAGAAGCAAGCTCCTCTTTCCAGCGTCCCCAATACAGCAAGAACCATGAGCATGCCCTCAAAAAAGAACTGTGTTTACTATGCATTCAGACCATATGTAGTTCAACTCTGCTTATGAAACTGATACAGACCACAGCTCCTCTTACATAAATCCTCTTTAGTTAATAGTGATAATCGTGTTGGGTTCTAGAACTGTGTAAAATATTTGACCCGAAAATTCAATTGGTTTATCTGAAATGAACGCTTGCGTGTAGGAAGAAACAGAAACTGGGGTTTAACTCTGATTTTGAAGGGAAATTCAGACCAGAGTTCTCACCCATGTAACACACTCTGTTTTAATGCAAGAAGAAAGCCCTTCTTTCCAGCGTCTACAATACACCAAGAACATTGAGCATGCCCTCAAAAAAGAACTGTGTTTCCTACTCATGCAGACCATGTGTAGATCAACTCTGCTTATGAAACTGATACAAACCACAGCAACTATTAAATAAATGCTCTATAGTCCATAGTCAGAATCGAATTGGATTTTTGAACTGTGTAAAATCTTTTGTGTCAAAAATTCACCTGTTTTACTAGAAATGAACTCTTGCTTGTAGGAAGACACACATCCTGTGGTTTAACTCCGTTTCTGAATGGAAATTCAGACCAGTGTTCTCATTAGTGAAACACACTCTGTTCAACGCAAGATGTGAGCTCTTCTTTCCAGTGTGTCCAATACAGCAAGAACCATATTCATGCCATGAAAAAAAGAACTGTGTTTCCTACTCATACAGACCATATGTAGTTCATCTCTGCTTATGAAACTGATACAAACCACAACTCCTCTTACATAAATGCTCTTTGGTTAATAGTGGGAATATCGTTGGATTCTTGAAATGTGAAAAATCATTTGATCCCAAAATGCACTTGGTTTACCAGAAGTGAACTCTTGCTTGTAGAAAGACACAGATCCCGGGGTATAACTCCGTTTCTAAAGGGAAATTCAGACCAGAGTTCTCATCACTGAAAATCACTCTGTTTTAAGGCAAGAATTATCCTTTTCTTTCCAGCGTCTCCAATACAGTAAGAACCATGAGCATGCCCCAAAAAAAGAACTGTGTTTCCTACTCATACAGACCAGATGTAGTTCCACTCTGCTTATGAAACCGATACATACCACAGCTCCTCTAACATAAATGCTCTTTAGTTAATAGTGAAAATCATGTTGGGTTCTAGAACTGTGTAAAATCATGTGAGCCAAAAATTCACTTGGTTTACCAGATATGAAATCTTGCTTGTAGGAAGACACAGATCCTGGGGTTTAACTTCGTTTCTGAAGGGAAATTCAGACCAGTGTTCTCATTAATAAAACACACTCTGTTTCCACACAAGAAGCAATCTCTTCTTTCCAGCGTCTCCAATACAGCAAGAATCATGAGCATGCCCAGAAAAAAAGAACTGTGTTTCCTACTCATACGGACCATATGTAATTCAACACTGCTTATGAAACTGATACAAAACACAGCTCCACTCACATAAATCCTCTTTAATTAATAGTGAGAATCGCGTTATGTTGGTGAACTGCGAAAAATCATTTGAAACCAAAATTCACTGGGTTTACCAGAAATGAACTCTTGCCTGTGGGAAGACACAGATCCCGGGGTATAACTCCATTTCTGAAGGAATTTCAGACCACAGTTCTCATCACTGAAAAACACGCTGTTTTAAGGCAGGAATTATCCTCTTCTTTCCAGCGTGTCCAATACAGTATGAAACATGAGCATGCCCAGAAAAAAAGAACTGTGTTTCCTACTCATACGAACCACATGTAATTCAACTCTGCTTATGAAACTTATACAGACCACAGCTCCTCTTACATAAATGCTCTTTAGTTAATTGTGATAATCTCATTGGGTTCTAGAACTGTGTAAAATCTTTTGAGCCGAAAATTCACTTGGTGTACTAGAAATGAACGCTTGCCTGTAGGAAGCCACAGATCCTGAGTTTTAACTATGTTTCTAAGGGAAATTCAGAGCAGAGTTCTCATCCCAGAAACACACTCTGTTTTTTACGCAAGAAGCAAGCTCTTCTTTCCAGAGTCTAAAATACAGCAAGAAACATGAACATGCCCTCAAAAATGAACTGTGTTTCCTACTCATACAGACTATATGTAGATCAACTCTGCTTGTGAAATTGACACAAACCACAGCAACTCTTAAATAAATGCTCTTTAGTTAATAGTGAGAATCGCATTGGGTTTTGACTTGTGTAAAATCATTTGAGCCCAAAATTCACTTGGTTTACCAGAAATGAACTCTTACTTCTAGGAACACACACATCCTGGTGTTTAACTTTGTTTCTGAAGGTAAATTCAGACCAGTGTTCTCATCCATGAAACACACTCTGTTTACACGAAAGAAGCAAGATCTTCTTTCCAGCGTATCCAATACAGCAAGAACTATGAGCATGCCCTGAAATAAAGAATTGTGTTTCCTACTCATATGGACCATATGTAGTTCAACTCTGGTTCTGATTCTGATACAAACCATAACTCTTTTTAAATAAATGCTTTTTAGTTAATAGTGAGAATCGCGTTTGGTTTGTGAACTGTGTAAAATCATTTGAGCCGAAAATTCACTTGGTTTACCAGAAATGAACTCTTGCTTGTAGGAACACAATGATCCTGGGGGTTAACTGGTTTTCTAAAGGGAAATTTAGACCAGTGTTCTCAATAATAAAACACACTCTGTTTTAACGCAAGAAGCAAATTCTTTTTTACAGCTTCTTCAATACAGCAAGAAACATAAGCATGCTCTCAAAAAAGAACTGTGTTTCCTACTGATAGAGAACATATGTATATCAACTCTGCTTATGAAACTGATACGAACCACTGCACCTCTTAAATGAATGCTTTTTAGTTAATAGTGCGAATCGCATTGTGTTTTTGAACTGGGTAATATCATTTGAGCCTAAAAATCAATTGGTTTATGAAAAATGAAATCTTGCTTGTAGGAAAACCCAGATCCTCTGGTTTAAATCTATTTCTGAGGCAAATTCAGACCAGAGTTCTCATCCCTGAAAAACACTCTGTTTTCAGGCAAGAATCATTCTCTTCTTTGAAGCGTCTCAAATAGAGTGAGAACCATGAGCATGCCCAGAAAAAAAGAATTGTGTTTCCTACTCATACAGACCATATGTAGTTCAACTCTGCTTATGAAACTGATACAAACCACAGCTCCTCTTAAATAAAATCTCTTTAGTTAATAGTGAGAATCGTATTGGGATTTTGAACTGAAAAATCATTAGAGCCCAAAATTCACTTGGTTTACCTGAAATGAACTCTTGCTTGTAGGAAGACACAGATCCTGTGGTTTAACTGGGTTTTTGAATGGAAATTTAGACCAGTGTTCTCATTAATGAAACACACTCTGTTTTAACACAATTAGCAAGGTCTTCTTTCCAGAGTGTCCGATACAGCAAGAACCATATTCATGCCCTGAAATAAAGAACTGTGTTTCCTACTCATCCAGACCATATGTAGTTCAACTCGGCTAATGAAACTGATAAAACCACAGATCTTCCTTCATAAATGCTGTTTAGTTAATAATGTAACGCGTTGGTTTTGTGAACTGTGTAAAATCATTTGAGCCCAAAATTCACTGGGTTTACCTGAAATAAACTCTTGATTGTAGGAAGACACAGATCCTGGAGTTTTTCTGTTTCTGAAAGGAAATTCAAAAAGTGTTCTCATCCATAAAACACATGCTGTTTTAACGCAAGAAGCATCCTCTTCTTTCCAGTGTCTCCAATAGAGCAAGAACCATGAGCATGACCAGAAAAAAAGAACTGTGTTTCCTAATCATACGGACCATGTGCAGTTCAATTGTGCTTATGAAACTATTACAAACCATAGCTCCTCTTACATAAATCCTCTTTAGTTAATAGAGAGAAACGAGTTTGGTTGGTGAACAGTGTAAAATAATTTGAGGCCAGAATTCACTGGGTTTACCAGAAATGAACTCTTGCTTTTAGGAAGACACAGATCCTGGGGTTTAACTTTGATAATTCAGGGAAATTCAGACCAGTGTTATCATCCATGAAAACATGCTGTTTGAACGCAAGAAGCATCCTCTTCTTTCCAGCGTCTCCAATACAGCAAGAACCATGAGCATGCCCCGAAAAAAGAACTGTGTTCTGTACTCATACGGACCAAATGCAGTGCAACTCTGCTTATGAAACTGATACAAACCACAGCCCCTCTTACATAAATGCTCTTTAGTTAATAGTGAGAAACGTGTTGCGTTGGTGAACTGTGTATAATCATTTGAGTGCAAAATTCTCTTTGTTTACCAGAAATGAAAACCTGCTTGTAGGTAGTTACAGATACTGGGGTTTAACTCCATTTCTGAAAGGAAATCAAGACCACTGTTCTCATCCATGAAACACACTCTGATTATACGCAAGAAGCAAGCTTTCTTTCCAGTGTTTCCAAAGCAGCAAGAAGCATGAGCTTGCCCAGAAAAAAAGAACTGTGTTTCCTACTTTGTGGACCATATGTAGTTCAACTCTGCTTATGAAACTGATACAAACCACAGCACCTCTTACATAAATGCTCTTTAGTTAATAGTGAGAATGGCGTTGAGTTCTTGAACTTTGTAAAATCATTTGAGCCCAAAATTCACTTGGTTTACTGGAAATGAACTCTTGCTTGTAGGAAGACACAGATCCTGGGGTTGAACTCCATTTCTGCAGAGAAATTAAGACCAGTGTTCTCATCCACGAAACACATGTTGTTTTAACGCAATGAGGCATCCTCTTTTTTTCCAGCGTTTATAAAACAGCAAGAACCATGAGCATGCCCAGAAAAAAGAACTGTGTTTCCTACTCATACGGACCATATCCAGTTCAATTCTGTTTATAAATCTGATAAAAACTAAAGCCCCTCTTTCATAAATGCTCCTTAATTAATGATGCAAAACATGTTTGGTTCGTGAACTCTTTAAAAAAATTTGAGCCCAAAATTCACTGTGTTTACCAGAAATGAACTCTTGCTTGTAGGAAGACACAGATCCTGGGGTTTAAATTCGATTCTGAAGGGAAATTCAGACCAGTGTTCTCATACATGAAACACATGCTGTTTTAATGCAAGAAGCATCCTCTTCTTTCCAGCGCCTCCAATACAGCAAGAACCATGAGGATGCCCCGAAAAAAATAACTGTGATTCGTACTCATACAGACCACATGAAGTTCATCTCTGCTTATGAAACTGATACAAACCACAGCTCCTCTTACATAAATGCTCTTTAGTTAATAGTGAGAATCGCTTTGGGTTCCCTAACTGTGTAAAATCATTTGATCCCAAAGATCACTTGGTTTACCAGAAATGACCTCCTGCTTGTAGGAAGACACAGATCCTGTGGTTTAACTCTGTTTTTGTAGGAAATTTAGACTAGTGTACTCATCCATGAAACACATGCTGTTTTAACACAAGAAGCATCCTCTTTTTTCCAGCGTCTCTAATACATCAAGAACAATGAGCATGCCCAGAAAAAAAGAACTGTGTTTCCTACTCATACGGACAATATGCAGTTCAAATCCGCTTATGAAACTGATACAAACCACAGCTCCTCTTACATAAATGCTCTTTAGTTAATAGAGAGAAAAACGCATAGGGTTGGTGAACTGTGTGAAATAATTTGAGTCCAAAATTCACTGGGATTACCAGAAAAGAAACTAATGTATGAAGGAAGACACAGATCATGGGGTTTAATTCTGTTTCTGAAGGGAAATTCAGACAAGTGTTCTCATCTATGAAAGACATGCTGTTTTAAAGCAAGAAGTATCCTCTTTTTTCCAGCGTCTCTAATACAGCAAGAACCATGAGCATGCCCAGAACAAAACAACTTTGTTTCCTACTCATATGGACCATATGAAGTGCAACTCTGCTTATGAAACTGATACAAACCACAGCTCCTCTTACATAAATGCTCATTAGTTAATAGAGAGAAACACGTTGGGTTGGTGAACTGTGTAAAATAATTTGAGCCCCAAATTCACTGGGTTTAACAGAAATGAACTCTTGCTTGTAGGAAGACACAGATCCTGGGGTTGAACTCCATTTCAGAGGGGAAATTCAGACCAGAGATCTCATCCATGAAACACACTCTTTTAAGGCAAGATGCAAGCTCTTCTTTCCAGCAATACCAATGCAGCAATAACCAGGTGCATGGCCAGAGAAAAAGAACTGTGTTTCCAACTCATTCAGACCATATGTATTTCAACTCAGCTTGTGTAACTGACACAAACCACAGCTCCACTTACATAAATGCTCTTTAGTTAAATGTGAGAATCGCGTTAGGTTCGTGAACTTTGTAAAATCATTTGAGCCCAAAATTCACTTGGTGTACCATAAATGAACTCTTACTTGAAGGAAGAAAAAGATCGTGGAGTTTAACTCCTTTTCTGAAGGAAATTCAGACCAGTGTTCTCATACATGAAACAGACATGCTCTTTTAACGAAAGAAGCAGCCTCTTCTTTCCATCGTCTCCAAAACAGCAAGAACCATGCGCATGCCCAGAAAAAAGAACTGTTTCCTACTCATATGGATCATATGCAATTCAACTCTGCTTATGAACCTGATACAAACCACAACTCCTCTTACTTAAATGCTCTTTAGTTAATAAAGAGAAACGCGTTGGGTTGGTGAACTGTGTAAAATAATTTGAGCCCCAAATTCACTGGGTTTACAAGAAATGAACTCTTGCTTGTAGGAAGACACACATCTTGGGGTTTAACTCTGCTTCTGAAGGGAAATTCAGAGCAGTGTTCTCATCCATGAAACACACTCTCTTTCAACAAAAGAAGCAAGCTCTTCTTTCCAGCGTCTCCAATACAGCAAGAACCATGAGTATGCCCCGAAAAAAAGAAATGTGATTTGTACTCATACAGACCACATGCAGTTCAACTCTGCTTATGAAACTGATACAAACCACAGCTCCTCTTACACAAATGCTCTTGAGATAATAGTGACAATCGCGTTGGTTTCGTGAACTGTGTAAAATCATTTGAGCCCAAAATTCATTCGGTTTACCAGAAATGACCTCCGGCTTGTAGGAAGACGCAGATCCTGTGGTTTAACTCCGTTTCTGAGGGCAAATTCAGACCAGTGTTCTCATCCATGAACCATATGCTGTTTTAACGCAAGAAGCAAGCTCTTCTTTCCAGAGTCTCCAATACAGAAAGAACCATGAGCATGCCCAGAAAAAAAGAACTGTGTTTCCTACTCATACAGACCATATGCCGTGCATCTCTGGTTATGAAACTGATGCAATCCACAGCTTCTCTTACATAAATGCTCTTTAGTTAATAGTGAGAAACACGTTGCATTGGTGAAATGTGTAAAATCATTTGAGCTGTAAATTCACTTGGTTTACCAGAAATAAACTCTTTCTTGTAGGAAGACACAGATCTTGGGGTTTTACCCCGTTTCTGAAGGTAAATTCAGACCAGTGTTCTCATCCATGAAACACACTCTGTTTTTAAGCAAGAAGCAAGCTCTTCTTTCCCGTGTCCCCAAAAAAGCAAGAACCATGTGCAGGCCCAGAAAAAAAGAACTGTGTTTCCTACTCATACGGACCTTATGTAGTTCAACTCTGCTTATGAATCTGATACAAACCACAGCTCCTCTTTCATAAATGCTCTTTAGTTAATAATGTGAAATATGTTGGGTTCATGAACTGTGTAAAATCATTAGAGCATAAAATTAACTGGGTTGACCTGAAATGAACTCTTGCTTGTAGGAAGACACACATCCTGGGGTTTAACTCTGTTTCTGAAGGAAATTCAGACCAGTGTTCTCATCCATGAAACACATGTTCTTTTAACTAAAGAAGCCTCCTCTTCGTTCCATCGTCTCCAAAACAGCAGGAAACTTCGCATGCCCAGGAAAAAATACTGTGTTTCCTACTCATACAGACCATATGCAGTTCAACTCTGCTTATGTAACTGATACAAATCACAGCTCCACTTACATAAATCCATAGTTAATAGTGAGAATCAAGTTGGGTTCGTGAACTTTGTAAAATCATTTGAGCCAAAAATTCGCTGGGTTTACCAGAAATGAACTCTTGCTTGTAGGAGGACACAGATCCTGGGGTTTTACTCCGTTTCTGAAGGTAAATTCAGACCAGTGTTCTCATCCACAAAAACACTCCGTTTTAACAAAAGAAGCTAGCTCTTCTTTCCAGTGTCTCCAATACAGCAAGAACCATGAGAATGACCAGAAAAAATGAACTGTGTTTCCTATTCATATGGACCATATGTAGTTCAACTCTGCTTATGAAACTGATACAAACCACAGCACCTCTTACATAAATGCTCTTTAGTTAATAGTGAAAATCGCCTTGGTTTCGTGAACTGTGTAAAATCATTTGAGCCCAAAATTCACTGGGTTTCCAGAAATGAACTCTTGCATGTAGAAAGACACAGATCCTGGGGTTTAACGCCATTTCTGAATGGAAATTCAGTCCAGTGTTCTCAGCCATGAGATACATGCTTTTTTAACGCAAGAAGCATCCTCTTCTTTCCAGTGTCTGCAATACAGCAAGAATCATGAGAATGCCCACAAAAAAAGATCTGGGATTCCTACTCATATGGACCATATGCAGTTCAATTCTGCTAATGAAATTGATACAAACCACAGCTCCTCTTACATAAATGCTCTTTAGTTATTAGTGAGAATCACGTTGGGTTTGTGAACTCTGTAAAATCATTTGAGCCCAAAATTCACGTAGTTTACCAGAAATGATCTCTTGCTTGTAGGAAGACACAGATCCTGCGGTTTTACTCCGTTTCTGAAGGTAAATTCAGACCAGTGTTCTCATCCATGAAACACACTCTGTTTTTACGCAAGAAGCAAGCTCTTCTTTCCCATGTCTCCAAACAGCAAGAACCATGAGCAGGCCAGGAATAAAAGAACTGCGTTTCCTACTCATACTGACCATATGTAGTTCAACTCTGCTTATGAATCTGATACAAACCACAGCTCCTCTTTCATAAATGCTCCTTAATTAATGATGCGAAACACGTTTCGTTTCTGAACTGTTTATAACAATTTGAGCCCAAAATTCACTGGGTTTACCATAAATGAACTCTTGCTTTTAGGAAGACACAGATACTTGGGTTTTATTCCGTTTCTGAAGGTAAATTCGGACCAGTGTTATCATCCATGAAACACACATGTTTTTATGCAAGAAGCAAGCTCTTCTTTTCCGCGTCTCCAAAAAAGCAAGAACAATGAGCAGGCCCAGAAAAAAAGAACTGTGTGTCCTACTCATACGGACCATATGTAGTTCAACTCTGCTTATGTAACTGATACAAATCACAGCTCCACTTACATAAATCCTCTTTAGTTATTAGTGAGAATCAAGTTGGGTTGGTGAACTTTGTAAAATCATTTGAGCCAAAAATTCACTTGGTGTAGCATAAATGAACTATTACTTGTAGGAAGACACATATCCTGGATTTTAACTCCATTTCTGAAGGAAATTCACACCAGTTTTCTCAGCCATGAAACACAAGAAAAATACTCTGTTTTAATGCAAGAAGCATCCTCTTCTTTCCAGCCTCTACAATACAGCAAGAACCATGAGTATGCCAAGAAAAAAAGAAATGTGTTTCCTACTCATACGGACCATATGCAGTTCAACTCTGCTAATGAAACTGATATAAAACACAGCTCCTCTTACATAAATGCTCTTTAGTTAATGGTGAGAATCTCCTTGGTTTGGTGAACTGTGTAAAATCATTTGAGCCCCAAACTCTGGGTTTACCAGAAATGCACTCTTGCTGTTAGGAAGACACAGATCCTGGGGTTAATCTCCGTTTCTAAGGAAAATCAGACTAGTGTACGCATCCATGAAACAAATGCTGTGTTAATGCAAGAAGCAAGCTCTTCTTTCCAGCATCACCAATACTGCAAGAACCATGAGCATGCCCAGAAAAAAAGAACTGGTTTTCATACTCATACAGACCACATGCAGATCAACTCTGCTTATGAAACTGATACACACCACAGCTCCTCTTACATAAATGCTCTTTAGTTAATAGTGAGAATCGCCTTGGATTCATGAACCTTGTAAAGTCATTTGAGCCCAAAATTCACTGTGTTTACCAGAAAAGAACTGTTGATTGTAGGAAGACACAGATCCTTGGGTTTAACTCCGTTTCTGAAGGGAAATTTAGTCCAGTGTTCTCATACATGAACACACTCTGTATTTATGCAAAAAGGAATCTCGCCTTTCCAGCGTCTCCAATACAGCAAGATCCATGTGAATGCAGTGAAAAAAAGAACTGTGTTCCCTACTCATACAGACCATATGTAGATCAACTCTGGTTATGAAACTGATACAAACCACAGCACCTCTTAAATAAATGCTGTTTAGTTAATACTGAGAATCGTGTTGTGTTCTAGAACTCTGTAAAATCACTTGCGCCCAAAATTCATTTGGTTTACCAGAAATGAACTCTTGCGTGAAGGAAGACCCAGATTCTGGGGTTTAACTCCGATTCTGAAGGGAAATTCAGACCAGTGTTCAAATCCATGAAACACACTGTGTTTTCACGCAAGAAGCAAGCTCTTCTTTCCAGTGTCTCCAATACAGCAAGAACCATGAGCATGCCCAGAAAAAAAGAACTGTGTTTCCTACTCATAAGGACCTTATGTAGTTCAACTCTGATTATGAAATGGTACAAACCACAGCTATTCTTATGTAAATGCTCTTTAGTTAATAGTGAGAATCGGTTTGGGTTGGTGAACTGCCAAAAATCATTTGAGCCGAAAATTCCCTTGGTTTAGCAGAAATGAACTCGTGCTTGTAGGAAGACACAGATCATGGGGTTTTCCTCCGATTCTGAGGGAAATTCAGACCAGAGTTCTCATCCACGAAACTCACTCTGTTTTAATGCAAGAAGCAAGCTTTTCTTTCTAGCATCTCAATTACAGCAAGAACCATGAGCATGCCGTGAAAAAAAGAACTGTGTTTCCTACTCATATGGACCATATGTAGTACAGCTCTGCTTATGAAACTGATACAAACCACAGCTCCGCTTATATAAATGCTCTTTAGTTAATAGTGAGAATCGCATAGGTTTTTAGAACTGTGTAAAATCATTTGAGCCTAAAATTCACTTGGTTTAACAGAAATAAACTCTTCCATGTAGGAAGACACAGATCCTGGATTTTAACTCCGATTCTGAAGGTAAATTCAGACCAGTGTTCTCCTCCATGAAACTCATGCTGTTTTCATGCAAGAAGCAAGCTCTTCTTTCCAGCGTCTCCAATAGAGCAAGAACCATGAGCATGCCCTGAAAAAAAGAACTGTGTTTCCTACTCATACAGACTATATGTAGTTCAACTCTGCTTATGAAACTGATACAACCCACAGCTCTGCTTACATAAATGATCTTTAGTTAATAGTGATAATCGTGTTGGGTTCGTGAACTGCCAAAAATCATTTGACACAAAAATCACTGGGTTAACCGGAAATGAACTCTTGCTTGTAGGAAGACAGAGATCCTGGAGTTTAACTCCATTTCTGAACGGAAATTCAGACCAGAGTTCTCATCCCTGAAAAACCCTCTGTTTTAAGTCAAGAATAATCAACTCCTTCCAGCTTCTCCAATACAGTAAGAACCATGAGCATGCCCTGAATAAAAGAACTGTGTTTCCTACTCATACGGACCATATGTAGTTCACCTCTGCTTATGAAACTAATACAAACCACAGATGCTGTTACATAAATTTTCTTTAGTTAATAGTGAGATACATGTTGGGTTCGTGAATTGCGAAAAATCATTTGAGCCCAAAATTCACTGGGTTAACCATAAATGAACTCTTGCTTATATGAAGACACAGATCCTGGGGTTTAACTCCGATTCTGAAGGTAAATTCAGAACAGTGTTCTCATCCATGAAAAACACTCTGTTTTAAGGCAAGAATCATCCTCTTCTTTCCAGCGTCTCCAATACAGCAAGAACCATTTGATGCCCTGAAAAAAAAAACTGTGTTTCCTACTCATACAGACATATGTAGATCAACTCTGGTTATGAAACTCATACAAACAACAGCACATCTAACATAAATGCTCTTTAGTTAATAGTGAGAATCGCGTTGGGTTCGTGAACTGCGAAAAATCATTGGAGCCCAAAATTCACTGGGTTAACCAGCAACCAACTCTTGCTTATGGGAAGACACAGATTATGGGGTTTAACTCTGTTTCTGAAGGCGAATTCAGAACACAATTCTCATCCATGAAACACACTCTGTTTTAATGCAAGAAGCAAGCTCTTCTTTCCAGTGTCTCCAATACAGCAAGAACCATGAGCATGCCCTGAAAAAAAGCACTGTGTTTCATACTGATACAGACCATATGTTGATCAACTCTGGGTATGAAACTGATACAAACCACAGCTCCACTTAAATAAATGCTGTTTAGTTAATAGTGAGAATCGCAGAGGGTTTTTGAACTGTGTAAAATCATTTGAGCCCAAAATTCACTTGGTTTAACAGAAATAAACTCTTCCATGTAGGAAGACACAGATCCTGGATTTTAACTCCGATTCTGAAGGTAAATTCATACCAGTGTTCTCATCCATGAAACACATGCCGTTTTCATGCAAGAAGCAAGCTCTTCTTTCCAGTGTCTCCATTACAGCAAGAAACATGAGAATCCCCAGAAAAAAAGAACTGTTTCCTACTCATAAGAACAATATGTAGTTCAACTCTGCTTATGAAACCGATACAACCCACAGCTCCTATTACATAAATGCGATTCAGTTAATACTGAGAATCATGTTAGGTTCGTGAAATGCGAAAAATCATGTGAGCCCAAAATTCACTGGGTTTACCAGAAATGAACTCTTGCTTGTAGGAAGACACAGATACTGGGGTTTAACTCCGTTTCTGAATGCAAATTCAGACCAGAATTCTCATACCTTAAAAACACTCTGTTTTAAGGCCAGAATCATCCTCTTCTCTCCAGGGCCTCCAATACATTACGAACCATGAGCATGCCCAGAAAAAAAGAACTGTGTTTCCTATTCATAAGGACCATATGTAGTTCAGCTCTGCTTATGAAATGATACAGACCACAGATCCTCTTACATAAATGCTCTTTAGTTAATAGTGATAATCGCGTTGGGTTCTAGAACTGTGTAAAATCATTTGAGCTGAAAATTCACTTGGTTTAACAGAAATGATCTCGTGCCTGTAGGAAGACACATGTAATGGGGTTTTACTCCATTTCTGAAGGGAAATTCAGACCAGAGTTCTCATCCATGAGACACTCTGTTTTAATGCAAGAAGCAAGCTCTTCTTTCCAGCGTCTCCAATAGAGCAAGAACCATGAGCATGCCCTGAAAAAAAGAACTGTGTTTCCTACTAATACGGACTATATGTAGTTCAACTCTGCTTATGAAACTGATACAACCCACAGCTCTGCTTACATAAATGCTCTTTAGTTAATAGTGATAATCGTGTTGGGTTCTTGAACTACCAAAAATCATTTGACCCAAAAATCACTGGGTTAACCGGAAATGAACTCTTCCTTGTAGGAAGACAGAGATCCTGGAGTTTAACTCCATTTCTGAAGGGAAATTCAGACCAGAGTTCTCATCCCTGAAAAACCCTCTGTTTTAAGGCAAGAATAATCAACTTCTTTCCAGCTTCTCCAATACAGTAAGAACCATGAGCATGCCCTGAATAAAAGAACTGTGTTTCCTACTCTTACGGACCATATGTAGTTCACCTCTGCTTATGAAACTAATACAAACCACAGCTCCTCTTACATAAATGCTCTTTAGTTAATAGTGAGAATCATGTTGGGTTCGTGAACTGCGAAAAATCATTTGAACCCAAAATTCATTGGGTTTACCATAAATGAACTCTTGCTTGTAGGAAGACACAGATCCTGGGGCTTAACTCCGATTCTGAAGGTAAATTCAGAAAAGTGTTATCATCCATGAAAAACACTCTGTTTTAAGGCAAGAATCATCCTCTTCTTTCCAGCATCTCCAATACAGCAAGACCCATTTGCATGCCCTGAAAAAAAAACTGTGTTTCCTACTCATACAGACATATGTACATCAACTCTGGTTATGAAACTGATACAAACAACAGCAATCTAACATAAATGCTCTTTAGTTAATAGTGAGAATCCCGTTGGATTCGTGAACTGCGAAAAATCATTTGAGCCCAAAATTCACTGGGTTAACCAAAAACCAACTCTTGCTTGTAGGAAGACACAGAAACTCCGTTTCTGAAGGCAAATTCAGACCAGAATTCTCATACCTGAAAAACACTCTGTTTTAAGGCAAGAATCATCCTCTTCTCTCCAGCGTCTCCAATACAGTACGAACAATGAGCATGCCCAGAAAAAAGAACTGTGTTTCCTACTCATACGGACCATATGTAGTTCAACTCTGCTTATGAAATGATACAGACCACAGCTCCTCTTACATAAATGCTCTTTAGTTAATAGTGATAATCGCGTTGGGTTTTAGAACTGTGTAAAATCATTTGAGCTGAAAAATTACTTGGTTTAACAGAAATGATCACAAGCCTGTGGGTAGACACCTGTCATGGGGTTTTACTCCATTACTGAAGGGAAATTCAGACCAGAGTTCTCCTCCATGAGACACACTCTGTTTTAATGCAAGAAGCAAGCTCTTCTTTCCAGCGTCTCCAATACAGCAAGAACCATGAGCATGCCCTGAAAAAAAGAACTGTGTTTCCTACTCATACGGACCATATGTAGTTCAAATCTGCTTATGAAACTGATACAACCCACAGCTCTGCTTACATTAATGCTCTTTAGTTAATAGTGAAAATCGTGTTGGGTTCGTGAACTCCCAAAAATCATTTGACACAAAAATCACTGGGTTAACTGGGAATGAACTCTTGCTTGTAGGAAGACAGAGATCCTGGAGTTTAACTCCATTTCTGAAGGGAAATTCAGACCAGAGTTCTCCTCCATGAGACACACTCTGTTTTAATGCAAGAAGCAAGCTCTTCTTTCCAGCGTCTCCAATACAGCAAGAACCATGAGAATGCCCTGAAAAAAAAACAACTGTGTTTCCTCCTCCTACAGACCATATGTAGATCAACACTGGTTATGAAACTGATACAAACCACAGCACCTCTTAAATAAATGCTGTTTAGTTAATAGTGAGAATAGCATAGTGTTTTTGAACTGTGTAAAATCAATTGAGCCCAAAATTCACTGGGTTAACAAGCATCCAACTCTTGCTTGAAGGAAGACACAGATTATGGGGTTTAACTCTGTTTCTGAAGGCAAATTCAGAACAGAATTCTCATCCATGAAACACACTCTGTTTTAAGGCAAGAAGCAAGCTCTTCTTTCCAGGGTCTAAAATACAGCAAGAACCATGAGCATGCCCTGAAAAAAAGAACTGTGTTTACTCCTCATACAGACCATATGTAGATCAACACTGGTTATGAAACTGATACAAACCACAGCACCTTTAAATAAATGCTGTTTAGTTAATAGTGAGAATCGCATAGGGTTTTTGAACTGTGTAAAATCATTTGAGCCCAAAATTCATTGGGTTAACCAGCATCCAACTCTTGCTTGCAGGAAGAAACAGATTATGGGGTTTAACTCTGTTTCTGAAGGCAAATTCAGAACAGAATTCTCATCCATGAAACACACTCTATTTTAATGCAAGAAGCAAGCTCTTCTTTCCAGCGTCTCCAATACAGCAAGAACCATGAGCATGCCCTGAAAAAAAGAACTGTGTTTCATACTGATACAGACCATATGTAGATCAACTCTGGTTATGAAACTGATACAAACCACAGCACCTCTTAAATAAATGCTGTTTACATAATAGTTAGAATCACATTGGGTTTTTGAACTGTGTAAAATCATTTGAACCAAAAATTCACTTGGTTTACCAGAAAAAAACTTTTCCATGTAGGAAGACACAGACCCTGGATTTTAACTCCAATTCTAAAGTTAAATTCAGACCAGTGTTCTCATCCATGAAACACATGCTGTTTTCATGCAAGAAGCAAGCTCTTCTTTCCAGAGTCTACAATACAGCAAGAACCATGAGCATGCCCTGAAAAAAAGAACTGTGTTTCCTACTCATACTGACCATATGAAGTTCAACTCTGCATATGAAACTGATACAAACCACAGCTCCTCTTACATAAATGCTCTTTAGTTAATATTGAGAATCGGTTTCGTTTGGTGAACTGCGAATAATCATTTGAGTCCAAAATTCACTTGGTTTACCAGAAATGAACACTTGCTTGTAGGAAGACATAGATCGTGGGGTTTAACTCCGTTTCTGAAGAGACATACAGACAAGCGTTCTCATACCTGAAACACACTCTGCTTTAAGGCAAGAATCATCCTCTTCTCTCCAGCGTCTCCAATACAGTGCGAACCATGAGCATGCCCAGAAAAAAAAAAACTGTGTTTCCTACTCATACGGACAATATGTAGTTCAACTCTGCTTATGAAATGATACAGACCACAGATCCTCTTAAATAAATGCTCTTTAGTTAATAGTGATAATCGCGTTGGGTTCTAGAACTGTGTAAAATCATTTGAGCTGAAAATTCACTTGGTTTTACAGAAATGATCTCGTGCCTGTAGGTAAACACCTGTCATGCGGTTTTACTCCATTTCTGAAGGGAAATTCAGACCAGAGTTCTCCTCCATGAGACACACTCTGTTTTAATGCAAGAAGCAAGCTCTTCTTTCCAGCGTCTCCAATACAGCAAGAACCATGACCATGCCCTGAAAAAAAGAACTGTGTTTCCTACTCATACTGACCATATGCAGTTCAACTCTGCTTATGAAACTGATACAAACCACAGCACCTCTTAAATAAATGCTTTTTAGTTAATAGTGAGAATCGCATAGGGTTTTTGAACTGTGTAAAATCATTTGAGCCCAAAAATCACTTTGTTTAACAGAAATAAACTCTTCCATGTAGGAAGACACAGATCCTGGATTTTAACTTCGATTCTGAAGGTAAATTCAGACCAGTGTTCTTATCCATGAAACACATGCTGTTTTCATGCAAGAAGCAAGCTCTTCTTTCCAGCGTCTCCATTACAGCAAGAAACTTGACAATCCCCAGAAATAATGAACTGTTTCCTACTCATACGGAAAATATGTAGTTCAACTCTGCTTATGAAACTGATATAAATCACAGCTCCTATTAAATAATTGCGCTTTAGTTAATACTGAGAATCATGTTGGGTTCGTGAACTGCGAAAAATCATGTGAGCCCAAAATTCACTGGGTTTAACAGAAATGAACTCTTGCTTGTAGGAAGACACCTGTCATGCGGTTTTACTCCATTTCTGAAGGGAAATTCAGACCAGAGTTCTCATCCATGAGACACACTCTGTTTTAATGCAAGAAGCAAGCATTTCTTTCCAGCGTCTCCAATACAGCAAGAACCATGAGCATGCCCTGAAAAAAAGAACTGTGTTTCCTACTCATACGGACCATATGTAGTTCAACTCTGCTTATGAAATGATACAGACCACAGATCCTCTTACATAAATGCTCTTTAGTTAATAGTGATAATCGCATTGGGTTCTAGAATTGTGTAAAATAATTTGAGCTGAAAAATCACTTGGTTTAACAGAAATGATCTCGTGCCTGTAGGAAGACACCTGTCATGGGGTTTTACTCCATTTCTAAAGGGAAATTCAGACCAGAGTTCTCATCCATGAGACACACTCTGTTTTAATGCAAGAAGCCAGCTCTTCTTTCCAGCATCTCCAATCCAGCAAGAACCATGAGCATGCATTGAAAAAAAGATCTGTGTTTCCTACTCATACAGACCATATGTAGTTCAACTCTGCTTATGAAACTGATACAAGCCACAGCTCTGCTTACATAAATGCTCTTTAGTTAATAGTGATAATCGAGTTGGGTTCGTGAACTGCCAAAAATTATTTGACCCAAAAATCACTGGGTTAACCGGAAATGAACTCTTGCTTGTAGGAAGACAGAGATCCTGGAGTTTAACTCCATTTCTGAAGGGAAATTCAGACCAGAGTTCTCATCCCTGAAAAACACTAGGTTTTAAGGCAAGAATAATCAACTTCTTTCCAGCTTCTCCAATACAGTAAGAACCATGAGCATGTCCTGAATAAAAGAACTGTGTTTCCTACTCATACGGACCATATGTAGTTCACCTCTGCTTATGAAACTAATACAAACCACAGCTCCTGTTACATAAATGCTCTTTAGTTAATAGTGAGAATCATGTTGTGTTCGTGAACTGCCTAAAATCATTTGAGCCCAAAATTCACTGGGTTAACCAGAAACCAACTCTTGCTTGTAGGAAGACACAGATTGTGGGGTTTAACTCTGTTTCTGAAGGCAAATTCAGAAGAGAATTCTCATCCATGAAACACACTCTGTTTTAATGCAAGAAGGAAGTTCTTCTTTCCACCGTCTCCAATACAGCAAGAACCATGATCATGCCCTGAAAAAAAGAACTGTGTTTCATACTCATACAGACCATATGTAGATCAACTCTGCTTATGAACCTTATACAAACGACAGCTCCTCTTACATAAATGCTCTTTATTTAATTGAGAGAATAATGTTGGGTTCATGAACTGCGAAAAATCTTTTGAGCCCCAAATTCACTGGGTTTACCAGAAATGAAGTCTTGCTTGTAGGAAGACACAGAACGTGGGGTTTAACTCCATTTCTGAGGGGAAATGCAGACCAGAATTCTGATCCCTGAAACACACTCTGTTTTAAGGCATGAATCATCCACTTCTTTCCAGGGTCTCCAATACAGTAAGAACTATGTGCATGCCAAGAAAAATAAATCTGTGTTTCCTACTCATACAGACCATATGTAGTTGAACTCTGCTCATGAACCTGATACAAACGACAGCTGCACTTACATAAATGCTCTTTAGTTAAGAGTGAGAATCGGTTTGGGTTGGTGAACTGTGGAAAATCATTTGAGCCCAAAATTCACTTGCTTTACCAGAAATGAACTCTTGCTTGTATTAAGACACAAATCCTGGGGTTTAACTCCATTTTGAAGAGAAATTCAAACCAGAGTTCTCATCCCTGAAAAACTCTCTTTTTTAAGGCAAGATTAATCCTCTTCTTTCCAGCTTCTCCAATACAGCAAGAACCATGAGCAAGCCCAGAAAAAAGAACTGTATTTCCTACTCATACAGACCATATGTAGTTAAACTCTGCTTAGGAAACTGATACAAACATCAGCTCCTCTTACATAAATTCTCTTTAGTTAATTATGAGAATCGCGTTGGGTTCGTGAACTGCGAAAAATCATTTCAGCCCAAAATTCACTGGGTTTACCAGAAAGGAACTCTTTCTTGTAGGAAGACACAGATCCTGGGGTTTAACTCTGTTTCTGAAGGCAAATTCAGACCAGAGTTCTCATCCCTGAAACAAACTCTGTTTTAAATCAAGAATCATCCTCTTCTATCCAGCGTCTCCAATACAATAAGAACAATGAGCAAGCCCAGAAAAAAAGAACTGTGTTTCCTACTCTTACGGACCATATGTAGTGCAACTCTGCTTATGAAATGATACAGACCACAGCTCCTCTTACATAAATGCTCTTTAGTTAATAGTGATAATCGCGTTGGGTTCATGAACTGCCAATAATCATTTGATCCCAAAATTCACTGGGTTAACCAGAAATGAACTCTTGCTTGTAGGAAGACAAACTCCTGGGATTTAACTCCATTTCTTAAGGGAAATTCAGACCAGAGTTCTCATCCGTGAAAAACACTCTGTGTTAAGACAAGAATCATCGACTTCTTTCCAGCTTCTCCAATACAGTAAGAAACATGAGCATGCCCAGAAAAAAGAACTGTGTTTCCTACTCATATGGACCATATGTAGTACAATATTGCCTATGAAACTGATACAAACCACAGCTACTCTTACATAAATGATCTTATATAATAGAGAGAATCATGTTGGGTTCATGAACTGTGAAAAATCATTTGGGCCCAAAATTCACTGGGTTAACCAGAAATGAACTCTTGCTGGTAGGAAGATACAGATCCTGGGATTTAACTCCGTTTCTGAAGGCAAATTAGACCAGAGTTCTCATCCTTGAAAAACACTCTGTTTTAAGGAAAATATCATCCTCTTCTTTCCAGCTTCTCCAAAACAGTAAGAACCATAAGTATGCCCAGAAAAAAGAACTGTATTTCCTACTCATACAGACCATACGTAGATCATCTCCGGTTATGAAACTGATACAAAGCACAGCACCTCTTAAATAAATGCTGTTTACTTAATAGTTAGAATCACATTGGGTTTTTGAACTGTGTAAACTCATTTGACCCCAAAATTCACTTGGTTTACCAGAAATAAACTCTTCCATGTAGGAAGACACAGATCCTGGATTTTAACTCCAATTCTGAGGGGAAATGCAGACCAGAATTCTGATCCCTGAAAAACACTGTGTTTTAAGGCATGAATCATCCTATTCTTTCCAGGGTCTCCAACACAGTAAGAACCATGTGCATGCCACGAAAAATAGATCTGTGTTTCCCACTCATACGGACTATATGTAGTTCAACTCTGCTTATGAAACTGATACAGACCACAGCTCCTCTTACATAAATGCTCTTTAGTTAATAGTGAGAATCACGTTGGGTTCAGGAAATGTGTAAAATCATTTGAGCCCAAAATTCACTGGGTTTTCCAGAAATGAAAACTTGTTTGTAGGATGACACAGATGCTGGGGATTAACTCCGTTTCTGAAGGGAAATTGAGACCAGAGTTCTCATCCCTGAAACACACTCTAGCTCGTCTTTCCAAATTCTAAAATACAGCAAGAACCATGAGCATGCCAAGAAAAAAAGATCGGTGTTTCCTACTCATACGGTCCATATGTAGTTCATTTCTGCTTATGAAACTGATACAGACCACAGCTCCTGTTACATAAATGCTCTTTAGTTAATAGTAAAAATCGCGTTGTGTTCTAGAACTGTGTAAAATCATTTGAACCAAAAAATCATTTGGTTTACCAGAAATGAACTCTTGTTTGTAGGAAGACACAGATCATGGGCTTTAACTCCGTATCTGAAGGGAAATTCAGACCAGAGTTCTCATCCCTGAAACACACTCTGTGTTAACACAAGATGCAAGCTCTTCCTTCCAGCGTCTCCAATACAGCAAGAACCATGAGCGTGCCCAGAAAAAAAGAACTGTGTTTCCTACTCATATGGACCATATGTAGTTCAACTCTGCTTGTGAAATGGAACAAACCACAGCTCCTCTTTCACAAATGCTCTTTAGTTAATAGTGAGAATTGCTTTGGCTTCATGAACTGTCTAAAATCATTTGAGCTCAAAATTCATTGGATTTACCAGAAATGAACTCTTGCTTGTAGGAAGACACAGATCATGGGATTTAACTCTGTTTCTGAGGGGAAATAGAGACCAGAATTCTCACCATGAAACATACTCTGTTTTAATGCTAGAAGCAAGCTCTTCTTTCCAGCGTCTCCAATGCAGCAAGAACCATGAGCATGCCCAGAAAAAAATATCTATGTTTCCTACTCACACGGTCCATATGTAGTTCATCTCTGAATATGAAACTGATACAAACCACAGCTCCTCTTACATAAATACTCTTTAGTTAATAGTGAGAATATTGTTGGATTCGTGAACTGTGAAAAATCATTTGAGCTGAAAATTCATTGGGTTAACCAGAAATGAACTCTTGTATGTAGGAAGACACAGATCCTGGGCTTTAACTCTGTTTCTGAGGGGAAATTCAGACCAGAATTCTCATCCCTGAAAAACACGCTGTTTTAAGGCATGAATCACCCTCTTTTTTTCCAGGGTCACCAAAATATTAAGAACCATGAGCATGCCAAGAAAAAAAGATCTGAGCTTCCTACTCATATGTTCCACATGTAGTTCAACTCTGCTTATGAAACTGATACAGACCACAGATCCTCTTATATAAATGCTCTTTAGTTAATAGTGAAATTCGCGTTTGGTTCATATACTGCGAAAAACCATTTGAGTCCAAAATTCACTGGGTTTACCAGAAATGATCTCTTGCTTGTAGGAAGACATAGATCCTGGGGTTTAACTCCATTTCTGAAGGGAAATTGAGACCAGAGTTCTGATCCCTGATACACACTCTGTTTTAACAAATAAGCGAGCTCTTCTTTCCAGATTCTAAAATACAACAAGAAACATGATCATGGCCTGAAAAAAAGAGCTGTGTTTCCTATTCATACGGACCATATTTAGTTCAACTCTGCTTATGAAACTGATACAGACCACACCTCCTCTTACATAAATGTTCTTTAGTTAATAGTGATAATAGTGTTGTGTTCCTGAACTGCGAAAAATCATTTGAGACCTAAATTCACTATATTTACCAGAAATGAACTCTTGCTTGTAGGAAGACACAGATCCTGGGGTTTATCTCTGTTTCTGAGGCAAAATTCAGACCATAATTCTCATCACTGAAAAACACGCTGTTTTAATGCATGAATAACCCTCTTCTTTCCAGGGTCACTAAAACAGTAAGAACCATGAGCATGCCAAGAAAAAAAGATCTGTGTTTCCTACTCATACTTTCCACATGTAGTTCAACTCTGCTTATGAAACTGATACAGACCACAGCTCCTGTTACATAAATGCTCTTTAGTTAATAGTGAAAATCGTGTTGTTTTCTAGAACTGTGTAAAATCATTTGAGCCGAAAATTCACTTGGTTTACCAGAAATGAACTCTTGCTTGTAGGAAGACACAGATCATGGGGTTTAACTCCATATCTGAAGGGAAATTCATACCTGAGTTCTCATCAATAAAACACACTCTGTTTTAATGCAAGATGCAAGCTCTTCTTTCCAGCATCTCCAATACAGCAAGAACCATGAGCATGCCCAGAAAAAAAGAACTGTGTTTCCTACTCATACGGACCATATGTAGTTCAATTCTGCTTATGAAACTGATACAGACCACAGCTCCTCTTACATAAATGCTCTTTAGTTAATAGTGAAAATAGCGTTGTGTTATAGAATTCTCTAAAATCATTTGAGCCGAAAATTCACTTGGTTTACCAGAAATGAACTCTTGCTTGTAGGAAGACACAGATCATGGGGTTTAACTCCGTTTCTGAAGGGAAATTCAGACCAGAGTTCTCATCCCTGAAAAAAAACTCTGTTTTAAGGCTACAATCATCTGCGTCTATCCACCGTCTCCAATATAGCAAGAACTATGAGCATGCCCAGAAAAAAGAACTGTGTTTCCTACTCATATGGACCATATGTAGTTCAAGTCTGCTTATGAAACTGATAAAAACCAAAGCTCCTCAACCATAAATCCTCTTAGGTTAATAGTGAGAATCGCATTGGTATCGTGAACTATGAAAAATCATTTGAGCACAAAATTCACTGGGTTAACCAGAAATGAACTCTTGCTTGTAGGAAGACAGAGATTCTGGGATTTAACTCCATTTCTGAGGGGAAATTCAGACCAGAATTCTCATCCCGGGAAAAAAACTCTGTTTTAAGGCATGAATCATCCTCATCTTTCCAGGGTCTCCAATGCAGTACAACCATGAGCATGCAAGGAAAAAAAGATCTGTGTTTCCTACACATACCTACCATATGTAGTTCAACTCTGCTTATGAAACTGATACAGACAACAGCTCCTCTTACATAAATGCTCTTTAGTTAATAATGATAATCGCGTTGGGTTCTAGAACTGTGTAAAATCACTTGAGCCGAAAATTCACTTGGTTTACCAGATATGAACTCTCTTGTAGGAAGACACAGATCCTGGGATTTAACTCCATTTCTGAAGGGAAATTCAGACCAGAGTTCTCATCCATGAAACACACTCTGTTTTAAGGCATGAATCATCCTCTTCTTTCCAGCGTCTCCAAAAGAGTAAGAACCATGAGAATTCCCAAAAAAAAAGAACTGTGTTTCCTACTCATACGGACCATGTGGTCAAACTCTGCTTATGAAACTGATACAGACCACAGCTCCTCTTACATAAATGCTCTTTATTTAATAGTGAAAATAGCGTTTTGTTCTAGAATTCTCTAAAATCATTTGAGCCGAAAATTCATTTGGTTTACCAGAAATGAACTCTTGCTTGTAGGAAGACACAGATCATGGGGTTTAACCCCATTTCTGTAGGTAAATTCAGACCGGAATTCTCATACCTGAAAAACACCCTGTTTTAAGGCATAAATCATCCTCTTCTTGCCAAGGTCTCCAATAAAGTAAGAACCATGAACATGCCACGAAAATAAGAACTGTGTTTCATACTCATACGGACCATATATAGTCCAACTCTGCTTATGAAACTGATACAGACCACAGCTCCTCTTACATAAATGCTCTTTAGTTAATAGGGAGAATCACATTGGGCTGGTGAACTGCGAAAAACCATTTGAAACCAAAATTCTCTGGATTTACCACAAATGAACTCTTGCTTGTAGGAAGACACAGGTCTTGGTGTTTATCTATGTTTTTGTATGGAAAATCAGACCAGAATTCATATACCTGAAAAACATTCTGTTTTAAGACATGAATCATCCTCTTCTTTCTAGGGTCTCCAATACAGTAAGAACCATGAACATGCCACGAAAATAAGAACTGTGTTTCATACTCATACGGACCATATATAGTCCAACTCTGCTTATGAAACTGATACAGACCACAGCTCCTCTTACATAAATGCTCTTTAGTTAATAGTGATAATCACGTTGGGTTCTAGAACTGTGTAAAATCATTTGAGCCGAAAATTCACTTGGTTTACCAGAAATGGACAAGTGCTTGTAGGAAGACACAGATCCTGGGGATTAACTCCGGTTCTGAAGGGACATTCAGACCAGAGTTCTCATCCATGAAACACACACTGTTTTACTGTAAGAAGCAAGCTCTTCTTTCCAGCGTCTCCAATACAGCAAGAACCATGAGCATGCCCAGAAAATGAACTGTGTTTCCTACTCATATGGACTATATGTAGTTCAACTCTGCTTATGAAACTGATACAGACCACAGCTCCTCTTACATAAATGCTCTTTAGTTAATAATGATAATCGCGTTGGTTCTAGAACTGTGTAAAATCATTTGAGCCGAAAATTCACTTGGTTTACCAGAAATGGACAAGAGCTTGTAGGAAGAACAGATCATGGGGTTTAACTCCGTTTCTGAAGGCAAATTCAGACCAGAATTCTCATTCCTGAAAAAAACTCTGCTTTTAGGCACGAAACATCTGCTTCTATCCAGCGTCTCCAATAAAATAAGAACCATGAGCATTTCCAGAAAAAAAGAACTGTGTTTCCTACTCATACAGACCATATGTAGTTCAACTCTGCTTATGAAACTGACTCAAAACACAGCTCCTCTTACATAAATCCTCTTTAGTTAATAGTGAGAATCGCGTTGGGTTCGTGAACTGCGAAAAAATATTTGAGACCAAAATTCACTATGTTTACCTGATATCAACTCTTGCTTGTAGGAAGACACATATCATTGGGTTTAACTCCGTTTCTGAAAGGAAATTCAGACCAGAGTTCTCATCCATTAAACACACTCTGTTTTAATGCAAGAAGCAAGATCTTCTTTCCAGCATCTCCAATACAGCATGAACCATGAGCATGCCCAGAAAAATGAACTGTGTTTCCTACTCATACGGACTATATGTAGTTCAACTCTGCTTATGAAACTGATACAGACCACAGCTCCTATTACATAAATGCTCTTTAGTTAATAATGATAATCGCGTTGGGTTCTAGAACTGTGTAAAATCATTTGAGCCGAAAATTTACTTGGTATACCAGAAATGGACAAGTGCTTGTAGAAAGAACAGATCATGGGGTTTAACTCCGTTTCTGAAGGCAAATTCAGACCAGGATTCTCCTTCCTGAAAAAAAAACTCTGTTTTTAGGCACGAAACATCTGCTTCTATCCAGCGTCTCCAATACAAGAAGAACCATGAGCATTCCCAGAAAAAAAGAACTGTGTTTCCTACTCATACAGACCATATGTAGTTCAACTCTGCTTATGAAACTGACTCAAAACACAGCTCCTCTTACATAAATCCTCTTTAGTTAATAGTGAGAATCGTGTTGGGTTCGTGAACTGCAAAAAAATATTTGAGACCAAAATTCACTATGTTTACATGAAATCAACTCTTGCGTATAGGAAGACACAGATCATTGGGTTTAACTCCGTTTCTGAAAGGAAATTCAGACCAGAGTTCTCATCCATTAAACACACTCTGTTTTAATGCAAGAAGCAAGATCTTCTTTCCAGCATCTCCAATATAGCAAGAACCATGAGCATGCCCAGAAAAAAAGAACTGTGTTTCCTACACATTTGGACCATATGTAGTTCAACTCTGCTTATGAAACTGATAAAAACCACAGCTCCTCAACCATACATCCTCTTCAGTTAATAGTGAGAATCGCGTTGGTATCGTGAACTGTGAAAAATCATTTGAGAACAAAATTCACTGGGTTAACCAGACATGAACTCTTGCTTGTAGGAAGACAGAGATTCTGGGATTTAACTCCATTTCTGAGGGGAAATTCAGACCAGAATTCTCATCCCGGAAAAACACTCTGTTTTAAGGCATGAATCATCCTCTCCTTCCAGGGTCTCCAATACAGTAAGAACCATGAGCATGCCAAGAAAAAAAGATCTGTGTTTCCTACACATACCTACCATATGTAGTTCAACTCTGCTTATGAAACTGATACAGACCACAGCTCCTCTTACATGAATGCTCTTTAGTTAATAGTTAGAATAGCGTAGGGTTCGTGAACTGTGAAAAATCATTTGAGCCCAAAATTCACTTGGTTTACCAGAAATGAAATCTTGCTAGTAGGAAGACTCAGATCCTGGGGTTTAACTAGGTTTCTGAAGGGAAATTCAGACAAGAGTTCTTATCCCTGAAACACACTCTGTTTTAACGAAGAAGCAAGGTCTTCTTTCCAGAGTCTAAAATACAGCAAAACCATGAGCATGGACTGAAATAAATAACTGTGTTTCCTATTCATACAGTCCATATGTAGTTCAACTCTGCTTATGAAACTGATTCAAACCAAAACTCCTCTTACATAAATGCTCTTTAGATAATAATGATAATCGTTTTGGTTTCTAGAACTGTGTAAAATCATTTGAGCCGAAAATTCACATGGTTTACCAGAAATGAACAATTGCTTGTAGGAAGACACAGATCATGGGGTTTAACTCCGTTTCTGAAGGGAAATTCAGACTAGAGTTCTCATCCATGAAACACACTCTGTTTTAATTCAAGAAGCAAGCTCTTCTTTCTAGAATCTCCAATACAGCAAGAACCATGTCATGCCCAAAAAAAAAAAAGAACAGAGTTTTCTACTCATGCGGACCATATGTAGTTCAACGCTGCTTATGAAACTGATACAGACCACAGCTCCTCTTACATAAATGCTCTTTAGTTAATAGTGAAGATAGCGATGTGTTCTAGAACTGTGTAAAATCATTTGAGCCAAAAATTCACTTGGTTTACCAGAAATGAACTCTTGCTTGTAGGAAGACACAGATCCTGGGGTTTATCTACGTTTCTTTAGGGAAAATCAGACCACAATTCTCATACCAGAAAAACAGTCTGTTTTAAGGCATAAATCATCCTCTTCTTTCCAGGGTCTCCAATACAGTAAGAACCATGAGCATGCCAAGAAAAAAAGATCTGTGTTTCCTAATGATACTTTCCATATGTAGTTCAGCTCTGCTTATGAAACTGATACAAACTGCAGCTCCTCTTACATAAATCCTCTTGAGTTAATAGTGAGAATAGCATAGGGTTCGTGAACTGTGAAAAATCATTTGAGCCCAAAATTCAGTGGGTTTACCAGAAATGAAATCTTGCTTGTAGGAAGACACAGATCCTGGGATTAACTCCGTTTCTGAAGGGAAATTCAGACCAGAGTACTCTTTCCTGAAAAAAACTCTGTTTTAAGGCATGAATCATCTGCTTCTATCCAGCGTCTCCAATACATTAAGAACCATGAGCATTCCCAGAAAAAAATAACTGTGTTTCCTACTCATACAGACCATATGTAGTTCAACTCTGCTTATGAAACTGATTCAAAACACAGCTCTTCTTACATAAATCCTCTTAAGTTAATAATGAGAATCGCGTAGGGTTCGTGAACTGCAAAAAAATATTTGAGACCAAAATTCACTGGGTTTACCTGAAATCAACTCTTGCTTGTAGCAAGACACAGATCATGGGGTTTAACACCGTTTCTGAAAGGAAATTCAGACCAGAGTTCTCATCCATGAAACACACTCTATTTTAATGCAAGAAGCAAGCTCTTCTTTCCAGCGTCTCCAATACAGCAAGAAACATGAGCATGCCCAGAAAAAAAAGGACTGTGTTTCCTACTCATACGGACCATATGTAGTTCAACTCTGCTTATGAAACTGATAAAAACCACAGCTGCTCAACCATAAATCCTCTTCAGTTAATAGTGAGAATCGCGTTGGGTTCGTGAACTGCGAAAAATCATTTGAGCACAAAATTCTCTAGGTTAACCAGAAATGAATTCTTGCTTGTAGGAAGACAGAGATTCTGGGATTTAACTCCATTTCTGAGGGGAAATTCAGACCAGAATTCTCATCCCTGAAAAACACTCTGTTTTAAGGCATGAATCATCCTCTTCTTTCCAGGGTCTCCAATACAGTAAGAACCATGAACATGCCAAGAAAAAAAGAACTGTGTTTCATACTCATACGGACCATATATAGTCCAACTCTGCTTATGAAACTGATATAGACCACAGCTCCTCTTTCATAAATGCTCTTTAGGTAATAGTGAAAATCGCGTTTGGTTCATGAACTGCGAAAAACCATTTGAGTCCAAAATTCACTTGGTTTACCAGAAATGAACTCTTGCTTGTAGGAAGACACAGATCATGGGGTTTAACTCCGTTTCTGAAGGGAAATTCAGACCAGAGTTCTCATCCCTGAAACACGCTCTGTTTTAACGAAGAAGCAAGCTCTTCTTTCCAGAGTCTAAAATACAGCAAGAACCATGATCATGGCCTCTAAAAAAGAACTGTGTTTCCTATTTATATGGACCATATGTAGATCAACTCTGCTTATGTAACTGATACATAACACACCTCCTCTTACATAAAAGCTCTTTAGATAATAGTGAGAATAGCATTGTGTTCGTGAACTGCGAAAAATCATTTGAGCCCAAATGTCACTAGGTTTACCAGAACTGAACTCTTGCTTGTAGGAAGACACAGATCCTGCTGTTTAACTCCGTTTCTGTATGCAAATTCAGACCAGAATTCTCATACCTAAAAAACACTCTGTTTTAAGGCATGAATCATCCTCTTCTTTCCAGGTTCTCTAATACAGTAAGAACCATGAGCATGCCTAGAAAAAAAGATCTGTATTTCCTACTGATACCTACAATATGTAGTTCAACTCTGATTATGAAACTAATACAGACCACAGCTCCTCTTACATAAATCCTCTTTAATTAATAGTGAGAATAGCGTAGGGTTCATGAACTGTGAAAAATCATTTGAGCCCAAAATTCACTTGGTTTACCAGAAATGAACTCTTGCTTGTAGGAAGACACAGATCCTGGGGTTTAACTAGGTTTCTGAAGGGAAATTCAGACTAGAGTTCTCATCCCTGAAACACACTCTGTTTTAACGAAGAAGCAAGCACTTCTCTCCAGAGTCTAAAATACAGCAAGAACCATGAGCATGGTTTGAAATAATTAACTGTGTTTTCTATTCATACAGTCCATATGTAGTTCAACTCTACTTATGAAACTGATTCAAACCACAGCTCCTCTTACATAAATGCTCTTTAGTTAATAGTGAAAATCGCTTTGGGTTCTAGAATTGTGTAAAATCATTTGAGCCGAAAATTCACATGGTTTACCAGAAATGAACAATTGCTTGTAGGAAGACACAGATCATGGGGTTTAACTCCGTTTCTGAAGGGAAATTCAGACCAGAGTTCTCATCCCTGAAACACACTCTGTTTTAATTCAAGAAGCAAGCTCTTCTTTCCAGCATCTCCAATACATCAAGAACCATGAGCATGCCCACAAAAAAAGAACAGTGTTTCCTACTCATGCGGACCATATGTAGTTCAATGCTGCTTATGATACTGATACAGACCACAGCTCCTCTTACATAAATGCTCTTTAGTTAATAGTGAAAATAGCGATGTGTTCTAGAACTGTGTAAAATCATTTGAGCCGAAAATTCACTTGGTTTACCAGAAATGAACTCTTGCTTGTAGGAAGACACTGATCCTTGGGTTTAATTCCATTTCTGTAGGTAAATTCAGACCAGAATTCTCATACCTGAAAAACACTCTGTTTTAAGGCATGAATCATCCTCTTCTTGCCAAGGTCTCCAATACAGTAAGAACCATGAACATGCCAAGAAAAAAAAGAACTGACTTTCCTATTCATACGGTCCATATGTAGTTCAACTGTGCTTATGAAACTGATTCAAACCACAGCTCCTCTTACATAAATCCTCTTTAGTTAATAGTGAGAATCGCGTTGGGTTCGTGAACTGCGAAAAACCATTTGAAACCAAAATTCTCTGGGTTTTCCAGAAATGAACTCTTGCTTGTAGGAAGACACAGAACCTGGGGTTTAAATCCGTTTCTGAGGGGAAATTCAGAGCAGAATTCTCATCCTTGAAAAACTCTATGTTTTAAGGCATGAATCATCCTCTTCTTTCCAGGTTCTCTAATACAGTAAGAAACTTGAGCATGCCCAGAAAAAAAGAACTGTGTTTCTGACTCATACAGACCATATGTAGTTCAACTCTGCTTATGAAACTGATACAAACCACAGCTCCTCTTACATAAATCCTATTTAGTTAATAGTGAGAATCATGATGGGTTCGTGAACTGTGAAAAATCATTTGTGCCCAAATAATCACTGGGTTACTAGAAATGAACTCTTGATTGTAGGAAGATACTGATCCTGGGGTTTAGGTCTGTTTCAGAAGACAAATTCAGACCAGAGTTCTCATCCCCAAAACACACTCTGTTTGAACGCAAGAAGCAAGCTCTTCTTTCCAGAGTCTAAAATAACGCAAGAACCATGAGCATGCCCTGAAAAAAAAAAACTGTGTTTCCGACTCATATGGACGATATGTAGTTCAACTCTGCTTATGAAACTGATGCAAACCACAGCTCCTCTTAAATAAATGATCTTTAGTTAATAGTAAGAATAGCGTTGGGTTCCTGAACTGCGAAAAATCATTTGAGCCAAAATCACTGGGTTTATCAGAACTGAACTCTTGCTTATAGGAAGACACAGATCCTCGGGTTTAACTGCGTTTCTGAAGGCAAATTCAGACCAGGGTTCTCATCCCTGAAAAACACTCTGTTTTAGGGCAAGAATCATCCTCTTCTTTCCTGCTTCTCCAATATAGTAAGAAAACTGAGCATGCCCACACAAAAAGAACTGTGTTTCCGACTCATAAAGACCATATGTAGTTCAACTCTGCTTATAAAACTGATACAAACCACAGCTCCTCTTACATTAATGCTCTTTAGTTAATAGTGAGAATCGGATAGGGTTGGTGAAGTGCAATAAATCATTTGAGCCCAAAATTCACTTTGTTTACCAGAAATGAACACTTGCTTGTAGGAACACACAGATCCTGGGGTTTAACTCCGTTTCTGAAGGGAAATTCATACCAGAGTTCTCATCCCTGAAACACACTCTGTGTTAACACAAGAAGCAAGCTCTTCTTTCGAGAGTCTAAAATACAGCAAGAAGCATGAGCATGCCCTGAAAAAAATAACTGTGTTTCCTACTCATACGGACCATATGTAGTTCAACTCTGCTCATGAAACTGATACAAACCACAGCTCCACTTACATAAATGCTCTTTAGTTAATAGTGAGAATCGCGTTGGGTTCGTGAACTCTGAAAAATCATTTGAGCCCAAATTTCACTGGGTTAACCAGAAATGAACTCTTGCTTGTAGGAAGACACAGATCCTGGGGTTTAACACCGTTTCTGATGGGAAATTCAGACCACAGTTCTCATCCCTAAAATGCACTCTGTTATAAAGCAAGAAGAAAGCACTTCTTTCCAGAGTCTAAAATACAGCAAGAACCATGAGCATGCCCTGAAAAAAAGAACTGTGTTTCCTATTCAGACGGACCATATGTAGGTCAACTCTGCTTATGAAACTGATACAAACCACAACACCTCTTACATAAATGCTCTTTAGTTAATAGTGAAAATAGCGTTGGGTTCCTGAACTCCAAAATATCATTTGAGCCAAAATTCAATGGGTTTACCAGAACTGAACTCTTGCTTGTAGTAAGACATATCCTGGGGTTTAACTCCGTTTCTGAAGGCAAATTCAGAGCAGAGTTCTCTTCCCTGAAACACACTCTGTTTTAATGAAGAAGCAAGCTCTTCTTTCCAGAGTCTAAAATACAGCAAGAACCATGATCATGGCCTGAAAAAAAGAACTGTGTTTCCTACTCAAACGGACCATATGTAGTCCAACTCTGCTTATGAAACTTATACAGAGCACAGATCCTCTTACATAAATGCTCTTTAGTTAATAGTGATAATCGCGTTAGGTTCTAGAACTGTGTAAAATCATTTGAGCCGAAAATTCACTTGGTTTACCAGAAAAGAACTCTTGCTGGTAGGAAGACACAGATCATGGTGTTTAACTCCGTTTGTGAAGGGAAATTCAGACCAGAGTTCTCATCCATGAAACACACTCTGTTTTAAGGCAAGAATCATCCTCTTCTTTCCAGTGTCTCCAATATACTGAGAAAAATGAGCAAGCCCAGAAAAAAAGAACTGTGTTTCCGACTCATACAGAATATATGTAGTTCAACTCTGCGTATGAAACTGATACAAACCACAGCTCCACTTACATAAATCCTCTTTAGTTAATAGTGAGAATAGCGTAGGGTTCGTGAACTGCGAAAAATCATTGGAGCCCAAAATTCACTGGGTTTACCAGAAATGAACTCTTGCTTGTAAAAAGGCAGAGATCCTGGGGTTTTACTCCATTTCAGCAGGGAAATTCAGACTGGAGTTCTCATCCCTGAAACACACTCGGTTTTAACGTAGAAGCAAGCTCTTCTTTCCAGAGTCTAAAATACATCAAGAACCATGAGCATAGCCTGAAAAAAAGAACTGTGTTTCCTATCCATACGGACCATATGTAGTTCAACTCTGCTTATGAAACTGATACATACAACAACTCCTCTTACATAAAAAGTCTTTAGTTCCTAGTGAGAATCGCGTTGGGTTCCTGAACTGCGAAAAATCATTTTAGCTTAAAATTAACTGGGTTTACCAGAAATGAACTCTTACTTGTAGGAAGATACTGATCCTGGGGTTTAACTCTGTTTTTGGAGGCAAATTCATCCAGAGTTCTAATCCCTGAAACACACTCTCTTATAACAAAAGAAGCAAGCTCTTCTTTCCAGCGTCTCCAATATAGTAAGAAACTTGAGCATGCCCAGAAAAAAAGAACTGTGTTTCCGACACATACAGACCATATGTAGTTCATCTCTGCTTATGAAACAGATACAAACCACAGCTCCTCTTACATAAATCCTATTTAGTTAATAGTGAGAATCATGATGGGTCCGTGAACTGTGAAAAAACATTTGAGCTCAAAAATAACTGGGTTTACCAGAAATGAACTCTTGAGTGTAGGAAGATACTGATCCTGGGGTTTAATTCTGTTTCTGAAGGCAAATTCAGAACAGAGTTCTCATCCCTGAAACATACTCTCTTATAACACAAGAAGCAAGCTCTTCTTTCCAGCGTCTCCAATATAGTAAGAAACTTCAGCATGCCCAGAAAAAAAGAACTGTTTTTCCGACTCATACAGACCATATGTAGTTCAACTCTGCTTATGAAACTGATACAGACCACACCTCCTCTTACATAAGTGCTCTTTATTTAATAGTGAGAATCACATTGGATTCTAGAACTGTGTAAAATCATTTGAGCTGAAAATTCACTTGGTTTACCAGAAATGAACTCTTGCTTGTAGGAAGACACAGATCATGGGGTTTAACTCCGTTTCTGAAGGGAAATTCAGACCGGAGTTCTCATCCATAAAACACACTCTGTTTTAATGCATGAATCATCCTCTTCTTTCCAGGGTCTCCAATACAGAAAGAACCATGAGCATGCCAAGAAAAAAAGATCTCTGTTTCCTACTCATACGTTGCATATGTAGTTTAACTCTGATTATGAAACTGATACAGACCACAGCTCCTCTTACATAAATGCTCTTTAGTTAATAGTTAAAATCCTGTTGGTTTCATGAACTGTGAAAAACCATTTGAGTCCAAAATACACTGGGTTAACCGGAAATGAACTCTTGCTTGTAGGAAGACACAGATCATGGGGTTTAACTCCGTTTCTGAAGGGAAATTCAGACCAGAGTTCTGATCCATGAAACACACTCTGTTTTAACCAAGAAGCAAGCTCTTCTTTCCAGAGTCTAAATTTCAGCAAGAACCATGATCATGGCCTCAAAAAAAGAACTGTGTTTCCTATTTATACAGACCATATGTAGTTCAACTGTGCTTATGAAACTGATTCAGACCACACCTCCTCTTACAAAAATGCTCTTTAGTTAATAGTGAGAATCGCCTTGGGTTCTAGAACTGTGTAAAATCATTTGAGCCAAAAATTCACTTGGTTAACCAGAAATGAACTCCTGCTTGTAGAAAGACACAGATCCTGGGGTTTAATGCCGTTTCTGTAGGGAAATTCAGACCGGAATTCACATTCCTGAAAAACACTCTGTTTTAAGGCATGAATCATCCTCTTCAATCCAGGGTCTAAAATACAGTACGAACAATGAGCATGCCAAGAAAAAATGAACTGTGTTTCCTACTCATATGGACCATATATAGCCCAACTCTGCTTAAGAAACTGATACAGACCACAGCTCCTCTTACATAATTGCTCTTTAGTTAATAGTGATAATAACGTTGTGTTCTAGAACTGGGTAAAATCATTTGAGCCGAAAATTCACTTGGTTTACCAGAAATGAACTCTTGCTTGTAGGAAGACACAGATCATGAGGTTTAACTCCTTTTCTGAAGGGAAATTCAGAACATAGTTCTCATCCCTGATACACACTGTGTTTTAACACAAGAAGCAAGCTCTTCTTTCCAGAGTCTAAAATACAGCAAGAACCATGAGCATGCCCGGAAAAAAATAACTGTGTTTCCTACTCATGCGGACCATATGTAGTTCAACTCTGCTTATGTAACTGATACATACAACAGCTCCTCTTACAGAAATGCTCTTTAGTTAATAGTGAGAATAGTGTTGTGTTCGTGACCTGCAAAAAATCATTCGAGCCCAAAATTCACTATGTTTACCAGAACTGAACTCTTGCTTGTAGGAAGACACAGATCCTGGGGTTTAACTCCGTTTCTGTAGGGAAATACAGACCAGAATTCGCATCCCTGAAAAACACTCTGTTTTAAGGCATGAATCAGCCTCTTCTTTCCAGGATCTCCAATAGAGTAAGAACGATGAGCATGCCAAGAAAAAAAGAACAGTGTTTCCTACTCATACGGACCATATGGAGTCCATCTCTGCTTATGAAACTGATACAGACCACAGCTCCTCTTAAATAAATGCTCTTTAGTTAATAGTGATAATCGCGTTTGGTTCTAGAACTGTGTAAAATCATTTATGCCGAATATTCACTGAGTTAACCAGAAATGATCTGTTGCATGTAGGAAGACACAGATCATGGGGTTTAAGTCCGTATCTGAAGGGAAATTCAGACCAGAGATCTGATCCGTGAAACACACTCTGTTTTAACGAAGAAGCAAGCTCTTCATTCCAGAGTCTAAAATAGAGCAAGAACCATGATCATGGCCTCAAAAAAAGAACTGTGTTTCCTATTCATATGAACCATATGTAGTTCAACTGTGCTTATGAATCTGATATAGACCACAGCTCCTCTTACATAAATGCTCTTTAGTTAATAGTGATAATAGCGTTGTGTTCGTTAACTGTGAATAATCATTAGAGACCAAAATTCACTGGGTTTAACAGAACTGAACTCTTGCTTGTAGAAAGACACAGATCCTGAGGTTTAAATCCGTTTCTGTAGGGAAATTCAGACCAGAATTCACATCCCTGAAAAACACTCTGTCTTAAGGCATGAATCATCCTCTTCTTTCCAGGGTCTAAAATACAGTACGAACAATGAGCATGCCAAGAAAAAAAGAACTGTGTTTCCTACTCATATGGACCATATATAGTCCAACTCTGCTTGTGAAACTGATACAGACCACAGCTCCTCTTACATAAATGCTCTTTAGTTAATAGTGATAAGAGCGTTGTGTTCTAGATCTGGGTAAAACCATATGAGCCGAAAATACACTTGGTTTACCAGAAATAAATTCTTGCTTGTAGGAAGACACAGATCCTGGGGTTTAACTCCATTTCTGAAGGGAAATTCAGACCAGACTTCTCATCCCTGAATCACACTCTGCTTTAACGCAAGAAGAAAGCTCTTCTTTCCAGAGTCTAAAATACAGCAAGAAACATGAGCATGCCCGGAAAAAAATAATTGTGTTTCCTACTCATGCGGACCATATGAAGTTCAACTCTGCTTATGAAACTGATACATACAACAGCTCCACTTACATAAATGCTCTTTAGTTAATACTGAGAATCGTGTTGGGTTCGGAACTGTGAAGAATCATTTGAGCCCAAAATTCACTGGGTTTACCAGAAATGAACTCTTGCTTGTAGGAAGACACAGATCATGGGGTTTAACTCCGTTTCTGAAGGGAAATTCAGACCAGAGTTCTCATCCTGAAAAAAACTCTGTTTTAAGGCAAGAATCATCTGCTTCTATCCAGCGTCTAAAATACAATAAGAACCAAGAGCACTCCGAGAAAAAAAGAACTGTGTTTCCTCCTCATACAGACTATATGTAGTTCAACTCTGCTTATGAAACTGATACAGACCACAGCTCCTCTTACATAAATGCTCTTTAGTTAATAGTGAAAATAGCGTTGTGTTCTAGAACTGTGTAAAATAATTTGAGCCGAAAATTCACTGGGTTAACCCAAAATGATCTGTTGCATGTAGGAAGACACAGATCTGGGGTTTAACTCCATTTCTGAAGGGAAATTCAGACCAGCGTTCTCATCCATGACACACACTCTGTTTTACTGCAAGAAGCAAGCTCTTCTTTCCAGAGTCTCCAATACAGCACGAACCATGAGCATGCCCAGAAAAAAAGATCTGTGTTTCCTAATCCTACAGACTATAGGTAGTTCAACTCTGCTTATGAAACTGATACAGACCACAGCTCCTCTTACATTAATGCTCTTTAGTTAATAGTGAAAATAGCGTTGTGTTCTAGAACTGTGTAAAATCATTTGAGCCGAAAATTCACTTGGTTTACCAGAAATGAACTATTGATTTTTGGAAGACACAGATCATGGGGTTTAACTCCGTTTCTGCAGGGAAATTCAGACCACAGTTCTCATCCCTGAAAAAAAACTCTGTTTTAACGCAAGATTTATGTGCTTCTATCCACCGTCTAAAATACAATAAGAACCAAGAGCATTCCCAGAAAAAAAGAACTGTGTTTCCTACTCATGCGGATCATATGTAGTCCAACTGTGCTTATGAAACTGATACAGACCACAGCTCCTCTTACATAAATGCTCTTTAGTTAATAGTGATAATCACGTTGGGTTCTAGAACAGTGTAAAATCATTTGAGCCCAAAATACAATGGGTTTACCAGAAATGATCTCTAGCTTGTAGGAAGACACAGATCATTGGGTTTAACTCCGTTTCTGAAAGGAAATTCAGACCAGAGTTCTCATCCATGAAACACACTCTGTTTTAATGCATGAATCATCCTCTTCTTTCCAGGGTCTCCAATACAGTAAGAACCATGACCATGCCAAGAAAAAAAGGTCTGTGTTTCCTACTCATACATTCCATATGTAGTTAAACTCTGATTATGAAACTGAAACAGACCACAGCTCCTCTTACATAAATGCTCTTTAGTTAATAGTGATAATCGCGTTGGGTTCATGAACTGCAAAAAACCATTTGAGTCCAAAATTCACTGGGTTTACCAGAAATGAACTCTTGCTTGTAGGAAGACAAAGATCATGGGGTTTAACTCCGTTTCTGAAGGGAAATTAAGACCAGAGTTCTGATCCCTGAAACACACTCTGTTTTAACGAAGAAGCAAGCTCTTCTTTCCAGAGTCTGAAATACAGCAAGGAGCATTATCATGGCCTCAAATAAAGAACTGTGTATCCTATTCATACGGACCATATGTATTTCAAGTCTGCTTATGAAACTGATACATACAACAGCTCCACTTACAGAAATGCTCTTTAGTTAATAGTGAGAATAGCGTTGTATTCGTGAACTGCAAAAAATCATTTGAGCCCAAAAATCACTATGTTTACCAGAACTGAACTCTTGGTTGTAGGAAGACACAGATCCTGGGGTTTAACTCCGATTCTGTAGGGAAATTCAGACCAGAATTCTCATCCCTGAGAAACAATCTGTTTTAAGGCATGAATCAGCCTCTTCTTTCCAGGGTCTACAATAGAGTAAGAACAATGAGCATGCCAAGAAAAAAAGAACTGTGTTTCCTACTCATACGGACCATATGTAGTCCATCTCTGCTTATGAAACTGATGCAGACCAAGCTCCTCTTACATAAATGCTCTTTATTTAATAGTGATATGGCGTTGGGTTCTAGAACTGTGTAAAATCATTTGTGCCGAAAATTCACATGGTTTACCAGAAATGAACTATTGATTTTTGGAAGACACAGATCATGGGGTTTAACTCCATTTCTGAAGAGAAATTGAGACCAGAGTTCTCATCCATGAAACACACTCTGTTTTAATTCAAGAAGCAAGCTCTTCTTTCCAGCGTCTCCAATACAGCAAGAACCATGAGCATGCCCTGATAAAAAGAACTGTGTTTCATACTCATACAGACCAAGTATAGTCCAACTCTGCTTGTGAAACTGATATAGACCACAGCTCCTCTTACATAAAAGCTCTTTAGTTAATCGTGAAAATAGCCTTGTGTTCTAGAACTGTGTAAAATCATTTGAGCCGAAAACTCACTTGGTTTACCAGAAATGAACTCTTGCGTGTAGGAAGACACAGATCCTGGATTTAACTCCGTTTCTGCAGGGAAATTCAGACCAGAGTTCTCATCCCTGAAACACACACTGCTTTACCGCAAGAAGCAAGATCTTCTTTCCAGAGTCTAAAATACAGCAAGAACCATGAGCATGCCCTGAATAAAATAACTGTGTTTCCTACTCATGTGTACCATATGTAGTTCTACTCTGCTTCTGAAACTGATACAGACAACAGCTCCTCTTACATAAATGCACTTTAGTTAATAGTGAGAATGACGTTGGGTTCATGAACTGCGAAAAATCATTTGAGCCCAAAATTCACTGGATTTACCTAAAATGAACTCTTGCTTGTAGGAAGACACAGATCGTGTGGTTTAACTCCGTTTGCAAAGGGAAATTAAGACCAGAGTTCTCATCCATGAAACACACCCTGTTTTAATGCTAGAAGCAAGCTCTTCTTTCCAGCGTCTCCAATACAGCAAGAACCATGAGCATGCCCTGAAAAAAAAGAACTGTGTCCTATTCATACGGACCATATGTAGTTCAACTCTGCTTATGAAACTGTTACAGACCACACCTCCTCTTACATAAATGCTCTTTAGTTAATAGTGAGAATAGCGTTGGGTTCGTGAACTGCGATATTCATTTGAGACCAAAATTCACTGGGTTTACCAGAAATGAACTCTTGCTTGTAGGAAGACACAGATCCTGGGGTTTAACTCCGTTTCAGAAGGGGAATTCAGACCAGAATTCTCATCCATTTAACACACCCTGTTTTAATGCAAGAAGCAAGCTCTTCTTTCCAGCATCTCCAATACAGAAAGAACGATATGCATGCCCTGAAAAAAATGAACTGTGTTTCCTACTCATACGGACCATATGTAGTTCAACTCTGCTTATGAAACTGATACAGACCACAGCTCCTCTTACGTAAATGCTCTTTAGTTAATAGTGAGAATTCATTGGGTTCATGAACCGCAAAATGTCACTTCAGCCCAAAATTCACTGGGTTTACCAGAAATGAACTCTTGCTTGTAGGAAGACACAGATCCTGGGGTATAACTCCATTTCTGAAGGGAAATTCAGACCAGAGTTCTCATCCGTGAAAAACACTCTGTTTTCACGCAAGAAGCAAACTCTTCTTTCCAGCGGCTCCAATACATCAAGAACCATGCGCATGCCCAGAAAAAAAGAACAGTGTTTCCTACTCATACGGACCATATGTAGTTCAACTCTGCTTATGAAACTGATACAAACCACAGCTCCTCTTACATAAATGCTCTTTAGTTAATAGTGAGAATCGGTTTCGGATGGTGAACTGAGAAAAATCATTTGAGCCCAAAATTCACTGGATTTACCTGAACAGAACTCTTGCATGTAGGAAGACACAGATCCTGGGTTTTAACTCCATTTCTGAAGGGAAATTCAGACCAGAGTTCTCATCCCTGAAACACACTCTGTTTTAACGCAAGAAGCAAGCTCTTCTTTCCAGAGTCTAAAATACAGTACGAAGCATGAGCATGCCCTGAAAAAAAGAACTAGGTATCCTACTCATACAGACCATATGTACATAATCTCTGCTTATGAAACTGATATAGAACACACCTCCTCTTACATAAATGCTCTTTGGTTAATCGTGAGAATATAGTTGGGTTCCTGAACTGCAAAAAATCATTTGAGCCCAAAATTCACTGGGTTTACCAGATATGAATTCTTGCTTGTAGGAAGACACAGATCCTGGGGTTTAACTCTGTTTGTGAAGGGAAATTCAGACCAGAGTTCTTATCCATGAAACACACCCTGTTTTAATGCAAGAAGCAAGCTCTTCTTTCCAGCGTCTCCAATACAGCAAGAACCATGAGCATGCCCTGAAAAAAAAGAACTGTGTCCTATTCATACGGACCATATGTAGTTCAACTCTCCTTATCAAACTCTTACAGACCACACCTCCTCTTACATAAATGCTCTTTAGTTAATAGTGAGAATAGCGTTGGGTTCGTGAACTGCGATATTCATTTGAGATCAAAATTCACTGGGTTTACCAGAAATGAACTCTTGCTTGTAGGAAGACACAGATCCTGGGGTTTAACTCCGTTTCTGAAGGTAAATTCAGATCAGATTTCTCATACCTGCAACACACTCTGTTTTAATGCAAGAAGCAAACTCTTCTTTCCAGAGTCTAAAATACAGCAAGATCCATGAGAATGCCCTGAAAAAAAGAACTGTGTTTTCTAGTCAATGGACCATATGTAGTTCAACTCTGCTTATGAAACTGATACAAACCACAGCTCCTCTTACCTAAATGCTCTTTAGTTAATAGTAAGAATCGCGTGGGTTCATGAACTGCAAAAAATCATTTGAGCCCAAAATTCACTGGGTTTACCTGAAATGAACTCCTGCTTGTAGGAAGACACAGTCCTGGGGTTTAACTCCTTTTCTGAAGGCAAATTCAGACCAGAATTCTCATCCCTGAAAATCACTCTGTTTTAAGGCAAGAATCATCCTGTTCTTTAAAGCGTGTCCAACACAGTACGAAACATGAGCATTCCCAGAAAAAAAGAACTGTGTTTCCTACTCATACGGACCATATGTACTTCAACCTTGCTTATGAATGATACAGTCCACAGCTCCACTTACATAAATGCTTTTTAGTTAATAGTGATAATTGCGTTGAGTACTAGAACTGTGTGAAGTCAATTGAGCCGAAAGTTCACTTTTTTTTTTTACCATAAATGAAATCTTGCTTGTAGGAAGACACAGATCATGGTGTTTAATTCCGTTCCTGAAGGCAAATTCAGACCAGAGTTCTCATCCGTGAAAAACACTCTGTTTTAAGGCAAGAATCATCCCCTTCTTTCCAGCGTCTCTAATACAGCAAGAACCATGTGCATGCCCTGAAAAAAAGAACTGTGTTTCCTACTCTTACAGACCATATGTAGATCACTCTGGTTATGAAACTGATACAAACCACAGCACCTCTTAAATAAATGCTGTTTAGTTAATAGTGAGAATCGCATTGTGTTTTTGAACTGTGTAAAATCATTTGAACCCAAAATTCACTTTGTTTACCAGAAATAAACTCTTCCATGTAAAATGACACAGATCCTGGATTTAAACTCTGATTTTGAAGGTAAATTCAGACCAGTGTTCTCATCCATGAAACACACTCTGTTTTCACGCAAGAATCATCCTCTTCTTTCCAGGGTCTCCAATATAGCAAGAACTTGAGCATGCCCAGAAAAAAAGAACTGTGTTTCCTACTCATTCTGACCACATGTAGTTCAACTCTGCTTATGAAACTAATACAAACCACAGCTCCTCTTACATAGATCCTCTTTAGTTAATACTGAGAATCGTGTTTTAGTTTGTGAACGGCGAAAAATCATTGGAGCCCCAAATTCCCTGTGTTTACCAGAAAAGAACTCTTGCTTTCAGGGAGACTCAGAAACTGGACTTTAACTCCGTTTCTGAAGGTAAATTCAGACCAGAGTTCTCAGCCCTGAAACACACTCTGATTTAACGCAAGAAGCAAGCTCTTCTTTCCCGTCTCTCCAATACAGCAAGAACTGTGAGCATGCCCTGAAATAAAGAACTGTGTTTCCTACTCATGTGGACCAAATGTAGTTCACCTCAGCTTATAAAAGTGATACAAACCACAGCTCCTCTTACCTAAATGCTCTTTAGTTAATAGTACGAATCGCGTTGGGTTCATGAACTGCAAAAAATCATTTGAGCCCAAAATTCACTGGGTTTACCTAAAATGAACTCCTGCTTGTAGGAAGACACAGTCCTGGGGTTTAACTCCGTTTCTGAAGGCAAATTCAGACCAGAATTCTCATCCCTGAAAAACACTCTGTTTTCATGCAAGAAGCAAGCTCTTCTTTCCAGCGTCTCCAATACAGCAAGAACCATGTGCATGTCCTGAAAAAAAGAACTGTGTTTCCTACTCATAAAGACCATATGTAGATCAACTCTGGTTATGAAACTGATTCAAACCGCAGCACCTCTTAAATACATGCTATTTAGATAATAGTGAGAATCGTATTGGGTTTTTCACTGTGTAAAATCATTTGAACCCCAAATACACTTGGTTTACCAGAAATAAACTCTGACATGTAAGAAGACACAGATCCTGGATATTAACTCCGTTTCTGAAGGGAAATTCAGACCAGAGTTCTCATCCCTGCAATACACTCTGTTTTAAGGCAATAATCATCCTCATCTTTAAAGCGAGTCCAATACAGTATGAACCATGAGCATACCCAGAAAAAAGAACTGTGTTTCCTACTCATACGGACCATATGTAGTTCAACTCTGCATATGAAACTAATACAAACCAGAGCTCCTCTTACATAAAGGCTCTTTAGTTAATATTGAGAATCATGTTGGGTTGGCGAACTGGGAAACATCATTTGAGCCCAAAATTCACTGGGTTTACCAGAAATGAACTCTTGCTTGTAGGAAGACAAAGATCCTGGGGTTTAACTCCGCTTCTGAGGGCAAATTCAGACCAGATTTCTCATCCCTGAAAAACATTCTGTTTTCACGCAAGAAGCAAGCTCTTCTTTCCAGCAGCTCCAATACATCAAGAACCATGAGCACCCCCGAAAAAAAGAATTGTGTTTCCTACTCATACGGACCATATGTAGATCACTCTGGTTATGAAACTGATACAAACCACAGCACTCCTTAAATAAATGCTTTTTAGTTAATAGTGAGAATCACATTGGTGTTTTGATTTGTGTAAAATCATTTGAACCCAAAATTCACTTGGTTTACCAGAAATAAACTCTTCCATGTATGAAGACAAGATCCTGGAATTTAACTCTGATTTTGAAGATAAATTCAGACCAGTGTTTTCATCCATAAAACACTCAAGAATCATCATCCACTTTCCAGCGTCTCCAATACAGCAAGAACCATGAGCATGCCCAGAAAAAAGCACTGTGTTTCCTACTCATACAGACCATATGTAGTTCAACTCTGCATATGAAACTGATACAAACCACAGTTCCTCTTACATAAAGGCTCTTTAGTTAATAGTGAGAATCGCGTTGGGTTCATGAACTGTGAAAAATGATTTGAGCCCCAAATTCATTGGATTTACTTGAACTGAACTCTTGCTTGTAGGAAGACACAGATCCTGGGGTTTAACTCCGTTTCTGAAGGCAAATTCAGAACAGAATTCTCATCCCTGAAACACACTCTGTTTTAAGGCCAGAAGCAAGCTCTTCTTTCCAGTGTCTCCAATACAGCAAGAACATTGAGCATGCCCAGAAAAAAAGAACTGTGTTTCCTACTCATACGGACCATATGAAGTTCGACTCTGCTTATGAAACTGATACAGACCACAGCTCTTCTTACATAAATGCTCTTTAGTTAATAGTGAGAATAGCGTTGGGTTCGTTACTGTGTAAAATCATTTGAGCCCAAAATTCACCGGGTTTACCAGAAATGAACTCTTGCTTGTAGGAAGACACAGATCCTGGGGTTTAACTCCGTTTCTGAAGAGAAATTCAGACCAGTGTTCTCATCCATGAAACACACTCTGTTTATTTGCAAGAAGCAAGCTCTTCTTTCCAGCATCTCCAGTACAGCAAGAACCATGAGCATATCCTGAAAAAAAGCACTGTGTTTCCTACTCATATAGACCATACGTTGTTCAACTCTGCTTATGAATCTCATACAAACCAAAGTTCCTCTTACATATATGCTCTTTAGTTATTGAGAATCGTGTTGGGTTCTAGAACTGCATTAAATTATTGAGCCCAAAATTCACTTGGTTTACCAGAAATGCACTCTTCCTTTTGGGAAGACACAGATGCTGGGATTTAACTCCGTTTCTGAAGGGAAATTCAGAACAGTGTTCTCATCAATGAAACCCACTCTGTTTTACCGCAAGAATCAACCTCTTCATTCCAGCGTCTCCAATACAGCCAGAAATATGAGCATGCCCAGAAAAAAAGAACTGTGTTTCCTACTCATACAGACCATATGTAGTTCAACTCTTCTTATGAAATAGATACAAACCACAGCCCCACTTACATAAATGCGCTTTAGTTAATAGTGAGAATCGTGTTGGTTCTAGAACTCTGTAAAATAATTTGAGCACAAAATTCCTTTGGTTGACCAGAAATGAACTCTTCTTTGTAGGAACTCACATATCCTTGGTTTAACTCTGATTCTGAAGGGAAATTCATACCAGTGTTCTCATCGATGTAACACATGCTGTTTTAACGCAAGAAGCATCATCCTCTTTCCAGCGTCTCCAATACAGCTAGAAGCATGAGCATGCCCAGAAAAAACGAACTGTGTTTCCTACTCATACAGACCATATGCAGTAAAACTCTGCTTATGAAACTGATACAAACCACAGCTCCTCTTACGTAAATGCTCTGGAGTTAATAGTGAGAATCACGATGTGTTTGTGAACTGTGTAAAATCATTTGAGCCCAAAATTCACTTGGATTACCAGAAATGAACTCTTGCTTGTAGGAAGACACACATCCTGTGGTTTACCTCCGTTTCTATAGGCAAATTCAGACCAGTGTTCTCATCCATTAAACATACTCTCGTTTAACTCAAGAAGCAAGCTCATATTTCCAGATTCTCCAATGAAGCAAGAACTGTGAGCATGCCCTGAAAAAAAGAACTGTGTTTCCTACTCACTTTTACTATATGTAGTACAACTTTTCTTATAAAACTGATACAAACCACAGCTCCTCTTATGTAAATGCTCTTTAGTTAATAGTGAGATTCGCGTTGGGTTCGAGAACTCTGTAAAATCATTTGAGCCCCAAATTCACAGGGTTTCCCAGAAATGGACTCTTGACGTAGGAAGACACAGATCCTGGGGTTTAACTCAGTTTCTGAATGGAAATTCAGACCAGTGTTCTTATCCATGAAACTCATGCTGTTTTAACTCAAGAAGCACCCTCTTATTTCCAGACTCCAATACATCAAGAGCCATGAGAATACCAGGAAAAAAAGAATTGAGTTCCCTACTCAGACAGATCATATGCAGTTCAACTCTGCTTATGAAATTGATACAAACCACAGCTCCTCTTACATAAATGCTCTTTAGTTAATAGTGAGAGTCGGGTTGAGTTCGAGAACTGTATAAAATCATTTGAGCCCAAAATTCACTGGGTTTACCAGAAGTGAACTCTTGCTTGTAGGATGACACAGATACTGGGGTTTGACTCCGTTTCTGAAGGGAAATTCACACCAGAGTTCTCATCCTTTAAACAAACTCTGTTTTCAAGCAAGAAGCAAGCTCTTCTTTACAGGGTCTCAAATACAGCAAGAACCATGAGCATGCCCAGAAAAAAAGAACTGTGTTTCCTACTCATACAGACCATATGTAGATCAACTCTGGTTATGAAACTGATACAAACCACAGCACCTCTTAAATAAATGCTGTTTAGATAATGGTGAGAATCACATTGAATTTTTGAACTGTGTAAAATCATTTGAGCCCAAAATTCACTGGGTTTACCAGAAATAAACTCTTCCATGTAGGAAGACACAGATCATGGATTTTAACTCCGATTTTGAAGGTAAATTCATACCAGTGTTCTCATCAATGAAACACACTCTCTTTTCACGCAAGAATCATCCTCTTTTTTCTAGCGTCTCCAATACAGCAAGAACCATGAGCATGCCCTGAAAAAAATGAACTGTGTTTCCTACTCATACGGACCATATGTAGTTCAACTCTGCTCATGAAACTGATACAAACCACAGCTCCTCTTACATAAATGCTCTTTACTTAATAGTGAGAATCATGATGGGTTCGTGAACTGCAAAAAATTATTTGAGCCCAAAATTCACTGCGTTTACCAGAAATGAACTCTTGCTTGTAGGACGACACAGATCCTGGGGTTTAACTCCATTTCTGAAGGCAAAATCAGACCAGAGTTCTCATCCCTGAAAAACACTCTGTTTTCACGCAAGAAGCAAGCTCTTCTTTCCGCGGCTCCAATACATCAAGAAACATGAGCCTGCCCAGAAAAAACGAACTGTGTTTCCTACTCATACGGACCATATGTAGTTCAACTCTGCTTATGAAACTGATACAAACCACAGCTCTGTTTACATAAATGCTCTTTAGTTAATAGTGATAATCGCTTTTGGTTCGTGAACTGTGAAAAATCATTTGAGCCCAAAATTCACTTGGTTTAACAGAAATGAACTCTTGCTTGTAGGAATACACAGATCATGGGGTTTTACTCCGTTTCTGAAGGGAAATTCAGACCAGAGTTCTCATCCATGAAACACACTCTGCTTTAATGCAAGAAGCAAGATCTTCTTTTAGTGTCTCCAATACAGCAAGAACCATGTGCTTCCCCGAAAAAAAGAACTGTGTTTCCTACTCATACAGACCATATGTAGATCAATTCTGGTTATGAAACTGATACAAACCACAGCACCTCTTAAATAAATGCTGTTTAGTTAATAGTGAGAATCGCATTGGGGTTAGAAATGTGTAAAATCATTTGAACACAAAATTCACTTGGTTTACCAGAAATAAACTCTTACATGTAAGAAGACACAGAACCTGGATTTTAACTCCGTTTCTGAAGGGAAATTCAGACCAGAGTTCTCATCCCTGCAACATACTCTGTTTTAGGGCAAGAATCATCCTCATCTTTAAAGTGAGTCCAATACAGTACGAACCATGTGCATACCCAAAAAAAAGAACTGTGTTTCCTACTCATACGTACCATATGTAGTTCAACTCTGCTTATGAAACTGATACAGACCACAGCTCCTCTTACATAAGTACTCTTCAGTTAATAGTGATAATCGCGTTGGGTACTAGAACTGTGTAAAGTCATTTGAGCCCAAAATTCACTGGGTTTACCTGAAATGAACTCGTGCTTGTAGGAAGACACAGATCCTGGGGTTTAACTCCTTTTCTGAAGGGAAATTCAGACCAGAGTTCTCATCCCTGAAACACACTCTGTTTTAATGCCAGATGCAAGCTCTTCTTTCCAGCGGCTCCAATACATCAAGAACCATGAGCATGCCCAGAAAAAAAGAACTGTGTTTCTTAGTCATAAGGACCATATGTAGTTCAACTCTGCTTATGAAACTGATACAAACCAGAGCTCCTCTTACATATATGCTCTTTAGTTAATAGTGTGAATCGCGTTGGGATCGTCAACTGCGAAAAATCATTTGAGCCCAAAATTAACTGGTTTTATCAGAAATGAACACTTGCTTGTAGGAATACACAGATCTTGGTGCTTAACTCTGATTCTGAAGTGAAATTCATACCAGAGTTCTCATCCCTGAAACACACACTGTTTTAAGGCAAGAAGCATCCTCTTGTTTCCAGCGTCTCCAATACAGCAAGAAGTATGAGCATGCCCTCAAAAAAAACCTGTGTTTACTACTCATATGGACCATATGTAGATCAACTCTGCTTATGAAACGGATACAAAGCACAGCTCCTCTTACATAAATGCTCTTTAGTTAATAGTGAGAATCGCGTTGGGTTCTTGAAGTGTGTAAAATCATTTGAGCCCAGAATTCACTGGGTTTACCAGAAAAGAACTATTGCTTGTAGGAAGACACAGATCCTGGGGTTTAACTCCGTTTCTGAAGAGAAATTCAGACCATTGTTCTCATCCATGAAACACACTCTGTTTATTTGCAAGAAGCAAACTCTTCTTTCCAGCCTCTCCAGTACAACAAGAACCATGAGCATATCCTGAAAAAAAGCACTGTGTTTCCTAATCATATGGACCATACGTTGTTCAACTCTGCTTATGAATCTGATACAAACCAAAGTTCCTCTTACATATATGCTCTTTAGTTATTGAGAATCGTGTTGGGTTCTAGAACTGCATAAAATTATTGAGCCCAACATTCACTGGGTTTACCAGAAATGCACTCTTCCTTTTGGGAAGACACAGATCCTGGGATTTAACTCCGTTTCTGAAGGGAAATTCAGAACAGTGTTCTCATCAATGAAACCCACTCTGTTTTACCGCAAGAATCAACCTCTTCATTCCAGCGTCTCCAATACAGCCAGAAATATGAGCATGCCCAGAAAAAAAAAACTGTGTTTCCTACTCATACGTACCATATGTAGTTCGACTCTGCTTATGAAACTGATACAGACCACAGCTCCTCTTACATAAGTACTCTTTAGTTAATAGTGATAATCGCGTTGGGTACTAGAACTGTGTAAAGTCATTTGAGCCCAAAATTCACTGGGTTTACCTGAAATGAACTCGTGCTTGTAGGAAGACACAGATCCTGGGGTTTAACTCCGTTTCTGAAGGGAAATTCAGAACAGTGTTCTCATCAATGAAACCCACTCTGTTTACCTCAAGAATCAACCTCTTCATTCCAGCATCTCCAATACAGCCAGAAATATGAGCATGCCCAGAAAAAAAGAACTGTGTTTCCTACTCATACAGCCCATATGTAGTTCAACTCTGCTTATGAAATAGATACAAACCGCAGCCCCACTTACATAAATGCGCTTTAGTTAATAGTGAGAATCGTGTGGGTTCTAGTACTCTGTAAAATAATTTGAGCACAAAATTCATTTGGTTGACCAGAAATGAACTCTTCCTTGTAGGAACACACATATCCTTGGTTTAACTCTGATTCTGAAGGGAAATTCATACCAGTGTTCTCATCGATGTAACACATGCTGTTTTAACGCAAGAAGCATCGTCCTCTTTCCAGCGTCTCCAATACAGCAAGAAGCATGTGCATGCCCAGAAAAAACGAACTGTGTTTCCTACTCATACAGACCATATGCAGTAAAACTCTGCTTATGAAACTGATACAAACCACAGCTCCTCTTACGTAAATGCTCTGGAGTTAATAGTGAGAATCACGATGTGTTTGTGAACTGTGTAAAATCATTTGAGCCCAAAATTCACTTGGATTACCAGAAATGAACTCTTGCTTGTAGAAAGACACACATCCTGTGGTTTAACTCCGTTTCTATAGGCAAAGTCAGACCAGTGTTCTCATCCATTAAACATACTCTCTTTTAACTCAAGAAGCAAGCTCATATTTCCAGATTCTCCAATGAAGCAAGAACTGTGAGCATGCCCTGAAAAAAAGAACTGTGTTTCCTACTCACTTGGACTATATGTAGTACAACTTTTCTTATAAAACTGATACCAACCACAGCTCCTCTTATGTAAATGCTCTTTAATTAATAGTGAGATTCGCGTTGGGTTCGAGAACTCTGTAAAATCATTTGAGCCCCAAATTCACAGGGTTTACCAGAAATGAACTCTTGACGTAGGAAGACACAGATCCCTGGGGTTTAACTCAGTTTCTGAAGGGAAATTCAGACCAGTGTTCTTATCCATGAAACTCATTCTGTTTTAACGCAAGAAGCACCCTCTTATTTCCAGACTCCAATACATCAAGAGCCATGAGAATACCAGGAAAAAAAGAACTGAGTTCCCTACTCAGACAGATCATATGCAGTTCAACTCTGCTTATGAAATTGATACAAACCACAGCTCCTCTTACATACATGCTCTTTAGTTAATAGTGAGAGTCGGGTTGAGTTCGAGAACTGTGTAAAATCATTTGAGCCCAAAATTCACTGGGTTTACCAGAAGTGAACTCTTGCTTGTAGGATGACACAGATACTGGGGTTTGACTCCGTTTCTGAAGGGAAATTCACACCAGAGTTCTCATCCTTTAAACACCCTCTGTTTTCAAGCAAGAAGCAAGCTCTTCTTTACAGGGTCTCAAATACAGCAAGAACCATGAGCATGCCCAGAAAAAAAGAACTGTGTTTCCTACTCATACAGACCATATGTAGATCAACTCTGGTTATGAAACTGATACAAACCACAGCACCTCTTAAATAAATGCTGTTTAGATAGTGGTGAGAATCACATTGTGTTTTTGAACTGTGTAAAATCATTTGAGCCCAAAATTCACTGGGTTTACCAGAAATAAACTCTTCCATGTAGGAAGACACAGATCATGGATTTTAACTCCGATTTTGAAGGTAAATTCATACCAGTGTTCTCATCAATGAAACACACTCTCTTTTCACGCAAGAATCATCCTCTTCTTTCCAGCGTCTCCAATACAGCAAGAACCATGAGCATGCCCTGAAAAAAATGAACTGTGTTTCCTACTCATACGGACCATATGTAGTTCAACTCTGCGCATGAAACTGATACAAACCACAGCTCCTCTTACATAAATGCTCTTTAGTTAATAGTGAGAATAGCATAGGGTTCGTGAACTGCAAAAAATCATTTGAGCCCAAAATTCACTGCTTTACCAGAAATGAACTCTTGCTTGTAGGACGACACAGATCCTGGGGTTTAACTCCATTTCTGAAGGCAAATTCAGACCAGAGTTCTCATCCCTGAAAAACACTCTGTTTTCACGCAAGAAGCAAGCTCTTCTTTCCGCGGCTCCAATACATCAAGAACCATGAGCCTGCCCAGAAAAAAAGAACTGTGTTTCCTACTCATACGGACCATATGTAGTTCAACTAGGCTTATGAAACTGATACAAACCACAGCTCTGTTTACATAAATGCTCTTTAGTTAATAGTGATAATCGCGTTTGGTTCGTGAACTGCGAAAAATCATTTGAGCCCAAAATTCACTTGGTTTAACAGAAATGAACTCTTGCTTGTAGGAAGACACAGATCATGGGGTTTTACTCCGTTTCTGAAGGGAAATTCAGACCAGAGTTCTCATCCATGAAACACACTCTGCTTTAATGCAAGAAGCAAGATCTTCTTTTAGTGTCTCCAATACAGCAAGAACCATGTGCTTCCCCGAAAAAAAGAACTGTGTTTCCTACTCATACAGACCATATGTAGATCAACTCTGGTTATGAAACTGATACAAACCACAGCACCTTTTAAATAAATGCTCTTTAGTTAATAGTGATAATCGCGTTTGGTTCGTGAACTGCGAAAAATAATTTGAGCCCAAAATTCACTTGGTTTAACAGAAATGAACTCTTGCTTGTAGGAAGACACAGATCCTGGGGTTTAACTCCATTTCTGAAGAGAAATTCAGACCAGTGTTCTTATCCATGAAACTCATGCTGTTTTAACGCAAGAAGCACCCTCTTTTTTCCAGACTACAATACATCAAGAGCCATGAGAATACCAGGAAAAAAAGAATTGAGTTTCCTACTCAGACAGATCATATGCAGTTCAACTCTGCTTATGAAATTGATACAAATCACAGCTCCTCTTACATAAATGCTCTTTAGTTTATAGTGAGAATCGGGTTGAGTTCGAGAACTGTGTAAAATCATTTGAGCCCAAAATTCACTGGGTTAACCAGAAATGAACTCTTGATTGTAGGATGACACAGATACTGGGGTTTGACTCCGTTTCTGAAGGAAAATTCAGACCAGAGTTCTCATCCCTTAAACACCCTCTGTTTTCAAGCAAGAAGCAAGCTTTTCTTTACAGGGTCTCAAATACAGCAAGAACCATGAGCATGCCCAGAAAAAAGAACTGTGTTTCCTACTCATAGGACTATATGTATTTCAACTCTGCTTATGAAATTGATATAAACCACAGCTCCACTTACATAAATGCTCTTTAGTTAATAGTGAGAATCGGGTTGAGGTCAAGAACTGTGTAAAATCATTTGAGCCCAAAATTCACTGGGTTTACCAGAAATGAACTCATGCTTGTAGGAAGACACAGATCCTGGGGTTTAAGTCCATTTCTCAAGGGAAATTCAGAACAGTGTTCTCATCCATGAAACACACTCTGTTTTAACGCAATAAGAAAGCTCTTATTTCCACCATCTCCAATACAGCAAATACCATGAGCATGTCCTGAAAAAAAAGAACTGTGTTTGCTACTCATAACGACCATTGTAGTTCAACTCTGCTTATGAAACATATACAAACCACAGCTCTACTTACATAAATGCTCTTTAGTTAATAGTGAGAATCGCGTTGGTCTAGATCTCTCTAAAATCATTTGAACCCAAAATACACTAGGTATATCAGAAATGAAACCTTCCTGCTGGGAAGACACAGACCCTGGTGTTTAACTCCATTTCTGACGGGAAATTCAGACCAGAGTTCTCATCCATGAAACACACTCTGTTTTAACGCAAGAAGCAAGCTCTTTTCCAGTGTCTCCAATATAGCTAGAACAATGAGCATGCCCAGAAAAAAAGAACTGTGTTTCCTACTCATAGGGACCATATGTAGTTAAACTCTGCTTATTTAACTGACACAAACGACAGCTCCTGTTACAGAAATTCTATTAAGTTAATAGTGAGAATCACGTTGGGTTCCTGAGCTGCTAAATATCATTTTATACCAAAATTCCCTTTGATTAACAGAAATGAACTCTTACTTGTAGGAAGACACAGATACTGGGGTTTACCTCCGTTTCTCAAGGGATATTCAGACAAGTGTTTTCATCCATGAAACACACTTTGTTTTAACGCAAGAGGGAAGCTCTTCTTTCCAGCGTGTCCAATACAGCAAGAACCATATTCATGCCATGCAAAAAAAGAACTGTGTTTGCTACTCATACGGATCATATGTATTTCAACTCTGCTTATGATACTGATACAAACCACATCTCCTCTTACATAAATGATCTTTAGTTAATAGTGAGATTTGCGTTGGGTTCGAGAACTGTGTAAAATCATTTGAGGCCAAAATTCTCTTTGTTTCCAGAAAATAACTCTTGCTTGTAGGAAGACACAGACCCTGGGGTTTCACTCCGTTTCTGAAGGGAAATTCAGACCAGAGTTCTCATCCCAGAAACACACTCTGTTTTAAGGCAAGAAGCATCCTCTGCTTTCCAGCGTCTCCAGTACAGCAAGAACCATGAGCAAGCCTAGAAAAAAAGAACTGTGTTTCCTACTCATACGGACCATATGTAGTTCAACTCTGCTTATGGAACTGATACAAACCGCAGCTCCACTTACATAAATGTGCTTTAGTTAATAGTGAGAATCGTGTTGGGTCTAGAACTCTTTAAAATAATTTGAGCACAAAATTCATTTGGTTGACCAGAAATGAACTCTTCCTTGTAGGAACACACAGATCCTTGGTTTAACTCTGATTCTGAAGGGAAATTCATACCAGTGTTCTCATCGATGTAACACATGCTGTTTTAACGTAAGAAGCATCGTCCTCTTTCCAGCGTCTCCAATACAGCAAGAAGCAGGAGAATGCCCAGAAAAAAGGAACTGTGTTTCCTACTCATACAGACCATATGCAGTTCAACTCCGCTTATGAAACTGATACAAACCACAGCTCCTCTTACGTAAATGCTCTGGAGTTAATAGTGAGAATCACGATGTGTTTGTGAACTCTGTAAAATCATTTGAGCCCCAAATTCACTTGGATTACCACAAATGAACTCTTGCTTGTAGGAAGACACACATCCTGTGGTTTAACTCCGTTTCTATAGGCAACGTCAGACCAGTGTTGTCATCCATTAAACATACTCTCTTTTAATGCAAGAAGCAAGCTCATTTTTCCAGATTCTCCAATATAGCAAGAACTGTGAGCATGCCCTGAAAAAAAGAACTGTGTTTCCTACTCACTTGGACTATATGTAGTATAACTTATCTTATAAAACTGATACAAACCACAGCTCCTCTTATGTAAATGCTCTTTAGTTAATAGTGAGAATCGCGATGGGTTTCTGAGCTTTGTAAAATCATTTGAGCCCAAAATTCTCTTTGTTTTCCAGAAAAGAACTTTTGCTTGTAGGAAGACACAGATCCTGGGGTTTAACTCCGTTTCTCAAGGGAAATTCAGAACAGTGTTCTCATCCATGAAACACACTGTGTTTTAATGCAAGAAGAAAGCTCTTATTTCCACCGTCTCCAATACAGCAAATACCATGAGCATGTCCTGAAAAAAAGAACTGTGTTTGCTACTCATACGGACGATTGTAGTTCAACTCTGCTTATGAAACATATACAAATCACAGCTCCACTTACATAAATGCTCTTTAGTTAATAGTGAGAATCGCGTTGGTCTAGATCTCTGTAAAATCATTTGAACCCAAAATACACTTGGTATACCAGAAATGAACTCTTGCTGCTGGGAAGACACAGACCCTGGGGTTTAACTCCGTTTCTGATGGGAAATTCAGACAAGTGTTTTCATCCATGAAACACACTTTGTTTTAACGCAAGAAGCAAGCTCTTTTTTCCAGCGTGTCCAATACAGCAAGAACCATATTCATGCCCTGAAAAAAAAGAACTGTGTTTGCTACTCAAACGGACCATATGTATTTCAACTCTGCTTATGAAACTGATACAAACCACATCTCCTCTTACATAAGTGATCTTTAGTTAATAATGAGATTTGCGTTGGGTTTGAGAACTGTGTAAAATCATTTGAGGCCAAAATTCTCTTTTTTTTTTTCCAGAAAAGGACTCTTGCTTGTAGGAAGACACAGACCCTGGGGTTTCACTCCGTTTCTGAAGGGAAATTCAGACCAGAGTTCTCATCCCAGAAACACAGTCTGTTTTAAGGCAAGAAGCATCCTCTGCTTTCCAGCGTCCCCAGTACAGCAAGAACCATGAGCAAGCCTAGAAAAAAACAACTGTGTTTCCTACTCATACGGACCATATGTAGTTCAACTCTGCCTATGAAACTGATACAAACCGCAGCTCCACTTACATAAATGTGCTTTAGTTAATAGCGAGAATCGTGTTGGGTCTAGAACTCTGTAAAATAATTTGAGCACAAAATTCATTTGGTTGACCAGAAATGAACTCTTCCTTGTAGGAACACCCAGATCCTTGGTTTAACTCTGATTCTGAAGGGAAATTCATACCAGTGTTCTCATCGATGTAACACATGCTGTTTTAACGCAAGAAGCATTGTCCTCTTTCCAGCATGTCCAATACAGCAAGAAGCAGGAGAATGCCCAGAAAAAACGAACTGTGTTTCCTACTCATACAGACCATATGCAGTTCAACTCTGCTTATGAAACTGATACAAACCACAGCTCCTCTTACGTAAATGCTCTGGAGTTAATAGTGAGAATCACGATGTGTTTGTGAACTGTGTAAAATCATTTGAGCCCATAATTCACTTTGTTTACCCGAAATGAACTCTTGCTTTTAGGAAGACTCAGATCCTGGGGTTTAACTCCGATTCTGAAGGGAAATTCAAACCACTGTTCTCATCCATGAAACACACTTTGTTTTAACGCAAGAAGCAAGCTCCACTTTCAAGCATGTCCAATACAGCAAGAACCATGAGCATGCCCAGAAAAAAAGAAGTGTGTTTCTTACTCATAGGACTATATGTAGTTCAACTCTGCTTATGAAATTGATACAAACCCAAGCTCCTTTACATAAATGCTCTTTAGTTAATAGTGAGAATCGTGTTGGGTTCGTGAACTGTGTAAAATCTTTTGAGCCCAAAATTCACTTTGTTTACCAGAAATTCACTCTTGCTTGTAGGATGACACAGATTATACGCTTTAACTCCGATTCTGAAGGTAAATTCACACCAGTATTCTCATCCATAAAAACACTCTGTTTTCAATCAAGAAGCCAGCTCTTCTTTCAAGCGTCTTCAATACAGCAAGAAACATGAGAATGCCCAGAAAAAAAGAACTGGGTTTCCTACTCATAAGTACCATATGTAGTTCAACTCTGCTTATGAAACTGATACAAACCATAGCTCCAGTTACTTAAATGCTCTTTAGTTAATAGTGACAATCGCGTTGGGTTTGTGAATTGTGTAAAATCATTTGAGGCCAAAATTCACTGGTTTACCAGAAATGAACTCTTCCTTGTAGAAACACACAGATCCTTGGTTTAACTCTGATTCTGAAGGGAAATTCATACCAGTGTTCTCATCGATGTAACACATGCTGTTTTAACGCAAGAAGCATCGTCCTCTTTCCAGCGTCTCCAATACAGCAAGAACCAGGAGAATGCCCAGAAAAAAAGGAACTGTGTTTCCTACTCATACAGACCATATGCAGTTCAACTCTGCTTATGAAACTGATACAAACCACAGCTCCTCTTACATAAATGCTCTGTAGTTAATAGTGAGAATCGCGATGGGTTTCTGAACTATGTACAATCATTTGAGCCCAAATTCTCTTTGTTTTCCAGAAAAGAACTCTTGCTTGCAGGAAGACACAGATCCTGGGGTTTAACTCCGTTTCTCAAGGGAAATTCAGACCAGTGTTCTCATCCATGAACCACACTCTGTTTTAACGCAAGAAGCAAGCACTTATTTCTAGAATCTCCAATACAGCAAATACCATGAGCATGTCCTGAAAAAAAGAACTGTTTGCTACTCATACGGACCATATGTAGTTCAACTCTGCTTATGAAACAGATACAAAACACAGCTCCACTTACATATGCTCTTTAGTTAATACTGAGAATCATGTTGGTTCTAGATCTCTGTAAAATCATTTGAACCCAAAATTCACTTGGTTTACCAGAACTCTTGCTTGTAGGAAGACACAGACCCTGGGGTTTAACTCCATTTCTGACGGGAAATCAGACCAGAGTTCTCATCCATGAAACACACTCAAAGACTTCCTCAAATACATCTCTGGGGTCGTTCCTGTTTAGAGGAGAGCAGCGCAAGCTCTTGTCAGAAACAGAGCCAGAGAGCCCAAAACAGAAAGTAAAAATAAAAATGTTATGAAGGAATAAACATAGCGAGCCAGACCCTTCTAGAGAAAAAGAGTTAGAGAAAATTCCTCACCACACACTTCTCAGGGGGTATACACAGTACTTTTTAGGAGAGAGCTGGTGGACAGCCCCTAGGTGGACCCCCGAAAGTGGAAATTACCTGATCTGAGTAATTGTAAATAATAATGGTCTGATGTAACCCCCTGCCAAGTTCCTTCATTGTAAATGTATGTAAGCATTGCCTATACAGAAGTAAAATTGCAGCAGCACATCAACATATCATGTGTCTGTCATTCTCCTCGCCGATTCCTTACTTCTCCTTGAGCCTTCTCCCTGGTTCTCCCTCAGTGGTGGTCTCCCTCTGGGTGGTCTGCGGCAGGTGGCGCCCAAACACAGGGACTTGAAGGACAGGTAATCTTTTCCCCCCTTTTTCTTTCCTCTTCAGAAGTCAGGTACGGTTCTTACCAGGGAGCTGCAGTCTCGCCGTTAAAGGATCACTGGTTAAGTGTAAGTAAACAAGGAACCATGGGGCACGTGCTGGCTAAGAATGAGAAAATGCTGGTAACTATGATACAGCGTATGTTAACTAAATCAGGGTTTCAGACATCAGTTACAGATGTGGAGCAATTTATTGCCTTTTTAAAGAAGACCAGTCCTTGGTTTGTTGATGAGGGATCATTGACTCTAGATGAATGGAAAAGCGTGGGGAAAGAGATGCGTAAATATGTGCAGGCTAGTGGCGAAAAACTCTGCCTCTGCAAGTATTTCAATTATGGTTCTATTTAAGGGACCTCTTATCAGATACAACCCCATTTCAAGGACTTTGTAGGGAGACTGCCTCTGACCCGGGGGAATCCCCCATTTATGATGAAGTGGGTCCAGAGGACAGGGATGAGGAAGAGCGTATGCTGCTTACTGCCTCTGCTCCCCCCATGCAATATAGTACCAGGAAAATAAAGGAAAATGATGATGATTGGGGTCTTGATGATCAACAAGCAGAACAGGAATGGGAGGATGACTATAGAGATCATTCTGACAATCATCGATCTCTTAAGGTAATTGGCGCTGCGGCCGGTCAGCGGCCCATGCCAAAGCCAAGAAAACACCCCCCTTTGACTCCCATTGCCTTCCAAGGAGCCATAGCCAAGGCTCGCAGGACAGGTGATGCCTTCTTTGGAATTTTCCCTGTCACAGAATTATGGGATGATGAGGGACCTGTATGGGAGCCTCTCCCCTTGAAGGTCTTAAAAGAATTACAATCTGCTGTGAAGAGTGTTGGTGCTTCTGCTCCTTATACACTGCAGATAGTGGATGTGGTTGCCAGTTCTTGGTTGACACCTTATGACTGGATGCAAACTGCAAAGGCCACTCTCAGTCCCGGAGACTATATTCTCTGGAAGACTGAATATGAAGACAAAAGTAAGGAGGCAGTGGTACAATCACTTAAGAAATGTGGGCCCAAGCCCACTATGTCAATGCTTATGGGGTCAGAGGATTACGCCACCCCACAATCACAGACAAACATACCTAGAGATGTCTTGCAATTGATAACAACTAACGCCGTACAATCATGGTGAAAAATTCCCCCTCAGGGAACCAAGGGAGGAGCATTGGCTAGTATTAGACAAGGTACTGAAGAATCCTACCAGGATTTTATAGCTCAGCTTGAGGAAGCTGTCTCTAGAATGCTCCCCCCTCAGAGGGGACAAATATTCTATTGAAGCAGTTAGCATGGGAAAATGCCAATGCTCTATGTCAAGATCTGATTAGATCAATAAGAAAAACTGGAACCCTCCAGGACTACATAAAAGCATGTCAGGATGACTCACCGGTTGTAGTGCAAGGAATGGCCTACGCCGCAGCCATGAAAGGACAAAAATTTAGCGCCTATATTAAACAGACATATGGGAATGGCAGGAAAACTGCCCAATCTCCAACTTGCTTTCAATGTGGAAAGGAAGGACATATGCAAAAAGATTGCAGACAGGGAAACAAAGCCGGACCTAAAAGGGGGGCTCCTGGCCTATGCCCTTTCTGCAAGAAAGGGAAACATTGGAGAAACGAGTGTAAATCAAAGTTCCATAAGGATGGAACGCCCCTAGGAAAAGGGGGCTCTGACGATGAGCAGGAAGAGACAAAAAACTAAGTCAGGGGTGTTCTCCTAACCCTGCACCAAAGGGAGAGGAGAGGAGACTACAAGCACCTCACTCAGGGCTAAACCCTGAAGCTCCAGAGTTCACTGTCCATGCTTTGCCTAGAGCAACTCCAGAAAGTGCCGGCTTGGATCTTGCTAGCACTAAGGACATGATACTGTCCAGATGAGATGGAATAGCTTTAGTTCCTATTAATGTACTGGGCACTCTGCTGCCACAAACTGTGGGACTAGTCATCGGATGAAGTTCAAATTATCAAAAGAACTTTGAGGTTCTTCCATGTGTAATTGATGCAGATACAGAAAATACTATTAAAGTTATGGTGAGGCCATTAGCAGAGACCATACAGATTCACAAAGGATAGAGGTTGGGTCAGCTGGTCCTCTTACCTTTTGTTAAATTACTCAATCCTGTCATGAAGGATGCCTGGGGGCAAGGACAATTTGGGTCCACTGAAGGAATGTTCATGGTACAGGATCTTGGAGAGAGACCCTTTAAGTGTATCTTGATTAATGGACAGAAATTTCAGGGTCTAATGGACACAAGTGTAGACAGGACTTGTATAGCTGCTTCAGAATGGCCTAGTAATTGGCCCATTCACAAAACAGGATCCTCCTTGTTGGGACTCGGCTCTGCTTCAGGGGTTATGCAGAGTACTGCATTATTGAAGTGGAAAAGTGAAGGTAAAGAAGGCTTGATACAGCCTTATGTGCTCCCTTCTCTCCCATTCACTTTGTGGGGGAGAGACATGCTTGATTCCATGGATATTAAACTAGTGACATCAGATCATTTAGTTATCAAAATTTTTCATAGGGGCCACTGCAGAACATCTATATGCAGACAAAATAGAGTGGCTTACTCAGGAGCCTGTATGGGTGAGTCAGTGGCCCCTAACAACGGAAATGATACAGGCTCTGGAACAACTGGTGCAGGACCAATTACAAAAAGGGCATATAATAGAATCTAACAGCCCATGGAATACCCCTGTCTTTGTTATCAAGAAGAAATCAGGGAAATGGAGACAGTTGCAGGACCTTAGGACCATCAATGCAGTGATGAAGGATATGGGGCCATTGCAACCTGGCCTGCCCTCTCCTGTGGCTGTGCCTCAAGCATGGCATATAATTGTCAAAGTCTTACAAGACTGTTTTTTTACCATCAAACTTAACCCCTCAGATAGTGAATACTTTGCCTTTAGTGTTCCCTCAGAGAATTTTAAGCAGCCTTTTAAAAGATATCAATGGGTAACATTGCCTCAAGGAATGAAAAATTCTCCTACATTGTGCCAAAAATTTATAGATCTAGCTTTGCAGAAAATAAGACAAAAATATCCTGATTTATATCTCATTCACTATATGGATGACATACTTCTGGCCCATAAAGATAAAACTCAGTTGGAACACATATTAGAAGAGACCATAGAGGCACTAACCCTGTATGGATTAGTGATAGCCCCTGACAAGATACAGAAACACAGGCCTCTAAATTATTTAGGGCAAAAAATTAAAGAAGATTATATTACCTCTCAAAAGGTCTCCATCAGAAGGCATAAATTGAAAACTTTAAATGATTTTCAGAAATTATTAGGTGATATTAACTGGCTTAGACCTTATTTAAAAATTACCACTGGTATGCTGAGCCCTCTCTATTCAACTTTACATGGTGATTCTAATCCAAAATCCATACGTGAGTTGACAAAAGAAGCTATTAAGGCCTTGCAATTGGTAGAACAGGCTTTAACTGCAGCTAAGGTTAAACAAGTAAATTATGCAGAGCCATGTTCTTTGATACTTTTTGCAACTTCTTATACACCCACTGCTTGCCTATGGCAAGATGGAGTGATGGAATGGTTACATTTACCACATACTCAAGCTAAGATGCTGGCCAATTATCCTTATTTATGCTCCATATTAATATGTAAATGTCACAATCGGTCAAAAGTATTGTTTGGGAAGGAACCACATAAGCTTATTATTCCATATAATAAAGCACAATTGGAACATTTCTATCAATTCAATGAAGATTGGATTTTGGCACTACAGAATTTTACAGGTCAGATATTATTTCATTACCCTAGACACCCTATAATAGAATTTGCAAGACATATAGAATTGATATTTCCTGTCTGGTTCTCTCATAGCCCCTTAGATCATGCTGTAAATATTTTTACAGATGGTTTCTCCTCAGGAAGAGCTGCGGTTTTTACCCAGACACATGGCCTGTGGGTAGAGGAAGGAGAGAAGACTTCTGCACAGCAAGCAGAAATTAGAGCAGCTATTTTGGCCTTTGAAAAGTTCTCTCAAGAGTTTAACCTTTTTACAGATTCTAAATATGTAGCTAACTTGTTTCCAGCGTTGGAAACTGCCCTTTTGTCAGGAAAGTCCCCCATTTTACCATTTTTGCAGAGATTGCAAAATTTAGTCCAAAAAAGGTCACAAAAATTTTATGTAGGACATATTAGAGGACATAGCAAATTACCTGATCCACTGGATCAAGGTAATGTTATGGCGGATTTATTAACCCAAAATTCTTCGGGAGTGTTATCTGTACATGAGGCTCAGCAAAGTCATGCCATACATCATCAAAATGCATCTGCTCTAAGAAAAATGTTCTCTATAACAAGGGAACAGGCCAGACATATAGTAAAAGAATGCACTCATTGCCCCCCGGTACATCACCCACAAAAGATGGGTGTAACCCTAGAGGTTTGAAGCCTAATGTTATTTGGCAAATGGATGTGACTCACATCTCTTCTTTTGGAAGAATGGGTTATGTACATGTCACAGTAGACACGTACTCCCATTTCACTTGTGCCTCAGCTAGGACCGGGGAAGCAGTCAAAGATGTGGTTCAACACCTTATACAGTGTTTTCAAATCATGGGTCTTCCCTCACAAATAAAAACAGATAATGGGCCTGCTAACACTTCTAAAGCTTTTGAACAATTTTGTGGCCAATGGGGAATCGCCCATGTTACAGGGATACCCTACAATCCTCAAGGACAGGCCATTATAGAAAGGACTCATCAAAATTTAAAATTACAAATAGAGAGGCTACAAGCCTCTAATGGGTATTTTACTCCTCATCATGTCTTATCCCATGCCCTGTTTGTGCTCAATCATCTGAATACAAATGACAAGGGACTCACTGCAGCCCTGATTCATTGGGATCGTGAATTCCATAAGACTCCTTTGCCACTAGTATATTGGAAGGACTTGTTGTCCGGTACATGGAAGGGACTGGATGTTCTTATAACCGCGGGATGAGGGTACGCTTCTGTTTTCCCACAGGATGCCGACTCCCCCATCTGGATCCCAGATTGCCTTATCCAACCTGCAAAGGGAAAAGAGAAGGCGCAAGCGCCGCTGGAGAAAGCAGCAGAGGAAACTGGTGACGGACATGAAAAAGATGAAGCTCAGCGGCGAGAAACCGAAAGTGACTTGGTCGCAGATTTGGCTTCTGACTCAGAACGTGCAGAAACTTTTAATTAAACAGGGAAAAACCCTTACAGCTTCTTTTTATTTCCTTGCCTTTCTATCTTTAATTTCCACCCCACTGCCGGTCACTCAGGGAATTTCCTACTGGGCGTATGTTCCTAATCCCCCGATTATTCAGCCAGTAGGATGGTTAGATCGGGAGCCTATCAAGGTGTTAACCAATGACTCAGTAACATTGGGTGGAGCACAGGATTCTGAAGCTCGAAGCAGCTCCTCCTCCTTAATAAATTTTGAGGGCAGAGCAGATTCGCTCCCAATCTGCCTGATGCTGCAGGGGAAAGTGCCTTACAGCTGCTTTCCGACATCTTACAGGACCTTCCTGACTGACGGCCCAGACAGGGCAAGCGCTGGTAAGAGATGGGTGTGGGAACTCCAGATACAGACTTTAGGGAATCAATTGTATAAGGATAATTTTACTCAAGTCAATCTCATTCCTATCATTCCCTGTATTCAAAAGTACCGGGATAAAGATCAATTTTGGGATTCTTCTCTGTCCAAATTCCCAGCATGGTTGACTTGCGGTTTTCCAAATGCAGCTGCAAGGTATAAACCACAGGGGTCGTCAGGATCCCTCAGGGTATGGGATTACTCTAATTCTAATGATAAGGAGGACACTTATAAGAGTTATCTAAATACTCATAAGGAGAAATTTCATAATTATGTTTTTGAAGGACATGGAGAGCCTCTTAGGAGATGGTTCTGTCCAGGCTTTGTAAAACCTACATGGTTTGCAATACAAGGCAACATTACTAGGAGACATTCTGGTTTGTTTAGGCTTGTTGCAGCTTCCAACATGATGCTAGAAAAAAGACCTAACCATACTCAATCAGAGGCCATTGGCCTTAGAGCCTGCGTGTCTTACCCTAATGCTCTGCTCTTAGCACAATCTTCCTTTATTAATATTACCCAGGATGGTAATTCTTTTCAGATAATATGTAATTCTTGTAAATTGACTAATTGTATCACTTCCTCAGAGCCCAAAGATCTAGGGACGGTTCTCATAGTCCGGCGACCTCCGTTTGTCATGTTGCCTGTAGAGTTGGGCCCTGAACCTTGGTATGACAATTCGGCCTTGCAAGTTTTAAATACTTTAAAAGATTTGATTCGTCTAAAACGGTTTGTTGCTGCTTTGATTCTAGGTATTACTGCTCTAATTTCGATTATTACTACCTTTGCAGTTGCAACAAACGCATTAGTTCAGGAAATTCATACAGCTCATTATGTCAATACTCTTAATAAGAATATTACTATGGCTTTACTTGAGCAAGAAGCAATAGATAAAAAATTAGAGTCTAAGATTAATGTTTTGGAAGAAGTGGTTTTGGCCCTAGGACAGGATATTTCCAAATCAAAACCACAATGTCTGCTCGCTGCCATGGTAACTTCAAATCCATGTGTGTTACCCCGTTGCCTTATAATGCTTCCCAGCCTTGGGAGAAGGTTAAGGCTCATTTGCAGGGAATCTGCCATGATACGGATATTACCCATGATCTGGCCTCTTTACAGAAAGATATTTCGGCTATGAGTCAGGCTCATTTGCAAATAGGCAGATTACAAGATCTAGCTACAGAAATAAAAAAAAAGGAATTAAGGATATGAACCCCATAGATTGGCTGCAATATTTTATTATTGGAGTGCTCTTTTTACTAGTAGTGCTTGTTGTTTTTATTTTTCCTTGTCTTATTAAATGTCTCTATACTTCTGTAAAGACAGTGCAACAGGACGTGTTTGGGCTTCATTTTAAAAACAGAAAAGGAGGAACTGCTACGCCCACAGCTGTGACACCTGTGTAGCTGTAGCAAGTATGCTGCTGCACTGGGGCGCAGCAGATGAAGGGTTGAGTTTAGAGCTTCCTGGAGAGTGGCCTCAAGTGGTTCCCCCACAATCAGCGATCATCATGCAGCCTGAGGATCCCACGAAGCCCTAGAGAACGAAATGGCCTTGAGGACAGTCCATGTTGGCACTAATCATGATCTTTCTCTGTATGTTTATCTGTGTGTTCTCCAGTTAACAACACAACCAGTACAGTTTGGCACCAACATGACTGACCCAGATGACCCTGTACCCAGAGCATCTCCATTTATTAGACCAGTGTATAAGGAAGCTCAAAAGACTTCCTCAAATACATCTCTGGGGTCGTTCCTGTTTAGAGGAGAGCAGCGCAAGCTCTTGTCAGAAACAGAGCCAGAGAGCCCAGAACAGAAAGTAAAAATAAAAATGTTATGAAGGAATAAACATAGCGAGCCAGACCCTTCTAGAGAAAAAGAGTTAGAGAAAATTCCTCACCACACACTTCTCGGGGGGGTATACACAGTACTTTTTAGGAGAGAGCAGGTGGACAGCCCCTAGGTGGACCCACGAAGGTGGAAATTACCTGATTCTGAGTAATTGTAAAAAATAATGGACTGATGTAACCCCCTGCCAAGTTCCTTGATTGTAAAAGTATGTAAGCATTGCCTATACAGAAGTAAAATTCCAGAAGCACATCAACATGTCATGTGTCTGTCTGTCATTCTCCTCGACGATTCCTGACTTCTGCTTGAGCCTTCTCCCTGGTACACCACCAGTGGTGGTCTCCCTCTGGGTGGTCTGCGGCAAATGACCTCTTGCTTGTAGGAAGACACAGATCCTGTGGTTGACCTCCGTTTCTGAAGGGAAATTCAGACCAGTGTTCTCATCCATGAAACCCACTCTGTTTTAATGCAAGAAACATTCTCTTCTTTCCAGTGTCTCTAATAGAGCAAGAAACATGAGCAAGACCAGAAAAAAAGGACTGTATTTCCTACTCATAGGGACCAAATCTAGTTCTACTCTGCTCATGAAACTGATACAAACCACTGCTATTCCTACATAAATGCTCTTTAGTTAATAGTGAGAAACGTGTTGGGTTTGTGAACAGTGTAAATTATTTGAGCACAAAATTCAGTGGGTGTACCAGAAATGACCTCTTGCTTGTAGGAAAACACAGATCCTGTGGTTGAACTCCGTTTCTGAAGGGAAATTCAGAACAGTGTTCTCATCCATGAAACCCACTCTATTTTAACGCAAGAAGCATGCTCTTCTTTATAGCGTCTCCAATACAGCAAGAAAAATGAGCAAGCCCGAAAAAAAGAAGTATGTTTCCTATTCATACGGACCACATCTAGTTCAACTCTGCTTATGAAACTGATACCAAACACAGCTCCTGTTAAATAAATGCTCTTTAGTTAATAGTGAGAAACGTGTTGGGTTCCTGAACTGTGTAAATTCATTTGAGCCCAAAATTAACTGGGTTTTCCAGAATTGAATTCTTGCTTGCAGGAAGACACAGATCCTGTGGTTTTACTCCGTTTCTGAAGGGAAATTCAGACAAGTGTTCTCATACATGAAACACATTCTGCTTTAACTCAAAAAGCTTGCTCTTCATTCCAGCGTCTATAAGACAGCAAAAAAAATGAGCAAGCCTAGAAAAAAAGAACTGTGCTTCCTACTCATACGGACCTTATCTAGTTCAACTCTGCTTATGAAACTGAAACAAATCACAGCACCTCTTACATTAATGCTTTTTAGTTAATAGTAAGAGACATGTTGAGTTCATGAAGTGTGTAAATTCATTTGAACCAAAAATTCAGTGGTTTAACCAGAAATGATCTCTTACATGTAGGAAGACACCGATCCTGTGGTTGAACGCCGTTTCTGAAGGGAAATTCAGAACAGTGATCTCATCCATGAAACACACTCTGTTTTAATGCAAGAAGCATGATCTTCTTTACAGTGTCCCTAATACAGCAAGAAACATGAGCAATGCCAGAAAAAAAGAACTGTGTTTCCTACTCATAGGGACCATATCTAGTTCTACTCTGCCTATGAAACTGATACAAACCACAGCTCCTCTTACATAAATGCTCTTTAGTTAATAGTGAGAAACGCTTTGGGTTTGTGAACTGTGTAATTCATTTGATTACAAAATTAATTGTGTGTACCAGGAATGAACTCTTGCATGTAGGAAAACACAGATCCTGGATAGTAACTACTTTTCTGAAGGGAAATTCAGACAGTGTTCTCATCCATGAAACACACTCTGTTTTAACGCAAGAAGCATGCTCTTCTTTGCAGGTTCTCTAATACAGCAAGGAAAATGAGCATGCCCTGAAAAAAAGGACTGTGTTTCCTACTCATATGGGCCATATCTAGTTCAACTCTTCTTTAGAAACTGAAACAAACCACAGCTCCTCTTACATAAATGTTTTTTAGTTAATAGTGAGAAACTTGTTGGGTTTGTGAACTGTGAAAATTCATTTGAGCAAAAAATTCAGTGGGGTTACCAGGAATGACCTCATGCTTGTAGGAAGACACAGGTCTTGTGGTTGAATTCCATTTCTGAAGGGAAATTTATACCAGTGTTCTCATCCATGAAACACACTCTGTTTTAATGCGAGAAGCATGCTCTTCTTTCCAGTGTTTCCAATATAGCAAGAAACTTGAGAAGGGACAAAAAGAAAGAACTGTGTTTCCTACTAATACGGACCATATCTAGTTCAACTCTGCTTAAGAATCTGAAACAAATCACAGCACCTCGTACATTAATGCTTTTTAGTTAATAGTAAGAGACATGATGGGTTTGTGAACTGTGTAAATTATTTGAGCATAAATTAAGTGGATTTACCAGAAATGACCTCTTGCATTTAGGATGACACAGATCCTTCTGAAACTGATACAAACCACAGGTACTCTAACATCCAATGCTTGTCAGTTAATAAGAGAAATAGGCGAGCTTCGTGAACGATGTAGGTCCATTAAGCTGTTAAGTGACTACCCATACATGAAACGAAGTATTGCTTGTAGGAAGACACAGAGCCTGGGAATTAACTCCATTTCTGAAGGGAAACACACAGCACAGTTCTCATCCATGCAACAAACTCTGCTTTAGAGCAAGAAGCACGCTGTTGCTTCCTAGAGTCTACAATACACCAGAAAACGTGAGTGTGCTCAGAACAAAAAACGGTGTTTCCTACACATACGGACCATATCTAGGACAAGTCTCCTTCTGAAACAGATAGAAACCACAGGTCCTCTAACATCCAATGATTTTCAGCTAATAAGAGAAATGTGTGAGTTTCGTGAACGATGTAGCTTTGTTTGAGCTGAAAAGGGACTGCCTTTACCTGAAAGGAACTCTTGCTAGGAGGAACACACAGCGCCAGGCATTTAACTCCATTTTGGAAGAGAAAGACACAGCACAGTTCCCATCCATGAAACACACTCTGCTTTAGAGCAAGAAGCGCGCTCTTGCTTTCTAGAGTCTCTAATACAGCAGGTAACCTGTGTGTGCTCAGAACAAAAGAACGGTGTTTACTATACCTACGGACCATATCTAGTTCAACTCTGCTTCTGGAACTGATATAAACCACAGGTCCTCTAACATCCAAAACTTGTCAGTTATAAGACAAATGTGTGAGATTCGAGAACGATGTAGATTCCTTTGAGCTAAAAAGGCACTGCATTTACCTAAAAGGAAGTCTTGCTTGTAGGAAGTCACAGATACTGGGATTTTACTCCATTTCTGAAAGGAAACACACAGCACAGTTCTCATCCATGAAACACACTCTGCTTTAGAGCAAGAAGCACGTTCTTGCTTTCTAGAGTCTCTTATACAGCAGGAAACGTGTGTGTGCTCAGACCAAAAGTACAGTGTTTACTACACATACGTACCACATCTAGGACAACTCTGCTTCGGAAACTGATAAAAACCACAGGTCCTCTAACATCCAATGATTTTCAGGTAAGAGTGAGAAACGTGTGAGCTTCTTGAATGATGTTGCTTCGTTTGAGATGAAAAGAGACTGTGTTACTTGTAAAGAAGTCTTGCCTGTAGGAAGACACAGAGCCTGGGATTTAACTCCGTTTCTAAAGGGAAACACTCAGCATAGTTCTCATCAATGAAACACACTGTGCTTTAGAGCAGGAAGCACGCTCTTGGTTTCTAGAGTCTCTAATACTGCAGGAAACGTGTGTGTGCTCAGAACAAAAGAACGTTGTGTACTACACTTACGGACCATAACTAGTTCAAGTCTGCTTCTTAAAATGATACAAACATCAGGTCCTCTAACATCCAATGCTTGTCAGTTAATAAGAGAAACGTGTGAGCTTCGTGAACGATGTAGCTTCGTTTGAGCTGAAAAGGGACTGCGATTACCTTAAAAGAACTCTTGCTTGTAGGAAGACACAGCGCCTGGGATTTAACTCCATTTCAGAAGAGAAACACACAGCCCAGTTCCCATCCAGGAAACACACTCTGCTTTAGAGCAAGAAGCACACTCTTGCTTTCTAGAGTCTCTAATAAAGCAGGAAACGTGGGTGAGGTCAGAACAAAAGTACGGTGTTTACTACCCATACGGACCACATCTAGTTCAACTCTGCTTCTGAAACTGATACAAACCACAGGTCCTCTAACATCCAATGCTTTTCAGTTAAGAGTGAGAAACTTGTGAGCTTCCTGAACGATATAGCTACGTTTGAGCTGAAAAGGGACTGCGTTTACCTGAAACGAAGTCTTGCTTGTAGGAAGACACAGAGCCTGGGATTTAACTCCATTTTTGAAAGGAAACACACAGCACAGTTCTCATCCATGAAACACACTGTGCTTCAGAGCTAGAAACACACTCTTGCTTTGTAGAGTCTCTAATAGAGCTGGAAACCTGGGTGTGCTCAGAAAAAAGAAGAGTGTTTTCTACACATACAGACCATATCTAGTTCAACTCTGCTTCTGAAACTGATACAAACCACTGGTCGTCTAACATCCAATGCTTGTCAGTTAATAAGAGAAATGTGTGAGCTTCGTGAATGATGTAGATTCGTTTGAGCTGAAAAGGGACTGCGCTTACCTAAAACGAACTCTTCCTTGTAGGAAGATACAGCGCCTGGGATTTAACTCCATTTCGGAAGAGAAACACAAAGCACTGTTCCCATCCAAGAAACACACTCTGCTTTAGAGCAAGAAGCTCGCTCTTGCTTTCTAGAGTCTCTAATACAGCAGGAAACATGGGTGTCCTCAAAACAAATACCTTGTTTCTTACACATACAGACCATATGTAGTTCACCTCTCCTTCTGAAACTGATACAAACCGCAGGTCCTCTAAAATCCAATTCTTTTCAGTTAAGAGCGATTAACTTGTCAGCTTCGTGAACGATGTAGCTTCGTTTCAGCAGAAAATGGACTGCGTTTATTTGAAACGAAGTCTTGCTTGTAGGAAGACACAGAGCCTGGGATTTTACTCCATTTTTGAAGGGAAACACACAGCACAGTTCTCATCCAAGAAACACACTGTGCTTCAGAGCAAGAAACACACTCTTGCTTTCTAGAGTCTATAATAGAGCAGGAAACCTGGGTGTGCTCAGAACAAAAGAACAGTGTTTATTATACATACGGACCATATCTAGTTCAACTCTGCTTCTGGAACTGATGAAAACCACAGCTCCTCTATCATCCAATACTTGTCAGTTATACGATAAATGTGTGAGCTTCGAGAACGATATAGCTTCCTTTGAGCTGAAAAGTCACTGCGTTTACCTGAAAGGAAGTTATGTAGGAAGACACAGAGACTGGGATTTAACTCCCTTTCTGAAGTGAAACAAACAGCACAGTTCTCATCCATGAAACACACTCTGCTTTAGAGCAAGATGCAAGCTCTTGCTTCCTAGAGTCTCTAATACAGCAGGAAATTTGGGTGTTCATAAAACAAAAAACGGTGTTTCCTACACATAGGGACCATATCTAGTTCAACTCTCCTTCTGAAACCGATACAAACCGCAGGTCCTCTAAAATCCAATTCTTTTCAATTAAGAGAGAGAAACTTATGCGCTTTGTGAATGAGGGAGCTTCCTTTGAGCTGAAAAGGGACTACGTTTACTCGAAAAGAAGTCTTGCTTGTAGGAAGGCACAGAACCTGGGATTTAACTCCATTTCTGAAGGGAATCACACAGCACAGTTCTCATCCATGAAACACACTCTGCTTTAGAGCAAGACGCATGCTCTTGCTTTCTTTAGTCTCTAATACAGCAGGAAACTTGGGTGTGCTCAGAACAAAAGTATGGTGTTTACTACACATACAGACCATAACTAGTTCAACTCTGCTTCAGAAACTGATACAAACGAAAGGTCCTCTAACATCCAATGATTTTCATGTAAGAGCGAGAAACGTGTGAGCTTCCTGAACATTGTAGCTTCGTTTGAGCTGAAAAGGGACTGCGTTAACTTGAAACGAAGTCTTACATGTAGGAAGACAAGGAGCCTGGGATTTAACTCCATTTCTAAAGGGAAACACTCAGCACAGTTCTCATCCATGAAACACACTGTGCTTTAGAGCAAGAAGCATGCTCTTGGTTTCTAGAGTCTCTAATAGAGCAGGAAACGTGGGTTTGCTCAGAACAAATGTATGGTATTTACTACACATACGGACCATAACTAGTTCAAGTCTGCTTCTGAAAGTGATACAAACCTCAGGTCATCTAACATCCAATGCTTGTCAGTTAAAAGGAGAAATATGTGAGCTTTGTGAACGATGTAGGTCCTTTGAGCTGAAAAGTGACTAGCCCTACCTGAAACGAATTCTTGCTTGTACAAACACACAGAGCTTGGGATTTAACACCATTTCTGAAGGGAAACACACAGCACCTTTCCCATTGATGAAACACATTGTGCTTTAGATCAAGAAGCACGCTCTTGCTTTCTAGAGTCTCTAATACAGCAGGAAACGTGGGTGTGCTCCGAACAAAAGAACAAAGTTTACTACACATACGGACCATAACTAGTTCAACTCTGCTTCTGAAACTGATACAAACCACAGGTTCTCTACCATCCAATGCATTCAGTTATGAGCTAGAAACATGTGAGCTTCAAGAAAAATGTAGCTTCGTTTGAGCTAAAAAGGGACTGTGTTTACTTGAAACGAAGTCTTGCTTGAAGGAAAACACAGAACCGGGGATGTAACTTCATTTCTGATGTGAAACACACAGCACAGTTCTCATCCATGAAACACACTCTGCTTTAGAGCAAGAAGCACGCTCTTGCTTTCTAGAGTCTCTAATACAGCAGGAAACATGAGCATGCACAGAACCAAAAAACGGTGTTTCCTAAACATACGGACCATATCTAGTTATCTAGTTCAACTCTCTTTCTGAAACTGATAAAAACCGCCGGTTCTCTAAAATCCACTTATTTTCAATTAAGAGTGTGAAACTTGTGAGTTTCGTGAAGGATGTAGCTTCGTTTGAGCTGAAAAGTGACTTTGTTTAGGTGAAACAAAGTCTTGCTTATAGGAAGACACAGAGCCTGGGATTTTACTGCATTTCTGAAGGGAAACACACAGCACAGTTCTCATCCATGAAACACACTGTGCTTCAGAGTAAGAAACATGCTCTTGCTTAATAGAGTCTATAATACAGCAGGAATCCTGTGTGTGCTCAGAACAATAGAACCTTGTTTACTACACATACGGACCATATCTAGTTCAACTATGCTTCTGAAACTGATATAAACCACAGGTCCCTAACATCCAATACTTGTCAGTTAATAAGAGAAATGTGTGAGCTTCGTGAACGATGTAGCTTCGTTTGAGCTGAAAAGGGACTTCATTTACCTGAAAGGAAGTCTTGCTTGTAGGAAGACACATAGCCTGGGATTTAACTCCATTTCTGAAGGGAAACACATAGCACAGTTCTCCTCCATGAAACACACTGTGCTTCAGAGCAAGAAACACGCACTTGATTTCTAGGGTCTCTATTAGAGCAGGAAACGTGGGTGTGCTCAGAACAAAAGAATGGTGTTTACTACACATACGGACCATATGTAGTTCAACTTTGCTTCTGAAACTGATACAAACCACAGGTCCCCTAACATACAATGGTTGTCAGTTAATAAGAGAAATATGTGAGCTTCGTGAACAATGTGTTCCTTTGAGATGAAAAGTGACTACCCTTACCTGAAACGAAGTCTTGCTTGTAGGAAGACACAGAGCCTGGGATTAAACTCCATTTCTGAAGGGAAACACACTGCACTGTTCTCATCCATGAAACACACTCTGGTTTAGAGCAAGAAGCACGCTCTTGCTTCCTAGAGTCTCTAATACAGCAGGAAACGTGAGTGTGCACAGAACTAAAGAATGGTGTTTACCACACATATAGACCACATCTAGTTCAAATTGCTTCTGAAAATGATACAAGCCACAGGATTTCTAAATCCAATTCTTTTCAGTTAAGAGCGAGAAACCTGTGACCTTCGTGAATGATGTAGCATCGTTTGAGTTAAAATGGGACTGCGTTTACCTGAAAAGAAATCTTGCTTGTAGGAAGATACAGAGACTGGGATTTAACTCCATTTCTGAAGTGAAACACACAGCACAGTTCTCATCCATGAAACAGACTTTGATTTAAAGCAAGACGCACGCTCTTGCTTTCTAGAGTCTCTAATACAGCAGGAAATGTGGGTGTTCTCAAAACAAAAAACGGTGTTTCCTACACATACAAACCATATCTAGGTCAACTCTGCTTCTGAAACTGATACAAACCACAGGTCCTCTAACATCCAATGATTTTGAGAATAAGAGCGAGAAAAGTGTGAGCTTCCTGAACGATGTAGCTTCGTTTGAGCTGAAAAGGGACTGGGTTTACTTGAAAAGAAGTCTTGCTTGTAGGAAGACACAGAGCCTGGGATTTAACTCCATTTCTAAAGGGAAACACTCAGCATAGTTCTCATCCATTAAACACACTGTGCTATAGAGCAAGAAGCATGCTCTTGGTTTCTAGAGTCTCTAATACAGCAGGAAACGTGTGTGTGCTCAGAAAAAAAGAATGGTGTTTACTACACATACGGACCATAACTAGTTCAAGTCTGCTTCTGAAACTGAAACAAACCACAGGCCGTCTAAGATCCAATGCTTGTCAGTTAATAAGAGAAATGTATGAGCTTTGTGAATGGTGTAGCTACGTTTGAGCTGAAAAGGATCTGAATTTACCTTAAACAAATTCTTGCTTGTAGGAAGAGACAGCGCCAGGTTTTAACTCCATTTCGGAAGAGAAACACACAGCACAGTTCCCATCCATGAAACACACTCTGCTTTAGAGCAAGAAGCACGCTCTTGCTTTCTAGAGTCTCTAATAACGCAGGAAACGTGGGTGTTCTCAAAACAAAAACGGTGTTTCCTAAACATACTGACCATATCTAGTTCTACTCTCCTTCTCAAACTGATATAAACCGCAGGTCCTCTAAAATCCAATTCTTTTCATTTAAGAGAGAGAAACTTATGAGATTCGTGAATGATGGAGGTTCCTTTGAGCTGAAAAGTGTCTACGTTTACTTCAAAAGAAGTCTTGCTTGTAGGAAGGCACAGAACCTGGGATTTAACTCCATTTCTGAAGGGAAACACACAGCACAGTTCTCATCCATGAAACACACTCTCCTTTAGAGCAAGAAGCACGCTATTGCTTTCTAGAGTCTCTAATACAGCAGGAAACGTGGGTGTGCTCAGAACAAAAGTACGGTGTTTACTACACATACAGACCACATCTAGATCAACTATGCTTCTGAAACTGATACAAACCAAAGGTCCTCTAAATTCCAATGATTTTCAGGTAAGAGCGAGAAACGTGTGAGCTTCCTGAATGATATAGTTTCGTTTGAGCTGAAAAGGGACTGCGTTTACTTGAAACGAAGTCTTGCTTGTAGGAAGACAAGGAGCCTGGGATTTAACTCCATTTCCAAAGGGATACACTCAGCACAGTTCTCATCCATGAAACACACTGTGCTTTAGAGCAAGAAGCATGCTCTTGGTTTCTAGAGTCTCTAATAGTGCAGGAAACGTGGGTGTGCTCAGAACAAAAGTATGGTGTTTACTACACATACGGACCATATTTAGTTCAAGTCTAATTCTGAAAATGATGCAAACCTCAGGTCCTCTAACATCCAATGCTTGTCAGTGAAAAAGAGAAATATGTGAGCTTTGTGAACGATGTAGGTCCTTTGAGCTGAAAAGTGAATAGACATACCTGAAACGAAGTCTTGCTTGTAGGAAAACACAGAGCTTTATATTTAACTCCATTACTGAAGGGAAACACATAGCACCTTTCCCATCGATGAAACACATTGTGCTTTAGAGCAAGAAGCACCCTCTTGCTTTCTAGAGTCTCTAATACACCATTAAACGTGGGTGTCCTCAGAAGAAAAGAACGAAGTATACTACACATACAGACCATAACTAGTTCAACTCTGCTTCTGAAACTGATACAAACAACAGGTTCTCTACCATCCAAGGCTTTCAGTTATGAGCGAGAAACGTGTGAGCTTCAAGAACAATGTAGATTCGTTTGAGCTGAAAAGGGACTGCGTTTACTTGAAACGAAGTCTTGCTTGTAGGAAGACAAGGAGCCTGGGATTTAACTCCATTTCTGAAGGGAAACACACAGCACAGTTCTCAACCATGCAACAAACTCTGCTTTAGAGCAAGAAGCACGCTCTTGCTTCCTAAAGTCTCTAATACAGCAGGAAACTTGAGTGTGCACAGAACTAAAGAATGGTTTTTACCACACATATAGACCACATCTAGTTCAAATTGCTTCTGAAACTGATACAAACCACAGGATTTCTAAATCCAATTCTTTTCAGTTAAGAGCGAGAAACCTGTGAGCTTCGTGAATGATGTAGCTTCGTTTGAGCTTTAAAGGGACTGCGTTTACATGAAACGAAATCTTGCTTGGAGGAAGACCCAGAACCTGGGATTTAACTCAATTTCTGAAGGGAAATACACAGCACAGTTCTCATCCATGAACCACACTCTGCTTTACAGCAAGAAGCATGCTCTTGCTTTCTAGAGTCAATAATAGAGCAGGAAACCAGGGTGTGTTCAGAACAAATGAACAGTGTTTATTATACATACGGACCATATCTAGTTCAAGTCTGTTTCTGAAAATGATACATACCTCAGGTCCTCTAACATGCAATACTTGTCAGTTAGAAAGAGAAATATGAGAGCTTTGTGAACGATGTAGGTCCATTAAGCTGATAAGTGACTAACCTTACCTGAAACGAAGTCTTGCTTGTAGGAACACATAGACCTTGGGATTTAACTCCATTTCTGAAGAAAAACACACAGCACCTTTCCCACTGATGAAACACATTGTGCTTTAGAGCGAGAAGCACGCTCTTGTTTCTAGAGTCTCTAATACAGCAGGAAACCTGGGTGTGTTCAGAACAATAGAACGAAGTTTACTACACATACGGACCATTTCTAGTTCAACTCTTCTTCTGAAACTGATACACACCACAGGTCCTCTAAAATCCAATTCTGTTCAGTTAAGACCGAGAACCTTGTGAGTTTTGTGAATGACGTAGCTTCGTTTTACCAGAAAAGGGACTGGGTTTACTTGAAAGGAAGTATTGCTTGTAGGAAGGCACAGAACCTGGGATTTAACTCCATTTCTGAAGGGAAACACAGAGCACAGTTCTCATCCGTGAAACACACTCTGCTTTAGAGCAAGAAGCACGCTCTTGCTTTCTAGAGTCTCTAATAGAGCAGGAAACGTGAGTGTGCTCAGAACAAAAGTACGGTGTTTACTACACATACTGACCCCATCTAGGTCAACTCTGCTTCTGAATCTGAACAAACCACAGGTCCTCTAACATCCAATGATTTTCAGGTAAGAGCGAGAAACTTGTGAGCTTCCTGAACGTTGTAGCTTCGTTTGAGCTGAAAAGGGACTGTGTTTACTTGAAAAGAAGTCTTGCTTGTAGGAAGACAAAGAGCCTCGGATTTAACTCCATTTCTAAGGGAAACACTCAGCATAGTTCTCATCCATGAAATGCACTGTACTATAGAGCAAGAAGCACGCTCTTGGTTTCAGAGTCTCTAATACAGCAGGAAACGTGTGTGTGCTCAGAACAAAAGAACGGTGTTTACTACACATACGGACCATAACTAGTTCAAGTCTGCTTCTGAAAATGATACAAACATCAGGTCATCTAACATCCAATGCTTGTCAGTTAATAAGAGAAATGTTTGAGCTTCGTGAACGATGTAGCTTCGTTTGAGCTTTAAAAGGTGTGCATTTACCTTAAACAAAGTCTTGCTTGTAGGAAGACACAGCGCCAGGTTTTAACTCCATTTACGAAGAGAAACACACAGCACAGTTCCCATCCATGAAACACACTCTGCTTTAGAGCAAGAAGCACGCTCTTGCTTTCTAGAGTCTCTAATACAGCAGGAAACGTGTGTGTGCTCAGAAGAAAAGAATGGTGTTTACTACACATACGGACCATAACTAGTTCAACTTTGCTTCTGAAACTGATACAAACCATAGGTCCTCTAACATCCAATGCTTCTCAGTTAATAAGAGAAATGTGTGAGCTTCGTGAACGATGTAGCTTCGTTTGAGCTGAAGATGGACTGCGTTTATTTGAAAAGAAGTCTTGCTTGTAGGAAGATACAGAGCCTGGGATTTTACTCCATTTTTGAAGGGAAACACACAGCACCTTTCCCATCCATGAAACACACTCTGCTTTAGAGCAAGAAGCACACGCTTGGTTTCTAGAGTCTCTAATAGAGCATGAAACCTGGGTGTGCTCAGAAGAAAAGTATGGTGTTTACTACACATACGGACCATATCTAGTTCAAGTCTGCTTCTGAAAATGATACATACCTCAGGTCCTCTAACATCCAATGCTTTCAGTTAAGAGCTAGAAATGTGTGAGCTTCAAGAACAATGTAGCTTCGTTTGAGCTGAAAAGGGACTGTGTTTACTTGAAACGAAGTCTTGCTTTTAGGAAAACACAGAACCTGGGATGTAGCTTCATTTCTGAAGGGAAACACACAGCACAGTTCTCATCCATGAATCACACTCTGTTTAGAGCAAGAAGCACGCTCTTGCTTTCTAGAGTCTCTAATACAGCAGGAAACATGAGCTTGCACAGAACCAAGGAACGGTGTTTCCTAAACATACGGACCATATCTAGTTAAACTCTCTTTCTGAAACTGATACAAAGCGCAGGTCCTCTAAAATCCACTTATTATCAGTTAAGAGCGAGAAACTTGTGAGTTTCGTGAAGGATGTAGCTTCGTTTGAGGTGAAAGGTGACTGTGTTTTCCTGAAATGAAGTCTTGCTTGTAGGAAGACACAGAGCCTGGGATTTTACTGCATTTCTGAAGGGAAACACACAACACAGTTCTCATCCATGAAACACACTGTGCTTCAGAGCAAGAAACACGCTCTTGCTTTCTACAGTCTATAATAGTGCAGGAAATCTGGCTGTGCTCAGAAAAAAAGAACAGTTTTACTACACATACGCACCGTATGTAGTTCTACTCTGTTTCTAAAACTGATACAAAATACAGGTCCTCTAACATCCAATACTTGTCAGTTTATAAGAAAAATGTGTGAGCTTACTGAATGATGGAGCTTCCTTTGAGCTGAAAAGGGACTGGGTTTAACCAGAAAGGAAGTCTTGCTTGTAGGAAAACACAGAACCTGCGATGTAACTTCATTTCTGAAGGGAAACACACAGCACAGTTCTCATCCATGAAACACACTCTGCTTTAGAGCAAGAAGCACGCTCTTGCTTTCTAGAGTCTCTAATACAGGAGGAAACATGAGCGTGCACAGAACCAAGGAACGGTGTGTCCTAAACATACGAACCATATCTAGTTCAACTGTCCTTCTGAAACTGATACAAACCGCAGGTCCTCTAAAATCCACTTATTTTCAATTAAGAGTGTGAAACTTGTGAGTTTCATGAAGGATGTAGCTTCGTTGGAGCTGAAAAGTGACTTTGTTTATCTGAAAGAAAGTCTTGCTTGTAGGAAGACACAGAGCCTGGGATTTTACTCTATATCTGAAGGGAAACACACAACGTAGTTCTCATCCATGAAACACACTGTGCATCAGAGCAAGAAACATGCTCTTGCTTTCTAGAGTCTATAATATAGCAGGAATCCTGTGTGTGCTCAGAACAATAGAACATTGTTTACTACACATGCATACCATATCTACTTCAACTATCCTTCTGAAACTGATATAAACCACAGGTCTTCTAACATCCAATACTTGTCAGTTAGTAAGAAATGTGTGATATTCGTCAACAATGTAGCTTCTTTTGAGCTTAAAAGGGACTGCATTCACCTGAAAGGAAGTCTTGCTTGTAGGAAGACACAGAGCCTGGGATTTAACTCCATTTCTGAAGGGAAACACACAGCACAGTTCTCCTCCATGAAACACACTCTGCTTCAGAGCAAGAAACATGCACTTGATTTCTAGGGTCTCTATTAGAGCAGGAAACGTCGGTGAGCTCAGAACAAAAGAATGGTGTTTACTACACATACGGACCATATGTAGTTCACCTTTGCTTCTGAAACTGATACAAACCACAGGTCCTCTAACATCCAATGTTGTCCGTTAATTAGAGAAATATGTGAGCTTTGTGAACAATGTGGGTCCTTTGAGCTGAAAAGTGTCTACCCTTACCTGAAACGATGTCTTGCTTGTAGGAAGACCCAGAGCCTGGGATTTAACTCCATTTCTGAAGGAAAACACACTGCACAGTTCTCATCCATGAAACAAACTCTGCTTTAGGTCAAGAAGCCCGCTCTTGCTTCCTAGAGTCTCTAATACAGCAGGAAACTTTAGTGTTCACAGAACCAAAGAACGGTGTTTACCACATATATAGACGACATCTAGTTCTAATTGCTTCTGAAACTGATACAAACCACAGGATTTCTAAATCCAATTCTTTTCAGTTAAGAGGGAGAAACGTGTGAGCTTCGTGAATGATGTAGCTTCATTTGAGTTGAAAAGGGATTGCGTTTCCTTGAAACGAAGTCTTGCTTGGAGGAAGACACAGAACCTGGGATTTAACTCCATTTCTGAAGGGAAACACACAGCACAGTTCTCATCCATGAAACACACTCTGCTTTAGAGCAAGAAGCACGCTCTTGCTTTCTAGAGTCTCTAATACAGCAGGTTACGTGAGCATGCACAGAACAAAGAACGGTGTTTCCTAAACATACGCACCATATTTAGTTCAACTCTCCTCCTGAAACTGATACAAACCGCAGTTCCTCTAAAATCCAATTTTTTTCAGTTAAGAGCGAGAAACTTGTGAGCATCCTGAATGATGTAGCTTCCTTCTAGCTGAAAAGGGACTGGGTTTATCAAGAAAGGATGTCTTGCTTGTAGGAAGACACAGAGCCTGGGATTTTACTCCATTTCTGAAGGGAAACAGACAGCACAGTTCCCATCCATGAAACAAACTCTGCCTTAGAGCAACAAGCACGCTCTTGGTTTCTAGAGTCTCTAATACAGCAGGAAACGTGGGTGTTCTCAAAACAAAAAACCTTGTTTCCTACACATACAGAAATTATCTAGTTCAACTCTCCTTCTGAAACTGATACAAACCGCAGGTCCTCTAAAATCCAGTACTTTTCAGTTAAGAGCGTGAAACTTGTGAGCTTCGTGGACGATGTAGCTTCATTTCAGCTGAAAATGGACTGTGTTTATTTGAAACGAAGTCTTGCATGTAGGAAGACACAGAGCCTGGGATTTTACTCCATTTCTGAAGGGAAACACACAGCACAGTTCTCATCCATGAAACACACTGTGCTTCAGAGCAAGAAACACGCTCTTGCTTTCTAGAATCTAAAATAGAGCAGAAAACCTGGATGTGCTCAGAACAAAAGAACAGTGTTTACTATACATACGGACCATATCTGGTTCAAGTCTGCTTCTGACAATGATACATACCTCAGGTCCTCTAACATCCAATGCTTGTCAGTTAAAAAGAGTAATATGTGAGCTTTGTGAATGATGTAGGTCCTTTGAGCTGAAAAGTGACTAGCCTTACCTGAAACGAAGTCTTGCTTGTAGGAACACACAGAGCTTGGGATTTAACTCCATTTCTGAAGGGAAACACACAGCACCTTTCCCATCGATGAAACATATTTTGCTTTAGAGCAAGAAGCACGCTCTTGCTTTCTAGAGTCTCTAATACAGCAGGAAACGTGGGTGTGTTCAGAACAAAAGAACAAAGTTTACTACACATACGGACCATAAGTAGTTCAACTCTGCTTCTGAAACAGATACAAACCACAGGTTCTCTAAAATCCAATTATTTTCAGTTAAGCGTGAGAAACTTGTGAGCTTCAAGAACAATGTAGCTTCGTTTGAGCTGAAAAGGGACTTCGTTTACCTGAAATGAAGACTTGCTTGTAGGAAAACTCAGAACCTGGGATGTAACTCCATTTCTGAAGGGAAACACACAGCACAGTTCTCATCCATGAAACAAACTCTGCTTTAGAGCAAGAAGCACGCTCTTGCTTTCTAGAGACTCTAATACAGCAGGAAACGTGGGTGTTCTCAAAACAAAAAACAGTGTTTCCTACACATACAGACCATATCTAGTTCAACTCTCCTTCTGAAACTGATACAAACCCCAGGTCTATTAAAATACAATTCTTTTTAGTTAAGAGCGAGAAACTTGTGAGCTTCGTGAACGATGTAGCTTCATTTCAGCTGAAAAGCGACTGCATTTATTTGACACAAAGTCTTGCTTGTAGAAGGACACAGATCCTGGAATATAACTCCATTTCTGAAGGGAAACACCTAGCACAGTTCTCATACATGAAACACACTCTGCTTCAGAGCAAGAAACACGCACTTTCTTTCTAGGGTCTCTATTAGAGCAGGAAACGTGAGTGTGCTCAGAACAAAGAACAGTGTTTACTATACATACGGACCATATGTAGTTCATCTTTGCTTCTGAAACTGATACAACACACAGGTCCTCTAACATTCTATGCAGTCAGTTAATAAGAGAAATATGTGAGCTTTGTGAACGATGTAGGTCCATTGAGCTGAAAAGTGACTACCCTTACATGAAACGCAGTCTTTCTTGTAGGAAGACAAAGAGCCTGGGATTTAACTCCATTTCTGAAGGGAAACACACAGCACAGTTCTCATCCATGAGACACACTCTGCTTTAGAGCAAGAAGCCCGCTCTTGCTTCCTAGAGTCTCTAATACAGCAGGAAACTTGAGTGTGCAAAGAACCAAAGAACGGTGTTTACCACACCTATACACCACATCTAGTTAAAATTGCTTCTGAAACTGATACAAACCACAGGATTTCTAACATCCAATGTATTTCAGTTAAGAGCGAGAAACGTGTGAGCTTCGTGAATGATGTAGCTTCATTTGAGCTGAAAAGGGACTGCGTTTACTTGAAACGAATTCTTGCTTTTAGGAAGACACAGATCCTGGGATTTAACTCCACTTCTGAAGGGAAACACATAGCACAGTTCTCATCCATGAAACACACTCTGCTTTAGAGCAAGAAGGACTCTCTTGCTTTCTAGAGTCTCTAATACAGCAGGAAACGTGAGTGTGCACAGAACCAAAAAACAGTGTTTCCTTAACATACTCACCATATCTAGTTCAACTCTCCTCCTGAAACTGATAAAAACCGCTGGTCCTCTAAAATTCCAATTATGTTCAGTTAAGAGTGAGAAACTTGTGAATTTCGAGAAGGATGTAGGTTCATTTGAGCTGAAAAGTGACTGTTTTTACCTGAAATGAAGTCTTTCTTGTAGGAAGACACCGAACCTGGGATTTTACTCCATTTCTGAAGGGAAACAAACAGCACAGTTCTCATCTGTGAAACACACTGTGCTTCATAGCAAGAAACACGCTCTTCCTTTCTACAGTCTATAATAGTGCAGGAAACCTGGCTGTGCTCAGAACAATGAACTGTGTCTACTACACATACGCACCGTATGTAGTTCAACTCAGCTTCTGTAACTGATACAAAACACAGGTCCTCTAACATCCAATGATTGTCAGTTAATAAGAGAAATGTGTGAGCTTCGTGAACGATGTAACTTCGTTTGAGCTGGAAAGGGACTGCGTTTACCTGAAATGAAGTCTTGCTTGTAGGAAGACACAGAGCCTGGGATTTAACTCCATTTCTGATGGGAAACACACAGCACAGTTCTCATCCTTGAAACGCACTTTGCTTTAGAGCAAGACGCACGCTCTTGCTTTCTAGAGTCTCTAATAGAGCAGGAAACGTGGGTGTTCTCAAAACAAAAAGGGTGTTTCATACACATACAGACCATATCTAGTTCAACTCTCCTTCTGAAACTGCTACAAACCACACGTCTTCTAAAATACAATTCTTTTCAGTTAGAGCGAGAAACTTGTGAGCTTCGTGAACGATATAGCTTTGTTTCAGCTGAAAAGGATCTGTGTTTATTTGAAACAAAGTCTTGCTTGTAGGAAGACACAGAGCCTGGGATTTTATTCATTTTCTGAAGGGAAACACACACCACAATTCTCATCCATGAAACACACTCTGAATTAGAGCAAGAAGCACTCTCTTGCTTTCTAGAGTCTCTAATACTGCAGGAAACGTGGGTGTGCTCAGAACAAAAGTTCGGTGTTTCCTACACATACGGACCATAGCTAGTTCCATGTTGCTTCTGAAACTGATCCAAACCACAGGTCCACTAACATCCAATGTTTTTCAGTTAAGAGCGAGAAACGTGTGAGCTTCCTGCTCAATATATCTTCGTTTGAGCAGAAAGGGACTGTGTTTATTTGAAACAAAGTCTTGCTTGTAGGAAGACACAGAGCCTGTGATTTTACTCCATTTCTGAAGAGCAGCACTCAGTACAGTTCCCATCCATGAAATACACTCTGTTTTAGAGCAGGAAGCATGCTCTCGCCTTCTAGAATCTCTAATACAGAAGGAAACCTGAGTGTGCTCAGAACAAAAGAACTCTGTTTCCTAACACGATGGACCACATCTAGTTAAAGTCTGCTTCTGAAACAGATAGAAACCTCAGATCCTTTAACATCCAATGCTTCTCATTTAAGAGCGAGAAACGTCTGAGCTTCCTGAACGATTTAGATTCCTTTCAGCTAAAAAGGGACAGCGTATACCTGAAACGAAGGCTTGCTTGTAGGATGACACAGAGCCTGGGATTTAACTCAATTTCTGTAGGGAAACATACAGCACTGTTCCCATCCATGAAACACACTATGCTTTAGAGCAAGAATCATATTCTTGCTTTCTAGAGTGTCTAATACAGCAGGAAATGTGAGTGTGATTAGAAAAAAAGAACGGTATTTCCTACACATATGGACCACATCTACTTCAACGCTGCTTCTGAAACTGATACAAACCATAGGTCCTCTAACATCCAATGCTTTTCATTTAAGCACGAGAAACATGTGAGCTTCATGTACATTGTAGCTTTGTTTGAGCTGAAAAAGGAATGCCTTTACCTGAAATGAAGTCTTGCTTGTAGGAAGACAGAGAGCCTGGGATTTAACTCCACTTCTGAAGGGAAACACACAGCATAGTTCTCATCCATGAAACACACTCTGCTTTAGATCTAGAAGCATGCTCTTGCATTCTAGAATCTCTAATACAGAAGGAAACCTGAGTGTGCTCAGAACAAAAGAACTGTGTTTCCTACCCTTATGGACTACATCTAGTTCAAGTCTGCTTCTGAAACTGATAGAAACTACAGATCCTCTAACATCCAATGCTTCTCATTTAAGAGCGAGAAACGTCTGAACTTCTTGAACAATGTAGATTCCTTTGAGCTGAAAAGGGACTGCATCTACCTGAAATGAAGTCTTGATTGTAGGATGAAACAGAACCTGGGATTTAACTCAATATCTGTAGGGCAACATACAGCACTGTTCCCATCCATGAAACACACTCTGCTTTAGAGCAAGAATCATGTTCTTGCTTTCTAGAGTCTCTAATACAGCAGGAAATGTGAGTGTGATCAGAAAAAAGAACGGTGTTTCCTACACATATGTACCACATCTACTTCAACGCTGCTTCTGAAACTGATACACACACAGGTCCTCTAACGTCCAATGCTTTTCAGTTAAGAGCGAGATATGTGTGAGCTTCATGAACGATGTAGCTTCCTTTGAGCTGAAAAGGGACTGGGTTTACCTGAAACGAATTCTTGCTTGTAGGAAGACCCAGAGCCTGGGATTTAACTCCATTTCTGAAGTGCAACACTCAGCACATTTCCCATCCATGAAACACATTCTGCTTTAGAGAAAGAATAATGTTCTTGCATTCTAGAGTGTCTAATACGTCAGGAAAATTGAGTGTGATCAGAAAAAAGTATGGTGTTTCCTACACATACAGACCTTATCTATTTCAACTCTGCTTCTGAAACTGATACAAGCCACAGGTCCTCTAACATCCAATGCTTTTCAGTTAAGCGCAAGAAACGTTTGAGCTTCGTGAATGATGTAGCTTCGTTTGAGCTGAAAAGTTACTGTGTTTACCTGAAACGAATTCTTGCTTGTAGGAAGACCCAGAGCCTGGGATTTAACTCCATTTTTAAAGAGAAACACACTGCACATTCCTCATCCATGAAACACACTCTGCTATAGAGCAGGAAGCACATTCTTGCTTTCTAGAGTCTCTAATTCAGCAGGAAACTTGCCTGTGCTCAAAACAGAAGAACGGTGTTTCCTACACCTATGGAACACATCTAGTTGAACTCTGCTTCTGAAACTGATATAAACCACAGTTCCTCTAACATACAATGCTTCTCAGTTAAGAGCGAGAAACGTGTGAGCTTCATGAACGATGTAGCTTCCTTTTAGCTGAAAAGGGACTGCATTTACCTGAAACAAGGTCTAGCTTGTAGGAAGACACAGAGCCTGGGATTTCGCTCTGTTTCTAAAGAGAAACACACTGCAATGTTCTCATCCATGAATCACACTCTGCATTAGAGCGAGAAGCACGCTCTTTCTTTCTAAATTCTCTAATACAGCAGGAAACATTAGTGTGCTCACAACAAAAGAATGGTGTTTCCTACATATACGGACCATATTTAGTTCAACCCAGGTTCTGAAAGTGATACAAACAATAGGTCCGCTAAAATCCAATGCTTTTCAGTCAAGCGCGAGAAGCGTGTGAGCTATGTGAAAGATGTAGCTTCATTTGAGCTGAATAGGGACTGTGTTTACCTAAAACGAAGTATGGCTTGGAGGAAGACACAGAGTATGGGATTTAACGCCATTTCTGAGGAGCAGCACTCAGCACAGTTCCCATCCATGAAACACACTCTGCTTTAGAGCAAGAAGCATGCTCTTGCTTACTAGAGTCTGTAATACAGCAGGAACGTGAGTGTGATCATAACCAAAGGACTGTGTTTCCTACACATACGGACCATATTTAGTTCAACTCTGCTTCTGAAACTGATACAAACCACAGGTCCTCTAACATCCAATGCTTTTCAGTTAAGAACAAGAAACGTGTTAGCTTCGTGAACGAGGTAGCTTCGATTGAGCTGAAAAGTGACTGCATTTACCTGAAACAAAGTCTTGCTTGTAGGAAGACACAGAGCCTGGGATTTAACTTCATTTCTGAAAGTCAACAATAAGCACAGTTCCCATCCATGAAACACACTCTGTTTTAGAGCAAAAAGTATGCTCTTGCTTTCTAGAGTCTCTAATACTGCAGGAAATGTGAGTCTGATCATAAACAAAGAAGTCTGTTTTCTACGCATACAGACGATATCGCGTTCAACTCGGCTCAGGAAACAGATACAAACCACATGTCCTCTAACATCCCATGCTTGACAGTTAAGAGCGAGACATGTGTGAGCTTCTTGTACGTTGTTGATTTGTTTTAGCTGAAAAGTGATTGCGTTTACCTGAAACGAAGTCTTCCTTGTAGGAAGTACCAGAGCCTGGGATTTAACTCCATTTCTGAAGGGAAACAAACAACACAAATCTCATCCATGAAACACACTATGCTTTATAGCAAGAAGCACGCTCTTGCTTTCTAAAGTTTCAAATACAGCAGGAACGTGAGTGTGCTCAGAAAAAAAGAACGGTGTTTCCTACACATAGGGACGATATTTAGTTCAACTCTTCTTCTGAAACTGATACAAACCACAGGTCCTCTAATATCCAATGCTTTTTAGTTAAGAGCGAGAAACGTGTGAGCTTCGTGAACATTGTTGCTACGTTTGAGCTGAAAAGGGACTGCGTTTACCTGAAACTAAGTCTTGCTTGTAGGAAGACACAGAGCCTGGGATTTAATTCTATTTCTGAAGGGAAACAGACAGCACAGTTCTCAGCCATGAAATACATTCTGCTTTAGAGCAAGAAGCATGCTCTTGCTCTCTAGAGTCTCTAATAGAGCAGGAAACGTGAGTGTGCTCAAAACAAAAGAACGTTGTTTCCTACCCATATAGACTGTATCTAGTTCAACTCTGCTTCTGAAATTGATAGAAAACATAGATCCTCTAACATCCAATGCTTCTCAGTTAAGAGCGAGAAATGTGTGAGCTTTGTGAATGATGTAGCTTTGTTTGAGCTAAAAAAGTGACTCCATTTAACAGAAACGAAGTCTTGCTTGTAGGAAGACCTAGAACATGGGTTTTAAGACCATTTCTGAAGAGCAGCACTCAGCACAGTTCCCATCCATGTAACACACTCTGCTTTAGAGCAAGAATCGTGCTCTTACTTTCTAGAGCCTTCAATACAGCAGGAAATGTGAGTGTGATCATAAACAAAGAACTGTGTTTCCTAAACATACGGACCGTATCTAGTTCAACTCTGCTTTTGAAACTGATACAAACCACAGGTTCTCTACCATGCAATGCTTTTCAGTTAAGCGCGAGAAAAGTATAAGCTACGTGAACGATGTAGCATCCTGTGTGCTGAAAACGGACTGAATTTACCTGAAAAGAGGTCTTGCTTGTAGGAAGACACAAAGCTTTGGATTTAACTCCATTTCTGAAGGGCAACACTCAGCACAGTTCCCATCCATGAAACACACTCTGCTTTAGAGCAAGAAGCACACTCTTGCTTTCTAGAGTCTCTAATACAGCAGGAAATGTGAGTGTGATCACAACCAAAGGACTGAGTTTCCTACATATACGGACCATATCGAGTTCAACTCTGCTCAGGAAACTGATACAAACCACAGGTCCTCTAATATCTCATGCTTGTCAGTTAAGAGCGAGACACGTGTGAGCTTCTTGTACGTTGTTGCTTTGTTTTAACTGAAAAGTGTTTGCATTTACCTGAAACAAAGTCCTGCTTGTAGGAAGAAACAGAGCCTGGGATTTAACTGCATTTCTGAAGGGAAACGCACACCACAGTTCTCATCCATGAAACACTCTCTGCTTTAGAGCAAGAAGCACGCTCTTGCTTTCTGGAGACTCTAATACAGCAGGAACTTGATTGTTTTTCAAAACAAAAGAACGGTGTTACCTACCATATGGACCACATCAAGTTCAACTCTGCTTCTGAAACTGATAGAAAACATAGGTCCTCTAACATCCAATGCTTCTCAGTTACGATCAAGAAATGATTGAGCTTCGTGAACGATGTAGCTTCGTATTGCTGACTAGGAACTGCATTTACCTGAAACAAGGTCTTGCTTGTAGGAAGACAGAAAACATGGAATTTAAGTCCATATCTGAAGAGCAGCACTCAGCACAGTTCCCATCCATGAAACACACTCTGCTTTAGAGCAAGAAGCACGCTATTCCTTTCTAGAATCTCTAATACAGCAAGAAACGTGAGTATGCTCAGAACAAAAGAACTGTGTTTCCTACGCATATGGACGACATCTAGTTCAACTCTGCTTCTGAAACTGATAGAAACCACAGATCCTCTAACATCCAATGCTTTTCATTTAAGAGTGAGAAGCGTGTGAGTTTTGTGAATGATGTAGCTCCATTTGAGCTGAATAGGAACTGCGTTTACCTGAAACGAAGTCTTGCTTGTAGGAAGACACAGAGTATGGGATTTAACGCCATTTCTGAAGAGCAGCACTCAGCAGAGTTCCCATCCATGAAACACACTCCGCTTTATGGCAAGAAGCAAGCTCTTGCTTTCTAGAGTCTGTAATACAGCAGGAACGTGAGTGTGATTTTAACCAAAGGACTGTGTTTCCTACACATATGGACCATATCGAGTTCAACTCTGCTTCTGAAACTGATATAAACCACAGGTCCGCTAACATACAATGCTTTTCAGTTAAGCGTGAGAAACGTGTGAGCTTTGTGAATGATGTAGCTTCATTTGAGCTGAAATGGGACTGCGTTTACCTGAAACAAAGTCTTGCTTGTAGGAAGACAGAAATCATGGGATTTAAGTCCATTTCTGAAGGGAAACACACAGCACAGTTCTCAACCATGAAACAAACTCTACTTTAGAGCCAGTAGCCTGCTCTTATTTTCTAGAGTCTCTAATAGAGCAGGAAACATAAGTGTGCTCAGAAAAAAAGAACTGTGTTTCCTGCCGATATGGACCACATCTAGTTCAACTCTTCTTCTGAAACTGATACAAACCACAGGTCCTCTAACATCCAAGCTTTTCAGTTAAGAGCGAGAAACGTGTGAGATTCGTGAACGTTGTTGATACGTTTGAGCTGAAATGGGACTGCGTTTACCTGAAACTAAGTCTGGCTTGTAGGAAGACATAGAGCCTGGGATTTAACTCCATTTCTGAAGGGAAACACACACCACAGTTCTCATCCATGAAATACACTCTGCTTTAGAGCAAGAAGCACGCTCTTGCTTTCTAGAGTCTCTAATACAGAAGGAAATGTGAGTGTGATCACAACCAAAGGACTGAGTTTCCTACATATACGGACCATATCGAGTTCAACTCTGCTCAGGAAACTGATACAAACCACAGGTCCTCTAACATCTCATGCTTGTCAGTTAAGAGCAAGACACGTGTGAGCTTCTTGTACATTGTTGCTTTGTTTTAACTGAAAAGTGTTTGCATTTACCTGAAACGAAGTCTTACTTGTAGGAAAAAACAGAGCCTGGGATTTAACTCCATTTCTGAAGGGAAACACACAGCAGTGTTCTCAACCATGAAACACACTCTACTTTAGAGCACGTAGCATGCTCTTATTTTCTAGAGTCTCTAATACAGCTGGAAACGTAAGTGTGCTCAGAACACAAGAACTGTGTTTCCTACCCATGTGGACCACATCTAGTTCAACTCTTCATCTGAAACTGATACACACCACAGGTCCTCTAACATCCAATGCTTTTCACTTAAGAGCTAGAAACGTGTGAGCTTTGTGAATTATATAGCATCGTTTGAGCTGAAAACTGGTTGTGTTTACCTGAAAAAAAATCTTGTTTTTGATTGACACAGAGCCTGGGATTTAACTCCATTTCTGAAGGGAAACACAGCGCACAGTTCTCATCCATGAATCACACTCTACTTTAGAGCAAGAAGCACGCTCATGCTTGATAGAGTATCTAGTAGAGCAGAAACGTGACTGTGCATTAACAAAAGAACGGTGTTTCCTACCCATATGGACAACATCTAGTTCAACTCTACTTTTGAAACTGAGAGAAACCACAGGTCCTCTAACATCCAATGCTTCTCAGTTAAGAGCAAGAAAAGGTGTGAGCTTCGTGAACAATGTAGCTTCCTTTTAGCTGAATAGGAACTGGGTTTACCTGAAATGAAGTCTTACTTGTAGGAAGACACAGAGTATGGTATTTCACGCCATTTCTGAAGAACAGCACTCAGCACGTTCCCGTCCATTAAACACACTCTGCTTTACAGCAAGTAGCACGCTCTTGCTTGCTAGAGTCTCTAATACAGCAGGAAACGTTAGTGTGATCATAACCAAAGGATTGTGTTTCCAACATATACGGACCATTTCAAGTTCAACTCTGCTCAGGAAACTGATACAAACCACAGGTCCTCTAACATCTCATGCTTGTCAGTTAAGAGCAAGAAACGTGTTAGCTTTGTGAACAATGTAGCTTCGTTTGAGCTGAAAAGGGACTGCGTTTGCCTGAAATGAAGTCTTTCTTGTAAGAAGACACAGAGCTTGGGATTTCACACCATTTCTGAAGGGAAACACATAGCACAGTTCTTCTCCATTAAATACACTCTGCTTTATGGCAAGAAGCAAGCTCTTGCTTTCTAGAGTCTGTAATACAGCAGGAATGTGAGTGTGATTTTAACCAAAGGACTGTGTTTCCTACACATACGGACCATATCGAGTTCAACTCTGCTTCTGAAACTGATATAAACCACAGGTCCTCTAACATACAATGCTTTTCAGTTAAGCGTGAGAAACGTGTGAGCTTTGTGAATGATGTAGCTTCGTTTGAGCTGAAAAGTGACTGCGTTTACCTGAAACGAAGTCTTCCTTGTAGAAAAACAGAAAACATGGGATTAAAGTCCATTTCTGAAGGGAAACACACTGCACTGTTCTCATCCATGAAACATACTCTGCTTTAGAGCAAGAAGCACGCTCTTGCTTTTAGAGTCTTTAATACAGCAGGAAATGTGAGTGTGATCATAAACAAGAACTGTGTTTCCTACACATACGGACCGTATCTAGTTCAACTCTGCTCCTGAAACTGATACAAACCACAGGTCCTTTTACATCCAATGATTTTCAGTTAAGAGCCAGAAACATGTTAGCTTCGTGAACGATGTAGCTTCGTTTGAGATGAAAAGGGAGTGCGTTTACCGGAAACGAATTCTTTCTAGTAGGAAGACACAAAGCTTGGGATTTAACTCCATTTCTGAAGAGCAACACTCAGCACAGTTGCCATCCATGAAAAACACTCTGCTTTAGAACAAGAAGCACGCTCTTGCTTTCTAGAGTCCCTAATACAGCAGGAAATGTGAGTGTGATCACAACCAAAGGACTGAGTTTCCTACATATATGGACCATATCGAGTTCAACTCTGCTCAGGAAACTGATACAAACCACAGGTCCTCTAACATCTCATGCTTGTCAGTTAAAAGCGAGAGACGTGGGAGCTTCTTGTACGTTCTTGCTTTGTTTTAACTGAAAAGTGTTTGCATTTACCTGAAACAAAGTCTTGCTTGTAGGAAGACAAAGAGCTTGGGATTTAACTCCATTTCTGAAGGGAAACACACAGCACAGTTCTCAACCATGAAACACTCTCTACTTTAGAGCACGTAGCACGCTCTTATTTTCTAGAGTCTCTAATATAGCTGGAAACATAAGTGTGCTCAGAACACAAGAACTGTGTTTCCTACCCATGTGGACCACATGTAGTTCAACTTTTCATCTGAAACTGATACACACCACAGGTCCTCTAACATCCAATGCTTTCCAGTTAAGAGCTAGAAACGTGTGAGCTTTCTGAATGATGTAGCATCGTTTGAGCTGAAAAGTGGTTTTGTTTACCTGAAACAAAATCTTGCTTATTGAATGACACAGAGCCTGGGATTTAACTCCATTTCTGAAGGGAAACACAGAGCACAGTTCTCATCCATGAATCACACTCTACTTTAGAGCAAGAAGCACGCTCATGCTTGATAGAGTATCTAGTAGAGCAGAAACGTGACTGTGCATTAACAAAAGAACGGTGTTTCCTACCCATATGGACAACATCTAGTTCAACTCTACTTTTGAAACTGAGAGAAACCACAGGTCCTCTAACATCCAATGCTTCTCAGTTAAGAGCAAGAAAAGGTGTGAGCTTCGTGAACAATGTAGCTTCCTTTTAGCTGAATAGGAACTGGGTTTACCTGAAATGAAGTCTTACTTGTAGGAAGACACAGAGTATGGTATTTCACGCCATTTCTGAAGAACAGCACTCAGCACGTTCCCGTCCATTAAACACACTCTGCTTTACAGCAAGTAGCACGCTCTTGCTTGCTAGAGTCTCTAATACAGCAGGAAACGTTAGTGTGATCATAACCAAAGGATTGTGTTTCCAACATATACGGACCATTTCAAGTTCAACTCTGCTCAGGAAACTGATACAAACCACAGGTCCTCTAACATCTCATGCTTGTCAGTTAAGAGCAAGAAACGTGTTAGCTTTGTGAACAATGTAGCTTCGTTTGAGCTGAAAAGGGACTGCGTTTGCCTGAAATGAAGTCTTTCTTGTAAGAAGACACAGAGCTTGGGATTTCACACCATTTCTGAAGGGAAACACATAGCACAGTTCTTCTCCATTAAATACACTCTGCTTTATGGCAAGAAGCAAGCTCTTGCTTTCTAGAGTCTGTAATACAGCAGGAATGTGGGTGTGATTTTAACCAAAGGACTGTGTTTCCTACACATACGGACCATATCGAGTTCAACTCTGCTTCTGAAACTGATATAAACCACAGGTCCTCTAACATACAATGCTTTTCAGTTAAGCGTGAGAAACGTGTGAGCTTTGTGAATGATGTAGCTTCGTTTGAGCTGAAAAGTGACTGCGTTTACCTGAAACGAAGTCTTCCTTGTAGAAAAACAGAAAACATGGGATTAAAGTCCATTTCTGAAGGGAAACACACTGCACTGTTCTCATCCATGAAACATACTCTGCTTTAGAGCAAGAAGCACGCTCTTGCTTTTAGAGTCTTTAATACAGCAGGAAATGTGAGTGTGATCATAAACAAGAACTGTGTTTCCTACACATACGGACCGTATCTAGTTCAACTCTGCTCCTGAAACTGATACAAACCACAGGTCCTTTTACATCCAATGATTTTCAGTTAAGAGCCAGAAACATGTTAGCTTCGTGAACGATGTAGCTTCGTTTGAGATGAAAAGGGAGTGCGTTTACCGGAAACGAATTCTTTCTAGTAGGAAGACACAAAGCTTGGGATTTAACTCCATTTCTGAAGAGCAACACTCAGCACAGTTGCCATCCATGAAAAACACTCTGCTTTAGAACAAGAAGCACGCTCTTGCTTTCTAGAGTCCCTAATACAGCAGGAAATGTGAGTGTGATCACAACCAAAGGACTGAGTTTCCTACATATATGGACCATATCGAGTTCAACTCTGCTCAGGAAACTGATACAAACCACAGGTCCTCTAACATCTCATGCTTGTCAGTTAAAAGCGAGAGACGTGGGAGCTTCTTGTACGTTCTTGCTTTGTTTTAACTGAAAAGTGTTTGCATTTACCTGAAACAAAGTCTTGCTTGTAGGAAGACAAAGAGCTTGGGATTTAACTCCATTTCTGAAGGGAAACACACAGCACAGTTCTCAACCATGAAACACTCTCTACTTTAGAGCACGTAGCACGCTCTTATTTTCTAGAGTCTCTAATATAGCTGGAAACATAAGTGTGCTCAGAACACAAGAACTGTGTTTCCTACCCATGTGGACCACATGTAGTTCAACTTTTCATCTGAAACTGATACACACCACAGGTCCTCTAACATCCAATGCTTTCCAGTTAAGAGCTAGAAACGTGTGAGCTTTCTGAATGATGTAGCATCGTTTGAGCTGAAAAGTGGTTTTGTTTACCTGAAACAAAATCTTGCTTATTGAATGACACAGAGCCTGGGATTTAACTCCATTTCTGAAGGGAAACACAGAGCACAGTTCTCATCCATGAATCACACTCTACTTTAGAGCAAGAAGCACGCTCATGCTTGATAGAGTATCTAGTAGAGCAGAAACGTGACTGTGCATTAACAAAAGAACGGTGTTTCCTACCCATATGGACAACATCTAGTTCAACTCTACTTTTGAAACTGAGAGAAACCACAGGTCCTCTAACATCCAATGCTTCTCAGTTAAGAGCAAGAAAAGGTGTGAGCTTCGTGAACAATGTAGCTTCCTTTTAGCTGAATAGGAACTGGGTTTACCTGAAATGAAGTCTTACTTGTAGGAAGACACAGAGTATGGTATTTCACGCCATTTCTGAAGAACAGCACTCAGCACGTTCCCGTCCATTAAACACACTCTGCTTTACAGCAAGTAGCACGCTCTTGCTTGCTAGAGTCTCTAATACAGCAGGAAACGTTAGTGTGATCATAACCAAAGGATTGTGTTTCCAACATATACGGACCATTTCAAGTTCAACTCTGCTCAGGAAACTGATACAAACCACAGGTCCTCTAACATCTCATGCTTGTCAGTTAAGAGCAAGAAACGTGTTAGCTTTGTGAACAATGTAGCTTCGTTTGAGCTGAAAAGGGACTGCGTTTGCCTGAAATGAAGTCTTTCTTGTAAGAAGACACAGAGCTTGGGATTTCACACCATTTCTGAAGGGAAACACATAGCACAGTTCTTCTCCATTAAATACACTCTGCTTTATGGCAAGAAGCAAGCTCTTGCTTTCTAGAGTCTGTAATACAGCAGGAATGTGGGTGTGATTTTAACCAAAGGACTGTGTTTCCTACACATACGGACCATATCGAGTTCAACTCTGCTTCTGAAACTGATATAAACCACAGGTCCTCTAACATACAATGCTTTTCAGTTAAGCGTGAGAAACGTGTGAGCTTTGTGAATGATGTAGCTTCGTTTGAGCTGAAAAGTGACTGCGTTTACCTGAAACGAAGTCTTCCTTGTAGAAAAACAGAAAACATGGGATTAAAGTCCATTTCTGAAGGGAAACACACTGCACTGTTCTCATCCATGAAACATACTCTGCTTTAGAGCAAGAAGCACGCTCTTGCTTTTAGAGTCTTTAATACAGCAGGAAATGTGAGTGTGATCATAAACAAGAACTGTGTTTCCTACACATACGGACCGTATCTAGTTCAACTCTGCTCCTGAAACTGATACAAACCACAGGTCCTTTTACATCCAATGATTTTCAGTTAAGAGCCAGAAACATGTTAGCTTCGTGAACGATGTAGCTTCGTTTGAGATGAAAAGGGAGTGCGTTTACCGGAAACGAATTCTTTCTAGTAGGAAGACACAAAGCTTGGGATTTAACTCCATTTCTGAAGAGCAACACTCAGCACAGTTGCCATCCATGAAAAACACTCTGCTTTAGAACAAGAAGCACGCTCTTGCTTTCTAGAGTCCCTAATACAGCAGGAAATGTGAGTGTGATCACAACCAAAGGACTGAGTTTCCTACATATATGGACCATATCGAGTTCAACTCTGCTCAGGAAACTGATACAAACCACAGGTCCTCTAACATCTCATGCTTGTCAGTTAAAAGCGAGAGACGTGGGAGCTTCTTGTACGTTCTTGCTTTGTTTTAACTGAAAAGTGTTTGCATTTACCTGAAACAAAGTCTTGCTTGTAGGAAGACAAAGAGCTTGGGATTTAACTCCATTTCTGAAGGGAAACACACAGCACAGTTCTCAACCATGAAACACTCTCTACTTTAGAGCACGTAGCACGCTCTTATTTTCTAGAGTCTCTAATATAGCTGGAAACATAAGTGTGCTCAGAACACAAGAACTGTGTTTCCTACCCATGTGGACCACATGTAGTTCAACTTTTCATCTGAAACTGATACACACCACAGGTCCTCTAACATCCAATGCTTTCCAGTTAAGAGCTAGAAACGTGTGAGCTTTCTGAATGATGTAGCATCGTTTGAGCTGAAAAGTGGTTTTGTTTACCTGAAACAAAATCTTGCTTATTGAATGACACAGAGCCTGGGATTTAACTCCATTTCTGAAGGGAAACACAGAGCACAGTTCTCATCCATGAATCACACTCTACTTTAGAGCAAGAAGCACGCTCTTGCTTGCTACAGTCTCTAGTAGAGCAGGAAAAGTGACTGTGCAAAAACAAAAGAACGGTGTTTCCAACCCATATGGACCACATCTAGATCAACTCTGCTTCTGAAACTGAGAGAAACCACAGGTCCTTTAACATCCAATGCTTCTCAGTTAAGAGCAAGAAAAGTGTGAGCTTCGTGAACCATGTAGCTTCCTTTGAGCTGAATAGGAACTGGGTTTACCTGAAATGAAGTCTTACTTGTAGGAAGACACAGAGTATGGGATTTCACGCCATTTCTGAAGAACAGCACTCAGCACGTTCCCGTGCATGAAACACACTCTGCTTTAGAGCAAGTGGACAGTCTTGCTTTCTAGAGACTCTAATACAGCAGGAACGTGAGTGTGATCATAAGCAAAGGACTGTGTTTCCTACGCATATGGACGACATCTAGTTCAACTCTGCTTCTGAGACTGATAGAAACCACAGATCCTCTAACATCCAATGCTTTTCATTTAAGAGCGAGAAGCGTGTGAGTTTTGTGAATGATGTAGCTCCATTTGAGCTGAATAGGAACTGCATTTACCTGAAACGAAGTCTTGCTTGTAGGAAGACACAGAGTATGGGATTTAACGCCATTTCTGAAGAGCAGCACTCAGCACAGTTCCCATCCATGAAACACACTCTGCTTTATGGCAAGAAGCAAGCTCTTGCTTTCTAGAGTCTGTAATACAGCAGGAACGTGAGTGTGATTTTAACCAAAGGACTGTGTTTCCTACACATATGGACCATATCGAGTTCAACTCTGCTTCTGAAACTGATATAAACCACAGGTCCGCTAACATACAATGCTTTTCAGTTAAGCGTGAGAAACGTGTGAGCTTTGTGAATGATGTAGCTTCATTTGAGCTGAAATGGGACTGCGTTTACCTGAAACAAAGTCTTGCTTGTAGGAAGACAGAAATCATGGGATTTAAGTCCATTTCTGAAGGGAAACACACAGCACAGTTCTCAACCATGAAACAAACTCTACTTTAGAGCCAGTAGCCTGCTCTTATTTTCTAGAGTCTCTAATAGAGCAGGAAACATAAGTGTGCTCAGAAAAAAAGAACTGTGTTTCCTGCCGATATGGACCACATCTAGTTCAACTCTTCTTCTGAAACTGATACAAACCACAGGTCCTCTAACATCCAAGCTTTTCAGTTAAGAGCGAGAAACGTGTGAGATTCGTGAACGTTGTAGTTTTGTTTGAGCCGAAAAATGACTGCGTTTACCTGAAACGAATTCTTGCTTGTAGGAAGACACAGAGCCTGGGATTCAACTCCATTTCTGAATGGCAACACTCAGCACAGTTCCCAGCAATGAAACACACTCTGCTTTAGAGCAAGAAGTATGCTCTTGCTTTCTAGAGTCTTTAATACAGCAGGAAATGTGAGTGTGATCATAAACAAAGAACTGTGTTTCCTACACATACGGACCATATCTAGTTCAACTCTGCTCCTGAAAATGATACAAACCACAGGTCCTTTAACATCCAATGATTTTCAGTTAAGAGCAAGAAATGTGTTAGCTTCGTGAACGATGTAGCTTCGTTTGAGCTGAAAAGGGACTGCATTTACCTGAAACGAAGTCTTTCTTGTAGGAAGACACAGAGCCTGGGATTTAACTCCATTTCTGAAGGGAAACACACAACACAGTTCTCAGCCATGAAACACACTCTGCTTTAGAGCAAGAAGCACGCTCTTGCTTTCTAGTGTCTGTAATACAGCAGGAACTTGAGTGTGATCATAACCAAAGGACTGTGTTTCCTACATATACAGACCATTTCAAGTTCAACTCTGCTTCTGAAACTGATATAAACCACAGGTCCTCTAACATACAATGCTTTTCACTTAAGAGCGAGAAAAGTGTGAGCTTTATGAATGATGTAGCTTCGTTTGAGCTGAAAAGGGACTGCGTTTACCTGAAACGAAGTCTTGCTTGTAGGAAGACAGAAATCAAGGGATTTAAGTCCATTTCTGAAGAGCAGCACTCAGCACAGTTCCCATCCATGAAACACACTCTGCTTTAGAGCAAGAAGCACGCTATTGCTTACTAGATTCTCTAATACAACCGGAAACGTGAGTGTGCTCAGAACAATAGAACTGTGTTTCCTACGCATATGGACAACATCTAGTTCAACTCTGCTTCTGAATCTGTAACTAACCAAAGATCCATTAACATCCAATGCTTTTCAATTAAGAGCAAGAAACGTGTTAGCTTCGTGAACGATGTAGCATCGTTTGAGCAGAAAAGGGACTGCATTTACCTGAAACAAAGTCTTTCTTGTAGGAAGACACAGAGCCTGGGATTTAACTCCATTTCTGAAGGGAAACACAGAACACAGTTCTCAGCCATGAAACACACTCTGCTTTAGAGCAAGAAGCACTGTCTTGCTTTCTAGAGTCTCTAATACTGCAGGAAAAGTGGGTGTGCTCAGAACAAAAGTTCGGTGTTTCCTACACATACGGACCATCGCTAGTTCCATGTTGCTTCTGAAACTGATCCAAACCACTGGTCCACTAACATCCAATGTTTTTCAGTTAAGAGCGAGAAACGTGTGAGCTTCCTGCTCAATATATCTTCGTTTGAGCAGAAAGGGACTGTGTTTATTTGAAACAAAGTCTTGCTTGTAGGAAGACACAGAGCCTGTGATTTTACTCCATTTCTGAAGAGCAGCACTCAGTACAGTTCCCATCCATGAAATACACTCTGTTTTAGAGCAGGAAGCATGCTCTCGCCTTCTAGAATCTCTAATACAGAAGGAAACCTGAGTGTGCTCAGAACAAAAGAACTCTGTTTCCTAACACGATGGACCACATCTAGTTAAAGTCTGCTTCTGAAACAGATAGAAACCTCAGATCCTTTAACATCCAATGCTTCTCATTTAAGAGCGAGAAACGTCTGAGCTTCCTGAACGATTTAGATTCCTTTCAGCTAAAAAGGGACAGCGTATACCTGAAACGAAGGCTTGCTTGTAGGATGACACAGAGCCTGGGATTTAACTCAATTTCTGTAGGGAAACATACAGCACTGTTCCCATCCATGAAACACACTATGCTTTAGAGCAAGAATCATATTCTTGCTTTCTAGAGTGTCTAATACAGCAGGAAACGTGAGTGTGATTAGAAAAAAAGAACGGTATTTCCTACACATATGGACCACATCTACTTCAACGCTGCTTCTGAAACTGATACAAACCATAGGTCCTCTAACATCCAATGCTTTTCATTTAAGCACGAGAAACATGTGAGCTTCATGTACATTGTAGCTTTGTTTGAGCTGAAAAGGGAATGCCTTTACCTGAAATGAAGTCTTGCTTGTAGGAAGACAGAGAGCCTGGGATTTAACTCCACTTCTGAAGGGAAACACACAGCATAGTTCTCATCCATGAAACACACTCTGCTTTAGATCTAGAAGCATGCTCTTGCATTCTAGAATCTCTAATACAGAAGGAAACCTGAGTGTGCTCAGAACAAAAGAACTGTGTTTCCTACCCTTATGGACTACATCTAGTTCAAGTCTGCTTCTGAAACTGATAGAAACTACAGATCCTCTAACATCCAATGCTTCTCATTTAAGAGCGAGAAACGTCTGAACTTCTTGAACAATGTAGATTCCTTTGAGCTGAAAAGGGACTGCATCTACCTGAAATGAAGTCTTGCTTGTAGGATGAAACAGAACCTGGGATTTAACTCAATATCTGTAGGGCAACATACAGCACTGTTCCCATCCATGAAACACACTCTGCTTTAGAGCAAGAATCATGTTCTTGCTTTCTAGAGTCTCTAATACAGCAAGAAATGTGAGTGTGATCAGAAAAAAGAACGGTGTTTCCTACACTTTGTACCACATCTACTTCAACGCTGCTTCTGAAACTGTTACACACACAGGTCCTCTAACGTCCAATGCTTTTCAGTTAAGAGCGAGATATGTGTGAGCTTCATGAACGATGTAGCTTCCTTTGAGCTGTAAAGGGACTGGGTTTACCTGAAACGAAGTCTTGATTGTAGGAAGACACAGAGCCTGGGATTTAACTCCATTTCTGAAGCGCAACACTCAGCACATTTCCCATCCATGAAACACATTCTGCTTTAGAGAAAGAATAATGTTCTTGCATTCTAGAGTGTCTAATACGTCAGGAAAATTGAGTGTGATCAGAAAAAAGTATGGTGTTTCCTACACATACAGACCTTATCTATTTCAACTCTGCTTCTGAAACTGATACAAGCCACAGGTCCTCTAACATCCAATGCTTTTCAGTTAAGCGCAAGAAACGTTTGAGCTTCGTGAATGATGTAGCTTCGTTTGAGCTGAAAAGTTACTGTGTTTACCTGAAACGAATTCTTGCTTGTAGGAAGACCCAGAGCCTGGGATTTAACTCCATTTTTAAAGAGAAACACACTGCACATTCCTCATCCATGAAACACACTCTGCTATAGAGCAGGAAGCACATTCTTGCTTTCTAGAGTCTCTAATTCAGCAGGAAACTTGCCTGTGCTCAAAACAGAAGAACGGTGTTTCCTACACCTATGGAACACATCTAGTTGAACTCTGCTTCTGAAACTGATATAAACCACAGTTCCTCTAACATACAATGCTTCTCAGTTAAGAGCGAGAAACATGTGAGCTTCATGAACGATGTAGCTTCCTTTTAGCTGAAAAAGGACTGCATTTACCTGAAACAAGGTCTAGCTTGTAGGAAGACACAGAGCCTGGGATTTCGCTCTGTTTCTAAAGAGAAACACACTGCAATGTTCTCATCCATGAATCACACTCTGCATTAGAGCGAGAAGCACGCTCTTTCTTTCTAAATTCTCTAATACAGCAGGAAACATTAGTGTGCTCAAAACAAAAGAATGGTGTTTCCTACATATACGGACCATATTTAGTTCAACCCAGGTTCTGAAAGTGATACAAACAATAGGTCCGCTAAAATCCAATGCTTTTCAGTCAAGCGCGAGAAGCGTGTGAGCTATGTGAAAGATGTAGCTTCATTTGAGCTGAATAGGGACTGTGTTTACCTAAAACGAAGTATGGCTTGGAGGAAGACACAGAGTATGGGATTTAACGCCATTTCTGAGGAGCAGCACTCAGCACAGTTCCCATCCATGACACACTCTGCTTTAGAGCAAGAAGCATGCTCTTGCTTACTAGAGTCTGTAATACAGCAGGAACGTGAGTGTGATCATAACCAAAGGACTGTGTTTCCTACACATACGGACCATATTTAGTTCAACTCTGCTTCTGAAACTGATACAAACCACAGGTCCTCTAACATCCAATGCTTTTCAGTTAAGAACAAGAAACGTGTTAGCTTCGTGAACGAGGTAGCTTCGATTGAGCTGAAAAGTGACTGCATTTACCTGAAACAAAGTCTTGCTTGTAGGAAGACACAGAGCCTGGGATTTAACTTCATTTCTGAAAGTCAACAATAAGCACAGTTCCCATCCATGAAACACACTCTGTTTTAGAGCAAAAAGTATGCTCTTGTTTTCTAGAGTCTCTAATACTGCAGGAAATGTGAGTCTGATCATAAACAAAGAAGTCTGTTTTCTACGCATACAGACCATATCGCGTTCAACTCGGCTCAGAAAACAGATACAAACCACATGTCCTCTAACATCCCATGCTTGACAGTTAAGAGCGAGACATGTGTGAGCTTCTTGTACGTTGTTGATTTGTTTTAGCTGAAAAGTGATTGTGTTTACCTGAAACGAAGTCTTCTTTGTAGGAAGTACCAGAGCCTGGGATTTAACTCCATTTCTGAAGGGAAACAAACAACACAATCCTCATCCATGAAACACACTATGCTTTATAGCAAGAAGCACGCTCTTGCTTTCTAAAGTTTCAAATACAGCAGGAACGTGAGTGTGCTCAGAAAAAAAGAACGGTGTTTCCTACACATAGGGACGATATTTAGTTCAACTCTTCTTCTGAAACTGATACAAACCACAGGTCCTCTAACATCCAATGCTTTTTAGTTAAGAGCGAGAAACGTGTGAGCTTCGTGAACATTGTTGCTTCGTTTGAGCTGAAAAGGGACTGCGTTTACCTGAAACTAAGTCTTGCTTGTAGGAAGACACAGAGCCTGGGATTTAATTCCATTTCTGAAGGGAAACAGACAGCACAGTTCTCAGCCATGAAATACATTCTGCTTTAGAGCAAGAAGCATGCTCTTGCTCTCTAGAGTCTCTAATAGAGCAGGAAACGTGAGTGTGCTCAAAACAAAAGAACGTTGTTTCCTACCCATATAGACTGTATCTAGTTCAACTCTGCTTCTGAAATTGATAGAAAACATAGATCCTCTAACATCCAATGCTTCTCAGTTAAGAGTGAGAAATGTGTGAGCTTTGTGAATGATGTAGCTTTGTTTGAGCTAAAAAAGTGACTCCATTTAACAGAAACGAAGTCTTGCTTGTAGGAAGACCTAGAACATGGGTTTTAAGACCATTTCTGAAGAGCAGCACTCAGCACAGTTCCCATCCATGTAACACACTCTGCTTTAGAGCAAGAATCGTGCTCTTACTTTCTAGAGCCTTTAATACAGCAGGAAATGTGAGTGTGATCATAAACAAAGAACTGTGTTTCCTAAACATACGGACCGTATCTAGTTCAACTCTGCTTTTGAAACTGATACAAACCACAGGTTCTCTACCATGCAATGCTTTTCAGTTAAGCGCGAGAAAAGTATAAGCTTCGTGAACGATGTAGCATCCTGTGTGCTGAAAACGGACTGAATTTACCTGAAAAGAGGTCTTGCTTGTAGGAAGACACAAAGCTTTGGATTTAACTCCATTTCTGAAGGGCAACACTCAGCACAGTTCCCATCCATGAAACACACTCTGCTTTAGAGCAAGAAGCACACTCTTGCTTTCTAGAGTCTCTAATACAGCAGGAAATGTGAGTGTGATCACAACCAAAGGACTGAGTTTCCTACATTTACGGACCATATCGAGTTCAACTCTGCTCAGGAAACTGATACAAACCACAGGTCCTCTAATATCTCATGCTTGTCAGTTAAGAGCGAGACACGTGTGAACTTCTTGTACGTTGTTGCTTTGTTTTAACTGAAAAGTGTTTGCATTTACCTGAAACAAAGTCCTGCTTGTAGGAAGAAACAGAGCCTGGGATTTAACTGCATTTCTGAAGGGAAACGCACACCACAGTTCTCATCCATGAAACACTCTCTGCTTTAGAGCAAGAAGCACGCTCTTGCTTTCTGGAGACTCTAATACAGCAGGAACTTGATTGTTTTTCAAAACAAAAGAACGGTGTTACCTACCATATGGACCACATCAAGTTCAACTCTGCTTCTGAAACTGATAGAAAACATAGGTCCTCTAACATCCAATGCTTCTCAGTTACGATCAAGAAATGATTGAGCTTCGTGAACGATGTAGCTTCGTATTGCTGACTAGGAACTGCGTTTACCTGAAACAAGGTCTTGCTTGTAGGAAGACAGAAAACATGGAATTTAAGTCCATATCTGAAGAGCAGCACTCAGCACAGTTCCCATCCATGAAACACACTCTGCTTTAGAGCAAGAAGCACGCTATTGCTTTCTAGAATCTCTAATACAGCAAGAAACGTGAGTATGCTCAGAACAAAAGAACTGTGTTTCCTACGCATATGGACGACATCTAGTTCAACTCTGCTTCTGAAACTGATAGAAACCACAGATCCTCTAACATCCAATGCTTTTCATTTAAGAGCGAGAAGCGTGTGAGTTTTGTGAATGATGTAGCTCCATTTGAGCTGAATAGGAACTGCGTTTACCTGAAACGAAGTCTTGCTTGTAGGAAGACACAGAGTATGGGATTTAACGCCATTTCTGAAGAGCAGCACTCAGCACAGTTCCCATCCATGAAACACACTCTGCTTTATGGCAAGAAGCAAGCTCTTGCTTTCTAGAGTCTGTAATACAGCAGGAACGTGAGTGTGATTTTAACCAAAGGACTGTGTTTCCTACACATATGGACCATATCGAGTTCAACTCTGCTTCTGAAACTGATATAAACCACAGGTCCGCTAACATACAATGCTTTTCAGTTAAGCGTGAGAAACGTGTGAGCTTTGTGAATGATGTAGCTTCATTTGAGCTGAAATGGGACTGTGTTTACCTGAAACAAAGTCTTGCTTGTAGGAAGACAGAAATCATGGGATTTAAGTCCATTTCTGAAGGGAAACACACAGCACAGTTCTCAACCATGAAACAAACTCTACTTTAGAGCCAGTAGCCTGCTCTTATTTTCTAGAGTCTCTAATAGAGCAGGAAACATAAGTGTGCTCAGAAAAAAAGAACTGTGATTCCTGCCGATATGGACCACATCTAGTTCAACTCTTCTTCTGAAACTGATACAAACCACAGGTCCTCTAACATCCAAGCTTTTCAGTTAAGAGCGAGAAACGTGTGAGATTCGTGAACGTTGTTGATACGTTTGAGCTGAAATGGGACTGCGTTTACCTGAAACTAAGTCTGGCTTGTAGGAAGACATAGAGCCTGGGATTTAACTCCATTTCTGAAGTGAAACACACACCACAGTTCTCATCCATGAAATACACTCTGCTTTAGAGCAAGAAGCACGCTCTTGCTTTCTAGAGTCTCTAATACAGAAGGAAATGTGAGTGTGATCACAACCAAAGGACTGAGTTTCCTACATATACGGACCATATCGAGTTCAACTCTGCTCAGGAAACTGATACAAACCACAGGTCCTCTAACATCTCATGCTTGTCAGTTAAGAGCAAGACACATGTGAGCTTCTTGTACATTGTTGCTTTGTTTTAACTGAAAAGTGTTTGCGTTTACCTGAAACGAAGTCTTACTTGTAGGAAAAAACAGAGCCTGGGATTTAACTCCATTTCTGAAGGGAAACACACAGCAGTGTTCTCAACCATGAAACACACTCTACTTTAGAGCACGTAGCATGCTCTTATTTTCTAGAGTCTCTAATACAGCTGGAAACGTAAGTGTGCTCAGAACACAAGAACTGTGTTTCCTACCCATGTGGACCACATCTAGTTCAACTCTTCATCTGAAACTGATACACACCACAGGTCCTCTAACATCCAATGCTTTTCACTTAAGAGCTAGAAACGTGTGAGCTTTGTGAATTATATAGCATCGTTTGAGCTGAAAACTGGTTGTGTTTACCTGAAAAAAAATCTTGTTTTTGATTGACACAGAGCCTGGGATTTAACTCCATTTCTGAAGGGAAACACAGCGCACAGTTCTCATCCATGAATCACACTCTACTTTAGAGCAAGAAGCACGCTCATGCTTGATAGAGTATCTAGTAGAGCAGAAACGTGACTGTGCATTAACAAAAGAACGGTGTTTCCTACCCATATGGACAACATCTAGTTCAACTCTACTTTTGAAACTGAGAGAAACCACAGGTCCTCTAACATCCAATGCTTCTCAGTTAAGAGCAAGAAAAGGGTGAGCTTCGTGAACAATGTAGCTTCCTTTGAGCTGAATAGGAACTGGGTTTACCTGAAATGAAGTCTTACTTGTAGGAAGACACAGAGTATGGTATTTCACGCCATTTCTGAAGAACAGCACTCAGCACGTTCCCGTCCATTAAACACACTCTGCTTTACAGCAAGTAGCACGCTCTTGCTTGCTAGAGTCTCTAATACAGCAGGAAACGTTAGTGTGATCATAACCAAAGGATTGTGTTTCCAACATATACGGACCATTTCGAGTTCAACTCTGCTCAGGAAACTGATACAAACCACAGGTCCTCTAACATCTCAGGCTTGTCAGTTAAGAGCAAGAAACGTGTTAGCTTTGTGAACAATGTAGCTTCGTTTGAGCTGAAAAGGGACTGCGTTTGCCTGAAATGAAGTCTTTCTTGTAGGAAGACACAGAGCTTGGGATTTCACACCATTTCTGAAGGGAAACACATAGCACAGTTCTTCTCCATTAAATACACTCTGCTTTATGGCAAGAAGCAAGCTCTTGCTTTCTAGAGTCTGTAATACAGCAGGAATGTGAGTGTGATTTTAACCAAAGGACTGTGTTTCCTACACATACGGACCATATCGAGTTCAACTCTGCTTCTGAAACTGATATAAACCACAGGTCCTCTAACATACAATGCTTTTCAGTTAAGCGTGAGAAACATGTGAGCTTCATGTACATTGTAGCTTTGTTTGAGCTGAAAAGGGAATGCCTTTACCTGAAATGAAGTCTTGCTTGTAGGAAGACAGAGAGCCTGGGATTTAACTCCACTTCTGAAGGGAAACACACAGCATAGTTCTCATCCATGAAACACACTCTGCTTTAGATCTAGAAGCATGCTCTTGCATTCTAGAATCTCTAATACAGAAGGAAACCTGAGTGTGCTCAGAACAAAAGAACTGTGTTTCCTACCCTTATGGACTACATCTAGTTCAAGTCTGCTTCTGAAACTGATAGAAACTACAGATCCTCTAACATCCAATGCTTCTCATTTAAGAGCGAGAAACGTCTGAACTTCTTGAACAATGTAGATTCCTTTGAGCTGAAAAGGGACTGCATCTACCTGAAATGAAGTCTTGCTTGTAGGATGAAACAGAACCTGGGATTTAACTCAATATCTGTAGGGCAACATACAGCACTGTTCCCATCCATGAAACACACTCTGCTTTAGAGCAAGAATCATGTTCTTGCTTTCTAGAGTCTCTAATACAGCAGGAAATGTGAGTGTGATCAGAAAAAAGAACGGTGTTTCCTACACATATGTACCACATCTACTTCAACGCTGCTTCTGAAACTGATACACACACAGGTCCTCTAACGTCCAATGCTTTTCACTTAAGAGCGAGATATGTGTGAGCTTCATGAACGATGTAGCTTCCTTTGAGCTGAAAAGGGACTGGGTTTACCTGAAACGAAGTCTTGATTGTAGGAAGACACAGAGCCTGGGATTTAACTCCATTTCTGAAGTGCAACACTCAGCACATTTCCCATCCATGAAACACACTCTGCTTTAGAGCAAGAATCATGTTCTTGCTTTCTAGAGTCTCTAATACAGCAGGAAATGTGAGTGTGATCAGAAAAAAGAACGGTGTTTCCTACACATATGTACCACATCTACTTCAACGCTGCTTCTGAAACTGATACAAGCCACAGGTCCTCTAACATCCAATGCTTTTCAGTTAAGCGCAAGAAACGTTTGAGCTTCGTGAATGATGTAGCTTCGTTTGAGCTGAAAAGTTACTGTGTTTACCTGAAACGAATTCTTGCTTGTAGGAAGACCCAGAGCCTGGGATTTAACTCCATTTTTAAAGAGAAACACACTGCACATTCCTCATCCATGAAACACACTCTGCTATAGAGCAGGAAGCACATTCTTGCTTTCTAGAGTCTCTAATTCAGCAGGAAACTTGCCTGTGCTCAAAACAGAAGAACGGTGTTTCCTACACCTATGGAACACATCTAGTTGAACTCTGCTTCTGAAACTGATATAAACCACAGTTCCTCTAACATACAATGCTTCTCAGTTAAGAGCGAGAAACGTGTGAGCTTCATGAACGATGTAGCTTCCTTTTAGCTGAAAAGGGACTGCATTTACCTGAAACAAGGTCTAGCTTGTAGGAAGACACAGAGCCTGGGATTTCGCTCTGTTTCTAAAGAGAAACACACTGCAATGTTCTCATCCATGAATCACACTCTGCATTAGAGCGAGAAGCACGCTCTTTCTTTCTAAATTCTCTAATACAGCAGGAAACATTAGTGTGCTCAAAACAAAAGAATGGTGTTTCCTACATATACGGACCATATTTAGTTCAACCCAGGTTCTGAAAGTGATACAAACAATAGGTCCGCTAAAATCCAATGCTTTTCAGTCAAGCGCGAGTAGCGTGTGAGCTATGTGAAAGATGTAGCTTCATTTGAGCTGAATAGGGACTGTGTTTACCTAAAACGAAGTATGGCTTGGAGGAAGACACAGAGTATGGGATTTAACGCCATTTCTGAGGAGCAGCACTCAGCACAGTTCCCATCCATGAAACACACTCTGCTTTAGAGCAAGAAGCATGCTCTTGCTTACTAGAGTCTGTAATACAGCAGGAACGTGAGTGTGATCATAACCAAAGGACTGTGTTTCCTACACATACGGACCATATTTAGATCAACTCTGCTTCTGAAACTGATACAAACCACAGGTCCTCTAACATCCAATGCTTTTCAGTTAAGAACAAGAAACGTGTTAGCTTCGTGAACGAGGTAGCTTCGTTTGAGCTGAAAAGTGACTGCATTTACCTGAAACAAAGTCTTGCTTGTAGGAAGACACAGAGCCTGGGATTTAACTTCATTTCTGAAAGTCAACAATAAGCACAGTTCCCATCCATGAAACACACTCTGTTTTAGAGCAAAAAGTATGCTCTTGCTTTCTAGAGTCTCTAATACTGCAGGAAATGTGAGTCTGATCATAAACAAAGAAGTCTGTTTTCTACGCATACAGACCATATTGCGTTCAACTCGGCTCAGGAAACAGATACAAACCACATGTCCTCTAACATCCCATGCTTGACAGTTAAGAGCGAGACATGTGTGAGCTTCTTGTACGTTGTTGATTTGTTTTAGCTGAAAAGTGATTGCGTTTACCTGAAACGAAGTCTTCCTTGTAGGAAGTACCAGAGCCTGGGATTTAACTCCATTTCTGAAGGGAAACAAACAACACAATCCTCATCCATGAAACACACTATGCTTTATAGCAAGAAGCACGCTCTTGCTTTCTAAAGTTTCAAATACAGCAGGAACGTGAGTGTGCTCAGAAAAAAAGAACGGTGTTTCCTACACATAGGGACGATATTTAGTTCAACTCTTCTTCTGAAACTGATACAAACCACAGGTCCTCTAACATCCAATGCTTTTTAGTTAAGAGCGAGAAACGTGTGAGCTTCGTGAACATTGTTGCTTCGTTTGAGCTGAAAAGGGACTGCGTTTACCTGAAACTAAGTCTTGCTTGTAGGAAGACACAGAGCCTGGGATTTAATTCCATTTCTGAAGGGAAACAGACAGCACAGTTCTCAGCCATGAAATACATTCTGCTTTAGAGCAAGAAGCATGCTCTTGCTCTCTAGAGTCTCTAATAGAGCAGGAAACGTGAGTGTGCTCAAAACAAAAGGACGTTGTTTCCTACCCATATAGACTGTATCTAGTTCAACTCTGCTTCTGAAATTGATAGAAAACATAGATCCTCTAACATCCAATGCTTCTCAGTTAAGAGCGAGAAATGTGTGAGCTTTGTGAATGATGTAGCTTTGTTTGAGCTAAAAAAGTGACTCCATTTAACAGAAACGAAGTCTTGCTTGTAGGAAGACCTAGAACATGGGTTTTAAGACCATTTCTGAAGAGCAGCACTCAGCACAGTTCCCATCCATGTAACACACTCTGCTTTAGAGCAAGAATCGTGCTCTTACTTTCTAGAGCCTTTAATACAGCAGGAAATGTGAGTGTGATCATAAACAAAGAACTGTGTTTCCTAAACATACGGACCGTATCTAGTTCAACTCTGCTTTTGAAACTGATACAAACCACAGGTTCTCTACCATGCAATGCTTTTCAGTTAAGCGCGAGAAAAGTATAAGCTTCGTGAACGATGTAGCATCCTGTGTGCTGAAAACGGACTGAATTTACCTGAAAAGAGGTCTTGCTTGTAGGAAGACACAAAGCTTTGGATTTAACTCCATTTCTGAAGGGCAACACTCAGCACAGTTCCCATCCATGAAACACACTCTGCTTTAGAGCAAGAAGCACACTCTTGCTTTCTAGTGTCTGTAATACAGCAGGAATTTGAGTGTGATCATAACCAAAGGATTGTGTTTCCAACATATACGGACCATTTCAAGTTCAACTCTGCTCAGGAAACTGATACAAACCACAGGTCCTCTAACATCTCATGCTTGTCAGTTAAGAGCAAGAAACGTGTTAGCTTTGTGAACAATGTAGCTTCGTTTGAGCTGAAAAGGGACTGCGTTTGCCTGAAATGAAGTCTTTCTTGTAGGAAGACACAGAGCTTGGGATTTCACACCATTTCTGAAGGGAAACACATAGCACAGTTCTTCTCCATTAAATACACTCTGCTTTATGGCAAGAAGCAAGCTCTTGCTTTCTAGAGTCTGTAATACAGCAGGAATGTGAGTGTGATTTTAACCAAAGGACTGTGTTTCCTACACATACGGACCATATCGAGTTCAACTCTGCTTCTGAAACTGATATAAACCACAGGTCCTCTAACATACAATGCTTTTCAGTTAAGCGTGAGAAACGTGTGAGCTTTGTGAATGATGTAGCTTCGTTTGAGCTGAAAAGTGACTGCGTTTACCTGAAACGAAGTCTTCCTTGTAGAAAAACAGAAAACATGGGATTAAAGTCCACTTCTGAAGGGAAACACACTGCACTGTTCTCATCCATGAAACATACTCTGCTTTAGAGCAAGAAGCACGCTCTTGCTTTTAGAGTCTTTAATACAGCAGGAAATGTGAGTGTGATCATAAACAAGAACTGTGTTTCCTACACATACGGACCGTATCTAGTTCAACTCTGCTCCTGAAACTGATACAAACCACAGGTCCTTTTACATCCAATGATTTTCAGTTAAGAGCCAGAAACATGTTAGCTTCGTGAATGATGTAGCTTCCTTTGAGATGAAAAGGGAGTGCTTTTTCCAGAAACAAATTCTTTCTAGTAGGAAGACACAAAGCTTGGGATTTAACTCCATTTCTGAGGAGCAACACTCAGCACAGTTGCCATCCATGAAAAACACTCTGCTTTAGAACAAGAAGCACGCTCTTGCTTTCTAGAGTCCCTAATACAGCAGGAAATGTGAGTGTGATCACAACCAAAGGACTGAGTTTCCTACGTATATGGACCATATCGAGTTCAACTCTGCTCAGGAAACTGATACAAACCACAGGTCCTCTAACATCTCATGCTTGTCAGTTAAAAGCGAGAGACGTGGGAGCTTCTTGTACGTTGTTGCTTTGTTTTAACTGAAAAGTGTTTGCATTTACCTGAAACAAAGTCTTGCTTGTAGGAAGACAAAGAGCTTGGGATTTAACTCCATTTCTGAAGGGAAACACACAGCACAGTTCTCAACCATGAAACACTCTCTACTTTAGAGCACGTAGCACGCTCTTATTTTCTAGATTCTCTAATAGAGCAGGAAACCTAAGTGTGCTCAGAACACAAGAACTGTGTTTCCTACCCATGTGGACCACATGTAGTTCAACTCTTCATCTGAAACTGATACACACCACAGGTCCTCTAACATCCAATGCTTTCCAGTTAAGAGCTAGAAACGTGTGAGCTTTCTGAATGATGTAGCATCGTTTGAGCTGAAAAGTGGTTTTGTTTACCTGAAACAAAATCTTGCTTATTGAATGACACAGAGCCTGGGATTTAACTCCATTTCTGAAGGGAAACACAGAGCACAGTTCTCATCCATGAATCACACTCTACTTTAGAGCAAGAAGCACGCTCTTGCTTGCTACAGTCTCTAGTAGAGCAGGAAAAGTGACTGTGCAAAAACAAAAGAACGGTGTTTCCAACCCATATGGACCACATCTAGGTCAACTCTGCTTCTGAAACTGAGAGAAACCACAGGTCCTTTAACATCCAATGCTTCTCAGTTAAGAGCAAGAAAAGTGTGAGCTTCGTGAACAATGTAGCTTCCTTTGAGCTGAATAGGAACTGGGTTTACCTGAAATGAAGTCTTACTTGTAGGAAGACACAGAGTATGGGATTTCACGCCATTTCTGAAGAACAGCACTCAGCACGTTCCCGTCCATGAAACACACTCTGCTTTAGAGCAAGTGGACAGTCTTGCTTTCTAGAGACTCTAATACAGCAGGAACGTGAGTGTGATCATAAGCAAAGGACTGTGTTTCCTACGCATACGGACAACATCTTGTTCAACTCTGCTTCTGAAACTGTTACAAACCAAAGGTACTCTAACATCCAATGCTTTTCAGTTAAGAGCGAAAAGCGTGTGAGCTTCGTGAACGTTGTAGTTTTGTTTGAGCTGAAAAATGACTGCGTTTACCTGAAACGAATTCTTGCTTGTAGGAAGACACAGAGCCTGGGATTCAACTCCATTTCTGAAGGGCAACACTCAGCACAGTTCCCAGCAATGAAACACACTCTGCTTTAGAGCAAGAAGTATGCTCTTGCTTTCTAGAGTCTTTAATACAGCAGGAAATGTGAGTGTGATCATAAACAAAGAACTGTGTTTCCTACACATACGGACCGTATCTAGTTCAACTCTGCTCCTGAAACTGATACAAACCACAGGTCCTTTAACATCCAATGATTTTCAGTTAAGAGCAAGAAATGTGTTAGCTTCGTGAACGATGTAGCTTCGTTTGAGCTGAAAAGGGACTGCATTTACCTGAAACGAAGTCTTTCTTGTAGGAAGACACAGAGCCTGGGATTTAACTCCATTTCTGAAGGGAAACACACAACACAGTTCTCAGCCATGAAACACACTCTGCTTTAGAGCAAGAAGCACGCTCTTGCATTCTAGTGTCTGTAATAGAGCAGGAACTTGAGTGTGATCATAACCAAAGGACTGTGTTTCCTACATATACGGACCATTTCAAGTTCAACTCTGCTTCTGAAACTGATATAAACCACAGGTCCTCTAACATACAATGCTTTTCACTTAAGAGCGAGAAAAGTGTGAGCTTTATGAATGATGTAGCTTCGTTTGAGCTGAAAAGGGACTGCGTTTACCTGAAACGAAGTCTTGCTTGTAGGAAGACAGAAATCAAGGGATTTAAGTCCATTTCTGAAGAGCAGCACTCAGCACAGTTCCCATCCATGAAACACACTCTGCTTTAGAGCAAGAAGCACGCTATTGCTTACTAGATTCTCTAATACAACCGGAAACGTGAGTGTGCTCAGAACAATAGAACTGTGTTTCCTACGCATATGGACAACATCTAGTTCAACTCTGCTTCTGAATCTGTAACAAACCAAAGATCCATTAACATCCAATGCTTTTCAATTAAGAGCAAGAAACGTGTTAGCTTCGTGAACGATGTAGCATCGTTTGAGCAGAAAAGGGACTGCATTTACCTGAAACAAAGTCTTTCTTGTAGGAAGACACAGAGCCTGGGATTTAACTCCATTTCTGAAGGGAAACACACAACACAGTTCTCAGCCATGAAACACACTCTGCTTTAGAGCAAGAAGCACTCTCTTGCTTTCTAGAGTCTCTAATACTGCAGGAAACGTGGGTGTGCTCAGAACAAATGTTCGGTGTTTCCTACACATACGGACCATAGCTAGTTCCATGTTGCTTCTGAAACTGATCCAAACCACAGGTCCACTAACATCCAATGTTTTTCAGTTAAGAGCGAGAAACGTGTGAGCTTCCTGCTCAATATATCTTCGTTTGAGCAGAAAGGGACTGTGTTTATTTGAAACAAAGTCTTGCTTGTAGGAAGACACAGAGCCTGTGATTTTACTCCATTTCTGAAGAGCAGCACTCAGTACAGTTCCCATCCATGAAATACACTCTGTTTTAGAGCAAGAAGCATGCTCTCGCCTTCTAGAATCTCTAATACAGAAGGAAACCTGAGTGTGCTCAGAACAAAAGAACTCTGTTTCCTAACACGATGGACCACATCTAGTTAAAGTCTGCTTCTGAAACAGATAGAAACCACAGATCCTTTAACATCCAATGCTTCTCATTTAAGAGCGAGAAACGTCTGAGCTTCCTGAACGATTTAGATTCCTTTCAGCTAAAAAGGGACAGCGTATACCTGAAACGAAGGCTTGCTTGTAGGATGACACAGAGCCTGGGATTTAACTCAATTTCTGTAGGGAAACATACAGCACTGTTCCCATCCATGAAACACACTATGCTTTAGAGCAAGAATCATATTCTTGCTTTCTAGAGTGTCTAATACAGCAGGAAACGTGAGTGTGATTAGAAAAAAAGAACGGTATTTCCTACACATATGGACCACATCTACTTCAACGCTGCTTCTGAAACTGATACAAACCATAGGTCCTCTAACATCCAATGCTTTTCATTTAAGCACGAGAAACATGTGAGCTTCATGTACATTGTAGCTTTGTTTGAGCTGAAAAGGGAATGCCTTTACCTGAAATGAAGTCTTGCTTGTAGGAAGACAGAGAGCCTGGGATTTAACTCCACTTCTGAAGGGAAACACACAGCATAGTTCTCATCCATGAAACACACTCTGCTTTAGATCTAGAAGCATGCTCTTGCATTCTAGAATCTCTAATACAGAAGGAAACCTGAGTGTGCTCAGAACAAAAGAACTGTGTTTCCTACCCTTATGGACTACATCTAGTTCAAGTCTGCTTCTGAAACTGATAGAAACTACAGATCCTCTAACATCCAATGCTTCTCATTTAAGAGCGAGAAACGTCTGAACTTCTTGAACAATGTAGATTCCTTTGAGCTGAAAAGGGACTGCATCTACCTGAAATGAAGTCTTGCTTGTAGGATGAAACAGAACCTGGGATTTAACTCAATATCTGTAGGGCAACATACAGCACTGTTCCCATCCATGAAACACACTCTGCTTTAGAGCAAGAATCATGTTCTTGCTTTCTAGAGTCTCTAATACAGCAGGAAATGTGAGTGTGATCAGAAAAAAGAACGGTGTTTCCTACACATATGTACCACATCTACTTCAACGCTGCTTCTGAAACTGATACACACACAGGTCCTCTAACGTCCAATGCTTTTCAGTTAAGAGCGAGATATGTGTGAGCTTCATGAACGATGTAGCTTCCTTTGAGCTGAAAAGGGACTGGGTTTACCTGAAACGAAGTCTTGATTGTAGGAAGACACAGAGCCTGGGATTTAACTCCATTTCTGAAGTGCAACACTCAGCACATTTCCCATCCATGAAACACATTCTGCTTTAGAGAAAGAATAATGTTCTTGCATTCTAGAGTGTCTAATACGTCAGGAAAATTGAGTGTGATCAGAAAAAAGTATGGTGTTTCCTACACATACAGACCTTATCTATTTCAACTCTGCTTCTGAAACTGATACAAGCCACAGGTCCTCTAACATCCAATGCTTTTCAGTTAAGCGCAAGAAACGTTTGAGCTTCGTGAATGATGTAGCTTCGTTTGAGCTGAAAAGTTACTGTGTTTACCTGAAACGAATTCTTGCTTGTAGGAAGACCCAGAGCCTGGGATTTAACTCCATTTTTAAAGAGAAACACACTGCACATTCCTCATCCATGAAACACACTCTGCTATAGAGCAGGAAGCACATTCTTGCTTTCTAGAGTCTCTAATTCAGCAGGAAACTTGCCTGTGCTCAAAACAGAAGAACGGTGTTTCCTACACCTATGGAACACATCTAGTTGAACTCTGCTTCTGAAACTGATATAAACCACAGTTCCTCTAACATACAATGCTTCTCAGTTAAGAGCGAGAAACGTGTGAGCTTCATGAACGATGTAGCTTCCTTTTAGCTGAAAAGGGACTGCATTTACCTGAAACAAGGTCTAGCTTGTAGGAAGACACAGAGCCTGGGATTTCGCTCTGTTTCTAAAGAGAAACACACTGCAATGTTCTCATCCATGAATCACACTCTGCATTAGAGCGAGAAGCACGCTCTTTCTTTCTAAATTCTCTAATACAGCAGGAAACATTAGTGTGCTCAAAACAAAAGAATGGTGTTTCCTACATATACGGACCATATTTAGTTCAACCCAGGTTCTGAAAGTGATACAAACAATAGGTCCGCTAAAATCCAATGCTTTTCAGTCAAGCGCGAGAAGCGTGTGAGCTATGTGAAAGATGTAGCTTCATTTGAGCTGAATAGGGACTGTGTTTACCTAAAACGAAGTATGGCTTGGAGGAAGACACAGAGTATGGGATTTAACGCCATTTCTGAGGAGCAGCACTCAGCACAGTTCCCATCCATGAAACACACTCTGCTTTAGAGCAAGAAGCATGCTCTTGCTTACTAGAGTCTGTAATACAGCAGGAACGTGAGTGTGATCATAACCAAAGGACTGTGTTTCCTACACATACGGACCATATTTAGATCAACTCTGCTTCTGAAACTGATACAAACCACAGGTCCTCTAACATCCAATGCTTTTCAGTTAAGAACAAGAAACGTGTTAGCTTCGTGAATGAGGTAGCTTCGTTTGAGCTGAAAAGTGACTGCATTTACCTGAAACAAAGTCTTGCTTGTAGGAAGACACAGAGCCTGGGATTTAACTTCATTTCTGAAAGTCAACAATAAGCACAGTTCCCATCCATGAAACACACTCTGTTTTAGAGCAAAAAGTATGCTCTTGCTTTCTAGAGTCTCTAATACTGCAGGAAATGTGAGTCTGATCATAAACAAAGAAGTCTGTTTTCTACGCATACAGACCATATTGCGTTCAACTCGGCTCAGGAAACAGATACAAACCACATGTCCTCTAACATCCCATGCTTGACAGTTAAGAGCGAGACATGTGTGAGCTTCTTGTACGTTGTTGATTTGTTTTAGCTGAAAAGTGATTGCGTTTACCTGAAACGAAGTCTTCCTTGTAGGAAGTACCAGAGCCTGGGATTTAACTCCATTTCTGAAGGGAAACAAACAACACAATCCTCATCCATGAAACACACTATGCTTTATAGCAAGAAGCACGCTCTTGCTTTCTAAAGTTTCAAATACAGCAGGAACGTGAGTGTGCTCAGAAAAAAAGAACGGTGTTTCCTACACATAGGGACGATATTTAGTTCAACTCTTCTTCTGAAACTGATACAAACCACAGGTCCTCTAACATCCAATGCTTTTTAGTTAAGAGCGAGAAACGTGTGAGCTTCGTGAACATTGTTGCTTCGTTTGAGCTGAAAAGGGACTGCGTTTACCTGAAACTAAGTCTTGCTTGTAGGAAGACACAGAGCCTGGGATTTAATTCCATTTCTGAAGGGAAACAGACAGCACAGTTCTCAGCCATGAAATACATTCTGCTTTAGAGCAAGAAGCATGCTCTTGCTCTCTAGAGTCTCTAATAGAGCAGGAAACGTGAGTGTGCTCAAAACAAAAGAACGTTGTTTCCTACCCATATAGACTGTATCTAGTTCAACTCTGCTTCTGAAATTGATAGAAAACATAGATCCTCTAACATCCAATGCTTCTCAGTTAAGAGCGAGAAATGTGTGAGCTTTGTGAATGATGTAGAGCTTTGTCTGAGCTAAAAAAGTGACTCCATTTAACAGAAACGAAGTCTTGCTTGTAGGAAGACCTAGAACATGGGTTTTAAGACCATTTCTGAAGAGCAGCACTCAGCACAGTTCCCATCCATGTAACACACTCTGCTTTAGAGCAAGAATCGTGCTCTTACTTTCTAGAGCCTTTAATACAGCAGGAAATGTGAGTGTGATCATAAACAAAGAACTGTGTTTCCTAAACATACGGACCGTATCTAGTTCAACTCTGCTTTTGAAACTGATACAAACCACAGGTTCTCTACCATGCAATGCTTTTCAGTTAAGCGCGAGAAAAGTATAAGCTTCGTGAACGATGTAGCATCCTGTGTGCTGAAAACGGACTGAATTTACCTGAAAAGAGGTCTTGCTTGTAGGAAGACACAAAGCTTTGGATTTAACTCCATTTCTGAAGGGCAACACTCAGCACAGTTCCCATCCATGAAACACACTCTGCTTTAGAGCAAGAAGCACACTCTTGCTTTCTAGTGTCTGTAATACAGCAGGAACTTGAGTGTGATCATAACCAAAGGATTGTGTTTCCAACATATACGGACCATTTCAAGTTCAACTCTGCTCAGGAAACTGATACAAACCACAGGTCCTCTAACATCTCATGCTTGTCAGTTAAGAGCAAGAAACGTGTTAGCTTTGTGAACAATGTAGCTTCGTTTGAGCTGAAAAGGGACTGCGTTTGCCTGAAATGAAGTCTTTCTTGTAGGAAGACACAGAGCTTGGGATTTCACACCATTTCTGAAGGGAAACACATAGCACAGTTCTTCTCCATTAAATACACTCTGCTTTATGGCAAGAAGCAAGCTCTTGCTTTCTAGAGTCTGTAATACAGCAGGAATGTGAGTGTGATTTTAACCAAAGGACTGTGTTTCCTACACATACGGACCATATCGAGTTCAACTCTGCTTCTGAAACTGATATAAACCACAGGTCCTCTAACATACAATGCTTTTCAGTTAAGCGTGAGAAACGTGTGAGCTTTGTGAATGATGTAGCTTCGTTTGAGCTGAAAAGTGACTGCGTTTACCTGAAACGAAGTCTTCCTTGTAGAAAAACAGAAAACATGGGATTAAAGTCCACTTCTGAAGGGAAACACACTGCACTGTTCTCATCCATGAAACATACTCTGCTTTAGAGCAAGAAGCACGCTCTTGCTTTTAGAGTCTTTAATACAGCAGGAAATGTGAGTGTGATCATAAACAAGAACTGTGTTTCCTACACATACGGACCGTATCTAGTTCAACTCTGCTCCTGAAACTGATACAAACCACAGGTCCTTTTACATCCAATGATTTTCAGTTAAGAGCCAGAAACATGTTAGCTTCGTGAATGATGTAGCTTCCTTTGAGATGAAAAGGGAGTGCTTTTTCCGGAAACGAATTCTTTCTAGTAGGAAGACACAAAGCTTGGGATTTAACTCCATTTCTGAAGAGCAACACTCAGCACAGTTGCCATCCATGAAAAACACTCTGCTTTAGAACAAGAAGCACGCTCTTGCTTTCTAGAGTCCCTAATACAGCAGGAAATGTGAGTGTGATCACAACCAAAGGACTGAGTTTCCTACATATATGGACCATATCGAGTTCAACTCTGCTCAGGAAACTGATACAAACCACAGGTCCTCTAACATCTCATGCTTGTCAGTTAAAAGCGAGAGACGTGGGAGCTTCTTGTACGTTGTTGCTTTGTTTTAACTGAAAAGTGTTTGCATTTACCTGAAACAAAGTCTTGCTTGTAGGAAGACAAGGAGCTTGGGATTTAACTCCATTTCTGAAGGGAAACACACAGCACAGTTCTCAACCATGAAACACTCTCTACTTTAGAGCACGTAGCACGCTCTCATTTTCTAGAGTCTCTAATATAGCTGGAAATGTAAGTGTGCTCAGAACACAAGAACTGTGTTTCCTACCCATGTGGACCACATGTAGTTCAACTCTTCATCTGAAACTGATACACACCACAGGTCCTCTAACATCCAATGCTTTCCAGTTAAGAGCTAGAAACGTGTGAGCTTTCTGAATGATGTAGCATCGTTTGAGCTGAAAAGTGGTTTTGTTTACCTGAAACAAAATCTTGCTTATTGAATGACACAGAGCCTGGGATTTAACTCCATTTCTGAAGGGAAACACAGAGCACAGTTCTCATCCATGAATCACACTCTACTTTAGAGCAAGAAGCACGCTCTTGCTTGCTACAGTCTCTAGTAGAGCAGGAAAAGTGACTGTGCAAAAACAAAAGAACGGTGTTTCCAACCCATATGGACCACATCTAGATCAACTCTGCTTCTGAAACTGAGAGAAACCACAGGTCCTTTAACATCCAATGCTTCTCAGTTAAGAGCAAGAAAAGTGTGAGCTTCGTGAACAATGTATCTTCCTTTGAGCTGAATAGGAACTGGGTTTACCTGAAATGAAGTCTTACTTGTAGGAAGACACAGAGTATGGGATTTCACGCCATTTCTGAAGAACAGCACTCAGCACGTTCCCGTCCATGAGACACACTCTGCTTTAGAGCAAGTGGACAGTCTTGCTTTCTAGAGACTCTAATACAGCAGGAACGTGAGTGTGATCATAACCAAAGGACTGTGTTTCCTATGCATACGGACAACATCTTGTTCAACTCTGCTTCTGAAACTGTTACAAACCAAAGGTACTCTAACATCCAATGCTTTTCAGTTAAGAGCGAGAAGCGTGTGAGCTTCGTGAACGTTGTAGTTTTGTTTGAGCTGAAAAATGACTGCGTTTACCTGAAACGAATTCTTTCTTGTAGGAAGACACAGAGCCTGGGATTCAACTCCATTTCTGAAGGGCAACACTCAGCACAGTTCCCATCCATGAAACACACTCTGCTTTAGAGCAAGAAGCACACTCTTGCTTTCTAGAGTCTCTAATACAGCAGGAAATGTGAGTGTGATCACAACCAAAGGACTGAGTTTCCTACATTTACGGACCATATCGAGTTCAACTCTGCTCAGGAAACTGATACAAACCACAGGTCCTCTAATATCTCATGCTTGTCAGTTAAGAGCAAGAAACGTGTTAGCTTTGTGAACAATGTAGCTTCGTTTGAGCTGAAAAGGGACTGCGTTTGCCTGAAATGAAGTCTTTCTTGTAGGAAGACACAGAGCTTGGGATTTCACACCATTTCTGAAGGGAAACACATAGCACAGTTCTTCTCCATTAAATACACTCTGCTTTATGGCAAGAAGCAAGCTCTTGCTTTCTAGAGTCTGTAATACAGCAGGAATGTGAGTGTGATTTTAACCAAAGGACTGTGTTTCCTACACATACGGACCATATCGAGTTCAACTCTGCTTCTGAAACTGATATAAACCACAGGTCCTCTAACATACAATGCTTTTCAGTTAAGCGTGAGAAACGTGTGAGCTTTGTGAATGATGTAGCTTCGTTTGAGCTGAAAAGTGACTGCGTTTACCTGAAACGAAGTCTTCCTTGTAGAAAAACAGAAAACATGGGATTAAAGTCCACTTCTGAAGGGAAACACACTGCACTGTTCTCATCCATGAAACATACTCTGCTTTAGAGCAAGAAGCACGCTCTTGCTTTTAGAGTCTTTAATACAGCAGGAAATGTGAGTGTGATCATAAACAAGAACTGTGTTTCCTACACATACGGACCGTATCTAGTTCAACTCTGCTCCTGAAACTGATACAAACCACAGGTCCTTTTACATCCAATGATTTTCAGTTAAGAGCCAGAAACATGTTAGCTTCGTGAATGATGTAGCTTCCTTTGAGATGAAAAGGGAGTGCTTTTTCCAGAAACAAATTCTTTCTAGTAGGAAGACACAAAGCTTGGGATTTAACTCCATTTCTGAAGAGCAACACTCAGCACAGTTGCCATCCATGAAAAACACTCTGCTTTAGAACAAGAAGCACGCTCTTGCTTTCTAGAGTCCCTAATACAGCAGGAAATGTGAGTGTGATCACAACCAAAGGACTGAGTTTCCTACGTATATGGACCATATCGAGTTCAACTCTGCTCAGGAAACTGATACAAACCACAGGTCCTCTAACATCTCATGCTTGTCAGTTAAAAGCGAGAGACGTGGGAGCTTCTTGTACGTTGTTGCTTTGTTTTAACTGAAAAGTGTTTGCATTTACCTGAAACAAAGTCTTGCTTGTAGGAAGACAAAGAGCTTGGGATTTAACTCCATTTCTGAAGGGAAACACACAGCACAGTTCTCAACCATGAAACACTCTCTACTTTAGAGCACGTAGCACGCTCTTATTTTCTAGATTCTCTAATAGAGCAGGAAACCTAAGTGTGCTCAGAACACAAGAACTGTGTTTCCTACCCATGTGGACCACATGTAGTTCAACTCTTCATTTGAAACTGATACACACCACAGGTCCTCTAACATCCAATGCTTTCCAGTTAAGAGCTAGAAACGTGTGAGCTTTCTGAATGATGTAGCATCGTTTGAGCTGAAAAGTGGTTTTGTTTACCTGAAACAAAATCTTGCTTATTGAATGACACAGAGCCTGGGATTTAACTCCATTTCTGAAGGGAAACACAGAGCACAGTTCTCATCCATGAATCACACTCTACTTTAGAGCAAGAAGCACGCTCTTGCTTGCTACAGTCTCTAGTAGAGCAGGAAAAGTGACTGTGCAAAAACAAAAGAACGGTGTTTCCAACCCATATGGACCACATCTAGGTCAACTCTGCTTCTGAAACTGAGAGAAACCACAGGTCCTTTAACATCCAATGCTTCTCAGTTAAGAGCAAGAAAAGTGTGAGCTTCGTGAACAATGTAGCTTCCTTTGAGCTGAATAGGAACTGGGTTTACCTGAAATGAAGTCTTACTTGTAGGAAGACACAGAGTATGGGATTTCACGCCATTTCTGAAGAACAGCACTCAGCACGTTCCCGTCCATGAGACACACTCTGCTTTAGAGCAAGTGGACAGTCTTGCTTTCTAGAGACTCTAATACAGCAGGAACGTGAGTGTGATCATAAGCAAAGGACTGTGTTTCCTACGCATACGGACAACATCTTGTTCAACTCTGCTTCTGAAACTGTTACAAACCAAAGGTACTCTAACATCCAATGCTTTTCAGTTAAGAGCGAAAAGCGTGTGAGCTTCGTGAACGTTGTAGTTTTGTTTGAGCTGAAAAATGACTGCGTTTACCTGAAACGAATTCTTGCTTGTAGGAAGACACAGAGCCTGGGATTCAACTCCATTTCTGAAGGGCAACACTCAGCACAGTTCCCAGCAATGAAACACACTCTGCTTTAGAGCAAGAAGTATGCTCTTGCTTTCTAGAGTCTTTAATACAGCAGGAAATGTGAGTGTGATCATAAACAAAGAACTGTGTTTCCTACACATACGGACCGTATCTAGTTCAACTCTGCTCCTGAAACTGATACAAACCACAGGTCCTTTAACATCCAATGATTTTCAGTTAAGAGCAAGAAATGTGTTAGCTTCGTGAACGATGTAGCTTCGTTTGAGCTGAAAAGGGACTGCATTTACCTGAAACGAAGTCTTTCTTGTAGGAAGACACAGAGCCTGGGATTTAACTCCATTTCTGAAGGGAAACACACAACACAGTTCTCAGCCATGAAACACACTCTGCTTTAGAGCAAGAAGCACGCTCTTGCATTCTAGTGTCTGTAATAGAGCAGGAACTTGAGTGTGATCATAACCAAAGGACTGTGTTTCCTACATATACGGACCATTTCAAGTTCAACTCTGCTTCTGAAACTGATATAAACCACAGGTCCTCTAACATACAATGCTTTTCACTTAAGAGCGAGAAAAGTGTGAGCTTTATGAATGATGTAGCTTCGTTTGAGCTGAAAAGGGACTGCGTTTACCTGAAACGAAGTCTTGCTTGTAGGAAGACAGAAATCAAGGGATTTAAGTCCATTTCTGAAGAGCAGCACTCAGCACAGTTCCCATCCATGAAACACACTCTGCTTTAGAGCAAGAAGCACGCTATTGCTTACTAGATTCTCTAATACAACCGGAAACGTGAGTGTGCTCAGAACAATAGAACTGTGTTTCCTACGCATATGGACAACATCTAGTTCAACTCTGCTTCTGAATCTGTAACAAACCAAAGATCCATTAACATCCAATGCTTTTCAATTAAGAGCAAGAAACGTGTTAGCTTCGTGAACGATGTAGCATCGTTTGAGCAGAAAAGGGACTGCATTTACCTGAAACAAAGTCTTTCTTGTAGGAAGACACAGAGCCTGGGATTTAACTCCATTTCTGAAGGGAAACACACAACACAGTTCTCAGCCATGAAACACACTCTGCTTTAGAGCAAGAAGCACTCTCTTGCTTTCTAGAGTCTCTAATACTGCAGGAAACGTGGGTGTGCTCAGAACAAATGTTCGGTGTTTCCTACACATACGGACCATAGCTAGTTCCATGTTGCTTCTGAAACTGATCCAAACCACAGGTCCACTAACATCCAATGTTTTTCAGTTAAGAGCGAGAAACGTGTGAGCTTCCTGCTCAATATATCTTCGTTTGAGCAGAAAGGGACTGTGTTTATTTGAAACAAAGTCTTGCTTGTAGGAAGACACAGAGCCTGTGATTTTACTCCATTTCTGAAGAGCAGCACTCAGTACAGTTCCCATCCATGAAATACACTCTGTTTTAGAGCAAGAAGCATGCTCTCGCCTTCTAGAATCTCTAATACAGAAGGAAACCTGAGTGTGCTCAGAACAAAAGAACTCTGTTTCCTAACACGATGGACCACATCTAGTTAAAGTCTGCTTCTGAAACAGATAGAAACCACAGATCCTTTAACATCCAATGCTTCTCATTTAAGAGCGAGAAACGTCTGAGCTTCCTGAACGATTTAGATTCCTTTCAGCTAAAAAGGGACAGCGTATACCTGAAACGAAGGCTTGCTTGTAGGATGACACAGAGCCTGGGATTTAACTCAATTTCTGTAGGGAAACATACAGCACTGTTCCCATCCATGAAACACACTATGCTTTAGAGCAAGAATCATATTCTTGCTTTCTAGAGTGTCTAATACAGCAGGAAACGTGAGTGTGATTAGAAAAAAAGAACGGTATTTCCTACACATATGGACCACATCTACTTCAACGCTGCTTCTGAAACTGATACAAACCATAGGTCCTCTAACATCCAATGCTTTTCATTTAAGCACGAGAAACATGTGAGCTTCATGTACATTGTAGCTTTGTTTGAGCTGAAAAGGGAATGCCTTTACCTGAAATGAAGTCTTGCTTGTAGGAAGACAGAGAGCCTGGGATTTAACTCCACTTCTGAAGGGAAACACACAGCATAGTTCTCATCCATGAAACACACTCTGCTTTAGATCTAGAAGCATGCTCTTGCATTCTAGAATCTCTAATACAGAAGGAAACCTGAGTGTGCTCAGAACAAAAGAACTGTGTTTCCTACCCTTATGGACTACATCTAGTTCAAGTCTGCTTCTGAAACTGATAGAAACTACAGATCCTCTAACATCCAATGCTTCTCATTTAAGAGCGAGAAACGTCTGAACTTCTTGAACAATGTAGATTCCTTTGAGCTGAAAAGGGACTGCATCTACCTGAAATGAAGTCTTGCTTGTAGGATGAAACAGAACCTGGGATTTAACTCAATATCTGTAGGGCAACATACAGCACTGTTCCCATCCATGAAACACACTCTGCTTTAGAGCAAGAATCATGTTCTTGCTTTCTAGAGTCTCTAATACAGCAGGAAATGTGAGTGTGATCAGAAAAAAGAACGGTGTTTCCTACACATATGTACCACATCTACTTCAACGCTGCTTCTGAAACTGATACACACACAGGTCCTCTAACGTCCAATGCTTTTCAGTTAAGAGCGAGATATGTGTGAGCTTCATGAACGATGTAGCTTCCTTTGAGCTGAAAAGGGACTGGGTTTACCTGAAACGAAGTCTTGATTGTAGGAAGACACAGAGCCTGGGATTTAACTCCATTTCTGAAGTGCAACACTCAGCACATTTCCCATCCATGAAACACACTCTGCTTTAGAGCAAGAATCATGTTCTTGCTTTCTAGAGTCTCTAATACAGCAGGAAATGTGAGTGTGATCAGAAAAAAGAACGGTGTTTCCTACACATATGTACCACATCTACTTCAACGCTGCTTCTGAAACTGATACAAGCCACAGGTCCTCTAACATCCAATGCTTTTCAGTTAAGCGCAAGAAACGTTTGAGCTTCGTGAATGATGTAGCTTCGTTTGAGCTGAAAAGTTACTGTGTTTACCTGAAACGAATTCTTGCTTGTAGGAAGACCCAGAGCCTGGGATTTAACTCCATTTTTAAAGAGAAACACACTGCACATTCCTCATCCATGAAACACACTCTGCTATAGAGCAGGAAGCACATTCTTGCTTTCTAGAGTCTCTAATTCAGCAGGAAACTTGCCTGTGCTCAAAACAGAAGAACGGTGTTTCCTACACCTATGGAACACATCTAGTTGAACTCTGCTTCTGAAACTGATATAAACCACAGTTCCTCTAACATACAATGCTTCTCAGTTAAGAGCGAGAAACGTGTGAGCTTCATGAACGATGTAGCTTCCTTTTAGCTGAAAAGGGACTGCATTTACCTGAAACAAGGTCTAGCTTGTAGGAAGACACAGAGCCTGGGATTTCGCTCTGTTTCTAAAGAGAAACACACTGCAATGTTCTCATCCATGAATCACACTCTGCATTAGAGCGAGAAGCACGCTCTTTCTTTCTAAATTCTCTAATACAGCAGGAAACATTAGTGTGCTCAAAACAAAAGAATGGTGTTTCCTACATATACGGACCATATTTAGTTCAACCCAGGTTCTGAAAGTGATACAAACAATAGGTCCGCTAAAATCCAATGCTTTTCAGTCAAGCGCGAGAAGCGTGTGAGCTATGTGAAAGATGTAGCTTCATTTGAGCTGAATAGGGACTGTGTTTACCTAAAACGAAGTATGGCTTGGAGGAAGACACAGAGTATGGGATTTAACGCCATTTCTGAGGAGCAGCACTCAGCACAGTTCCCATCCATGAAACACACTCTGCTTTAGAGCAAGAAGCATGCTCTTGCTTACTAGAGTCTGTAATACAGCAGGAACGTGAGTGTGATCATAACCAAAGGACTGTGTTTCCTACACATACGGACCATATTTAGATCAACTCTGCTTCTGAAACTGATACAAACCACAGGTCCTCTAACATCCAATGCTTTTCAGTTAAGAACAAGAAACGTGTTAGCTTCGTGAACGAGGTAGCTTCGTTTGAGCTGAAAAGTGACTGCATTTACCTGAAACAAAGTCTTGCTTGTAGGAAGACACAGAGCCTGGGATTTAACTTCATTTCTGAAAGTCAACAATAAGCACAGTTCCCATCCATGAAACACACTCTGTTTTAGAGCAAAAAGTATGCTCTTGCTTTCTAGAGTCTCTAATACTGCAGGAAATGTGAGTCTGATCATAAACAAAGAAGTCTGTTTTCTACGCATACAGACCATATTGCGTTCAACTCGGCTCAGGAAACAGATACAAACCACATGTCCTCTAACATCCCATGCTTGACAGTTAAGAGCGAGACATGTGTGAGCTTCTTGTACGTTGTTGATTTGTTTTAGCTGAAAAGTGATTGCGTTTACCTGAAACGAAGTCTTCCTTGTAGGAAGTACCAGAGCCTGGGATTTAACTCCATTTCTGAAGGGAAACAAACAACACAATCCTCATCCATGAAACACACTATGCTTTATAGCAAGAAGCACGCTCTTGCTTTCTAAAGTTTCAAATACAGCAGGAACGTGAGTGTGCTCAGAAAAAAAGAACGGTGTTTCCTACACATAGGGACGATATTTAGTTCAACTCTTCTTCTGAAACTGATACAAACCACAGGTCCTCTAACATCCAATGCTTTTTAGTTAAGAGCGAGAAACGTGTGAGCTTCGTGAACATTGTTGCTTCGTTTGAGCTGAAAAGGGACTGCGTTTACCTGAAACTAAGTCTTGCTTGTAGGAAGACACAGAGCCTGGGATTTAATTCCATTTCTGAAGGGAAACAGACAGCACAGTTCTCAGCCATGAAATACATTCTGCTTTAGAGCAAGAAGCATGCTCTTGCTCTCTAGAGTCTCTAATAGAGCAGGAAACGTGAGTGTGCTCAAAACAAAAGAACGTTGTTTCCTACCCATATAGACTGTATCTAGTTCAACTCTGCTTCTGAAATTGATAGAAAACATAGATCCTCTAACATCCAATGCTTCTCAGTTAAGAGCGAGAAATGTGTGAGCTTTGTGAATGATGTAGAGCTTTGTCTGAGCTAAAAAAGTGACTCCATTTAACAGAAACGAAGTCTTGCTTGTAGGAAGACCTAGAACATGGGTTTTAAGACCATTTCTGAAGAGCAGCACTCAGCACAGTTCCCATCCATGTAACACACTCTGCTTTAGAGCAAGAATCGTGCTCTTACTTTCTAGAGCCTTTAATACAGCAGGAAATGTGAGTGTGATCATAAACAAAGAACTGTGTTTCCTAAACATACGGACCGTATCTAGTTCAACTCTGCTTTTGAAACTGATACAAACCACAGGTTCTCTACCATGCAATGCTTTTCAGTTAAGCGCGAGAAAAGTATAAGCTTCGTGAACGATGTAGCATCCTGTGTGCTGAAAACGGACTGAATTTACCTGAAAAGAGGTCTTGCTTGTAGGAAGACACAAAGCTTTGGATTTAACTCCATTTCTGAAGGGCAACACTCAGCACAGTTCCCATCCATGAAACACACTCTGCTTTAGAGCAAGAAGCACACTCTTGCTTTCTAGTGTCTGTAATACAGCAGGAATTTGAGTGTGATCATAACCAAAGGATTGTGTTTCCAACATATACGGACCATTTCAAGTTCAACTCTGCTCAGGAAACTGATACAAACCACAGGTCCTCTAACATCTCATGCTTGTCAGTTAAGAGCAAGAAACGTGTTAGCTTTGTGAACAATGTAGCTTCGTTTGAGCTGAAAAGGGACTGCGTTTGCCTGAAATGAAGTCTTTCTTGTAGGAAGACACAGAGCTTGGGATTTCACACCATTTCTGAAGGGAAACACATAGCACAGTTCTTCTCCATTAAATACACTCTGCTTTATGGCAAGAAGCAAGCTCTTGCTTTCTAGAGTCTGTAATACAGCAGGAATGTGAGTGTGATTTTAACCAAAGGACTGTGTTTCCTACACATACGGACCATATCGAGTTCAACTCTGCTTCTGAAACTGATATAAACCACAGGTCCTCTAACATACAATGCTTTTCAGTTAAGCGTGAGAAACGTGTGAGCTTTGTGAATGATGTAGCTTCGTTTGAGCTGAAAAGTGACTGCGTTTACCTGAAACGAAGTCTTCCTTGTAGAAAAACAGAAAACATGGGATTAAAGTCCACTTCTGAAGGGAAACACACTGCACTGTTCTCATCCATGAAACATACTCTGCTTTAGAGCAAGAAGCACGCTCTTGCTTTTAGAGTCTTTAATACAGCAGGAAATGTGAGTGTGATCATAAACAAGAACTGTGTTTCCTACACATACGGACCGTATCTAGTTCAACTCTGCTCCTGAAACTGATACAAACCACAGGTCCTTTTACATCCAATGATTTTCAGTTAAGAGCCAGAAACATGTTAGCTTCGTGAATGATGTAGCTTCCTTTGAGATGAAAAGGGAGTGCTTTTTCCGGAAACGAATTCTTTCTAGTAGGAAGACACAAAGCTTGGGATTTAACTCCATTTCTGAAGAGCAACACTCAGCACAGTTGCCATCCATGAAAAACACTCTGCTTTAGAACAAGAAGCACGCTCTTGCTTTCTAGAGTCCCTAATACAGCAGGAAATGTGAGTGTGATCACAACCAAAGGACTGAGTTTCCTACATATATGGACCATATCGAGTTCAACTCTGCTCAGGAAACTGATACAAACCACAGGTCCTCTAACATCTCATGCTTGTCAGTTAAAAGCGAGAGACGTGGGAGCTTCTTGTACGTTGTTGCTTTGTTTTAACTGAAAAGTGTTTGCATTTACCTGAAACAAAGTCTTGCTTGTAGGAAGACAAGGAGCTTGGGATTTAACTCCATTTCTGAAGGGAAACACACAGCACAGTTCTCAACCATGAAACACTCTCTACTTTAGAGCACGTAGCACGCTCTCATTTTCTAGAGTCTCTAATATAGCTGGAAATGTAAGTGTGCTCAGAACACAAGAACTGTGTTTCCTACCCATGTGGACCACATGTAGTTCAACTCTTCATCTGAAACTGATACACACCACAGGTCCTCTAACATCCAATGCTTTCCAGTTAAGAGCTAGAAACGTGTGAGCTTTCTGAATGATGTAGCATCGTTTGAGCTGAAAAGTGGTTTTGTTTACCTGAAACAAAATCTTGCTTATTGAATGACACAGAGCCTGGGATTTAACTCCATTTCTGAAGGGAAACACAGAGCACAGTTCTCATCCATGAATCACACTCTACTTTAGAGCAAGAAGCACGCTCTTGCTTGCTACAGTCTCTAGTAGAGCAGGAAAAGTGACTGTGCAAAAACAAAAGAACGGTGTTTCCAACCCATATGGACCACATCTAGATCAACTCTGCTTCTGAAACTGAGAGAAACCACAGGTCCTTTAACATCCAATGCTTCTCAGTTAAGAGCAAGAAAAGTGTGAGCTTCGTGAACAATGTATCTTCCTTTGAGCTGAATAGGAACTGGGTTTACCTGAAATGAAGTCTTACTTGTAGGAAGACACAGAGTATGGGATTTCACGCCATTTCTGAAGAACAGCACTCAGCACGTTCCCGTCCATGAGACACACTCTGCTTTAGAGCAAGTGGACAGTCTTGCTTTCTAGAGACTCTAATACAGCAGGAACGTGAGTGTGATCATAACCAAAGGACTGTGTTTCCTATGCATACGGACAACATCTTGTTCAACTCTGCTTCTGAAACTGTTACAAACCAAAGGTACTCTAACATCCAATGCTTTTCAGTTAAGAGCGAGAAGCGTGTGAGCTTCGTGAACGTTGTAGTTTTGTTTGAGCTGAAAAATGACTGCGTTTACCTGAAACGAATTCTTTCTTGTAGGAAGACACAGAGCCTGGGATTCAACTCCATTTCTGAAGGGCAACACTCAGCACAGTTCCCATCCATGAAACACACTCTGCTTTAGAGCAAGAAGCACACTCTTGCTTTCTAGAGTCTCTAATACAGCAGGAAATGTGAGTGTGATCACAACCAAAGGACTGAGTTTCCTACATTTACGGACCATATCGAGTTCAACTCTGCTCAGGAAACTGATACAAACCACAGGTCCTCTAATATCTCATGCTTGTCAGTTAAGAGCAAGAAACGTGTTAGCTTTGTGAACAATGTAGCTTCGTTTGAGCTGAAAAGGGACTGCGTTTGCCTGAAATGAAGTCTTTCTTGTAGGAAGACACAGAGCTTGGGATTTCACACCATTTCTGAAGGGAAACACATAGCACAGTTCTTCTCCATTAAATACACTCTGCTTTATGGCAAGAAGCAAGCTCTTGCTTTCTAGAGTCTGTAATACAGCAGGAATGTGAGTGTGATTTTAACCAAAGGACTGTGTTTCCTACACATACGGACCATATCGAGTTCAACTCTGCTTCTGAAACTGATATAAACCACAGGTCCTCTAACATACAATGCTTTTCAGTTAAGCGTGAGAAACGTGTGAGCTTTGTGAATGATGTAGCTTCGTTTGAGCTGAAAAGTGACTGCGTTTACCTGAAACGAAGTCTTCCTTGTAGAAAAACAGAAAACATGGGATTAAAGTCCACTTCTGAAGGGAAACACACTGCACTGTTCTCATCCATGAAACATACTCTGCTTTAGAGCAAGAAGCACGCTCTTGCTTTTAGAGTCTTTAATACAGCAGGAAATGTGAGTGTGATCATAAACAAGAACTGTGTTTCCTACACATACGGACCGTATCTAGTTCAACTCTGCTCCTGAAACTGATACAAACCACAGGTCCTTTTACATCCAATGATTTTCAGTTAAGAGCCAGAAACATGTTAGCTTCGTGAATGATGTAGCTTCCTTTGAGATGAAAAGGGAGTGCTTTTTCCAGAAACAAATTCTTTCTAGTAGGAAGACACAAAGCTTGGGATTTAACTCCATTTCTGAAGAGCAACACTCAGCACAGTTGCCATCCATGAAAAACACTCTGCTTTAGAACAAGAAGCACGCTCTTGCTTTCTAGAGTCCCTAATACAGCAGGAAATGTGAGTGTGATCACAACCAAAGGACTGAGTTTCCTACGTATATGGACCATATCGAGTTCAACTCTGCTCAGGAAACTGATACAAACCACAGGTCCTCTAACATCTCATGCTTGTCAGTTAAAAGCGAGAGACGTGGGAGCTTCTTGTACGTTGTTGCTTTGTTTTAACTGAAAAGTGTTTGCATTTACCTGAAACAAAGTCTTGCTTGTAGGAAGACAAAGAGCTTGGGATTTAACTCCATTTCTGAAGGGAAACACACAGCACAGTTCTCAACCATGAAACACTCTCTACTTTAGAGCACGTAGCACGCTCTTATTTTCTAGATTCTCTAATAGAGCAGGAAACCTAAGTGTGCTCAGAACACAAGAACTGTGTTTCCTACCCATGTGGACCACATGTAGTTCAACTCTTCATCTGAAACTGATACACACCACAGGTCCTCTAACATCCAATGCTTTCCAGTTAAGAGCTAGAAACGTGTGAGCTTTCTGAATGATGTAGCATCGTTTGAGCTGAAAAGTGGTTTTGTTTACCTGAAACAAAATCTTGCTTATTGAATGACACAGAGCCTGGGATTTAACTCCATTTCTGAAGGGAAACACAGAGCACAGTTCTCATCCATGAATCACACTCTACTTTAGAGCAAGAAGCACGCTCTTGCTTGCTACAGTCTCTAGTAGAGCAGGAAAAGTGACTGTGCAAAAACAAAAGAACGGTGTTTCCAACCCATATGGACCACATCTAGGTCAACTCTGCTTCTGAAACTGAGAGAAACCACAGGTCCTTTAACATCCAATGCTTCTCAGTTAAGAGCAAGAAAAGTGTGAGCTTCGTGAACAATGTAGCTTCCTTTGAGCTGAATAGGAACTGGGTTTACCTGAAATGAAGTCTTACTTGTAGGAAGACACAGAGTATGGGATTTCACGCCATTTCTGAAGAACAGCACTCAGCACGTTCCCGTCCATGAAACACACTCTGCTTTAGAGCAAGTGGACAGTCTTGCTTTCTAGAGACTCTAATACAGCAGGAACGTGAGTGTGATCATAAGCAAAGGACTGTGTTTCCTACGCATACGGACAACATCTTGTTCAACTCTGCTTCTGAAACTGTTACAAACCAAAGGTACTCTAACATCCAATGCTTTTCAGTTAAGAGCGAAAAGCGTGTGAGCTTCGTGAACGTTGTAGTTTTGTTTGAGCTGAAAAATGACTGCGTTTACCTGAAACGAATTCTTGCTTGTAGGAAGACACAGAGCCTGGGATTCAACTCCATTTCTGAAGGGCAACACTCAGCACAGTTCCCAGCAATGAAACACACTCTGCTTTAGAGCAAGAAGTATGCTCTTGCTTTCTAGAGTCTTTAATACAGCAGGAAATGTGAGTGTGATCATAAACAAAGAACTGTGTTTCCTACACATACGGACCGTATCTAGTTCAACTCTGCTCCTGAAACTGATACAAACCACAGGTCCTTTAACATCCAATGATTTTCAGTTAAGAGCAAGAAATGTGTTAGCTTCGTGAACGATGTAGCTTCGTTTGAGCTGAAAAGGGACTGCATTTACCTGAAACGAAGTCTTTCTTGTAGGAAGACACAGAGCCTGGGATTTAACTCCATTTCTGAAGGGAAACACACAACACAGTTCTCAGCCATGAAACACACTCTGCTTTAGAGCAAGAAGCACGCTCTTGCATTCTAGTGTCTGTAATAGAGCAGGAACTTGAGTGTGATCATAACCAAAGGACTGTGTTTCCTACATATACGGACCATTTCAAGTTCAACTCTGCTTCTGAAACTGATATAAACCACAGGTCCTCTAACATACAATGCTTTTCACTTAAGAGCGAGAAAAGTGTGAGCTTTATGAATGATGTAGCTTCGTTTGAGCTGAAAAGGGACTGCGTTTACCTGAAACGAAGTCTTGCTTGTAGGAAGACAGAAATCAAGGGATTTAAGTCCATTTCTGAAGAGCAGCACTCAGCACAGTTCCCATCCATGAAACACACTCTGCTTTAGAGCAAGAAGCACGCTATTGCTTACTAGATTCTCTAATACAACCGGAAACGTGAGTGTGCTCAGAACAATAGAACTGTGTTTCCTACGCATATGGACAACATCTAGTTCAACTCTGCTTCTGAATCTGTAACAAACCAAAGATCCATTAACATCCAATGCTTTTCAATTAAGAGCAAGAAACGTGTTAGCTTCGTGAACGATGTAGCATCGTTTGAGCAGAAAAGGGACTGCATTTACCTGAAACAAAGTCTTTCTTGTAGGAAGACACAGAGCCTGGGATTTAACTCCATTTCTGAAGGGAAACACACAACACAGTTCTCAGCCATGAAACACACTCTGCTTTAGAGCAAGAAGCACTCTCTTGCTTTCTAGAGTCTCTAATACTGCAGGAAACGTGGGTGTGCTCAGAACAAATGTTCGGTGTTTCCTACACATACGGACCATAGCTAGTTCCATGTTGCTTCTGAAACTGATCCAAACCACAGGTCCACTAACATCCAATGTTTTTCAGTTAAGAGCGAGAAACGTGTGAGCTTCCTGCTCAATATATCTTCGTTTGAGCAGAAAGGGACTGTGTTTATTTGAAACAAAGTCTTGCTTGTAGGAAGACACAGAGCCTGTGATTTTACTCCATTTCTGAAGAGCAGCACTCAGTACAGTTCCCATCCATGAAATACACTCTGTTTTAGAGCAAGAAGCATGCTCTCGCCTTCTAGAATCTCTAATACAGAAGGAAACCTGAGTGTGCTCAGAACAAAAGAACTCTGTTTCCTAACACGATGGACCACATCTAGTTAAAGTCTGCTTCTGAAACAGATAGAAACCACAGATCCTTTAACATCCAATGCTTCTCATTTAAGAGCGAGAAACGTCTGAGCTTCCTGAACGATTTAGATTCCTTTCAGCTAAAAAGGGACAGCGTATACCTGAAACGAAGGCTTGCTTGTAGGATGACACAGAGCCTGGGATTTAACTCAATTTCTGTAGGGAAACATACAGCACTGTTCCCATCCATGAAACACACTATGCTTTAGAGCAAGAATCATATTCTTGCTTTCTAGAGTGTCTAATACAGCAGGAAACGTGAGTGTGATTAGAAAAAAAGAACGGTATTTCCTACACATATGGACCACATCTACTTCAACGCTGCTTCTGAAACTGATACAAACCATAGGTCCTCTAACATCCAATGCTTTTCATTTAAGCACGAGAAACATGTGAGCTTCATGTACATTGTAGCTTTGTTTGAGCTGAAAAGGGAATGCCTTTACCTGAAATGAAGTCTTGCTTGTAGGAAGACAGAGAGCCTGGGATTTAACTCCACTTCTGAAGGGAAACACACAGCATAGTTCTCATCCATGAAACACACTCTGCTTTAGATCTAGAAGCATGCTCTTGCATTCTAGAATCTCTAATACAGAAGGAAACCTGAGTGTGCTCAGAACAAAAGAACTGTGTTTCCTACCCTTATGGACTACATCTAGTTCAAGTCTGCTTCTGAAACTGATAGAAACTACAGATCCTCTAACATCCAATGCTTCTCATTTAAGAGCGAGAAACGTCTGAACTTCTTGAACAATGTAGATTCCTTTGAGCTGAAAAGGGACTGCATCTACCTGAAATGAAGTCTTGCTTGTAGGATGAAACAGAACCTGGGATTTAACTCAATATCTGTAGGGCAACATACAGCACTGTTCCCATCCATGAAACACACTCTGCTTTAGAGCAAGAATCATGTTCTTGCTTTCTAGAGTCTCTAATACAGCAGGAAATGTGAGTGTGATCAGAAAAAAGAACGGTGTTTCCTACACATATGTACCACATCTACTTCAACGCTGCTTCTGAAACTGATACACACACAGGTCCTCTAACGTCCAATGCTTTTCAGTTAAGAGCGAGATATGTGTGAGCTTCATGAACGATGTAGCTTCCTTTGAGCTGAAAAGGGACTGGGTTTACCTGAAACGAAGTCTTGATTGTAGGAAGACACAGAGCCTGGGATTTAACTCCATTTCTGAAGTGCAACACTCAGCACATTTCCCATCCATGAAACACACTCTGCTTTAGAGCAAGAATCATGTTCTTGCTTTCTAGAGTCTCTAATACAGCAGGAAATGTGAGTGTGATCAGAAAAAAGAACGGTGTTTCCTACACATATGTACCACATCTACTTCAACGCTGCTTCTGAAACTGATACAAGCCACAGGTCCTCTAACATCCAATGCTTTTCAGTTAAGCGCAAGAAACGTTTGAGCTTCGTGAATGATGTAGCTTCGTTTGAGCTGAAAAGTTACTGTGTTTACCTGAAACGAATTCTTGCTTGTAGGAAGACCCAGAGCCTGGGATTTAACTCCATTTTTAAAGAGAAACACACTGCACATTCCTCATCCATGAAACACACTCTGCTATAGAGCAGGAAGCACATTCTTGCTTTCTAGAGTCTCTAATTCAGCAGGAAACTTGCCTGTGCTCAAAACAGAAGAACGGTGTTTCCTACACCTATGGAACACATCTAGTTGAACTCTGCTTCTGAAACTGATATAAACCACAGTTCCTCTAACATACAATGCTTCTCAGTTAAGAGCGAGAAACGTGTGAGCTTCATGAACGATGTAGCTTCCTTTTAGCTGAAAAGGGACTGCATTTACCTGAAACAAGGTCTAGCTTGTAGGAAGACACAGAGCCTGGGATTTCGCTCTGTTTCTAAAGAGAAACACACTGCAATGTTCTCATCCATGAATCACACTCTGCATTAGAGCGAGAAGCACGCTCTTTCTTTCTAAATTCTCTAATACAGCAGGAAACATTAGTGTGCTCAAAACAAAAGAATGGTGTTTCCTACATATACGGACCATATTTAGTTCAACCCAGGTTCTGAAAGTGATACAAACAATAGGTCCGCTAAAATCCAATGCTTTTCAGTCAAGCGCGAGAAGCGTGTGAGCTATGTGAAAGATGTAGCTTCATTTGAGCTGAATAGGGACTGTGTTTACCTAAAACGAAGTATGGCTTGGAGGAAGACACAGAGTATGGGATTTAACGCCATTTCTGAGGAGCAGCACTCAGCACAGTTCCCATCCATGAAACACACTCTGCTTTAGAGCAAGAAGCATGCTCTTGCTTACTAGAGTCTGTAATACAGCAGGAACGTGAGTGTGATCATAACCAAAGGACTGTGTTTCCTACACATACGGACCATATTTAGATCAACTCTGCTTCTGAAACTGATACAAACCACAGGTCCTCTAACATCCAATGCTTTTCAGTTAAGAACAAGAAACGTGTTAGCTTCGTGAATGAGGTAGCTTCGTTTGAGCTGAAAAGTGACTGCATTTACCTGAAACAAAGTCTTGCTTGTAGGAAGACACAGAGCCTGGGATTTAACTTCATTTCTGAAAGTCAACAATAAGCACAGTTCCCATCCATGAAACACACTCTGTTTTAGAGCAAAAAGTATGCTCTTGCTTTCTAGAGTCTCTAATACTGCAGGAAATGTGAGTCTGATCATAAACAAAGAAGTCTGTTTTCTACGCATACAGACCATATTGCGTTCAACTCGGCTCAGGAAACAGATACAAACCACATGTCCTCTAACATCCCATGCTTGACAGTTAAGAGCGAGACATGTGTGAGCTTCTTGTACGTTGTTGATTTGTTTTAGCTGAAAAGTGATTGCGTTTACCTGAAACGAAGTCTTCCTTGTAGGAAGTACCAGAGCCTGGGATTTAACTCCATTTCTGAAGGGAAACAAACAACACAATCCTCATCCATGAAACACACTATGCTTTATAGCAAGAAGCACGCTCTTGCTTTCTAAAGTTTCAAATACAGCAGGAACGTGAGTGTGCTCAGAAAAAAAGAACGGTGTTTCCTACACATAGGGACGATATTTAGTTCAACTCTTCTTCTGAAACTGATACAAACCACAGGTCCTCTAACATCCAATGCTTTTTAGTTAAGAGCGAGAAACGTGTGAGCTTCGTGAACATTGTTGCTTCGTTTGAGCTGAAAAGGGACTGCGTTTACCTGAAACTAAGTCTTGCTTGTAGGAAGACACAGAGCCTGGGATTTAATTCCATTTCTGAAGGGAAACAGACAGCACAGTTCTCAGCCATGAAATACATTCTGCTTTAGAGCAAGAAGCATGCTCTTGCTCTCTAGAGTCTCTAATAGAGCAGGAAACGTGAGTGTGCTCAAAACAAAAGAACGTTGTTTCCTACCCATATAGACTGTATCTAGTTCAACTCTGCTTCTGAAATTGATAGAAAACATAGATCCTCTAACATCCAATGCTTCTCAGTTAAGAGCGAGAAATGTGTGAGCTTTGTGAATGATGTAGAGCTTTGTCTGAGCTAAAAAAGTGACTCCATTTAACAGAAACGAAGTCTTGCTTGTAGGAAGACCTAGAACATGGGTTTTAAGACCATTTCTGAAGAGCAGCACTCAGCACAGTTCCCATCCATGTAACACACTCTGCTTTAGAGCAAGAATCGTGCTCTTACTTTCTAGAGCCTTTAATACAGCAGGAAATGTGAGTGTGATCATAAACAAAGAACTGTGTTTCCTAAACATACGGACCGTATCTAGTTCAACTCTGCTTTTGAAACTGATACAAACCACAGGTTCTCTACCATGCAATGCTTTTCAGTTAAGCGCGAGAAAAGTATAAGCTTCGTGAACGATGTAGCATCCTGTGTGCTGAAAACGGACTGAATTTACCTGAAAAGAGGTCTTGCTTGTAGGAAGACACAAAGCTTTGGATTTAACTCCATTTCTGAAGGGCAACACTCAGCACAGTTCCCATCCATGAAACACACTCTGCTTTAGAGCAAGAAGCACACTCTTGCTTTCTAGTGTCTGTAATACAGCAGGAACTTGAGTGTGATCATAACCAAAGGATTGTGTTTCCAACATATACGGACCATTTCAAGTTCAACTCTGCTCAGGAAACTGATACAAACCACAGGTCCTCTAACATCTCATGCTTGTCAGTTAAGAGCAAGAAACGTGTTAGCTTTGTGAACAATGTAGCTTCGTTTGAGCTGAAAAGGGACTGCGTTTGCCTGAAATGAAGTCTTTCTTGTAGGAAGACACAGAGCTTGGGATTTCACACCATTTCTGAAGGGAAACACATAGCACAGTTCTTCTCCATTAAATACACTCTGCTTTATGGCAAGAAGCAAGCTCTTGCTTTCTAGAGTCTGTAATACAGCAGGAATGTGAGTGTGATTTTAACCAAAGGACTGTGTTTCCTACACATACGGACCATATCGAGTTCAACTCTGCTTCTGAAACTGATATAAACCACAGGTCCTCTAACATACAATGCTTTTCAGTTAAGCGTGAGAAACGTGTGAGCTTTGTGAATGATGTAGCTTCGTTTGAGCTGAAAAGTGACTGCGTTTACCTGAAACGAAGTCTTCCTTGTAGAAAAACAGAAAACATGGGATTAAAGTCCACTTCTGAAGGGAAACACACTGCACTGTTCTCATCCATGAAACATACTCTGCTTTAGAGCAAGAAGCACGCTCTTGCTTTTAGAGTCTTTAATACAGCAGGAAATGTGAGTGTGATCATAAACAAGAACTGTGTTTCCTACACATACGGACCGTATCTAGTTCAACTCTGCTCCTGAAACTGATACAAACCACAGGTCCTTTTACATCCAATGATTTTCAGTTAAGAGCCAGAAACATGTTAGCTTCGTGAATGATGTAGCTTCCTTTGAGATGAAAAGGGAGTGCTTTTTCCGGAAACGAATTCTTTCTAGTAGGAAGACACAAAGCTTGGGATTTAACTCCATTTCTGAAGAGCAACACTCAGCACAGTTGCCATCCATGAAAAACACTCTGCTTTAGAACAAGAAGCACGCTCTTGCTTTCTAGAGTCCCTAATACAGCAGGAAATGTGAGTGTGATCACAACCAAAGGACTGAGTTTCCTACATATATGGACCATATCGAGTTCAACTCTGCTCAGGAAACTGATACAAACCACAGGTCCTCTAACATCTCATGCTTGTCAGTTAAAAGCGAGAGACGTGGGAGCTTCTTGTACGTTGTTGCTTTGTTTTAACTGAAAAGTGTTTGCATTTACCTGAAACAAAGTCTTGCTTGTAGGAAGACAAGGAGCTTGGGATTTAACTCCATTTCTGAAGGGAAACACACAGCACAGTTCTCAACCATGAAACACTCTCTACTTTAGAGCACGTAGCACGCTCTTATTTTCTAGATTCTCTAATAGAGCAGGAAACCTAAGTGTGCTCAGAACACAAGAACTGTGTTTCCTACCCATGTGGACCACATGTAGTTCAACTCTTCATCTGAAACTGATACACACCACAGGTCCTCTAACATCCAATGCTTTCCAGTTAAGAGCTAGAAACGTGTGAGCTTTCTGAATGATGTAGCATCGTTTGAGCTGAAAAGTGGTTTTGTTTACCTGAAACAAAATCTTGCTTATTGAATGACACAGAGCCTGGGATTTAACTCCATTTCTGAAGGGAAACACAGAGCACAGTTCTCATCCATGAATCACACTCTACTTTAGAGCAAGAAGCACGCTCTTGCTTGCTACAGTCTCTAGTAGAGCAGGAAAAGTGACTGTGCAAAAACAAAAGAACGGTGTTTCCAACCCATATGGACCACATCTAGGTCAACTCTGCTTCTGAAACTGAGAGAAACCACAGGTCCTTTAACATCCAATGCTTCTCAGTTAAGAGCAAGAAAAGTGTGAGCTTCGTGAACAATGTAGCTTCCTTTGAGCTGAATAGGAACTGGGTTTACCTGAAATGAAGTCTTACTTGTAGGAAGACACAGAGTATGGGATTTCACGCCATTTCTGAAGAACAGCACTCAGCACGTTCCCGTCCATGAAACACACTCTGCTTTAGAGCAAGTGGACAGTCTTGCTTTCTAGAGACTCTAATACAGCAGGAACGTGAGTGTGATCATAAGCAAAGGACTGTGTTTCCTACGCATACGGACAACATCTTGTTCAACTCTGCTTCTGAAACTGTTACAAACCAAAGGTACTCTAACATCCAATGCTTTTCAGTTAAGAGCGAAAAGCGTGTGAGCTTCGTGAACGTTGTAGTTTTGTTTGAGCTGAAAAATGACTGCGTTTACCTGAAACGAATTCTTGCTTGTAGGAAGACACAGAGCCTGGGATTCAACTCCATTTCTGAAGGGCAACACTCAGCACAGTTCCCAGCAATGAAACACACTCTGCTTTAGAGCAAGAAGTATGCTCTTGCTTTCTAGAGTCTTTAATACAGCAGGAAATGTGAGTGTGATCATAAACAAAGAACTGTGTTTCCTACACATACGGACCGTATCTAGTTCAACTCTGCTCCTGAAACTGATACAAACCACAGGTCCTTTAACATCCAATGATTTTCAGTTAAGAGCAAGAAATGTGTTAGCTTCGTGAACGATGTAGCTTCGTTTGAGCTGAAAAGGGACTGCATTTACCTGAAACGAAGTCTTTCTTGTAGGAAGACACAGAGCCTGGGATTTAACTCCATTTCTGAAGGGAAACACACAACACAGTTCTCAGCCATGAAACACACTCTGCTTTAGAGCAAGAAGCACGCTCTTGCATTCTAGTGTCTGTAATAGAGCAGGAACTTGAGTGTGATCATAACCAAAGGACTGTGTTTCCTACATATACGGACCATTTCAAGTTCAACTCTGCTTCTGAAACTGATATAAACCACAGGTCCTCTAACATACAATGCTTTTCACTTAAGAGCGAGAAAAGTGTGAGCTTTATGAATGATGTAGCTTCGTTTGAGCTGAAAAGGGACTGCGTTTACCTGAAACGAAGTCTTGCTTGTAGGAAGACAGAAATCAAGGGATTTAAGTCCATTTCTGAAGAGCAGCACTCAGCACAGTTCCCATCCATGAAACACACTCTGCTTTAGAGCAAGAAGCACGCTATTGCTTACTAGATTCTCTAATACAACCGGAAACGTGAGTGTGCTCAGAACAATAGAACTGTGTTTCCTACGCATATGGACAACATCTAGTTCAACTCTGCTTCTGAATCTGTAACAAACCAAAGATCCATTAACATCCAATGCTTTTCAATTAAGAGCAAGAAACGTGTTAGCTTCGTGAACGATGTAGCATCGTTTGAGCAGAAAAGGGACTGCATTTACCTGAAACAAAGTCTTTCTTGTAGGAAGACACAGAGCCTGGGATTTAACTCCATTTCTGAAGGGAAACACACAACACAGTTCTCAGCCATGAAACACACTCTGCTTTAGAGCAAGAAGCACTCTCTTGCTTTCTAGAGTCTCTAATACTGCAGGAAACGTGGGTGTGCTCAGAACAAATGTTCGGTGTTTCCTACACATACGGACCATAGCTAGTTCCATGTTGCTTCTGAAACTGATCCAAACCACAGGTCCACTAACATCCAATGTTTTTCAGTTAAGAGCGAGAAACGTGTGAGCTTCCTGCTCAATATATCTTCGTTTGAGCAGAAAGGGACTGTGTTTATTTGAAACAAAGTCTTGCTTGTAGGAAGACACAGAGCCTGTGATTTTACTCCATTTCTGAAGAGCAGCACTCAGTACAGTTCCCATCCATGAAATACACTCTGTTTTAGAGCAAGAAGCATGCTCTCGCCTTCTAGAATCTCTAATACAGAAGGAAACCTGAGTGTGCTCAGAACAAAAGAACTCTGTTTCCTAACACGATGGACCACATCTAGTTAAAGTCTGCTTCTGAAACAGATAGAAACCACAGATCCTTTAACATCCAATGCTTCTCATTTAAGAGCGAGAAACGTCTGAGCTTCCTGAACGATTTAGATTCCTTTCAGCTAAAAAGGGACAGCGTATACCTGAAACGAAGGCTTGCTTGTAGGATGACACAGAGCCTGGGATTTAACTCAATTTCTGTAGGGAAACATACAGCACTGTTCCCATCCATGAAACACACTATGCTTTAGAGCAAGAATCATATTCTTGCTTTCTAGAGTGTCTAATACAGCAGGAAACGTGAGTGTGATTAGAAAAAAAGAACGGTATTTCCTACACATATGGACCACATCTACTTCAACGCTGCTTCTGAAACTGATACAAACCATAGGTCCTCTAACATCCAATGCTTTTCATTTAAGCACGAGAAACATGTGAGCTTCATGTACATTGTAGCTTTGTTTGAGCTGAAAAGGGAATGCCTTTACCTGAAATGAAGTCTTGCTTGTAGGAAGACAGAGAGCCTGGGATTTAACTCCACTTCTGAAGGGAAACACACAGCATAGTTCTCATCCATGAAACACACTCTGCTTTAGATCTAGAAGCATGCTCTTGCATTCTAGAATCTCTAATACAGAAGGAAACCTGAGTGTGCTCAGAACAAAAGAACTGTGTTTCCTACCCTTATGGACTACATCTAGTTCAAGTCTGCTTCTGAAACTGATAGAAACTACAGATCCTCTAACATCCAATGCTTCTCATTTAAGAGCGAGAAACGTCTGAACTTCTTGAACAATGTAGATTCCTTTGAGCTGAAAAGGGACTGCATCTACCTGAAATGAAGTCTTGCTTGTAGGATGAAACAGAACCTGGGATTTAACTCAATATCTGTAGGGCAACATACAGCACTGTTCCCATCCATGAAACACACTCTGCTTTAGAGCAAGAATCATGTTCTTGCTTTCTAGAGTCTCTAATACAGCAGGAAATGTGAGTGTGATCAGAAAAAAGAACGGTGTTTCCTACACATATGTACCACATCTACTTCAACGCTGCTTCTGAAACTGATACACACACAGGTCCTCTAACGTCCAATGCTTTTCAGTTAAGAGCGAGATATGTGTGAGCTTCATGAACGATGTAGCTTCCTTTGAGCTGAAAAGGGACTGGGTTTACCTGAAACGAAGTCTTGATTGTAGGAAGACACAGAGCCTGGGATTTAACTCCATTTCTGAAGTGCAACACTCAGCACATTTCCCATCCATGAAACACACTCTGCTTTAGAGCAAGAATCATGTTCTTGCTTTCTAGAGTCTCTAATACAGCAGGAAATGTGAGTGTGATCAGAAAAAAGAACGGTGTTTCCTACACATATGTACCACATCTACTTCAACGCTGCTTCTGAAACTGATACAAGCCACAGGTCCTCTAACATCCAATGCTTTTCAGTTAAGCGCAAGAAACGTTTGAGCTTCGTGAATGATGTAGCTTCGTTTGAGGTGAAAAGTTACTGTGTTTACCTGAAACGAATTCTTGCTTGTAGGAAGACCCAGAGCCTGGGATTTAACTCCATTTTTAAAGAGAAACACACTGCACATTCCTCATCCATGAAACACACTCTGCTATAGAGCAGGAAGCACATTCTTGCTTTCTAGAGTCTCTAATTCAGCAGGAAACTTGCCTGTGCTCAAAACAGAAGAACGGTGTTTCCTACACCTATGGAACACATCTAGTTGAACTCTGCTTCTGAAACTGATATAAACCACAGTTCCTCTAACATACAATGCTTCTCAGTTAAGAGCGAGAAACGTGTGAGCTTCATGAACGATGTAGCTTCCTTTTAGCTGAAAAGGGACTGCATTTACCTGAAACAAGGTCTAGCTTGTAGGAAGACACAGAGCCTGGGATTTCGCTCTGTTTCTAAAGAGAAACACACTGCAATGTTCTCATCCATGAATCACACTCTGCATTAGAGCGAGAAGCACGCTCTTTCTTTCTAAATTCTCTAATACAGCAGGAAACATTAGTGTGCTCAAAACAAAAGAATGGTGTTTCCTACATATACGGACCATATTTAGTTCAACCCAGGTTCTGAAAGTGATACAAACAATAGGTCCGCTAAAATCCAATGCTTTTCAGTCAAGCGCGAGAAGCGTGTGAGCTATGTGAAAGATGTAGCTTCATTTGAGCTGAATAGGGACTGTGTTTACCTAAAACGAAGTATGGCTTGGAGGAAGACACAGAGTATGGGATTTAACGCCATTTCTGAGGAGCAGCACTCAGCACAGTTCCCATCCATGAAACACACTCTGCTTTAGAGCAAGAAGCATGCTCTTGCTTACTAGAGTCTGTAATACAGCAGGAACGTGAGTGTGATCATAACCAAAGGACTGTGTTTCCTACACATACGGACCATATTTAGATCAACTCTGCTTCTGAAACTGATACAAACCACAGGTCCTCTAACATCCAATGCTTTTCAGTTAAGAACAAGAAACGTGTTAGCTTCGTGAACGAGGTAGCTTCGTTTGAGCTGAAAAGTGACTGCATTTACCTGAAACAAAGTCTTGCTTGTAGGAAGACACAGAGCCTGGGATTTAACTTCATTTCTGAAAGTCAACAATAAGCACAGTTCCCATCCATGAAACACACTCTGTTTTAGAGCAAAAAGTATGCTCTTGCTTTCTAGAGTCTCTAATACTGCAGGAAATGTGAGTCTGATCATAAACAAAGAAGTCTGTTTTCTACGCATACAGACCATATTGCGTTCAACTCGGCTCAGGAAACAGATACAAACCACATGTCCTCTAACATCCCATGCTTGACAGTTAAGAGCGAGACATGTGTGAGCTTCTTGTACGTTGTTGATTTGTTTTAGCTGAAAAGTGATTGCGTTTACCTGAAACGAAGTCTTCCTTGTAGGAAGTACCAGAGCCTGGGATTTAACTCCATTTCTGAAGGGAAACAAACAACACAATCCTCATCCATGAAACACACTATGCTTTATAGCAAGAAGCACGCTCTTGCTTTCTAAAGTTTCAAATACAGCAGGAACGTGAGTGTGCTCAGAAAAAAAGAACGGTGTTTCCTACACATAGGGACGATATTTAGTTCAACTCTTCTTCTGAAACTGATACAAACCACAGGTCCTCTAACATCCAATGCTTTTTAGTTAAGAGCGAGAAACGTGTGAGCTTCGTGAACATTGTTGCTTCGTTTGAGCTGAAAAGGGACTGCGTTTACCTGAAACTAAGTCTTGCTTGTAGGAAGACACAGAGCCTGGGATTTAATTCCATTTCTGAAGGGAAACAGACAGCACAGTTCTCAGCCATGAAATACATTCTGCTTTAGAGCAAGAAGCATGTTCTTGCTCTCTAGAGTCTCTAATAGAGCAGGAAACGTGAGTGTGCTCAAAACAAAAGAACGTTGTTTCCTACCCATATAGACTGTATCTAGTTCAACTCTGCTTCTGAAATTGATAGAAAACATAGATCCTCTAACATCCAATGCTTCTCAGTTAAGAGCGAGAAATGTGTGAGCTTTGTGAATGATGTAGAGCTTTGTTTGAGCTAAAAAAGTGACTCCATTTAACAGAAACGAAGTCTTGCTTGTAGGAAGACCTAGAACATGGGTTTTAAGACCATTTCTGAAGAGCAGCACTCAGCACAGTTCCCATCCATGTAACACACTCTGCTTTAGAGCAAGAATCGTGCTCTTACTTTCTAGAGCCTTTAATACAGCAGGAAATGTGAGTGTGATCATAAACAAAGAACTGTGTTTCCTAAACATACGGACCGTATCTAGTTCAACTCTGCTTTTGAAACTGATACAAACCACAGGTTCTCTACCATGCAATGCTTTTCAGTTAAGCGCGAGAAAAGTATAAGCTTCGTGAACGATGTAGCATCCTGTGTGCTGAAAACGGACTGAATTTACCTGAAAAGAGGTCTTGCTTGTAGGAAGACACAAAGCTTTGGATTTAACTCCATTTCTGAAGGGCAACACTCAGCACAGTTCCCATCCATGAAACACACTCTGCTTTAGAGCAAGAAGCACACTCTTGCTTTCTAGTGTCTGTAATACAGCAGGAACTTGAGTGTGATCATAACCAAAGGATTGTGTTTCCAACATATACGGACCATTTCAAGTTCAACTCTGCTCAGGAAACTGATACAAACCACAGGTCCTCTAACATCTCATGCTTGTCAGTTAAGAGCAAGAAACGTGTTAGCTTTGTGAACAATGTAGCTTCGTTTGAGCTGAAAAGGGACTGCGTTTGCCTGAAATGAAGTCTTTCTTGTAGGAAGACACAGAGCTTGGGATTTCACACCATTTCTGAAGGGAAACACATAGCACAGTTCTTCTCCATTAAATACACTCTGCTTTATGGCAAGAAGCAAGCTCTTGCTTTCTAGAGTCTGTAATACAGCAGGAATGTGAGTGTGATTTTAACCAAAGGACTGTGTTTCCTACACATACGGACCATATCGAGTTCAACTCTGCTTCTGAAACTGATATAAACCACAGGTCCTCTAACATACAATGCTTTTCAGTTAAGCGTGAGAAACGTGTGAGCTTTGTGAATGATGTAGCTTCGTTTGAGCTGAAAAGTGACTGCGTTTACCTGAAACGAAGTCTTCCTTGTAGAAAAACAGAAAACATGGGATTAAAGTCCACTTCTGAAGGGAAACACACTGCACTGTTCTCATCCATGAAACATACTCTGCTTTAGAGCAAGAAGCACGCTCTTGCTTTTAGAGTCTTTAATACAGCAGGAAATGTGAGTGTGATCATAAACAAGAACTGTGTTTCCTACACATACGGACCGTATCTAGTTCAACTCTGCTCCTGAAACTGATACAAACCACAGGTCCTTTTACATCCAATGATTTTCAGTTAAGAGCCAGAAACATGTTAGCTTCGTGAATGATGTAGCTTCCTTTGAGATGAAAAGGGAGTGCTTTTTCCAGAAACAAATTCTTTCTAGTAGGAAGACACAAAGCTTGGGATTTAACTCCATTTCTGAGGAGCAACACTCAGCACAGTTGCCATCCATGAAAAACACTCTGCTTTAGAACAAGAAGCACGCTCTTGCTTTCTAGAGTCCCTAATACAGCAGGAAATGTGAGTGTGATCACAACCAAAGGACTGAGTTTCCTACATATATGGACCATATCGAGTTCAACTCTGCTCAGGAAACTGATACAAACCACAGGTCCTCTAACATCTCATGCTTGTCAGTTAAAAGCGAGAGACGTGGGAGCTTCTTGTACGTTGTTGCTTTGTTTTAACTGAAAAGTGTTTGCATTTACCTGAAACAAAGTCTTGCTTGTAGGAAGACAAGGAGCTTGGGATTTAACTCCATTTCTGAAGGGAAACACACAGCACAGTTCTCAACCATGAAACACTCTCTACTTTAGAGCACGTAGCACGCTCTCATTTTCTAGAGTCTCTAATATAGCTGGAAATGTAAGTGTGCTCAGAACACAAGAACTGTGTTTCCTACCCATGTGGACCACATGTAGTTCAACTCTTCATCTGAAACTGATACACACCACAGGTCCTCTAACATCCAATGCTTTCCAGTTAAGAGCTAGAAACGTGTGAGCTTTCTGAATGATGTAGCATCGTTTGAGCTGAAAAGTGGTTTTGTTTACCTGAAACAAAATCTTGCTTATTGAATGACACAGAGCCTGGGATTTAACTCCATTTCTGAAGGGAAACACAGAGCACAGTTCTCATCCATGAATCACACTCTACTTTAGAGCAAGAAGCACGCTCTTGCTTGCTACAGTCTCTAGTAGAGCAGGAAAAGTGACTGTGCAAAAACAAAAGAACGGTGTTTCCAACCCATATGGACCACATCTAGATCAACTCTGCTTCTGAAACTGAGAGAAACCACAGGTCCTTTAACATCCAATGCTTCTCAGTTAAGAGCAAGAAAAGTGTGAGCTTCGTGAACAATGTATCTTCCTTTGAGCTGAATAGGAACTGGGTTTACCTGAAATGAAGTCTTACTTGTAGGAAGACACAGAGTATGGGATTTCACGCCATTTCTGAAGAACAGCACTCAGCACGTTCCCGTCCATGAGACACACTCTGCTTTAGAGCAAGTGGACAGTCTTGCTTTCTAGAGACTCTAATACAGCAGGAACGTGAGTGTGATCATAACCAAAGGACTGTGTTTCCTATGCATACGGACAACATCTTGTTCAACTCTGCTTCTGAAACTGTTACAAACCAAAGGTACTCTAACATCCAATGCTTTTCAGTTAAGAGCGAAAAGCGTGTGAGCTTCGTGAACGTTGTAGTTTTGTTTGAGCTGAAAAATGACTGCGTTTACCTGAAACGAATTCTTTCTTGTAGGAAGACACAGAGCCTGGGATTCAACTCCATTTCTGAAGGGCAACACTCAGCACAGTTCCCATCCATGAAACACACTCTGCTTTAGAGCAAGAAGCACACTCTTGCTTTCTAGAGTCTCTAATACAGCAGGAAATGTGAGTGTGATCACAACCAAAGGACTGAGTTTCCTACATTTACGGACCATATCGAGTTCAACTCTGCTCAGGAAACTGATACAAACCACAGGTCCTCTAATATCTCATGCTTGTCAGTTAAGAGCGAGACACGTGTGAGCTTCTTGTACGTTGTTGCTTTGTTTTAACTGAAAAGTGTTTGCATTTACCTGAAACAAAGTCCTGCTTGTAGGAAGAAACAGAGCCTGGGATTTAACTGCATTTCTGAAGGGAAACGCACACCACAGTTCTCATCCATGAAACACTCTCTGCTTTAGAGCAAGAAGCACGCTCTTGCTTTCTGGAGACTCTAATACAGCAGGAACTTGATTGTTTTTCAAAACAAAAGAACGGTGTTACCTACCATATGGACCACATCAAGTTCAACTCTGCTTCTGAAACTGATAGAAAACATAGGTCCTCTAACATCCAATGCTTCTCAGTTACGATCAAGAAATGATTGAGCTTCGTGAACGATGTAGCTTTGTATTGCTGACTAGGAACTGCGTTTACCTGAAACAAGGTCTTGCTTGTAGGAAGACAGAAAACATGGAATTTAAGTCCATATCTGAAGAGCAGCACTCAGCACAGTTCCCATCCATGAAACACACTCTGCTTTAGAGCAAGAAGCACGCTATTGCTTTCTAGAATCTCTAATACAGCAAGAAACCTGAGTATGCTCAGAACAAAAGAACTGTGTTTCCTACGCATATGGACGACATCTAGTTCAACTCTGCTTCTGAAACTGATAGAAACCACAGATCCTCTAACATCCAATGCTTTTCATTTAAGAGCGAGAAGCGTGTGAGTTTTGTGAATGATGTAGCTCCATTTGAGCTGAATAGGAACTGCGTTTACCTGAAACGAAGTCTTGCTTGTAGGAAGACACAGAGTATGGGATTTAACGCCATTTCTGAAGAGCAGCACTCAGCACAGTTCCCATCCATGAAACACACTCTGCTTTATGGCAAGAAGCAAGCTCTTGCTTTCTAGAGTCTGTAATACAGCAGGAACGTGAGTGTGATTTTAACCAAAGGACTGTGTTTCCTACACATATGGACCATATCGAGTTCAACTCTGCTTCTGAAACTGATATAAACCACAGGTCCGCTAACATACAATGCTTTTCAGTTAAGCGTGAGAAACGTGTGAGCTTTGTGAATGATGTAGCTTCATTTGAGCTGAAATGGGACTGTGTTTACCTGAAACAAAGTCTTGCTTGTAGGAAGACAGAAATCATGGGATTTAAGTCCATTTCTGAAGGGAAACACACAGCACAGTTCTCAACCATGAAACAAACTCTACTTTAGAGCCAGTAGCCTGCTCTTATTTTCTAGAGTCTCTAATAGAGCAGGAAACATAAGTGTGCTCAGAAAAAAAGAACTGTGTTTCCTGCCGATATGGACCACATCTAGTTCAACTCTTCTTCTGAAACTGATACAAACCACAGGTCCTCTAACATCCAAGCTTTTCAGTTAAGAGCGAGAAACGTGTGAGATTCGTGAACGTTGTTGATACGTTTGAGCTGAAATGGGACTGCGTTTACCTGAAACTAAGTCTGGCTTGTAGGAAGACATAGAGCCTGGGATTTAACTCCATTTCTGAAGGGAAACACACACCACAGTTCTCATCCATGAAATACACTCTGCTTTAGAGCAAGAAGCACGCTCTTGCTTTCTAGAGTCTCTAATACAGAAGGAAATGTGAGTGTGATCACAACCAAAGGACTGAGTTTCCTACATATACGGACCATATCGAGTTCAACTCTGCTCAGGAAACTGATACAAACCACAGGTCCTCTAACATCTCATGCTTGTCAGTTAAGAGCAAGACACATGTGAGCTTCTTGTACATTGTTGCTTTGTTTTAACTGAAAAGTGTTTGTGTTTACCTGAAACGAAGTCTTACTTGTAGGAAAAAACAGAGCCTGGGATTTAACTCCATTTCTGAAGGGAAACACACAGCAGTGTTCTCAACCATGAAACACACTCTACTTTAGAGCACGTAGCATGCTCTTATTTTCTAGAGTCTCTAATACAGCTGGAAACGTAAGTGTGCTCAGAACACAAGAACTGTGTTTCCTACCCATGTGGACCACATCTAGTTCAACTCTTCATCTGAAACTGATACACACCACAGGTCCTCTAACATCCAATGCTTTTCACTTAAGAGCTAGAAACGTGTGAGCTTTGTGAATTATATAGCATCGTTTGAGCTGAAAACTGGTTGTGTTTACCTGAAAAAAAATCTTGTTTTTGATTGACACAGAGCCTGGGATTTAACTCCATTTCTGAAGGGAAACACAGCGCACAGTTCTCATCCATGAATCACACTCTACTTTAGAGCAAGAAGCACGCTCATGCTTGATAGAGTATCTAGTAGAGCAGAAACGTGACTGTGCATTAACAAAAGAACGGTGTTTCCTACCCATATGGACAACATCTAGTTCAACTCTACTTTTGAAACTGAGAGAAACCACAGGTCCTCTAACATCCAATGCTTCTCAGTTAAGAGCAAGAAAAGGGTGAGCTTCGTGAACAATGTAGCTTCCTTTGAGCTGAATAGGAACTGGGTTTACCTGAAATGAAGTCTTACTTGTAGGAAGACACAGAGTATGGTATTTCACGCCATTTCTGAAGAACAGCACTCAGCACGTTCCCGTCCATTAAACACACTCTGCTTTACAGCAAGTAGCACGCTCTTGCTTGCTAGAGTCTCTAATACAGCAGGAAACGTTAGTGTGATCATAACCAAAGGATTGTGTTTCCAACATATACGGACCATTTCAAGTTCAACTCTGCTCAGGAAACTGATACAAACCACAGGTCCTCTAACATCTCATGCTTGTCAGTTAAGAGCAAGAAACGTGTTAGCTTTGTGAACAATGTAGCTTCGTTTGAGCTGAAAAGGGACTGCGTTTGCCTGAAATGAAGTCTTTCTTGTAGGAAGACACAGAGCTTGGGATTTCACACCATTTCTGAAGGGAAACACATAGCACAGTTCTTCTCCATTAAATACACTCTGCTTTATGGCAAGAAGCAAGCTCTTGCTTTCTAGAGTCTGTAATACAGCAGGAATGTGAGTGTGATTTTAACCAAAGGACTGTGTTTCCTACACATACGGACCATATCGAGTTCAACTCTGCTTCTGAAACTGATATAAACCACAGGTCCTCTAACATACAATGCTTTTCAGTTAAGCGTGAGAAACGTGTGAGCTTTGTGAGTGATGTAGCTTCGTTTGAGCTGAAAAGTGACTGCGTTTACCTGAAACGAAGTCTTCCTTGTAGAAAAACAGAAAACATGGGATTAAAGTCCACTTCTGAAGGGAAACACACTGCACTGTTCTCATCCATGAAACATACTCTGCTTTAGAGCAAGAAGCACGCTCTTGCTTTTAGAGTCTTTAATACAGCAGGAAATGTGAGTGTGATCATAAACAAGAACTGTGTTTCCTACACATACGGACCGTATCTAGTTCAACTCTGCTCCTGAAACTGATACAAACCACAGGTCCTTTTACATCCAATGATTTTCAGTTAAGAGCCAGAAACATGTTAGCTTCGTGAATGATGTAGCTTCCTTTGAGATGAAAAGGGAGTGCTTTTTCCGGAAACGAATTCTTTCTAGTAGGAAGACACAAAGCTTGGGATTTAACTCCATTTCTGAAGAGCAACACTCAGCACAGTTGCCATCCATGAAAAACACTCTGCTTTAGAACAAGAAGCACGCTCTTGCTTTCTAGAGTCCCTAATACAGCAGGAAATGTGAGTGTGATCACAACCAAAGGACTGAGTTTCCTACATATATGGACCATATCGAGTTCAACTCTGCTCAGGAAACTGATACAAACCACAGGTCCTCTAACATCTCATGCTTGTCAGTTAAAAGCGAGAGACGTGGGAGCTTCTTGTACGTTGTTGCTTTGTTTTAACTGAAAAGTGTTTGCATTTACCTGAAACAAAGTCTTGCTTGTAGGAAGACAAGGAGCTTGGGATTTAACTCCATTTCTGAAGGGAAACACACAGCACAGTTCTCAACCATGAAACACTCTCTACTTTAGAGCACGTAGCACGCTCTCATTTTCTAGAGTCTTTAATATAGCTGGAAATGTAAGTGTGCTCAGAACACAAGAACTGTGTTTCCTACCCATGTGGACCACATGTAGTTCAACTCTTCATCTGAAACTGATACACACCACAGGTCCTCTAACATCCAATGCTTTCCAGTTAAGAGCTAGAAACGTGTGAGCTTTCTGAATGATGTAGCATCGTTTGAGCTGAAAAGTGGTTTTGTTTACCTGAAACAAAATCTTGCTTATTGAATGACACAGAGCCTGGGATTTAACTCCATTTCTGAAGGGAAACACAGAGCACAGTTCTCATCCATGAATCACACTCTACTTTAGAGCAAGAAGCACGCTCTTGCTTGCTACAGTCTCTAGTAGAGCAGGAAAAGTGACTGTGCAAAAACAAAAGAACGGTGTTTCCAACCCATATGGACCACATCTAGATCAACTCTGCTTCTGAAACTGAGAGAAACCACAGGTCCTTTAACATCCAATGCTTCTCAGTTAAGAGCAAGAAAAGTGTGAGCTTCGTGAACAATGTATCTTCCTTTGAGCTGAATAGGAACTGGGTTTACCTGAAATGAAGTCTTACTTGTAGGAAGACACAGAGTATGGGATTTCACGCCATTTCTGAAGAACAGCACTCAGCACGTTCCCGTCCATGAGACACACTCTGCTTTAGAGCAAGTGGACAGTCTTGCTTTCTAGAGACTCTAATACAGCAGGAACGTGAGTGTGATCATAACCAAAGGACTGTGTTTCCTATGCATACGGACAACATCTTGTTCAACTCTGCTTCTGAAACTGTTACAAACCAAAGGTACTCTAACATCCAATGCTTTTCAGTTAAGAGCGAAAAGCGTGTGAGCTTCGTGAACGTTGTAGTTTTGTTTGAGCTGAAAAATGACTGCGTTTACCTGAAACGAATTCTTTCTTGTAGGAAGACACAGAGCCTGGGATTCAACTCCATTTCTGAAGGGCAACACTCAGCACAGTTCCCATCCATGAAACACACTCTGCTTTAGAGCAAGAAGCACACTCTTGCTTTCTAGAGTCTCTAATACAGCAGGAAATGTGAGTGTGATCACAACCAAAGGACTGAGTTTCCTACATTTACGGACCATATCGAGTTCAACTCTGCTCAGGAAACTGATACAAACCACAGGTCCTCTAATATCTCATGCTTGTCAGTTAAGAGCGAGACACGTGTGAGCTTCTTGTACGTTGTTGCTTTGTTTTAACTGAAAAGTGTTTGCATTTACCTGAAACAAAGTCCTGCTTGTAGGAAGAAACAGAGCCTGGGATTTAACTGCATTTCTGAAGGGAAACGCACACCACAGTTCTCATCCATGAAACACTCTCTGCTTTAGAGCAAGAAGCACGCTCTTGCTTTCTGGAGACTCTAATACAGCAGGAACTTGATTGTTTTTCAAAACAAAAGAACGGTGTTACCTACCATATGGACCACATCAAGTTCAACTCTGCTTCTGAAACTGATAGAAAACATAGGTCCTCTAACATCCAATGCTTCTCAGTTACGATCAAGAAATGATTGAGCTTCGTGAACGATGTAGCTTTGTATTGCTGACTAGGAACTGCGTTTACCTGAAACAAGGTCTTGCTTGTAGGAAGACAGAAAACATGGAATTTAAGTCCATATCTGAAGAGCAGCACTCAGCACAGTTCCCATCCATGAAACACACTCTGCTTTAGAGCAAGAAGCACGCTATTGCTTTCTAGAATCTCTAATACAGCAAGAAACCTGAGTATGCTCAGAACAAAAGAACTGTGTTTCCTACGCATATGGACGACATCTAGTTCAACTCTGCTTCTGAAACTGATAGAAACCACAGATCCTCTAACATCCAATGCTTTTCATTTAAGAGCGAGAAGCGTGTGAGTTTTGTGAATGATGTAGCTCCATTTGAGCTGAATAGGAACTGCGTTTACCTGAAACGAAGTCTTGCTTGTAGGAAGACACAGAGTATGGGATTTAACGCCATTTCTGAAGAGCAGCACTCAGCACAGTTCCCATCCATGAAACACACTCTGCTTTATGGCAAGAAGCAAGCTCTTGCTTTCTAGAGTCTGTAATACAGCAGGAACGTGAGTGTGATTTTAACCAAAGGACTGTGTTTCCTACACATATGGACCATATCGAGTTCAACTCTGCTTCTGAAACTGATATAAACCACAGGTCCGCTAACATACAATGCTTTTCAGTTAAGCGTGAGAAACGTGTGAGCTTTGTGAATGATGTAGCTTCATTTGAGCTGAAATGGGACTGTGTTTACCTGAAACAAAGTCTTGCTTGTAGGAAGACAGAAATCATGGGATTTAAGTCCATTTCTGAAGGGAAACACACAGCACAGTTCTCAACCATGAAACAAACTCTACTTTAGAGCCAGTAGCCTGCTCTTATTTTCTAGAGTCTCTAATAGAGCAGGAAACATAAGTGTGCTCAGAAAAAAAGAACTGTGTTTCCTGCCGATATGGACCACATCTAGTTCAACTCTTCTTCTGAAACTGATACAAACCACAGGTCCTCTAACATCCAAGCTTTTCAGTTAAGAGCGAGAAACGTGTGAGATTCGTGAACGTTGTTGATACGTTTGAGCTGAAATGGGACTGCGTTTACCTGAAACTAAGTCTGGCTTGTAGGAAGACATAGAGCCTGGGATTTAACTCCATTTCTGAAGGGAAACACACACCACAGTTCTCATCCATGAAATACACTCTGCTTTAGAGCAAGAAGCACGCTCTTGCTTTCTAGAGTCTCTAATACAGAAGGAAATGTGAGTGTGATCACAACCAAAGGACTGAGTTTCCTACATATACGGACCATATCGAGTTCAACTCTGCTCAGGAAACTGATACAAACCACAGGTCCTCTAACATCTCATGCTTGTCAGTTAAGAGCAAGACACATGTGAGCTTCTTGTACATTGTTGCTTTGTTTTAACTGAAAAGTGTTTGTGTTTACCTGAAACGAAGTCTTACTTGTAGGAAAAAACAGAGCCTGGGATTTAACTCCATTTCTGAAGGGAAACACACAGCAGTGTTCTCAACCATGAAACACACTCTACTTTAGAGCACGTAGCATGCTCTTATTTTCTAGAGTCTCTAATACAGCTGGAAACGTAAGTGTGCTCAGAACACAAGAACTGTGTTTCCTACCCATGTGGACCACATCTAGTTCAACTCTTCATCTGAAACTGATACACACCACAGGTCCTCTAACATCCAATGCTTTTCACTTAAGAGCTAGAAACGTGTGAGCTTTGTGAATTATATAGCATCGTTTGAGCTGAAAACTGGTTGTGTTTACCTGAAAAAAAATCTTGTTTTTGATTGACACAGAGCCTGGGATTTAACTCCATTTCTGAAGGGAAACACAGCGCACAGTTCTCATCCATGAATCACACTCTACTTTAGAGCAAGAAGCACGCTCATGCTTGATAGAGTATCTAGTAGAGCAGAAACGTGACTGTGCATTAACAAAAGAACGGTGTTTCCTACCCATATGGACAACATCTAGTTCAACTCTACTTTTGAAACTGAGAGAAACCACAGGTCCTCTAACATCCAATGCTTCTCAGTTAAGAGCAAGAAAAGGGTGAGCTTCGTGAACAATGTAGCTTCCTTTGAGCTGAATAGGAACTGGGTTTACCTGAAATGAAGTCTTACTTGTAGGAAGACACAGAGTATGGTATTTCACGCCATTTCTGAAGAACAGCACTCAGCACGTTCCCGTCCATTAAACACACTCTGCTTTACAGCAAGTAGCACGCTCTTGCTTGCTAGAGTCTCTAATACAGCAGGAAACGTTAGTGTGATCATAACCAAAGGATTGTGTTTCCAACATATACGGACCATTTCAAGTTCAACTCTGCTCAGGAAACTGATACAAACCACAGGTCCTCTAACATCTCATGCTTGTCAGTTAAGAGCAAGAAACGTGTTAGCTTTGTGAACAATGTAGCTTCGTTTGAGCTGAAAAGGGACTGCGTTTGCCTGAAATGAAGTCTTTCTTGTAGGAAGACACAGAGCTTGGGATTTCACACCATTTCTGAAGGGAAACACATAGCACAGTTCTTCTCCATTAAATACACTCTGCTTTATGGCAAGAAGCAAGCTCTTGCTTTCTAGAGTCTGTAATACAGCAGGAATGTGAGTGTGATTTTAACCAAAGGACTGTGTTTCCTACACATACGGACCATATCGAGTTCAACTCTGCTTCTGAAACTGATATAAACCACAGGTCCTCTAACATACAATGCTTTTCAGTTAAGCGTGAGAAACGTGTGAGCTTTGTGAGTGATGTAGCTTCGTTTGAGCTGAAAAGTGACTGCGTTTACCTGAAACGAAGTCTTCCTTGTAGAAAAACAGAAAACATGGGATTAAAGTCCACTTCTGAAGGGAAACACACTGCACTGTTCTCATCCATGAAACATACTCTGCTTTAGAGCAAGAAGCACGCTCTTGCTTTTAGAGTCTTTAATACAGCAGGAAATGTGAGTGTGATCATAAACAAGAACTGTGTTTCCTACACATACGGACCGTATCTAGTTCAACTCTGCTCCTGAAACTGATACAAACCACAGGTCCTTTTACATCCAATGATTTTCAGTTAAGAGCCAGAAACATGTTAGCTTCGTGAATGATGTAGCTTCCTTTGAGATGAAAAGGGAGTGCTTTTTCCGGAAACGAATTCTTTCTAGTAGGAAGACACAAAGCTTGGGATTTAACTCCATTTCTGAAGAGCAACACTCAGCACAGTTGCCATCCATGAAAAACACTCTGCTTTAGAACAAGAAGCACGCTCTTGCTTTCTAGAGTCCCTAATACAGCAGGAAATGTGAGTGTGATCACAACCAAAGGACTGAGTTTCCTACATATATGGACCATATCGAGTTCAACTCTGCTCAGGAAACTGATACAAACCACAGGTCCTCTAACATCTCATGCTTGTCAGTTAAAAGCGAGAGACGTGGGAGCTTCTTGTACGTTGTTGCTTTGTTTTAACTGAAAAGTGTTTGCATTTACCTGAAACAAAGTCTTGCTTGTAGGAAGACAAGGAGCTTGGGATTTAACTCCATTTCTGAAGGGAAACACACAGCACAGTTCTCAAACATGAAACACTCTCTACTTTAGAGCACGTAGCACGCTCTCATTTTCTAGAGTCTCTAATATAGCTGGAAATGTAAGTGTGCTCAGAACACAAGAACTGTGTTTCCTACCCATGTGGACCACATGTAGTTCAACTCTTCATCTGAAACTGATACACACCACAGGTCCTCTAACATCCAATGCTTTCCAGTTAAGAGCTAGAAACGTGTGAGCTTTCTGAATGATGTAGCATCGTTTGAGCTGAAAAGTGGTTTTGTTTACCTGAAACAAAATCTTGCTTATTGAATGACACAGAGCCTGGGATTTAACTCCATTTCTGAAGGGAAACACAGAGCACAGTTCTCATCCATGAATCACACTCTACTTTAGAGCAAGAAGCACGCTCTTGCTTGCTACAGTCTCTAGTAGAGCAGGAAAAGTGACTGTGCAAAAACAAAAGAACGGTGTTTCCAACCCATATGGACCACATCTAGATCAACTCTGCTTCTGAAACTGAGAGAAACCACAGGTCCTTTAACATCCAATGCTTCTCAGTTAAGAGCAAGAAAAGTGTGAGCTTCGTGAACAATGTATCTTCCTTTGAGCTGAATAGGAACTGGGTTTACCTGAAATGAAGTCTTACTTGTAGGAAGACACAGAGTATGGGATTTCACGCCATTTCTGAAGAACAGCACTCAGCACGTTCCCGTCCATGAGACACACTCTGCTTTAGAGCAAGTGGACAGTCTTGCTTTCTAGAGACTCTAATACAGCAGGAACGTGAGTGTGATCATAACCAAAGGACTGTGTTTCCTATGCATACGGACAACATCTTGTTCAACTCTGCTTCTGAAACTGTTACAAACCAAAGGTACTCTAACATCCAATGCTTTTCAGTTAAGAGCGAGAAGCGTGTGAGCTTCGTGAACGTTGTAGTTTTGTTTGAGCTGAAAAATGACTGCGTTTACCTGAAACGAATTCTTTCTTGTAGGAAGACACAGAGCCTGGGATTCAACTCCATTTCTGAAGGGCAACACTCAGCACAGTTCCCATCCATGAAACACACTCTGCTTTAGAGCAAGAAGCACACTCTTGCTTTCTAGAGTCTCTAATACAGCAGGAAATGTGAGTGTGATCACAACCAAAGGACTGAGTTTCCTACATTTACGGACCATATCGAGTTCAACTCTGCTCAGGAAACTGATACAAACCACAGGTCCTCTAATATCTCATGCTTGTCAGTTAAGAGCAAGAAACGTGTTAGCTTTGTGAACAATGTAGCTTCGTTTGAGCTGAAAAGGGACTGCGTTTGCCTGAAATGAAGTCTTTCTTGTAGGAAGACACAGAGCTTGGGATTTCACACCATTTCTGAAGGGAAACACATAGCACAGTTCTTCTCCATTAAATACACTCTGCTTTATGGCAAGAAGCAAGCTCTTGCTTTCTAGAGTCTGTAATACAGCAGGAATGTGAGTGTGATTTTAACCAAAGGACTGTGTTTCCTACACATACGGACCATATCGAGTTCAACTCTGCTTCTGAAACTGATATAAACCACAGGTCCTCTAACATACAATGCTTTTCAGTTAAGCGTGAGAAACGTGTGAGCTTTGTGAATGATGTAGCTTCGTTTGAGCTGAAAAGTGACTGCGTTTACCTGAAACGAAGTCTTCCTTGTAGAAAAACAGAAAACATGGGATTAAAGTCCACTTCTGAAGGGAAACACACTGCACTGTTCTCATCCATGAAACATACTCTGCTTTAGAGCAAGAAGCACGCTCTTGCTTTTAGAGTCTTTAATACAGCAGGAAATGTGAGTGTGATCATAAACAAGAACTGTGTTTCCTACACATACGGACCGTATCTAGTTCAACTCTGCTCCTGAAACTGATACAAACCACAGGTCCTTTTACATCCAATGATTTTCAGTTAAGAGCCAGAAACATGTTAGCTTCGTGAATGATGTAGCTTCCTTTGAGATGAAAAGGGAGTGCTTTTTCCAGAAACAAATTCTTTCTAGTAGGAAGACACAAAGCTTGGGATTTAACTCCATTTCTGAAGAGCAACACTCAGCACAGTTGCCATCCATGAAAAACACTCTGCTTTAGAACAAGAAGCACGCTCTTGCTTTCTAGAGTCCCTAATACAGCAGGAAATGTGAGTGTGATCACAACCAAAGGACTGAGTTTCCTACGTATATGGACCATATCGAGTTCAACTCTGCTCAGGAAACTGATACAAACCACAGGTCCTCTAACATCTCATGCTTGTCAGTTAAAAGCGAGAGACGTGGGAGCTTCTTGTACGTTGTTGCTTTGTTTTAACTGAAAAGTGTTTGCATTTACCTGAAACAAAGTCTTGCTTGTAGGAAGACAAAGAGCTTGGGATTTAACTCCATTTCTGAAGGGAAACACACAGCACAGTTCTCAACCATGAAACACTCTCTACTTTAGAGCACGTAGCACGCTCTTATTTTCTAGATTCTCTAATAGAGCAGGAAACCTAAGTGTGCTCAGAACACAAGAACTGTGTTTCCTACCCATGTGGACCACATGTAGTTCAACTCTTCATCTGAAACTGATACACACCACAGGTCCTCTAACATCCAATGCTTTCCAGTTAAGAGCTAGAAACGTGTGAGCTTTCTGAATGATGTAGCATCGTTTGAGCTGAAAAGTGGTTTTGTTTACCTGAAACAAAATCTTGCTTATTGAATGACACAGAGCCTGGGATTTAACTCCATTTCTGAAGGGAAACACAGAGCACAGTTCTCATCCATGAATCACACTCTACTTTAGAGCAAGAAGCACGCTCTTGCTTGCTACAGTCTCTAGTAGAGCAGGAAAAGTGACTGTGCAAAAACAAAAGAACGGTGTTTCCAACCCATATGGACCACATCTAGGTCAACTCTGCTTCTGAAACTGAGAGAAACCACAGGTCCTTTAACATCCAATGCTTCTCAGTTAAGAGCAAGAAAAGTGTGAGCTTCGTGAACAATGTAGCTTCCTTTGAGCTGAATAGGAACTGGGTTTACCTGAAATGAAGTCTTACTTGTAGGAAGACACAGAGTATGGGATTTCACGCCATTTCTGAAGAACAGCACTCAGCACGTTCCCGTCCATGAAACACACTCTGCTTTAGAGCAAGTGGACAGTCTTGCTTTCTAGAGACTCTAATACAGCAGGAACGTGAGTGTGATCATAAGCAAAGGACTGTGTTTCCTACGCATACGGACAACATCTTGTTCAACTCTGCTTCTGAAACTGTTACAAACCAAAGGTACTCTAACATCCAATGCTTTTCAGTTAAGAGCGAAAAGCGTGTGAGCTTCGTGAACGTTGTAGTTTTGTTTGAGCTGAAAAATGACTGCGTTTACCTGAAACGAATTCTTGCTTGTAGGAAGACACAGAGCCTGGGATTCAACTCCATTTCTGAAGGGCAACACTCAGCACAGTTCCCAGCAATGAAACACACTCTGCTTTAGAGCAAGAAGTATGCTCTTGCTTTCTAGAGTCTTTAATACAGCAGGAAATGTGAGTGTGATCATAAACAAAGAACTGTGTTTCCTACACATACGGACCGTATCTAGTTCAACTCTGCTCCTGAAACTGATACAAACCACAGGTCCTTTAACATCCAATGATTTTCAGTTAAGAGCAAGAAATGTGTTAGCTTCGTGAACGATGTAGCTTCGTTTGAGCTGAAAAGGGACTGCATTTACCTGAAACGAAGTCTTTCTTGTAGGAAGACACAGAGCCTGGGATTTAACTCCATTTCTGAAGGGAAACACACAACACAGTTCTCAGCCATGAAACACACTCTGCTTTAGAGCAAGAAGCACGCTCTTGCATTCTAGTGTCTGTAATAGAGCAGGAACTTGAGTGTGATCATAACCAAAGGACTGTGTTTCCTACATATACGGACCATTTCAAGTTCAACTCTGCTTCTGAAACTGATATAAACCACAGGTCCTCTAACATACAATGCTTTTCACTTAAGAGCGAGAAAAGTGTGAGCTTTATGAATGATGTAGCTTCGTTTGAGCTGAAAAGGGACTGCGTTTACCTGAAACGAAGTCTTGCTTGTAGGAAGACAGAAATCAAGGGATTTAAGTCCATTTCTGAAGAGCAGCACTCAGCACAGTTCCCATCCATGAAACACACTCTGCTTTAGAGCAAGAAGCACGCTATTGCTTACTAGATTCTCTAATACAACCGGAAACGTGAGTGTGCTCAGAACAATAGAACTGTGTTTCCTACGCATATGGACAACATCTAGTTCAACTCTGCTTCTGAATCTGTAACAAACCAAAGATCCATTAACATCCAATGCTTTTCAATTAAGAGCAAGAAACGTGTTAGCTTCGTGAACGATGTAGCATCGTTTGAGCAGAAAAGGGACTGCATTTACCTGAAACAAAGTCTTTCTTGTAGGAAGACACAGAGCCTGGGATTTAACTCCATTTCTGAAGGGAAACACACAACACAGTTCTCAGCCATGAAACACACTCTGCTTTAGAGCAAGAAGCACTCTCTTGCTTTCTAGAGTCTCTAATACTGCAGGAAACGTGGGTGTGCTCAGAACAAATGTTCGGTGTTTCCTACACATACGGACCATAGCTAGTTCCATGTTGCTTCTGAAACTGATCCAAACCACAGGTCCACTAACATCCAATGTTTTTCAGTTAAGAGCGAGAAACGTGTGAGCTTCCTGCTCAATATATCTTCGTTTGAGCAGAAAGGGACTGTGTTTATTTGAAACAAAGTCTTGCTTGTAGGAAGACACAGAGCCTGTGATTTTACTCCATTTCTGAAGAGCAGCACTCAGTACAGTTCCCATCCATGAAATACACTCTGTTTTAGAGCAAGAAGCATGCTCTCGCCTTCTAGAATCTCTAATACAGAAGGAAACCTGAGTGTGCTCAGAACAAAAGAACTCTGTTTCCTAACACGATGGACCACATCTAGTTAAAGTCTGCTTCTGAAACAGATAGAAACCACAGATCCTTTAACATCCAATGCTTCTCATTTAAGAGCGAGAAACGTCTGAGCTTCCTGAACGATTTAGATTCCTTTCAGCTAAAAAGGGACAGCGTATACCTGAAACGAAGGCTTGCTTGTAGGATGACACAGAGCCTGGGATTTAACTCAATTTCTGTAGGGAAACATACAGCACTGTTCCCATCCATGAAACACACTATGCTTTAGAGCAAGAATCATATTCTTGCTTTCTAGAGTGTCTAATACAGCAGGAAACGTGAGTGTGATTAGAAAAAAAGAACGGTATTTCCTACACATATGGACCACATCTACTTCAACGCTGCTTCTGAAACTGATACAAACCATAGGTCCTCTAACATCCAATGCTTTTCATTTAAGCACGAGAAACATGTGAGCTTCATGTACATTGTAGCTTTGTTTGAGCTGAAAAGGGAATGCCTTTACCTGAAATGAAGTCTTGCTTGTAGGAAGACAGAGAGCCTGGGATTTAACTCCACTTCTGAAGGGAAACACACAGCATAGTTCTCATCCATGAAACACACTCTGCTTTAGATCTAGAAGCATGCTCTTGCATTCTAGAATCTCTAATACAGAAGGAAACCTGAGTGTGCTCAGAACAAAAGAACTGTGTTTCCTACCCTTATGGACTACATCTAGTTCAAGTCTGCTTCTGAAACTGATAGAAACTACAGATCCTCTAACATCCAATGCTTCTCATTTAAGAGCGAGAAACGTCTGAACTTCTTGAACAATGTAGATTCCTTTGAGCTGAAAAGGGACTGCATCTACCTGAAATGAAGTCTTGCTTGTAGGATGAAACAGAACCTGGGATTTAACTCAATATCTGTAGGGCAACATACAGCACTGTTCCCATCCATGAAACACACTCTGCTTTAGAGCAAGAATCATGTTCTTGCTTTCTAGAGTCTCTAATACAGCAGGAAATGTGAGTGTGATCAGAAAAAAGAACGGTGTTTCCTACACATATGTACCACATCTACTTCAACGCTGCTTCTGAAACTGATACACACACAGGTCCTCTAACGTCCAATGCTTTTCAGTTAAGAGCGAGATATGTGTGAGCTTCATGAACGATGTAGCTTCCTTTGAGCTGAAAAGGGACTGGGTTTACCTGAAACGAAGTCTTGATTGTAGGAAGACACAGAGCCTGGGATTTAACTCCATTTCTGAAGTGCAACACTCAGCACATTTCCCATCCATGAAACACACTCTGCTTTAGAGCAAGAATCATGTTCTTGCTTTCTAGAGTCTCTAATACAGCAGGAAATGTGAGTGTGATCAGAAAAAAGAACGGTGTTTCCTACACATATGTACCACATCTACTTCAACGCTGCTTCTGAAACTGATACAAGCCACAGGTCCTCTAACATCCAATGCTTTTCAGTTAAGCGCAAGAAACGTTTGAGCTTCGTGAATGATGTAGCTTCGTTTGAGCTGAAAAGTTACTGTGTTTACCTGAAACGAATTCTTGCTTGTAGGAAGACCCAGAGCCTGGGATTTAACTCCATTTTTAAAGAGAAACACACTGCACATTCCTCATCCATGAAACACACTCTGCTATAGAGCAGGAAGCACATTCTTGCTTTCTAGAGTCTCTAATTCAGCAGGAAACTTGCCTGTGCTCAAAACAGAAGAACGGTGTTTCCTACACCTATGGAACACATCTAGTTGAACTCTGCTTCTGAAACTGATATAAACCACAGTTCCTCTAACATACAATGCTTCTCAGTTAAGAGCGAGAAACGTGTGAGCTTCATGAACGATGTAGCTTCCTTTTAGCTGAAAAGGGACTGCATTTACCTGAAACAAGGTCTAGCTTGTAGGAAGACACAGAGCCTGGGATTTCGCTCTGTTTCTAAAGAGAAACACACTGCAATGTTCTCATCCATGAATCACACTCTGCATTAGAGCGAGAAGCACGCTCTTTCTTTCTAAATTCTCTAATACAGCAGGAAACATTAGTGTGCTCAAAACAAAAGAATGGTGTTTCCTACATATACGGACCATATTTAGTTCAACCCAGGTTCTGAAAGTGATACAAACAATAGGTCCGCTAAAATCCAATGCTTTTCAGTCAAGCGCGAGAAGCGTGTGAGCTATGTGAAAGATGTAGCTTCATTTGAGCTGAATAGGGACTGTGTTTACCTAAAACGAAGTATGGCTTGGAGGAAGACACAGAGTATGGGATTTAACGCCATTTCTGAGGAGCAGCACTCAGCACAGTTCCCATCCATGAAACACACTCTGCTTTAGAGCAAGAAGCATGCTCTTGCTTACTAGAGTCTGTAATACAGCAGGAACGTGAGTGTGATCATAACCAAAGGACTGTGTTTCCTACACATACGGACCATATTTAGATCAACTCTGCTTCTGAAACTGATACAAACCACAGGTCCTCTAACATCCAATGCTTTTCAGTTAAGAACAAGAAACGTGTTAGCTTCGTGAACGAGGTAGCTTCGTTTGAGCTGAAAAGTGACTGCATTTACCTGAAACAAAGTCTTGCTTGTAGGAAGACACAGAGCCTGGGATTTAACTTCATTTCTGAAAGTCAACAATAAGCACAGTTCCCATCCATGAAACACACTCTGTTTTAGAGCAAAAAGTATGCTCTTGCTTTCTAGAGTCTCTAATACTGCAGGAAATGTGAGTCTGATCATAAACAAAGAAGTCTGTTTTCTACGCATACAGACCATATTGCGTTCAACTCGGCTCAGGAAACAGATACAAACCACATGTCCTCTAACATCCCATGCTTGACAGTTAAGAGCGAGACATGTGTGAGCTTCTTGTACGTTGTTGATTTGTTTTAGCTGAAAAGTGATTGCGTTTACCTGAAACGAAGTCTTCCTTGTAGGAAGTACCAGAGCCTGGGATTTAACTCCATTTCTGAAGGGAAACAAACAACACAATCCTCATCCATGAAACACACTATGCTTTATAGCAAGAAGCACGCTCTTGCTTTCTAAAGTTTCAAATACAGCAGGAACGTGAGTGTGCTCAGAAAAAAAGAACGGTGTTTCCTACACATAGGGACGATATTTAGTTCAACTCTTCTTCTGAAACTGATACAAACCACAGGTCCTCTAACATCCAATGCTTTTTAGTTAAGAGCGAGAAACGTGTGAGCTTCGTGAACATTGTTGCTTCGTTTGAGCTGAAAAGGGACTGCGTTTACCTGAAACTAAGTCTTGCTTGTAGGAAGACACAGAGCCTGGGATTTAATTCCATTTCTGAAGGGAAACAGACAGCACAGTTCTCAGCCATGAAATACATTCTGCTTTAGAGCAAGAAGCATGTTCTTGCTCTCTAGAGTCTCTAATAGAGCAGGAAACGTGAGTGTGCTCAAAACAAAAGAACGTTGTTTCCTACCCATATAGACTGTATCTAGTTCAACTCTGCTTCTGAAATTGATAGAAAACATAGATCCTCTAACATCCAATGCTTCTCAGTTAAGAGCGAGAAATGTGTGAGCTTTGTGAATGATGTAGAGCTTTGTTTGAGCTAAAAAAGTGACTCCATTTAACAGAAACGAAGTCTTGCTTGTAGGAAGACCTAGAACATGGGTTTTAAGACCATTTCTGAAGAGCAGCACTCAGCACAGTTCCCATCCATGTAACACACTCTGCTTTAGAGCAAGAATCGTGCTCTTACTTTCTAGAGCCTTTAATACAGCAGGAAATGTGAGTGTGATCATAAACAAAGAACTGTGTTTCCTAAACATACGGACCGTATCTAGTTCAACTCTGCTTTTGAAACTGATACAAACCACAGGTTCTCTACCATGCAATGCTTTTCAGTTAAGCGCGAGAAAAGTATAAGCTTCGTGAACGATGTAGCATCCTGTGTGCTGAAAACGGACTGAATTTACCTGAAAAGAGGTCTTGCTTGTAGGAAGACACAAAGCTTTGGATTTAACTCCATTTCTGAAGGGCAACACTCAGCACAGTTCCCATCCATGAAACACACTCTGCTTTAGAGCAAGAAGCACACTCTTGCTTTCTAGTGTCTGTAATACAGCAGGAACTTGAGTGTGATCATAACCAAAGGATTGTGTTTCCAACATATACGGACCATTTCAAGTTCAACTCTGCTCAGGAAACTGATACAAACCACAGGTCCTCTAACATCTCATGCTTGTCAGTTAAGAGCAAGAAACGTGTTAGCTTTGTGAACAATGTAGCTTCGTTTGAGCTGAAAAGGGACTGCGTTTGCCTGAAATGAAGTCTTTCTTGTAGGAAGACACAGAGCTTGGGATTTCACACCATTTCTGAAGGGAAACACATAGCACAGTTCTTCTCCATTAAATACACTCTGCTTTATGGCAAGAAGCAAGCTCTTGCTTTCTAGAGTCTGTAATACAGCAGGAATGTGAGTGTGATTTTAACCAAAGGACTGTGTTTCCTACACATACGGACCATATCGAGTTCAACTCTGCTTCTGAAACTGATATAAACCACAGGTCCTCTAACATACAATGCTTTTCAGTTAAGCGTGAGAAACGTGTGAGCTTTGTGAATGATGTAGCTTCGTTTGAGCTGAAAAGTGACTGCGTTTACCTGAAACGAAGTCTTCCTTGTAGAAAAACAGAAAACATGGGATTAAAGTCCACTTCTGAAGGGAAACACACTGCACTGTTCTCATCCATGAAACATACTCTGCTTTAGAGCAAGAAGCACGCTCTTGCTTTTAGAGTCTTTAATACAGCAGGAAATGTGAGTGTGATCATAAACAAGAACTGTGTTTCCTACACATACGGACCGTATCTAGTTCAACTCTGCTCCTGAAACTGATACAAACCACAGGTCCTTTTACATCCAATGATTTTCAGTTAAGAGCCAGAAACATGTTAGCTTCGTGAATGATGTAGCTTCCTTTGAGATGAAAAGGGAGTGCTTTTTCCGGAAACGAATTCTTTCTAGTAGGAAGACACAAAGCTTGGGATTTAACTCCATTTCTGAAGAGCAACACTCAGCACAGTTGCCATCCATGAAAAACACTCTGCTTTAGAACAAGAAGCACGCTCTTGCTTTCTAGAGTCCCTAATACAGCAGGAAATGTGAGTGTGATCACAACCAAAGGACTGAGTTTCCTACATATATGGACCATATCGAGTTCAACTCTGCTCAGGAAACTGATACAAACCACAGGTCCTCTAACATCTCATGCTTGTCAGTTAAAAGCGAGAGACGTGGGAGCTTCTTGTACGTTGTTGCTTTGTTTTAACTGAAAAGTGTTTGCATTTACCTGAAACAAAGTCTTGCTTGTAGGAAGACAAGGAGCTTGGGATTTAACTCCATTTCTGAAGGGAAACACACAGCACAGTTCTCAACCATGAAACACTCTCTACTTTAGAGCACGTAGCACGCTCTCATTTTCTAGAGTCTTTAATATAGCTGGAAATGTAAGTGTGCTCAGAACACAAGAACTGTGTTTCCTACCCATGTGGACCACATGTAGTTCAACTCTTCATCTGAAACTGATACACACCACAGGTCCTCTAACATCCAATGCTTTCCAGTTAAGAGCTAGAAACGTGTGAGCTTTCTGAATGATGTAGCATCGTTTGAGCTGAAAAGTGGTTTTGTTTACCTGAAACAAAATCTTGCTTATTGAATGACACAGAGCCTGGGATTTAACTCCATTTCTGAAGGGAAACACAGAGCACAGTTCTCATCCATGAATCACACTCTACTTTAGAGCAAGAAGCACGCTCTTGCTTGCTACAGTCTCTAGTAGAGCAGGAAAAGTGACTGTGCAAAAACAAAAGAACGGTGTTTCCAACCCATATGGACCACATCTAGATCAACTCTGCTTCTGAAACTGAGAGAAACCACAGGTCCTTTAACATCCAATGCTTCTCAGTTAAGAGCAAGAAAAGTGTGAGCTTCGTGAACAATGTATCTTCCTTTGAGCTGAATAGGAACTGGGTTTACCTGAAATGAAGTCTTACTTGTAGGAAGACACAGAGTATGGGATTTCACGCCATTTCTGAAGAACAGCACTCAGCACGTTCCCGTCCATGAGACACACTCTGCTTTAGAGCAAGTGGACAGTCTTGCTTTCTAGAGACTCTAATACAGCAGGAACGTGAGTGTGATCATAACCAAAGGACTGTGTTTCCTATGCATACGGACAACATCTTGTTCAACTCTGCTTCTGAAACTGTTACAAACCAAAGGTACTCTAACATCCAATGCTTTTCAGTTAAGAGCGAAAAGCGTGTGAGCTTCGTGAACGTTGTAGTTTTGTTTGAGCTGAAAAATGACTGCGTTTACCTGAAACGAATTCTTTCTTGTAGGAAGACACAGAGCCTGGGATTCAACTCCATTTCTGAAGGGCAACACTCAGCACAGTTCCCATCCATGAAACACACTCTGCTTTAGAGCAAGAAGCACACTCTTGCTTTCTAGAGTCTCTAATACAGCAGGAAATGTGAGTGTGATCACAACCAAAGGACTGAGTTTCCTACATTTACGGACCATATCGAGTTCAACTCTGCTCAGGAAACTGATACAAACCACAGGTCCTCTAATATCTCATGCTTGTCAGTTAAGAGCGAGACACGTGTGAGCTTCTTGTACGTTGTTGCTTTGTTTTAACTGAAAAGTGTTTGCATTTACCTGAAACAAAGTCCTGCTTGTAGGAAGAAACAGAGCCTGGGATTTAACTGCATTTCTGAAGGGAAACGCACACCACAGTTCTCATCCATGAAACACTCTCTGCTTTAGAGCAAGAAGCACGCTCTTGCTTTCTGGAGACTCTAATACAGCAGGAACTTGATTGTTTTTCAAAACAAAAGAACGGTGTTACCTACCATATGGACCACATCAAGTTCAACTCTGCTTCTGAAACTGATAGAAAACATAGGTCCTCTAACATCCAATGCTTCTCAGTTACGATCAAGAAATGATTGAGCTTCGTGAACGATGTAGCTTTGTATTGCTGACTAGGAACTGCGTTTACCTGAAACAAGGTCTTGCTTGTAGGAAGACAGAAAACATGGAATTTAAGTCCATATCTGAAGAGCAGCACTCAGCACAGTTCCCATCCATGAAACACACTCTGCTTTAGAGCAAGAAGCACGCTATTGCTTTCTAGAATCTCTAATACAGCAAGAAACCTGAGTATGCTCAGAACAAAAGAACTGTGTTTCCTACGCATATGGACGACATCTAGTTCAACTCTGCTTCTGAAACTGATAGAAACCACAGATCCTCTAACATCCAATGCTTTTCATTTAAGAGCGAGAAGCGTGTGAGTTTTGTGAATGATGTAGCTCCATTTGAGCTGAATAGGAACTGCGTTTACCTGAAACGAAGTCTTGCTTGTAGGAAGACACAGAGTATGGGATTTAACGCCATTTCTGAAGAGCAGCACTCAGCACAGTTCCCATCCATGAAACACACTCTGCTTTATGGCAAGAAGCAAGCTCTTGCTTTCTAGAGTCTGTAATACAGCAGGAACGTGAGTGTGATTTTAACCAAAGGACTGTGTTTCCTACACATATGGACCATATCGAGTTCAACTCTGCTTCTGAAACTGATATAAACCACAGGTCCGCTAACATACAATGCTTTTCAGTTAAGCGTGAGAAACGTGTGAGCTTTGTGAATGATGTAGCTTCATTTGAGCTGAAATGGGACTGTGTTTACCTGAAACAAAGTCTTGCTTGTAGGAAGACAGAAATCATGGGATTTAAGTCCATTTCTGAAGGGAAACACACAGCACAGTTCTCAACCATGAAACAAACTCTACTTTAGAGCCAGTAGCCTGCTCTTATTTTCTAGAGTCTCTAATAGAGCAGGAAACATAAGTGTGCTCAGAAAAAAAGAACTGTGTTTCCTGCCGATATGGACCACATCTAGTTCAACTCTTCTTCTGAAACTGATACAAACCACAGGTCCTCTAACATCCAAGCTTTTCAGTTAAGAGCGAGAAACGTGTGAGATTCGTGAACGTTGTTGATACGTTTGAGCTGAAATGGGACTGCGTTTACCTGAAACTAAGTCTGGCTTGTAGGAAGACATAGAGCCTGGGATTTAACTCCATTTCTGAAGGGAAACACACACCACAGTTCTCATCCATGAAATACACTCTGCTTTAGAGCAAGAAGCACGCTCTTGCTTTCTAGAGTCTCTAATACAGAAGGAAATGTGAGTGTGATCACAACCAAAGGACTGAGTTTCCTACATATACGGACCATATCGAGTTCAACTCTGCTCAGGAAACTGATACAAACCACAGGTCCTCTAACATCTCATGCTTGTCAGTTAAGAGCAAGACACATGTGAGCTTCTTGTACATTGTTGCTTTGTTTTAACTGAAAAGTGTTTGTGTTTACCTGAAACGAAGTCTTACTTGTAGGAAAAAACAGAGCCTGGGATTTAACTCCATTTCTGAAGGGAAACACACAGCAGTGTTCTCAACCATGAAACACACTCTACTTTAGAGCACGTAGCATGCTCTTATTTTCTAGAGTCTCTAATACAGCTGGAAACGTAAGTGTGCTCAGAACACAAGAACTGTGTTTCCTACCCATGTGGACCACATCTAGTTCAACTCTTCATCTGAAACTGATACACACCACAGGTCCTCTAACATCCAATGCTTTTCACTTAAGAGCTAGAAACGTGTGAGCTTTGTGAATTATATAGCATCGTTTGAGCTGAAAACTGGTTGTGTTTACCTGAAAAAAAATCTTGTTTTTGATTGACACAGAGCCTGGGATTTAACTCCATTTCTGAAGGGAAACACAGCGCACAGTTCTCATCCATGAATCACACTCTACTTTAGAGCAAGAAGCACGCTCATGCTTGATAGAGTATCTAGTAGAGCAGAAACGTGACTGTGCATTAACAAAAGAACGGTGTTTCCTACCCATATGGACAACATCTAGTTCAACTCTACTTTTGAAACTGAGAGAAACCACAGGTCCTCTAACATCCAATGCTTCTCAGTTAAGAGCAAGAAAAGGGTGAGCTTCGTGAACAATGTAGCTTCCTTTGAGCTGAATAGGAACTGGGTTTACCTGAAATGAAGTCTTACTTGTAGGAAGACACAGAGTATGGTATTTCACGCCATTTCTGAAGAACAGCACTCAGCACGTTCCCGTCCATTAAACACACTCTGCTTTACAGCAAGTAGCACGCTCTTGCTTGCTAGAGTCTCTAATACAGCAGGAAACGTTAGTGTGATCATAACCAAAGGATTGTGTTTCCAACATATACGGACCATTTCGAGTTCAACTCTGCTCAGGAAACTGATACAAACCACAGGTCCTCTAACATCTCAGGCTTGTCAGTTAAGAGCAAGAAACGTGTTAGCTTTGTGAACAATGTAGCTTCGTTTGAGCTGAAAAGGGACTGCGTTTGCCTGAAATGAAGTCTTTCTTGTAGGAAGACACAGAGCTTGGGATTTCACACCATTTCTGAAGGGAAACACATAGCACAGTTCTTCTCCATTAAATACACTCTGCTTTATGGCAAGAAGCAAGCTCTTGCTTTCTAGAGTCTGTAATACAGCAGGAATGTGAGTGTGATTTTAACCAAAGGACTGTGTTTCCTACACATACGGACCATATCGAGTTCAACTCTGCTTCTGAAACTGATATAAACCACAGGTCCTCTAACATACAATGCTTTTCAGTTAAGCGTGAGAAACGTGTGAGCTTTGTGAATGATGTAGCTTCGTTTGAGCTGAAAAGTGACTGCGTTTACCTGAAACGAAGTCTTCCTTGTAGAAAAACAGAAAACATGGGATTAAAGTCCATTTCTGAAGGGAAACACACTGCACTGTTCTCATCCATGAAACATACTCTGCTTTAGGGCAAGAAGCACGCTCTTGCTTTTAGAGTCTTTAATACAGCAGGAAATGTGAGTGTGATCATAAACAAGAACTGTGTTTCCTACACATACGGACCGTATCTAGTTCAACTCTGCTCCTGAAACTGATACAAACCACAGGTCCTTTTACATCCAATGATTTTCAGTTAAGAGCCAGAAACATGTTAGCTTCGTGAATGATGTAGCTTCGTTTGAGATGAAAAGGGAGTGCGTTTACCGGAAACGAATTCTTTCTAGTAGGAAGACACAAAGCTTGGGATTTAACTTCATTTCTGAAGAGCAACACTCAGCACAGTTGCCATCCATGAAAAACACTCTGCTTTAGAACAAGAAGCACGCTCTTGCTTTCTAGAGTCCCTAATACAGCAGGAAATGTGAGTGTGATCACAACCAAAGGACTGAGTTTCCTACATATATGGACCATATCGAGTTCAACTCTGCTCAGGAAACTGATACAAACCACAGGTCCTCTAACATCTCATGCTTGTCAGTTAAAAGCGAGAGACGTGGGAGCTTCTTGTACGTTGTTGCTTTGTTTTAACTGAAAAGTGTTTGCATTTACCTGAAACAAAGTCTTGCTTGTAGGAAGACAAGGAGCTTGGGATTTAACTCCATTTCTGAAGGGAAACACACAGCACAGTTCTCAAACATGAAACACTCTCTACTTTAGAGCACGTAGCACGCTCTCATTTTCTAGAGTCTCTAATATAGCTGGAAATGTAAGTGTGCTCAGAACACAAGAACTGTGTTTCCTACCCATGTGGACCACATGTAGTTCAACTCTTCATCTGAAACTGATACACACCACAGGTCCTCTAACATCCAATGCTTTCCAGTTAAGAGCTAGAAACGTGTGAGCTTTCTGAATGATGTAGCATCGTTTGAGCTGAAAAGTGGTTTTGTTTACCTGAAACAAAATCTTGCTTATTGAATGACACAGAGCCTGGGATTTAACTCCATTTCTGAAGGGAAACACAGAGCACAGTTCTCATCCATGAATCACACTCTACTTTAGAGCAAGAAGCACGCTCTTGCTTGCTACAGTCTCTAGTAGAGCAGGAAAAGTGACTGTGCAAAAACAAAAGAACGGTGTTTCCAACCCATATGGACCACATCTAGATCAACTCTGCTTCTGAAACTGAGAGAAACCACAGGTCCTTTAACATCCAATGCTTCTCAGTTAAGAGCAAGAAAAGTGTGAGCTTCGTGAACAATGTATCTTCCTTTGAGCTGAATAGGAACTGGGTTTACCTGAAATGAAGTCTTACTTGTAGGAAGACACAGAGTATGGGATTTCACGCCATTTCTGAAGAACAGCACTCAGCACGTTCCCGTCCATGAGACACACTCTGCTTTAGAGCAAGTGGACAGTCTTGCTTTCTAGAGACTCTAATACAGCAGGAACGTGAGTGTGATCATAACCAAAGGACTGTGTTTCCTATGCATACGGACAACATCTTGTTCAACTCTGCTTCTGAAACTGTTACAAACCAAAGGTACTCTAACATCCAATGCTTTTCAGTTAAGAGCGAGAAGCGTGTGAGCTTCGTGAACGTTGTAGTTTTGTTTGAGCTGAAAAATGACTGCGTTTACCTGAAACGAATTCTTTCTTGTAGGAAGACACAGAGCCTGGGATTCAACTCCATTTCTGAAGGGCAACACTCAGCACAGTTCCCATCCATGAAACACACTCTGCTTTAGAGCAAGAAGCACACTCTTGCTTTCTAGAGTCTCTAATACAGCAGGAAATGTGAGTGTGATCACAACCAAAGGACTGAGTTTCCTACATTTACGGACCATATCGAGTTCAACTCTGCTCAGGAAACTGATACAAACCACAGGTCCTCTAATATCTCATGCTTGTCAGTTAAGAGCAAGAAACGTGTTAGCTTTGTGAACAATGTAGCTTCGTTTGAGCTGAAAAGGGACTGCGTTTGCCTGAAATGAAGTCTTTCTTGTAGGAAGACACAGAGCTTGGGATTTCACACCATTTCTGAAGGGAAACACATAGCACAGTTCTTCTCCATTAAATACACTCTGCTTTATGGCAAGAAGCAAGCTCTTGCTTTCTAGAGTCTGTAATACAGCAGGAATGTGAGTGTGATTTTAACCAAAGGACTGTGTTTCCTACACATACGGACCATATCGAGTTCAACTCTGCTTCTGAAACTGATATAAACCACAGGTCCTCTAACATACAATGCTTTTCAGTTAAGCGTGAGAAACGTGTGAGCTTTGTGAATGATGTAGCTTCGTTTGAGCTGAAAAGTGACTGCGTTTACCTGAAACGAAGTCTTCCTTGTAGAAAAACAGAAAACATGGGATTAAAGTCCACTTCTGAAGGGAAACACACTGCACTGTTCTCATCCATGAAACATACTCTGCTTTAGAGCAAGAAGCACGCTCTTGCTTTTAGAGTCTTTAATACAGCAGGAAATGTGAGTGTGATCATAAACAAGAACTGTGTTTCCTACACATACGGACCGTATCTAGTTCAACTCTGCTCCTGAAACTGATACAAACCACAGGTCCTTTTACATCCAATGATTTTCAGTTAAGAGCCAGAAACATGTTAGCTTCGTGAATGATGTAGCTTCCTTTGAGATGAAAAGGGAGTGCTTTTTCCAGAAACAAATTCTTTCTAGTAGGAAGACACAAAGCTTGGGATTTAACTCCATTTCTGAAGAGCAACACTCAGCACAGTTGCCATCCATGAAAAACACTCTGCTTTAGAACAAGAAGCACGCTCTTGCTTTCTAGAGTCCCTAATACAGCAGGAAATGTGAGTGTGATCACAACCAAAGGACTGAGTTTCCTACGTATATGGACCATATCGAGTTCAACTCTGCTCAGGAAACTGATACAAACCACAGGTCCTCTAACATCTCATGCTTGTCAGTTAAAAGCGAGAGACGTGGGAGCTTCTTGTACGTTGTTGCTTTGTTTTAACTGAAAAGTGTTTGCATTTACCTGAAACAAAGTCTTGCTTGTAGGAAGACAAAGAGCTTGGGATTTAACTCCATTTCTGAAGGGAAACACACAGCACAGTTCTCAACCATGAAACACTCTCTACTTTAGAGCACGTAGCACGCTCTTATTTTCTAGATTCTCTAATAGAGCAGGAAACCTAAGTGTGCTCAGAACACAAGAACTGTGTTTCCTACCCATGTGGACCACATGTAGTTCAACTCTTCATCTGAAACTGATACACACCACAGGTCCTCTAACATCCAATGCTTTCCAGTTAAGAGCTAGAAACGTGTGAGCTTTCTGAATGATGTAGCATCGTTTGAGCTGAAAAGTGGTTTTGTTTACCTGAAACAAAATCTTGCTTATTGAATGACACAGAGCCTGGGATTTAACTCCATTTCTGAAGGGAAACACAGAGCACAGTTCTCATCCATGAATCACACTCTACTTTAGAGCAAGAAGCACGCTCTTGCTTGCTACAGTCTCTAGTAGAGCAGGAAAAGTGACTGTGCAAAAACAAAAGAACGGTGTTTCCAACCCATATGGACCACATCTAGGTCAACTCTGCTTCTGAAACTGAGAGAAACCACAGGTCCTTTAACATCCAATGCTTCTCAGTTAAGAGCAAGAAAAGTGTGAGCTTCGTGAACAATGTAGCTTCCTTTGAGCTGAATAGGAACTGGGTTTACCTGAAATGAAGTCTTACTTGTAGGAAGACACAGAGTATGGGATTTCACGCCATTTCTGAAGAACAGCACTCAGCACGTTCCCGTCCATGAAACACACTCTGCTTTAGAGCAAGTGGACAGTCTTGCTTTCTAGAGACTCTAATACAGCAGGAACGTGAGTGTGATCATAAGCAAAGGACTGTGTTTCCTACGCATACGGACAACATCTTGTTCAACTCTGCTTCTGAAACTGTTACAAACCAAAGGTACTCTAACATCCAATGCTTTTCAGTTAAGAGCGAAAAGCGTGTGAGCTTCGTGAACGTTGTAGTTTTGTTTGAGCTGAAAAATGACTGCGTTTACCTGAAACGAATTCTTGCTTGTAGGAAGACACAGAGCCTGGGATTCAACTCCATTTCTGAAGGGCAACACTCAGCACAGTTCCCAGCAATGAAACACACTCTGCTTTAGAGCAAGAAGTATGCTCTTGCTTTCTAGAGTCTTTAATACAGCAGGAAATGTGAGTGTGATCATAAACAAAGAACTGTGTTTCCTACACATACGGACCGTATCTAGTTCAACTCTGCTCCTGAAACTGATACAAACCACAGGTCCTTTAACATCCAATGATTTTCAGTTAAGAGCAAGAAATGTGTTAGCTTCGTGAACGATGTAGCTTCGTTTGAGCTGAAAAGGGACTGCATTTACCTGAAACGAAGTCTTTCTTGTAGGAAGACACAGAGCCTGGGATTTAACTCCATTTCTGAAGGGAAACACACAACACAGTTCTCAGCCATGAAACACACTCTGCTTTAGAGCAAGAAGCACGCTCTTGCATTCTAGTGTCTGTAATAGAGCAGGAACTTGAGTGTGATCATAACCAAAGGACTGTGTTTCCTACATATACGGACCATTTCAAGTTCAACTCTGCTTCTGAAACTGATATAAACCACAGGTCCTCTAACATACAATGCTTTTCACTTAAGAGCGAGAAAAGTGTGAGCTTTATGAATGATGTAGCTTCGTTTGAGCTGAAAAGGGACTGCGTTTACCTGAAACGAAGTCTTGCTTGTAGGAAGACAGAAATCAAGGGATTTAAGTCCATTTCTGAAGAGCAGCACTCAGCACAGTTCCCATCCATGAAACACACTCTGCTTTAGAGCAAGAAGCACGCTATTGCTTACTAGATTCTCTAATACAACCGGAAACGTGAGTGTGCTCAGAACAATAGAACTGTGTTTCCTACGCATATGGACAACATCTAGTTCAACTCTGCTTCTGAATCTGTAACAAACCAAAGATCCATTAACATCCAATGCTTTTCAATTAAGAGCAAGAAACGTGTTAGCTTCGTGAACGATGTAGCATCGTTTGAGCAGAAAAGGGACTGCATTTACCTGAAACAAAGTCTTTCTTGTAGGAAGACACAGAGCCTGGGATTTAACTCCATTTCTGAAGGGAAACACACAACACAGTTCTCAGCCATGAAACACACTCTGCTTTAGAGCAAGAAGCACTCTCTTGCTTTCTAGAGTCTCTAATACTGCAGGAAACGTGGGTGTGCTCAGAACAAATGTTCGGTGTTTCCTACACATACGGACCATAGCTAGTTCCATGTTGCTTCTGAAACTGATCCAAACCACAGGTCCACTAACATCCAATGTTTTTCAGTTAAGAGCGAGAAACGTGTGAGCTTCCTGCTCAATATATCTTCGTTTGAGCAGAAAGGGACTGTGTTTATTTGAAACAAAGTCTTGCTTGTAGGAAGACACAGAGCCTGTGATTTTACTCCATTTCTGAAGAGCAGCACTCAGTACAGTTCCCATCCATGAAATACACTCTGTTTTAGAGCAAGAAGCATGCTCTCGCCTTCTAGAATCTCTAATACAGAAGGAAACCTGAGTGTGCTCAGAACAAAAGAACTCTGTTTCCTAACACGATGGACCACATCTAGTTAAAGTCTGCTTCTGAAACAGATAGAAACCACAGATCCTTTAACATCCAATGCTTCTCATTTAAGAGCGAGAAACGTCTGAGCTTCCTGAACGATTTAGATTCCTTTCAGCTAAAAAGGGACAGCGTATACCTGAAACGAAGGCTTGCTTGTAGGATGACACAGAGCCTGGGATTTAACTCAATTTCTGTAGGGAAACATACAGCACTGTTCCCATCCATGAAACACACTATGCTTTAGAGCAAGAATCATATTCTTGCTTTCTAGAGTGTCTAATACAGCAGGAAACGTGAGTGTGATTAGAAAAAAAGAACGGTATTTCCTACACATATGGACCACATCTACTTCAACGCTGCTTCTGAAACTGATACAAACCATAGGTCCTCTAACATCCAATGCTTTTCATTTAAGCACGAGAAACATGTGAGCTTCATGTACATTGTAGCTTTGTTTGAGCTGAAAAGGGAATGCCTTTACCTGAAATGAAGTCTTGCTTGTAGGAAGACAGAGAGCCTGGGATTTAACTCCACTTCTGAAGGGAAACACACAGCATAGTTCTCATCCATGAAACACACTCTGCTTTAGATCTAGAAGCATGCTCTTGCATTCTAGAATCTCTAATACAGAAGGAAACCTGAGTGTGCTCAGAACAAAAGAACTGTGTTTCCTACCCTTATGGACTACATCTAGTTCAAGTCTGCTTCTGAAACTGATAGAAACTACAGATCCTCTAACATCCAATGCTTCTCATTTAAGAGCGAGAAACGTCTGAACTTCTTGAACAATGTAGATTCCTTTGAGCTGAAAAGGGACTGCATCTACCTGAAATGAAGTCTTGCTTGTAGGATGAAACAGAACCTGGGATTTAACTCAATATCTGTAGGGCAACATACAGCACTGTTCCCATCCATGAAACACACTCTGCTTTAGAGCAAGAATCATGTTCTTGCTTTCTAGAGTCTCTAATACAGCAGGAAATGTGAGTGTGATCAGAAAAAAGAACGGTGTTTCCTACACATATGTACCACATCTACTTCAACGCTGCTTCTGAAACTGATACACACACAGGTCCTCTAACGTCCAATGCTTTTCAGTTAAGAGCGAGATATGTGTGAGCTTCATGAACGATGTAGCTTCCTTTGAGCTGAAAAGGGACTGGGTTTACCTGAAACGAAGTCTTGATTGTAGGAAGACACAGAGCCTGGGATTTAACTCCATTTCTGAAGTGCAACACTCAGCACATTTCCCATCCATGAAACACACTCTGCTTTAGAGCAAGAATCATGTTCTTGCTTTCTAGAGTCTCTAATACAGCAGGAAATGTGAGTGTGATCAGAAAAAAGAACGGTGTTTCCTACACATATGTACCACATCTACTTCAACGCTGCTTCTGAAACTGATACAAGCCACAGGTCCTCTAACATCCAATGCTTTTCAGTTAAGCGCAAGAAACGTTTGAGCTTCGTGAATGATGTAGCTTCGTTTGAGCTGAAAAGTTACTGTGTTTACCTGAAACGAATTCTTGCTTGTAGGAAGACCCAGAGCCTGGGATTTAACTCCATTTTTAAAGAGAAACACACTGCACATTCCTCATCCATGAAACACACTCTGCTATAGAGCAGGAAGCACATTCTTGCTTTCTAGAGTCTCTAATTCAGCAGGAAACTTGCCTGTGCTCAAAACAGAAGAACGGTGTTTCCTACACCTATGGAACACATCTAGTTGAACTCTGCTTCTGAAACTGATATAAACCACAGTTCCTCTAACATACAATGCTTCTCAGTTAAGAGCGAGAAACGTGTGAGCTTCATGAACGATGTAGCTTCCTTTTAGCTGAAAAGGGACTGCATTTACCTGAAACAAGGTCTAGCTTGTAGGAAGACACAGAGCCTGGGATTTCGCTCTGTTTCTAAAGAGAAACACACTGCAATGTTCTCATCCATGAATCACACTCTGCATTAGAGCGAGAAGCACGCTCTTTCTTTCTAAATTCTCTAATACAGCAGGAAACATTAGTGTGCTCAAAACAAAAGAATGGTGTTTCCTACATATACGGACCATATTTAGTTCAACCCAGGTTCTGAAAGTGATACAAACAATAGGTCCGCTAAAATCCAATGCTTTTCAGTCAAGCGCGAGAAGCGTGTGAGCTATGTGAAAGATGTAGCTTCATTTGAGCTGAATAGGGACTGTGTTTACCTAAAACGAAGTATGGCTTGGAGGAAGACACAGAGTATGGGATTTAACGCCATTTCTGAGGAGCAGCACTCAGCACAGTTCCCATCCATGAAACACACTCTGCTTTAGAGCAAGAAGCATGCTCTTGCTTACTAGAGTCTGTAATACAGCAGGAACGTGAGTGTGATCATAACCAAAGGACTGTGTTTCCTACACATACGGACCATATTTAGATCAACTCTGCTTCTGAAACTGATACAAACCACAGGTCCTCTAACATCCAATGCTTTTCAGTTAAGAACAAGAAACGTGTTAGCTTCGTGAACGAGGTAGCTTCGTTTGAGCTGAAAAGTGACTGCATTTACCTGAAACAAAGTCTTGCTTGTAGGAAGACACAGAGCCTGGGATTTAACTTCATTTCTGAAAGTCAACAATAAGCACAGTTCCCATCCATGAAACACACTCTGTTTTAGAGCAAAAAGTATGCTCTTGCTTTCTAGAGTCTCTAATACTGCAGGAAATGTGAGTCTGATCATAAACAAAGAAGTCTGTTTTCTACGCATACAGACCATATTGCGTTCAACTCGGCTCAGGAAACAGATACAAACCACATGTCCTCTAACATCCCATGCTTGACAGTTAAGAGCGAGACATGTGTGAGCTTCTTGTACGTTGTTGATTTGTTTTAGCTGAAAAGTGATTGCGTTTACCTGAAACGAAGTCTTCCTTGTAGGAAGTACCAGAGCCTGGGATTTAACTCCATTTCTGAAGGGAAACAAACAACACAATCCTCATCCATGAAACACACTATGCTTTATAGCAAGAAGCACGCTCTTGCTTTCTAAAGTTTCAAATACAGCAGGAACGTGAGTGTGCTCAGAAAAAAAGAACGGTGTTTCCTACACATAGGGACGATATTTAGTTCAACTCTTCTTCTGAAACTGATACAAACCACAGGTCCTCTAACATCCAATGCTTTTTAGTTAAGAGCGAGAAACGTGTGAGCTTCGTGAACATTGTTGCTTCGTTTGAGCTGAAAAGGGACTGCGTTTACCTGAAACTAAGTCTTGCTTGTAGGAAGACACAGAGCCTGGGATTTAATTCCATTTCTGAAGGGAAACAGACAGCACAGTTCTCAGCCATGAAATACATTCTGCTTTAGAGCAAGAAGCATGTTCTTGCTCTCTAGAGTCTCTAATAGAGCAGGAAACGTGAGTGTGCTCAAAACAAAAGAACGTTGTTTCCTACCCATATAGACTGTATCTAGTTCAACTCTGCTTCTGAAATTGATAGAAAACATAGATCCTCTAACATCCAATGCTTCTCAGTTAAGAGCGAGAAATGTGTGAGCTTTGTGAATGATGTAGAGCTTTGTTTGAGCTAAAAAAGTGACTCCATTTAACAGAAACGAAGTCTTGCTTGTAGGAAGACCTAGAACATGGGTTTTAAGACCATTTCTGAAGAGCAGCACTCAGCACAGTTCCCATCCATGTAACACACTCTGCTTTAGAGCAAGAATCGTGCTCTTACTTTCTAGAGCCTTTAATACAGCAGGAAATGTGAGTGTGATCATAAACAAAGAACTGTGTTTCCTAAACATACGGACCGTATCTAGTTCAACTCTGCTTTTGAAACTGATACAAACCACAGGTTCTCTACCATGCAATGCTTTTCAGTTAAGCGCGAGAAAAGTATAAGCTTCGTGAACGATGTAGCATCCTGTGTGCTGAAAACGGACTGAATTTACCTGAAAAGAGGTCTTGCTTGTAGGAAGACACAAAGCTTTGGATTTAACTCCATTTCTGAAGGGCAACACTCAGCACAGTTCCCATCCATGAAACACACTCTGCTTTAGAGCAAGAAGCACACTCTTGCTTTCTAGTGTCTGTAATACAGCAGGAACTTGAGTGTGATCATAACCAAAGGATTGTGTTTCCAACATATACGGACCATTTCAAGTTCAACTCTGCTCAGGAAACTGATACAAACCACAGGTCCTCTAACATCTCATGCTTGTCAGTTAAGAGCAAGAAACGTGTTAGCTTTGTGAACAATGTAGCTTCGTTTGAGCTGAAAAGGGACTGCGTTTGCCTGAAATGAAGTCTTTCTTGTAGGAAGACACAGAGCTTGGGATTTCACACCATTTCTGAAGGGAAACACATAGCACAGTTCTTCTCCATTAAATACACTCTGCTTTATGGCAAGAAGCAAGCTCTTGCTTTCTAGAGTCTGTAATACAGCAGGAATGTGAGTGTGATTTTAACCAAAGGACTGTGTTTCCTACACATACGGACCATATCGAGTTCAACTCTGCTTCTGAAACTGATATAAACCACAGGTCCTCTAACATACAATGCTTTTCAGTTAAGCGTGAGAAACGTGTGAGCTTTGTGAATGATGTAGCTTCGTTTGAGCTGAAAAGTGACTGCGTTTACCTGAAACGAAGTCTTCCTTGTAGAAAAACAGAAAACATGGGATTAAAGTCCACTTCTGAAGGGAAACACACTGCACTGTTCTCATCCATGAAACATACTCTGCTTTAGAGCAAGAAGCACGCTCTTGCTTTTAGAGTCTTTAATACAGCAGGAAATGTGAGTGTGATCATAAACAAGAACTGTGTTTCCTACACATACGGACCGTATCTAGTTCAACTCTGCTCCTGAAACTGATACAAACCACAGGTCCTTTTACATCCAATGATTTTCAGTTAAGAGCCAGAAACATGTTAGCTTCGTGAATGATGTAGCTTCCTTTGAGATGAAAAGGGAGTGCTTTTTCCGGAAACGAATTCTTTCTAGTAGGAAGACACAAAGCTTGGGATTTAACTCCATTTCTGAAGAGCAACACTCAGCACAGTTGCCATCCATGAAAAACACTCTGCTTTAGAACAAGAAGCACGCTCTTGCTTTCTAGAGTCCCTAATACAGCAGGAAATGTGAGTGTGATCACAACCAAAGGACTGAGTTTCCTACATATATGGACCATATCGAGTTCAACTCTGCTCAGGAAACTGATACAAACCACAGGTCCTCTAACATCTCATGCTTGTCAGTTAAAAGCGAGAGACGTGGGAGCTTCTTGTACGTTGTTGCTTTGTTTTAACTGAAAAGTGTTTGCATTTACCTGAAACAAAGTCTTGCTTGTAGGAAGACAAGGAGCTTGGGATTTAACTCCATTTCTGAAGGGAAACACACAGCACAGTTCTCAACCATGAAACACTCTCTACTTTAGAGCACGTAGCACGCTCTCATTTTCTAGAGTCTTTAATATAGCTGGAAATGTAAGTGTGCTCAGAACACAAGAACTGTGTTTCCTACCCATGTGGACCACATGTAGTTCAACTCTTCATCTGAAACTGATACACACCACAGGTCCTCTAACATCCAATGCTTTCCAGTTAAGAGCTAGAAACGTGTGAGCTTTCTGAATGATGTAGCATCGTTTGAGCTGAAAAGTGGTTTTGTTTACCTGAAACAAAATCTTGCTTATTGAATGACACAGAGCCTGGGATTTAACTCCATTTCTGAAGGGAAACACAGAGCACAGTTCTCATCCATGAATCACACTCTACTTTAGAGCAAGAAGCACGCTCTTGCTTGCTACAGTCTCTAGTAGAGCAGGAAAAGTGACTGTGCAAAAACAAAAGAACGGTGTTTCCAACCCATATGGACCACATCTAGATCAACTCTGCTTCTGAAACTGAGAGAAACCACAGGTCCTTTAACATCCAATGCTTCTCAGTTAAGAGCAAGAAAAGTGTGAGCTTCGTGAACAATGTATCTTCCTTTGAGCTGAATAGGAACTGGGTTTACCTGAAATGAAGTCTTACTTGTAGGAAGACACAGAGTATGGGATTTCACGCCATTTCTGAAGAACAGCACTCAGCACGTTCCCGTCCATGAGACACACTCTGCTTTAGAGCAAGTGGACAGTCTTGCTTTCTAGAGACTCTAATACAGCAGGAACGTGAGTGTGATCATAACCAAAGGACTGTGTTTCCTATGCATACGGACAACATCTTGTTCAACTCTGCTTCTGAAACTGTTACAAACCAAAGGTACTCTAACATCCAATGCTTTTCAGTTAAGAGCGAAAAGCGTGTGAGCTTCGTGAACGTTGTAGTTTTGTTTGAGCTGAAAAATGACTGCGTTTACCTGAAACGAATTCTTTCTTGTAGGAAGACACAGAGCCTGGGATTCAACTCCATTTCTGAAGGGCAACACTCAGCACAGTTCCCATCCATGAAACACACTCTGCTTTAGAGCAAGAAGCACACTCTTGCTTTCTAGAGTCTCTAATACAGCAGGAAATGTGAGTGTGATCACAACCAAAGGACTGAGTTTCCTACATTTACGGACCATATCGAGTTCAACTCTGCTCAGGAAACTGATACAAACCACAGGTCCTCTAATATCTCATGCTTGTCAGTTAAGAGCGAGACACGTGTGAGCTTCTTGTACGTTGTTGCTTTGTTTTAACTGAAAAGTGTTTGCATTTACCTGAAACAAAGTCCTGCTTGTAGGAAGAAACAGAGCCTGGGATTTAACTGCATTTCTGAAGGGAAACGCACACCACAGTTCTCATCCATGAAACACTCTCTGCTTTAGAGCAAGAAGCACGCTCTTGCTTTCTGGAGACTCTAATACAGCAGGAACTTGATTGTTTTTCAAAACAAAAGAACGGTGTTACCTACCATATGGACCACATCAAGTTCAACTCTGCTTCTGAAACTGATAGAAAACATAGGTCCTCTAACATCCAATGCTTCTCAGTTACGATCAAGAAATGATTGAGCTTCGTGAACGATGTAGCTTTGTATTGCTGACTAGGAACTGCGTTTACCTGAAACAAGGTCTTGCTTGTAGGAAGACAGAAAACATGGAATTTAAGTCCATATCTGAAGAGCAGCACTCAGCACAGTTCCCATCCATGAAACACACTCTGCTTTAGAGCAAGAAGCACGCTATTGCTTTCTAGAATCTCTAATACAGCAAGAAACCTGAGTATGCTCAGAACAAAAGAACTGTGTTTCCTACGCATATGGACGACATCTAGTTCAACTCTGCTTCTGAAACTGATAGAAACCACAGATCCTCTAACATCCAATGCTTTTCATTTAAGAGCGAGAAGCGTGTGAGTTTTGTGAATGATGTAGCTCCATTTGAGCTGAATAGGAACTGCGTTTACCTGAAACGAAGTCTTGCTTGTAGGAAGACACAGAGTATGGGATTTAACGCCATTTCTGAAGAGCAGCACTCAGCACAGTTCCCATCCATGAAACACACTCTGCTTTATGGCAAGAAGCAAGCTCTTGCTTTCTAGAGTCTGTAATACAGCAGGAACGTGAGTGTGATTTTAACCAAAGGACTGTGTTTCCTACACATATGGACCATATCGAGTTCAACTCTGCTTCTGAAACTGATATAAACCACAGGTCCGCTAACATACAATGCTTTTCAGTTAAGCGTGAGAAACGTGTGAGCTTTGTGAATGATGTAGCTTCATTTGAGCTGAAATGGGACTGTGTTTACCTGAAACAAAGTCTTGCTTGTAGGAAGACAGAAATCATGGGATTTAAGTCCATTTCTGAAGGGAAACACACAGCACAGTTCTCAACCATGAAACAAACTCTACTTTAGAGCCAGTAGCCTGCTCTTATTTTCTAGAGTCTCTAATAGAGCAGGAAACATAAGTGTGCTCAGAAAAAAAGAACTGTGTTTCCTGCCGATATGGACCACATCTAGTTCAACTCTTCTTCTGAAACTGATACAAACCACAGGTCCTCTAACATCCAAGCTTTTCAGTTAAGAGCGAGAAACGTGTGAGATTCGTGAACGTTGTTGATACGTTTGAGCTGAAATGGGACTGCGTTTACCTGAAACTAAGTCTGGCTTGTAGGAAGACATAGAGCCTGGGATTTAACTCCATTTCTGAAGGGAAACACACACCACAGTTCTCATCCATGAAATACACTCTGCTTTAGAGCAAGAAGCACGCTCTTGCTTTCTAGAGTCTCTAATACAGAAGGAAATGTGAGTGTGATCACAACCAAAGGACTGAGTTTCCTACATATACGGACCATATCGAGTTCAACTCTGCTCAGGAAACTGATACAAACCACAGGTCCTCTAACATCTCATGCTTGTCAGTTAAGAGCAAGACACATGTGAGCTTCTTGTACATTGTTGCTTTGTTTTAACTGAAAAGTGTTTGTGTTTACCTGAAACGAAGTCTTACTTGTAGGAAAAAACAGAGCCTGGGATTTAACTCCATTTCTGAAGGGAAACACACAGCAGTGTTCTCAACCATGAAACACACTCTACTTTAGAGCACGTAGCATGCTCTTATTTTCTAGAGTCTCTAATACAGCTGGAAACGTAAGTGTGCTCAGAACACAAGAACTGTGTTTCCTACCCATGTGGACCACATCTAGTTCAACTCTTCATCTGAAACTGATACACACCACAGGTCCTCTAACATCCAATGCTTTTCACTTAAGAGCTAGAAACGTGTGAGCTTTGTGAATTATATAGCATCGTTTGAGCTGAAAACTGGTTGTGTTTACCTGAAAAAAAATCTTGTTTTTGATTGACACAGAGCCTGGGATTTAACTCCATTTCTGAAGGGAAACACAGCGCACAGTTCTCATCCATGAATCACACTCTACTTTAGAGCAAGAAGCACGCTCATGCTTGATAGAGTATCTAGTAGAGCAGAAACGTGACTGTGCATTAACAAAAGAACGGTGTTTCCTACCCATATGGACAACATCTAGTTCAACTCTACTTTTGAAACTGAGAGAAACCACAGGTCCTCTAACATCCAATGCTTCTCAGTTAAGAGCAAGAAAAGGGTGAGCTTCGTGAACAATGTAGCTTCCTTTGAGCTGAATAGGAACTGGGTTTACCTGAAATGAAGTCTTACTTGTAGGAAGACACAGAGTATGGTATTTCACGCCATTTCTGAAGAACAGCACTCAGCACGTTCCCGTCCATTAAACACACTCTGCTTTACAGCAAGTAGCACGCTCTTGCTTGCTAGAGTCTCTAATACAGCAGGAAACGTTAGTGTGATCATAACCAAAGGATTGTGTTTCCAACATATACGGACCATTTCGAGTTCAACTCTGCTCAGGAAACTGATACAAACCACAGGTCCTCTAACATCTCAGGCTTGTCAGTTAAGAGCAAGAAACGTGTTAGCTTTGTGAACAATGTAGCTTCGTTTGAGCTGAAAAGGGACTGCGTTTGCCTGAAATGAAGTCTTTCTTGTAGGAAGACACAGAGCTTGGGATTTCACACCATTTCTGAAGGGAAACACATAGCACAGTTCTTCTCCATTAAATACACTCTGCTTTATGGCAAGAAGCAAGCTCTTGCTTTCTAGAGTCTGTAATACAGCAGGAATGTGAGTGTGATTTTAACCAAAGGACTGTGTTTCCTACACATACGGACCATATCGAGTTCAACTCTGCTTCTGAAACTGATATAAACCACAGGTCCTCTAACATACAATGCTTTTCAGTTAAGCGTGAGAAACGTGTGAGCTTTGTGAATGATGTAGCTTCGTTTGAGCTGAAAAGTGACTGCGTTTACCTGAAACGAAGTCTTCCTTGTAGAAAAACAGAAAACATGGGATTAAAGTCCATTTCTGAAGGGAAACACACTGCACTGTTCTCATCCATGAAACATACTCTGCTTTAGGGCAAGAAGCACGCTCTTGCTTTTAGAGTCTTTAATACAGCAGGAAATGTGAGTGTGATCATAAACAAGAACTGTGTTTCCTACACATACGGACCGTATCTAGTTCAACTCTGCTCCTGAAACTGATACAAACCACAGGTCCTTTTACATCCAATGATTTTCAGTTAAGAGCCAGAAACATGTTAGCTTCGTGAATGATGTAGCTTCGTTTGAGATGAAAAGGGAGTGCGTTTACCGGAAACGAATTCTTTCTAGTAGGAAGACACAAAGCTTGGGATTTAACTTCATTTCTGAAGAGCAACACTCAGCACAGTTGCCATCCATGAAAAACACTCTGCTTTAGAACAAGAAGCACGCTCTTGCTTTCTAGAGTCCCTAATACAGCAGGAAATGTGAGTGTGATCACAACCAAAGGACTGAGTTTCCTACGTATATGGACCATATCGAGTTCAACTCTGCTCAGGAAACTGATACAAACCACAGGTCCTCTAACATCTCATGCTTGTCAGTTAAAAGCGAGAGACGTGGGAGCTTCTTGTACGTTGTTGCTTTGTTTTAACTGAAAAGTGTTTGCATTTACCTGAAACAAAGTCTTGCTTGTAGGAAGACAAAGAGCTTGGGATTTAACTCCATTTCTGAAGGGAAACACACAGCACAGTTCTCAACCATGAAACACTCTCTACTTTAGAGCACGTAGCACGCTCTTATTTTCTAGATTCTCTAATAGAGCAGGAAACCTAAGTGTGCTCAGAACACAAGAACTGTGTTTCCTACCCATGTGGACCACATGTAGTTCAACTCTTCATCTGAAACTGATACACACCACAGGTCCTCTAACATCCAATGCTTTCCAGTTAAGAGCTAGAAACGTGTGAGCTTTCTGAATGATGTAGCATCGTTTGAGCTGAAAAGTGGTTTTGTTTACCTGAAACAAAATCTTGCTTATTGAATGACACAGAGCCTGGGATTTAACTCCATTTCTGAAGGGAAACACAGAGCACAGTTCTCATCCATGAATCACACTCTACTTTAGAGCAAGAAGCACGCTCTTGCTTGCTACAGTCTCTAGTAGAGCAGGAAAAGTGACTGTGCAAAAACAAAAGAACGGTGTTTCCAACCCATATGGACCACATCTAGGTCAACTCTGCTTCTGAAACTGAGAGAAACCACAGGTCCTTTAACATCCAATGCTTCTCAGTTAAGAGCAAGAAAAGTGTGAGCTTCGTGAACAATGTAGCTTCCTTTGAGCTGAATAGGAACTGGGTTTACCTGAAATGAAGTCTTACTTGTAGGAAGACACAGAGTATGGGATTTCACGCCATTTCTGAAGAACAGCACTCAGCACGTTCCCGTCCATGAAACACACTCTGCTTTAGAGCAAGTGGACAGTCTTGCTTTCTAGAGACTCTAATACAGCAGGAACGTGAGTGTGATCATAAGCAAAGGACTGTGTTTCCGACGCATACGGACAACATCTTGTTCAACTCTGCTTCTGAAACTGTTACAAACCAAAGGTACTCTAACATCCAATGCTTTTCAGTTAAGAGCGAGAAGCGTGTGAGCTTCGTGAACGTTGTAGTTTTGTTTGAGCTGAAAAATGACTGCGTTTACCTGAAACGAATTCTTGCTTGTAGGAAGACACAGAGCCTGGGATTCAACTCCATTTCTGAAGGGCAACACTCAGCACAGTTCCCAGCAATGAAACACACTCTGCTTTAGAGCAAGAAGTATGCTCTTGCTTTCTAGAGTCTTTAATACAGCAGGAAATGTGAGTGTGATCATAAACAAAGAACTGTGTTTCCTACACATACGGACCGTATCTAGTTCAACTCTGCTCCTGAAACTGATACAAACCACAGGTCCTTTAACATCCAATGATTTTCAGTTAAGAGCAAGAAATGTGTTAGCTTCGTGAACGATGTAGCTTCGTTTGAGCTGAAAAGGGACTGCATTTACCTGAAACGAAGTCTTTCTTGTAGGAAGACACAGAGCCTGGGATTTAACTCCATTTCTGAAGGGAAACACACAACACAGTTCTCAGCCATGAAACACACTCTGCTTTAGAGCAAGAAGCACGCTCTTGCATTCTAGTGTCTGTAATAGAGCAGGAACTTGAGTGTGATCATAACCAAAGGACTGTGTTTCCTACATATACGGACCATTTCAAGTTCAACTCTGCTTCTGAAACTGATATAAACCACAGGTCCTCTAACATACAATGCTTTTCACTTAAGAGCGAGAAAAGTGTGAGCTTTATGAATGATGTAGCTTCGTTTGAGCTGAAAAGGGACTGCGTTTACCTGAAACGAAGTCTTGCTTGTAGGAAGACAGAAATCAAGGGATTTAAGTCCATTTCTGAAGAGCAGCACTCAGCACAGTTCCCATCCATGAAACACACTCTGCTTTAGAGCAAGAAGCACGCTATTGCTTACTAGATTCTCTAATACAACCCGAAACGTGAGTGTGCTCAGAACAATAGAACTGTGTTTCCTACGCATATGGACAACATCTAGTTCAACTCTGCTTCTGAATCTGTAACAAACCAAAGATCCATTAACATCCAATGCTTTTCAATTAAGAGCAAGAAACGTGTTAGCTTCGTGAACGATGTAGCATCGTTTGAGCAGAAAAGGGACTGCATTTACCTGAAACAAAGTCTTTCTTGTAGGAAGACACAGAGCCTGGGATTTAACTCCATTTCTGAAGGGAAACACACAACACAGTTCTCAGCCATGAAACACACTCTGCTTTAGAGCAAGAAGCACTCTCTTGCTTTCTAGAGTCTCTAATACTGCAGGAAACGTGGGTGTGCTCAGAACAAAAGTTCGGTGTTTCCTACACATACGGACCATAGCTAGTTCCATGTTGCTTCTGAAACTGATCCAAACCACAGGTCCACTAACATCCAATGTTTTTCAGTTAAGAGCGAGAAACGTGTGAGCTTCCTGCTCAATATATCTTCGTTTGAGCAGAAAGGGACTGTGTTTATTTGAAACAAAGTCTTGCTTGTAGGAAGACACAGAGCCTGTGATTTTACTCCATTTCTGAAGAGCAGCACTCAGTACAGTTCCCATCCATGAAATACACTCTGTTTTAGAGCAAGAAGCATGCTCTCGCCTTCTAGAATCTCTAATACAGAAGGAAACCTGAGTGTGCTCAGAACAAAAGAACTCTGTTTCCTAACACGATGGACCACATCTAGTTAAAGTCTGCTTCTGAAACAGATAGAAACCACAGATCCTTTAACATCCAATGCTTCTCATTTAAGAGCGAGAAACGTCTGAGCTTCCTGAACGATTTAGATTCCTTTCAGCTAAAAAGGGACAGCGTATACCTGAAACGAAGGCTTGCTTGTAGGATGACACAGAGCCTGGGATTTAACTCAATTTCTGTAGGGAAACATACAGCACTGTTCCCATCCATGAAACACACTATGCTTTAGAGCAAGAATCATATTCTTGCTTTCTAGAGTGTCTAATACAGCAGGAAACGTGAGTGTGATTAGAAAAAAAGAACGGTATTTCCTACACATATGGACCACATCTACTTCAACGCTGCTTCTGAAACTGATACAAACCATAGGTCCTCTAACATCCAATGCTTTTCATTTAAGCACGAGAAACATGTGAGCTTCATGTACATTGTAGCTTTGTTTGAGCTGAAAAGGGAATGCCTTTACCTGAAATGAAGTCTTGCTTGTAGGAAGACAGAGAGCCTGGGATTTAACTCCACTTCTGAAGGGAAACACACAGCATAGTTCTCATCCATGAAACACACTCTGCTTTAGATCTAGAAGCATGCTCTTGCATTCTAGAATCTCTAATACAGAAGGAAACCTGAGTGTGCTCAGAACAAAAGAACTGTGTTTCCTACCCTTATGGACTACATCTAGTTCAAGTCTGCTTCTGAAACTGATAGAAACTACAGATCCTCTAACATCCAATGCTTCTCATTTAAGAGCGAGAAACGTCTGAACTTCTTGAACAATGTAGATTCCTTTGAGCTGAAAAGGGACTGCATCTACCTGAAATGAAGTCTTGCTTGTAGGATGAAACAGAACCTGGGATTTAACTCAATATCTGTAGGGCAACATACAGCACTGTTCCCATCCATGAAACACACTCTGCTTTAGAGCAAGAATCATGTTCTTGCTTTCTAGAGTCTCTAATACAGCAGGAAATGTGAGTGTGATCAGAAAAAAGAACGGTGTTTCCTACACATATGTACCACATCTACTTCAACGCTGCTTCTGAAACTGATACACACACAGGTCCTCTAACGTCCAATGCTTTTCAGTTAAGAGCGAGATATGTGTGAGCTTCATGAACGATGTAGCTTCCTTTGAGCTGAAAAGGGACTGGGTTTACCTGAAACGAAGTCTTGATTGTAGGAAGACACAGAGCCTGGGATTTAACTCCATTTCTGAAGTGCAACACTCAGCACATTTCCCATCCATGAAACACACTCTGCTTTAGAGCAAGAATCATGTTCTTGCTTTCTAGAGTCTCTAATACAGCAGGAAATGTGAGTGTGATCAGAAAAAAGAACGGTGTTTCCTACACATATGTACCACATCTACTTCAACGCTGCTTCTGAAACTGATACAAGCCACAGGTCCTCTAACATCCAATGCTTTTCAGTTAAGCGCAAGAAACGTTTGAGCTTCGTGAATGATGTAGCTTCGTTTGAGCTGAAAAGTTACTGTGTTTACCTGAAACGAATTCTTGCTTGTAGGAAGACCCAGAGCCTGGGATTTAACTCCATTTTTAAAGAGAAACACACTGCACATTCCTCATCCATGAAACACACTCTGCTATAGAGCAGGAAGCACATTCTTGCTTTCTAGAGTCTCTAATTCAGCAGGAAACTTGCCTGTGCTCAAAACAGAAGAACGGTGTTTCCTACACCTATGGAACACATCTAGTTGAACTCTGCTTCTGAAACTGATATAAACCACAGTTCCTCTAACATACAATGCTTCTCAGTTAAGAGCGAGAAACGTGTGAGCTTCATGAACGATGTAGCTTCCTTTTAGCTGAAAAGGGACTGCATTTACCTGAAACAAGGTCTAGCTTGTAGGAAGACACAGAGCCTGGGATTTCGCTCTGTTTCTAAAGAGAAACACACTGCAATGTTCTCATCCATGAATCACACTCTGCATTAGAGCGAGAAGCACGCTCTTTCTTTCTAAATTCTCTAATACAGCAGGAAACATTAGTGTGCTCAAAACAAAAGAATGGTGTTTCCTACATATACGGACCATATTTAGTTCAACCCAGGTTCTGAAAGTGATACAAACAATAGGTCCGCTAAAATCCAATGCTTTTCAGTCAAGCGCGAGAAGCGTGTGAGCTATGTGAAAGATGTAGCTTCATTTGAGCTGAATAGGGACTGTGTTTACCTAAAACGAAGTATGGCTTGGAGGAAGACACAGAGTATGGGATTTAACGCCATTTCTGAGGAGCAGCACTCAGCACAGTTCCCATCCATGAAACACACTCTGCTTTAGAGCAAGAAGCATGCTCTTGCTTACTAGAGTCTGTAATACAGCAGGAACGTGAGTGTGATCATAACCAAAGGACTGTGTTTCCTACACATACGGACCATATTTAGATCAACTCTGCTTCTGAAACTGATACAAACCACAGGTCCTCTAACATCCAATGCTTTTCAGTTAAGAACAAGAAACGTGTTAGCTTCGTGAACGAGGTAGCTTCGTTTGAGCTGAAAAGTGACTGCATTTACCTGAAACAAAGTCTTGCTTGTAGGAAGACACAGAGCCTGGGATTTAACTTCATTTCTGAAAGTCAACAATAAGCACAGTTCCCATCCATGAAACACACTCTGTTTTAGAGCAAAAAGTATGCTCTTGCTTTCTAGAGTCTCTAATACTGCAGGAAATGTGAGTCTGATCATAAACAAAGAAGTCTGTTTTCTACGCATACAGACCATATTGCGTTCAACTCGGCTCAGGAAACAGATACAAACCACATGTCCTCTAACATCCCATGCTTGACAGTTAAGAGCGAGACATGTGTGAGCTTCTTGTACGTTGTTGATTTGTTTTAGCTGAAAAGTGATTGCGTTTACCTGAAACGAAGTCTTCCTTGTAGGAAGTACCAGAGCCTGGGATTTAACTCCATTTCTGAAGGGAAACAAACAACACAATCCTCATCCATGAAACACACTATGCTTTATAGCAAGAAGCACGCTCTTGCTTTCTAAAGTTTCAAATACAGCAGGAACGTGAGTGTGCTCAGAAAAAAAGAACGGTGTTTCCTACACATAGGGACGATATTTAGTTCAACTCTTCTTCTGAAACTGATACAAACCACAGGTCCTCTAACATCCAATGCTTTTTAGTTAAGAGCAAGAAACGTGTGAGCTTCGTGAACATTGTTGCTTCGTTTGAGCTGAAAAGGGACTGCGTTTACCTGAAACTAAGTCTTGCTTGTAGGAAGACACAGAGCCTGGGATTTAATTCCATTTCTGAAGGGAAACAGACAGCACAGTTCTCAGCCATGAAATACATTCTGCTTTAGAGCAAGAAGCATGCTCTTGCTCTCTAGAGTCTCTAATAGAGCAGGAAACGTGAGTGTGCTCAAAACAAAAGAACGTTGTTTCCTACCCATATAGACTGTATCTAGTTCAACTCTGCTTCTGAAATTGATAGAAAACATAGATCCTCTAACATCCAATGCTTCTCAGTTAAGAGCGAGAAATGTGTGAGCTTTGTGAATGATGTAGCTTTGTTTGAGCTAAAAAAGTGACTCCATTTAACAGAAACGAAGTCTTGCTTGTAGGAAGACCTAGAACATGGGTTTTAAGACCATTTCTGAAGAGCAGCACTCAGCACAGTTCCCATCCATGTAACACACTCTGCTTTAGAGCAAGAATCGTGCTCTTACTTTCTAGAGCCTTTAATACAGCAGGAAATGTGAGTGTGATCATAAACAAAGAACTGTGTTTCCTAAACATACGGACCGTATCTAGTTCAACTCTGCTTTTGAAACTGATACAAACCACAGGTTCTCTACCATGCAATGCTTTTCAGTTAAGCGCGAGAAAAGTATAAGCTTCGTGAACGATGTAGCATCCTGTGTGCTGAAAACGGACTGAATTTACCTGAAAAGAGGTCTTGCTTGTAGGAAGACACAAAGCTTTGGATTTAACTCCATTTCTGAAGGGCAACACTCAGCACAGTTCCCATCCATGAAACACACTCTGCTTTAGAGCAAGAAGCACACTCTTGCTTTCTAGTGTCTGTAATACAGCAGGAACTTGAGTGTGATCATAACCAAAGGATTGTGTTTCCAACATATACGGACCATTTCAAGTTCAACTCTGCTCAGGAAACTGATACAAACCACAGGTCCTCTAACATCTCATGCTTGTCAGTTAAGAGCAAGAAACGTGTTAGCTTTGTGAACAATGTAGCTTCGTTTGAGCTGAAAAGGGACTGCGTTTGCCTGAAATGAAGTCTTTCTTGTAGGAAGACACAGAGCTTGGGATTTCACACCATTTCTGAAGGGAAACACATAGCACAGTTCTTCTCCATTAAATACACTCTGCTTTATGGCAAGAAGCAAGCTCTTGCTTTCTAGAGTCTGTAATACAGCAGGAATGTGAGTGTGATTTTAACCAAAGGACTGTGTTTCCTACACATACGGACCATATCGAGTTCAACTCTGCTTCTGAAACTGATATAAACCACAGGTCCTCTAACATACAATGCTTTTCAGTTAAGCGTGAGAAACGTGTGAGCTTTGTGAATGATGTAGCTTCGTTTGAGCTGAAAAGTGACTGCGTTTACCTGAAACGAAGTCTTCCTTGTAGAAAAACAGAAAACATGGGATTAAAGTCCACTTCTGAAGGGAAACACACTGCACTGTTCTCATCCATGAAACATACTCTGCTTTAGAGCAAGAAGCACGCTCTTGCTTTTAGAGTCTTTAATACAGCAGGAAATGTGAGTGTGATCATAAACAAGAACTGTGTTTCCTACACATACGGACCGTATCTAGTTCAACTCTGCTCCTGAAACTGATACAAACCACAGGTCCTTTTACATCCAATGATTTTCAGTTAAGAGCCAGAAACATGTTAGCTTCGTGAATGATGTAGCTTCCTTTGAGATGAAAAGGGAGTGCTTTTTCCGGAAACAAATTCTTTCTAGTAGGAAGACACAAAGCTTGGGATTTAACTCCATTTCTGAAGAGCAACACTCAGCACAGTTGCCATCCATGAAAAACACTCTGCTTTAGAACAAGAAGCACGCTCTTGCTTTCTAGAGTCCCTAATACAGCAGGAAATGTGAGTGTGATCACAACCAAAGGACTGAGTTTCCTACATATATGGACCATATCGAGTTCAACTCTGCTCAGGAAACTGATACAAACCACAGGTCCTCTAACATCTCATGCTTGTCAGTTAAAAGCGAGAGACGTGGGAGCTTCTTGTACGTTGTTGCTTTGTTTTAACTGAAAAGTGTTTGCATTTACCTGAAACAAAGTCTTGCTTGTAGGAAGACAAGGAGCTTGGGATTTAACTCCATTTCTGAAGGGAAACACACAGCACAGTTCTCAACCATGAAACACTCTCTACTTTAGAGCACGTAGCACGCTCTCATTTTCTAGAGTCTCTAATATAGCTGGAAATGTAAGTGTGCTCAGAACACAAGAACTGTGTTTCCTACCCATGTGGACCACATGTAGTTCAACTCTTCATCTGAAACTGATACACACCACAGGTCCTCTAACATCCAATGCTTTCCAGTTAAGAGCTAGAAACGTGTGAGCTTTCTGAATGATGTAGCATCGTTTGAGCTGAAAAGTGGTTTTGTTTACCTGAAACAAAATCTTGCTTATTGAATGACACAGAGCCTGGGATTTAACTCCATTTCTGAAGGGAAACACAGAGCACAGTTCTCATCCATGAATCACACTCTACTTTAGAGCAAGAAGCACGCTCTTGCTTGCTACAGTCTCTAGTAGAGCAGGAAAAGTGACTGTGCAAAAACAAAAGAACGGTGTTTCCAACCCATATGGACCACATCTAGATCAACTCTGCTTCTGAAACTGAGAGAAACCACAGGTCCTTTAACATCCAATGCTTCTCAGTTAAGAGCAAGAAAAGTGTGAGCTTCGTGAACAATGTAGCTTCCTTTGAGCTGAATAGGAACTGGGTTTACCTGAAATGAAGTCTTACTTGTAGGAAGACACAGAGTATGGGATTTCACGCCATTTCTGAAGAACAGCACTCAGCACGTTCCCGTCCATGAGACACACTCTGCTTTAGAGCAAGTGGACAGTCTTGCTTTCTAGAGACTCTAATACAGCAGGAACGTGAGTGTGATCATAACCAAAGGACTGTGTTTCCTATGCATACGGACAACATCTTGTTCAACTCTGCTTCTGAAACTGTTACAAACCAAAGGTACTCTAACATCCAATGCTTTTCAGTTAAGAGCGAGAAGCGTGTGAGCTTCGTGAACGTTGTAGTTTTGTTTGAGCTGAAAAATGACTGCGTTTACCTGAAATGAATTCTTGCTTGTAGGAAGACACAGAGCCTGGGATTCAACTCCATTTCTGAAGGGCAACACTCAGCACAGTTCCCAGCAATGAAACACACTCTGCTTTAGAGCAAGAAGTATGCTCTTGCTTTCTAGAGTCTTTAATACAGCAGGAAATGTGAGTGTGATCATAAACAAAGAACTGTGTTTCCTACACATACGGACCGTATCTAGTTCAGCTCTGCTCCTGAAACTGATACAAACCACAGGTCCTCTAACATCTCATGCTTGTCAGTTAAGAGCAAGAAACGTGTTAGCCTGTGAACGATGTATCTTCGTTTGAGCTGAAAAGGGACTGCGTTTGCCTTAAATGAAGTCTTTCTTGTAGGAAGACACAGAGCTTGGGATTTCACTCCATTTCTGAAGGGAAACACATAGCACAGTTCTTATCCATGAAACACACTGTGCTTTACAGCAAGAAGCACACTCTTGCTTTCTAGAGTCTCTAATAGAGCAGGAAATGTGAGTGTGTTCAAAACAAAAGAACGGTGTTTCCTACAAATAGGGACCTCATCTAGTTCAACTCTGCTTCTGAAACTGATACACACCACAGGTCCTCTAACATCCAATGCTTTTGAGTTAAGAGCGAGAAATGTATGAGCTTTGTGAACGATGTAACCTCTTTTGTCCTGAAAAGTGATTGTGTTTACCTGAAACAAAATCTTGCTTGTTGGAAGACACAGAGCCTAGGCTTTAACTCCATTTCTGAAGGGCAACACTCAGCAGAGTTCCCAGCAATGAAATACACTCTGCTTTAGAGCAAGAATCGAGCTCTTACTTTCTAGAGCCTTTAATACAGCAGGAAATGTGAGTGTGATCATAAACAAAGAACTGTGTTTCCTAGACATACAGACCGTATCTAGTTCAACTCTGCTTCTGAAACTGATACAATCCACAGGTTTTCTACCATGCAATGCTTTTCAGTTAAGCGCAAGGAAAGTATAAGCTTCGTGAAGGATGTAGCTTCGTGTGTGCTGAAAACAGACTGCATGTACCTGAAAAGAGGTCTTGCTTGTAGGAAGACACAAAGCATTGGATTTAAATCCATTTCTGAAAGGCAACACTCAGCACAGTTCCCATCCATGAAACACACTCTTCTTTAGAGCAAGAAGCACGCTCTTGCTTTCTAGAGTCTCTAATACAGCAGGAAACGTGAGTGTGATCACAACCAAAGAACTGAGTTTCCTACATATACGGACCATATCGAGGTCAACTCTGCTCAGGAAACTGATACAAACCACAGGTCCTCTAACATCTCATGCCTGTCAGTTAAGAGCGAGACACGTGTGAGCTTCTTATACGTTGTTGCTTTGTTTTAACTGAAAAGTGTTTGCATTTACCTGAAACAAAGTCCTGCTTGTAGGAAGAAACAGAGCCTGGGATTTAACTCCATTTCTGAAGGGAAACACACACCACAGTTCTCATCCATGAAACACTCTCTGCTTTAAAGCAAGAAGCACGCTCTTGCTTTCTGGAGACTCTAATACAGCAGGAACGTGATTGTTTTTCAAAACAAAAGAATGGTGTTTATTACCCAATGCTTTTCATTTAAGAGCGAGAAGCGTGTGAGCTTTGTGAATGATGTAGTATCGATTGAGCTGAAAAGTGGTAGCATGCTCTTATTTTCTAGAGTCTCTAATACAGCTGGAAACGTAAGTGTGCTCAGAACACAAGAACTGTGTTTCCTACCCATGTGGACCACATGTAGTTCAACTCTTCATCTGAAACTGATACACACCACAGGTCCTCTAACATCCAATGCTTTCCAGTTAAGAGCTAGAAACGTGTGAGCTTTGTGAATGATGTAGTATCATTTGAGCTGAAAAGTGGTTTTGTTTACCTGAAACAAAATCTTGCTTATTGAATGACACAGTGCCTGTGATTTAACTCCATTTCTGAAGGGAAACACAGAGCACAGTTCTCATCCATGAATCACACTCTACTTTAGAGCAAGAAGCACGCTCTTGCTTGCTACAGTCTCTAGTAGAGCAGGAAAAGTGACTGTGCAAAAACAAAAGAACGGTGTTTCCTACCCATTTGGACCACATCTAGATCAACTCTGCTTCTGAAACTGAGAGAAACCACAGGTCCTTTAACATCCAATGCTTCTCAGTTAAGAGCAAGAAAAGTGTGATCTTCGTGAACAATGTAGCTTCCTTTGAGCTGAATAGGACCTTGGTTTACCTGAAATGAAGTCTTACTTGTAGGAAGACACAGAGAATGGGATTTCACGCCATTTCTGAAGAACAGCACTCAGCACATTCCCGTCCATGAAACACACTCTGCTTTAGAGCAAGTGGACGGTCTTGCTTTCTAGAGTCTCTAATACAGCAGGAACGTGAGTGTGATCATAAGCAAAGGACTGTGTTTCCTACGCATACGGACAACATCTAGTTCAACTCTGCTTCTGAAACTGTTACAAACCAAAGGTACTCTAACATCCAATGCTTTTCAGTTAAGAGCAAGAAGCGTGTGAGCTTCGTGAACGTTGTAGTTTTGTTTGAGCTGAAAAATGACTGTGTTTACCTGAAACGAAGTCTTGCTTGTAGGAAGACACAGAGCCTGGGATTCAACTCCATTTCTGAAGGGCAACACTCAGCACAGTTCCCAGCAATGAAACACACTCTGCTTTAGAGCAAGAAGTATGCTCTTGCTTTCTAGAGTCTTTAATACAGCAGGAAATGTGAGTGTGATCATAAACAAAGAACTGTGTTTCCTACACATACGGACCGTATCTAGTTCAACTCTGCTCCTGAAACTGATACAAACCACAGGTCCTTTAACATCCAATGATTTTCAGTTAAGAGCAAGAAATGTGTTAGCTTCGTGAACGATGTAGCTTCGTTTGAGCTGAAAAGGGACTATATTTACCTGAAACGAAGTCTTTCTTGTAGGAAGACACAGAGCCTGGGATTTAACTCCATTTCTGTAGGGAAACACACAACACAGTTCTCAGCCATGAAACACACTCTGCTTTAGAGCAAGAAGCACGCTCTTGCTTTCTAGTGTCTGTAATACAGCAGGAACTTGAGTGTGATCATAACCAAAGGACTGTGTTTCCTACATATACGGACCATTTCAAGTTCAACTCTGCTTCTGAAACTGATATAAACCACAGGTCCTCTAACATACAATGTTTTTCAGTTAAGAGCGAGAAAAGTGTGAGCTTTGTGAATGATGTAGCTTCGTTTGAGCTGAAAAGGGACTGCGTTTACCTGAAACGAAGTCTTGCTTGTAGGAAGAAAGAAAACAAGGGATTTAAGTCCATTTCTGAAGAGCAGCACTCAGCACAGTTCCCATCCATGAAACACACTCTGCTTTAGAGCAAGAAGCACGCTATTGCTTACTAGATTCTCTAATACAACCGGAAACGTGAGTGTGCTCAGAACAATAGAACTGTGTTTCCTATGCATATGGACAAAATCTAGTTCAACTCTGCTTGTGAATCTGTTACAAACCAAAGATCCACTAACATCCAATGCTTTTCAGTTAAGAGCAAGAAACGTGTTAGCTTCGTTAACGATGTAGCATCATTTGAGCAGAAAAGTGACTGAATTTACCTGGAACGAAGTCTTTCTTGTAGGAAGACACAGAGCCTGGGATTTAACTCCATTTCTGAAGGGAAACACACAACACAGTTCTCAGCAATGAAACACACTCTGCTTTAGAGCAAGAAGCACGCTCTTGCTTTCTAGTGTCTGTAATACAGCAGGAACTTGAGTGTGATCACAACCAAAGGACTGAGTTTCCTACATATACGGACCATATCGAGTTCAACTCTGCTCAGGAAACTGATACAAACCACAGGTCCTCTAACATCTCATGCTTGTCAGTTAAAAGCGAGACACGTGTGAGCTTCTTGTACGTTGTTGCTTTGTTTTAACTGAAAAGTGTTTGCATTTACCTGAAACAAAGTCTTGCTTGTAGGAAGACACAGAGCTTGGGATTTAACTCCATTTCTGAAGGGAAACACACAGCACAGTTCTCAACCATGAAACACACTCTACTTTAGAGCAGGTAGCATGCTCTTATTTTCTAGAGTCTCTAATACAGCTGGAAACGTAAGTGTGCTCAGAACACAAGAACTGTGTTTCCTACCCATGTGGACCACATGTAGTTCAACTCTTCATCTGAAACTGATACACACTACAGGTCCTCTAACATCCAATGCGTTCCAGTTAAGAGCTAAAAACGAGTGAGCTTTATGAATGATGTAGTATCGTTTGAGCTGAAAAGTGGTTTTGTTTACCTGAAACAAAATCTTGCTTATTGAATGACACAGAGCCTGGGATTTAACTCCATTTCTGAAGGGAAACACAGAGCACAGTTGTCATCCATGAATCACACTCTACTTTAGAGCAAGAAGCATGCTCTTGCTTGCTACAGTCTCTAGTAGAGCAGGAAAAGTGACTGTGCAAAAACAAAAGAACGGTGTTTCCTACCCATATGGACCACATCTAGTTCAACTCTGCTTATGAAACTCTTACAAACCAAAGGTACTCTAACATCCAATGCTTTTCAGTTAAGAGCAAGAAGCGTGTGAGCTTCGTGAACGTTGTAGTTTTGTTTGAGCTGAAAAATGACTGCGTTTACCTGAAACGAAGTCTTGCTTGTAGGAAGACACAGAGCCTGGGATTCAACTCCATTTCTGAAGGGCAACACTCAGCACCGTTCCCAGCAATGAAACACACTCTGCTTTAGAGCAAGAAGTATGCTCTTGCTTTCTAGAGTCTTTAATACAGCAGGAAATGTGAGTGTGATCATAAACAAAGAACTGTGTTTCCTACACATACGGACCGTATCTAGTTCAACTCTGCTCCTGAAACTGATACAAACCACAGGTCCTTTAACATCCAATGATTTTCAATTAAGAGCAAGAAATGTGTTAGCTTCGTGAACGATGTAGCTTCGTTTGAGCTGAAAAGGGACTGCATTTACCTGAAACGAAGTCTTTTTTGTAGGAAGACACAGAGCCTGGGATTTAACTCCATTTCTGTAGGGAAACACACAACACAGTTCTCATCCATGAAACACACTCTGCTTTAGAGCAAGAAGCACGCTCTTGCTTTCTAGTGTCTGTAATACAGCAGGAACTTGAGTGTGATCATAACCAAAGGACTGTGTTTCCTACATATACGGACCATTTCAAGTTCATCTCTGCTGAGGAAACTGATACAAACCACAGGTGCTCTAACATCTTATGCTTGTCAGTTAAGAGCAAGAAACGTGTTAGCTTAGTGAACGATGTAGCTTCGTTTGAGCTGAAAAGGGACTGCGTTTGCCTGAAATGAAGTCTTTCTTGTAGGAAGACACAGAGCTTGGGATTTCACTCCATTTCTGAAGGGAAACACATAGCACAGTTCTTATTCATGAAACACACTGTGCTTTAGAGCAAGAAGCACGCTCTTGCTTTCTAGAGTCTCTAATAGAGCAGGAAATGTGAGTGTGTTCAAAACAAAAGAACGGTGTTTCCTACAAATAGGGACCTCATCTAGTTCAACTCTGCTTCTGAAACTGATACACACCACAGGTCCTCTAACATCCAATGCTTTTGAGTTAAGAGCGAGAAACGTATGAGCTTTGTGAACGATGTAACCTCTTTTGAGCTGAAAAGTGATTGTGTTTACCTGAAACAAAATCTTGCTTGTAGGAAGACACAGAGCCTGGGCTTTAACTCCATTTCTGAAGGGCAACACTCAGCAGAGTTCCCAGCAATGAAATACACTCTGCTTTAGAGCAAGAATCGCGCTCTTACTTTCTAGAGCCTTTAATACAGCAGGAAATGTGAGTGAGATCATAAACAAAGAACTGTGTTTCCTAGACATACAGACCATATCTAGTTCAACTCTGCTTCTGAAACTGATACAATCCACAGGTTCTCTACCTTGCAATGCTTTTCAGTTAAGCACGAGAAAAGTATAAGCTTCGTGAAGGATGTAGCTTCATGTGTGCTGAAAACGGACTGCATTTACCTGAAATGAAGTCTTGCTTGTAGGAAGACACAAAGCTTTGGATTTAAATCCATTTCTGAAAGGCAACACGCAGCACAGTTCCCATCCATGAAACACACTCTTCTTTAGAGCAAGAAGCACGCTCTTGCTCTCTAGAGTCTCTAATACAGCAGGAAACGTGAGTGTGATCACAACCAAATAACTGAGTTTCCTACATATACTGACCATATCGAGTTCAACTCTGCTCAGGAAACTGATACAAACCACAGGTCCTCTAACATCTCATGCTTGTCAGTTTAGAGTGAGACACGTGTGAGCTTCTTGTACGTTGTTGCTTTGTTTTAACTGAAAAGTGTTTGCATTTACCTGAAACAAAGTCCTGCTTGTAGGAAGAAACAGAGCCTGGGATTTAACTCCATTTCTGAAGGGAAACACACATCACAGTTCTCATCCATGAAACACTCTCTGCTTTAGAGCAAGAAGCACGCTCTTGCATTCTGGAGACTCTAATACAGCAGGAACGTGATTGTTTTTCAAAACAAAAGAACAGAGTTTCCTACCCATATGGACTACATCAAGTTAAACTCTGCTTCTCAAACTGATAGAAAACATAGGTCCTCTAACATCCAATGCTTCTCAGTTACGATCGAGAAATGATTGAGCTTCGTGAACGATGTAGATTCGTATTGCTGACTAGGAACTGCGTTTACCTGAAACAAGGTCTTGCTTGTAGGAAGAAAGAAAACATGGAATTTAAGTCCATTTTCTGAAAAGCAGCACTCAGCACAGTTCCCATCCATGAAACACACTCTGCTTTAGAGCAAGAAGCACGCTATTGCTTTCTAGAATCTCTAATACAGCAAGAAACGTGAGTATGCTCAGAACAAAAGAACTGTGTTTCCTACGCATATGGACGACATCAAGTTCAACTTTGCTTCTGAAACTGATAGAAACCACAGATTCTCTAACATCCAATGCTTTTCGTTTAAGAGCGAGAAGCGTGTGAGCTTCGTGAACGATGTAGCTCCATTTGAGCTGAATAGGAACTGCGTTTACCTGAAACGAAATCTTGCTTGTAGGAAGACACAGAGCATGGGATTTAACGCCATTTCTGAAGAGCAGCACTCAGCACAGTTCCCATCCATGAAACACACTCTGCTTTATGGCAAGAAGCAAGCTCTTGCTTTCTAGAGTCTGTAATACAGCAGGAACGTGAGTGTGATTTTAACCAAAGGACTGTGTTTCCTACACATACGGATCATATCGAGTTCAACTCTGCTTCTGAAACTGATATAAACCACAGGTACGCTAACATACAATGCATTTCAGTTAAGCGTGAGAAACGTGTGAGCTTTGTGAATGATGTAGCTTCGTTTGAGCTGAAAAGGGACTGCGTTTACCTGAAATGAAGTCTTGCTTGTAGGAAGACAGAAAACATGGGATTAAAGTCCATTTCTGAAGGGAAACACACTGCACTGTTCTCATCCATGAAACACACTCTGCTTTAGAGCAAGAAGCACGCTCTTGCTTTCTAGAATCTTTAATACAGCAGTAAATGTGAGTGTGATCATAAACAAAGAACTGTGTTTCCTACACATACGGACCGTATCTAGTTCAACTCTGCTCCTGAAACCGACACAAACCACAGGTACTTTTACATCCAATGATTTTCAGTTAAGAGCAAGAAACATGTTAGCTTCGTGAAAGATGTAGCTTCGTTTGAGATGAAAAGGGAGTGCGTTTACCTGAAACGAATTCTTTCTAGTAGGAAGACACAGAGCTTGGGATTTAACTCCATTTCTGAAGGGAAACACACAGCACAGTTCTCAACCATGAAACACACTCTACTTTAGAGCACGTAGCACGCTCTTATTTTCTAGAGTCTCTAATACAGCTGGAAACGTAAGTGTGTTCAGAACAGAAGAACTGTGTTTCCTACTCATGTGGACCACATGTAGTTCAACTCTTCATCTGAAACTGATACACACCACAGGTCCTCTAACATCCAATGCTTTTCAGTTAAGAGCTATAAACGTGTGAGCTTAGTGAATGATGTAGCATCGTTTGAGCTGAAAAGTGGTTTTGTTTACCTGAAACAAAACCTTGCTTATTGAATGACACAGAGCCTGGGATTTAACTCCATTTCTGAAGGGAAACACAGAGCACAGTTCTCATCCATGAATCACACTCTACTTTAGAGCAAGAAGCACGCTCTTGCTTGCTACAGTCTCTAGTAGAGCAGGAAAAGTGACTGTGCAAAAACAAAAGAACGGTGTTTCCTACCCATATGGACCACATCTAGATCAACTCTGCTTCTGAAACTTATAGAAACCACAGATCCTCTAACATCCAATGCTTTTCATTTAAGAGCGAGAAGCGTGTGAGCTTCGTGAACGATGTAGATCCATTTGAGCTGAATAGGAACTGCGTTCACCTGAAACGAAGTCTTGCTTGTAGGAAGACACAGAGTATGGGATTTAACGCCATTTCTGAAGAGCAGCACTCAGCACAGTTCCCATCCATGAAACACACTCTGCTTTATGGCAAGAAGCAAGCTCTTGCTTTCTAGAGTCTGTAATACAGCAGGAACGTGAGTGTGATTTTAACCAAAGGACTGTGTTTCCTACACATACGGACCATATCGAGTTCAACTCTGCTTCTGAAACTGATATAAACCACAGGTCCGCTAACATACAATGCTTTTCAGTTAAGCATGAGAAACGTGTGAGCTTTGTGAATGATATAGCTTCGTTTGAGCTGAAAAGGGACTGCGTTTACCTGAAATGAAGTCTTGCTTGTAGGAAGACAGAAAAAATGGGATTAAAGTCCATTTCTGAAGGGAAACACACTGCACTGATCTCATCGATGAAACACACTCTGCTTTAGAGCAAGAAGCACGCTCTTGCTTTCTAGAATCTTTAATACAGCAGGAAATGTGAGTGTGACCATAAACAAAGAACTGTGTTTCCTACACATACGGACCGTATCTAGTTCAGCTCTGCTCCTGAAACTGATACAAACCACAGGTCCTCTAACATCTCATGCTTGTCAGTTAAGAGCAAGAAACGTGTTAGCCTGTGAACGATGTATCTTTGTTAGAGCTGAAAAGGGACTGCGTTTGCCTGAAATGAAGTCTTTCTTGTAGGAAGACACAGAGCTTGGGATTTCACTCCATGTCTGAAGGGAAACACATAGCACAGTTCTTATCCATGAAACACACTGTGCTTTACAGCAAGAAGCACACTCTTGCTTTCTAGAGTCTCTAATAGAGCAGGAAATGTGAGTGTGTTCAAAACAAAAGAACGGTGTTTCCTACAAATAGGGACCTCATCTAGTTCAACTATGCTTCTGAAACTGATACACACCACAGGTCCTCTAACATCCAATGCTTTTGAGTTAAGAGCGAGAAATGTATGAGCTTTGTGAACGATGTAACCTCTTTTGTCCTGAAAAGTGATTGTGTTTACCTGAAACAAAATCTTGCTTGTTGGAAGACACAGAGCCTAGGCTTTAACTCCATTTCTGAAGGGCAACACTCAGCAGAGTTCCCAGCAATGAAATACACTCTGCTTTAGAGCAAGAATCGAGCTCTTACTTTCTAGAGCCTTTAATACAGCAGGAAATGTGAGTGTGATCATAAACAAAGAACTGTGTTTCCTAGACATACAGACCATATCTAGTTCAACTCTGCTTCTGAAACTGATACAATCCACAGGTTCTCTACCATGCAATGCTTTTCAGTTAAGCGCGAGAAAAGTATAAGCTTCGTGAAGGATGTAGCTTCATGTGTGCTGAAAACGGACTGCATTTACCTGAAATGAAGTCTTGCTTGTAGGAAGACACAAAGCTTTGGATTTAAATCCATTTCTGAAAGGCAACACGCAGCACAGTTCCCATCCATGAAACACACTCTTCTTTAGAGCAAGAAGCACGCTCTTGCTCTCTAGAGTCTCTAATACAGCAGGAAACGTGAGTGTGATCACAACCAAAGAACTGAGTTTCCTACATATACTGACCATATCGAGTTCAACTCTGCTCAGGAAACTGATACAAACCACAGGTCCTCTAACATCTCATGCTTGTCAGTTTAGAGTGAGACACGTGTGAGCTTCTTGTACGTTGTTGCTTTGTTTTAACTGAAAAGTGTTTGCATTTACCTGAAACAAAGTCCTGCTTGTAGGAAGAAACAGAGCCTGGGATTTAACTCCATTTCTGAAGGGAAACACACATCACAGTTCTCATCCATGAAACACTCTCTGCTTTAGAGCAAGAAGCACGCTCTTGCATTCTGGAGACTCTAATACAGCAGGAACGTGATTGTTTTTCAAAACAAAAGAACAGAGTTTCCTACCCATATGGACTACATCAAGTTAAACTCTGCTTCTCAAACTGATAGAAAACATAGGTCCTCTAACATCCAATGCTTCTCAGTTACGATCGAGAAATGATTGAGCTTCGTGAACGATGTAGATTCGTATTGCTGACTAGGAACTGCGTTTACCTGAAACAAGGTCTTGCTTGTAGGAAGAAAGAAAACATGGAATTTAAGTCCATTTTCTGAAAAGCAGCACCCAGCACAGTTCCCATCCATGAAACACACTCTGCTTTAGAGCAAGAAGCACGCTATTGCTTTCTAGAATCTCTAATACAGCAAGAAACGTGAGTATGCTCAGAACAAAAGAACTGTGTTTCCTACGCATATGGACGACATCAAGTTCAACTTTGCTTCTGAAACTGATAGAAACCACAGATTCTCTAACATCCAATGCTTTTCGTTTAAGAGCGAGAAGCGTGTGAGCTTCGTGAACGATGTAGCTCCATTTGAGCTGAATAGGAACTGCGTTTACCTGAAACGAAGTCTTGCTTGTAGGAAGACACAGAGCATGGGATTTAACGCCATTTCTGAAGAGCAGCACTCAGCACAGTTCCCATCCATGAAACACACTCTGCTTTATGGCAAGAAGCAAGCTCTTGCTTTCTAGAGTCTGTAATACAGCAGGAACGTGAGTGTGATTTTAACCAAAGGACTGTGTTTCCTACACATACGGATCATATCGAGTTCAACTCTGCTTCTGAAACTGATATAAACCACAGGTACGCTAACATACAATGCATTTCAGTTAAGCGTGAGAAACGTGTGAGCTTTGTGAATGATGTAGCTTCGTTTGAGCTGAAAAGGGACTGCGTTTACCTGAAATGAAGTCTTGCTTGTAGGAAGAAAGAAAACATGGGATTAAAGTCCATTTCTGAAGGGAAACACACTGCACTGTTCTCATCCATGAAACACACTCTGCTTTAGAGCAAGAAGCACGCTCTTGCTTTCTAGAATCTTTAATACAGCAGTAAATGTGAGTGTGATCATAAACAAAGAACTGTGTTTCCTACACATACGGACCGTATCTAGTTCAACTCTGCTCCTGAAACTGACACAAACCACAGGTACTTTTACATCCAATGATTTTCAGTTAAGAGCAAGAAACATGTTAGCTTCGTGAAAGATGTAGCTTCGTTTGAGATGAAAAGGGAGTGCGTTTACCTGAAACGAATTCTTTCTAGTAGGAAGACACAGAGCTTGGGATTTAACTCCATTTCTGAAGGGAAACACACAGCACAGTTCTCAACCATGAAACACACTCTACTTTATAGCACGTAGCACGCTCTTATTTTCTAGAGTCTCTAATACAGCTGGAAACGTAAGTGTGTTCAGAACAGAAGAACTGTGTTTCCTACTCATGTGGACCACATGTAGTTCAACTCTTCATCTGAAACTGATACACACCACAGGTCCTCTAACATCCAATGCTTTTCAGTTAAGAGCTATAAACGTGTGAGCTTAGTGAATGATGTAGCATCGTTTGAGCTGAAAAGTGGTTTTGTTTACCTGAAACAAAACCTTGCTTATTGAATGACACAGAGCCTGGGATTTAACTCCATTTCTGAAGGGAAACACAGAGCACAGTTCTCATCCATGAATCACACTCTACTTTAGAGCAAGAAGCACGCTCTTGCTTGCTACAGTCTCTAGTAGAGCAGGAAAAGTGACTGTGCAAAAACAAAAGAACGGTGTTTCCTACCCATATGGACCACATCTAGATCAACTCTGCTTCTGAAACTTATAGAAACCACAGATCCTCTAACATCCAATGCTTTTCATTTAAGAGCGAGAAGCGTGTGAGCTTCGTGAACGATGTAGATCCATTTGAGCTGAATAGGAACTGCGTTCACCTGAAACGAAGTCTTGCTTGTAGGAAGACACAGAGTATGGGATTTAACGCCATTTCTGAAGAGCAGCACTCAGCACAGTTCCCATCCATGAAACACACTCTGCTTTATGGCAAGAAGCAAGCTCTTGCTTTCTAGAGTCTGTAATACAGCAGGAACGTGAGTGTGATTTTAACCAAAGGACTGTGTTTCCTACACATACGGACCATATCGAGTTCAACTCTGCTTCTGAAACTGATATAAACCACAGGTCCGCTAACATACAATGCTTTTCAGTTAAGCATGAGAAACGTGTGAGCTTTGTGAATGATATAGCTTCGTTTGAGCTGAAAAGGGACTGCGTTTACCTGAAATGAAGTCTTGCTTGTAGGAAGACAGAAAAAATGGGATTAAAGTCCATTTCTGAAGGGAAACACACTGCACTGATCTCATCGATGAAACACACTCTGCTTTAGAGCAAGAAGCACGCTCTTGCTTTCTAGAATCTTTAATACAGCAGGAAATGTGAGTGTGACCATAAACAAAGAACTGTGTTTCCTACACATACGGACCGTATCTAGTTCAGCTCTGCTCCTGAAACTGATACAAACCACAGGTCCTCTAACATCTCATGCTTGTCAGTTAAGAGCAAGAAACGTGTTAGCCTGTGAACGATGTATCTTTGTTTGAGCTGAAAAGGGACTGCGTTTGCCTGAAATGAAGTCTTTCTTGTAGGAAGACACAGAGCTTGGGATTTCACTCCATGTCTGAAGGGAAACACATAGCACAGTTCTTATCCATGAAACACACTCTGCTTTAGAGCAAGAAGCACACTCTTGCTTTCTAGAGTCTCTAATACAGCAGGAAATGTGAGTGTGTTCAAAACAAAAGAACGGTGTTTCCTACCCATAGAGACCTCATCTAGTTCAACTCTGCTTCTGAAACTGATACACACCACAGGTCCTCTAACATCCAATGCTTTTGAGTTAAGAGCGAGAAACGTATGAGCTTTGTGAACGATGTAACATCTTTTGAGCTGAAACGTGATTGTGTTTACCTGAAACAAAATCTTGCTTGTAGGAAGACACAGAGCCTGGGCTTTAACTCCATTTCTGAAGGGCAACCCTCAGCAGAGTTCCCAGCAATGAAATACACTCTGCATTAGAGCAAGAATCAGGCTCTTACTTTCTAGAGCCTTTAATACAGCAGGAACGTGAGTGTGATTTTAACGAAAGGACTGTGTTTCCTACACATACGGACGATATCGAGTTCAACTCTGCTTCTGAAACTGATATAAACCACCGTTCCACTAACATACAATGCTTTTCAGTTAAGCGTGAGAAACGTGTGAGCTTTGTGAATGATGTAGCTTCATTTGAGCTGAAAATGGACTGCGTTTAACTGATATGAAGTCTTGCTTGTAGGAAGACAGGAAACATGGGATTAAAGTCCATTTCTGAAGGGAAACACACTGCACTGTTCTCATCCATGAAACACACTCTGCTTTAGAGCATGAAGCACGCTCTTGCTTTCTAGAATCTTTAATACAGCAGGAAATGTGAGTGTGATCATAAACAAAGAACTGTGTTTCGTACACGTACGGACCATATCTATTTCAACTCTGCTCCTGAAACTGATACAAACCACAGGTCCTTTTACATCCAATGATTTTCAGTTAAGACCAAGAAACATGTTAGCTTCGTGAACGATGTAGTTTCGTTTGAGATGAAAAGGGAGTGCGTTTACCTGAAACGAATTCTTTCTAGTAGGAAGACACAGAGCTTGGGATTTAACTCCATTTCTGAAGAGCAACACTCAGCACAGTTGCCATCCATGAAACTCACTCTGCTTTAGAGCAAGAAGCACGCTCTTGCTTTCTAGAGTCCCTAATACAGCAGGAAACGTGAGTGTGATCACAACCAAAGGACTGAGTTTCCTACATATACGGACCATATCACGTTCAACTCTGCTCAGGAAACTGATACAAACCACAGGTCCTCTAACATCTCATGCTAGTCAGTTAAGAGCGAGACACCTGTGAGCTTCTTGTACGTTGTTGCTTTGTTTTAGCTGAAAAGTGTTTGTGTTCACCTGAAACGAAGTCTTCCTGATAGGAAGAAACAGAGCATGGGATTTAACTCCATTTCTGAAGGGAAACACACAGCACAGTTCTCAACCATGAAACAAACTCTACTTTAGAGCAAGTAGCATGCTCTTATTTTCTAGATTCTCTAATAGAGCAGGAAACCTAAGTGTGCTCAGAACAAAAGAACTGTGTTTCCACCCATGTGGACCACATCTAGTTCAACTCTTCTTCTGAAACTGATACAAACCACAAGTCCTCTAACATCCAAGCTTTTCTGTTAAGAGCAGGAAACGTGTGAGATTCATGAACGTTGTTGATTCGTTTGAGCTGAAAATTGGTTGGGTTTACCTGAAACAAAATCTTGCTTATTGAATGACACAGAGCCTGGGATTTAACTCCATTTCTGAAGGGAAACAGAGAGCACAGTTCTCATCCATGAATCACACTCTACTTTAGAGCAAGAAGCACGCTCTTGCTTGCTACAGTCTCTAGTAGAGAAGGAAAAGTGACTGTGCAAAAACAAAAGAAAGGGGTTTCCTACCCATATGGACCACATCTAGATCAACTCTGCTTCTGATACTGAGAGAAACCACAGGTCCTCTAACATCCAATGCTTCTCAGTTAAGAGCAAGAAAAGTGTGAGCTTCGTGAACAATGTAGCTTCCTTTGAGCTGAATAGGAACTGGGTTTACCTGAAATGAAGTCTTACTTGTAGGAAGACACAGAGTATGGGATTTCACGCCATTTCAGAAGAACAGCACTCATCACATTCCCATCCATGAAACACACTCTGCTTTAGAGCAAGTGGACGGTCTTGCTTTCTAGAGACTCTAATACAGCAGGAACGTGAGTGTGATCATAACCAAAGGACTGTGTTTCCTACACATACGGAAAACATCTAGTTCAACTCTGCTTCTGAAACTGTTACAAACCAAAGGTACTCTAACATCCAATGCTTTTCAGTTAAGAGCGAGAAGCGTGTGATCTTCGTGAACGTTGTAGTATTGTTTGAGCTGAAAAGGGACTGCGTTTACCTGAAACGAAGTCTTGCATGTAGGAAGACAGAAAACAAGGGATTTAAGTCCATTTCTGAAGAGCAGCACTCAGCACAGTTCCCATCCATGAAACACACTCTGCTTTAGAGCAAGAAGCACGCTATTGCTTACTAGATTCTCTAATACAACCGGAATCGTGAGTGTGCTCAGAACAATAGAACTGTGATTCCTACGCATATGGACAACATCTAGTTCAACTCTGCTTCTGAATCTGTTACAAACCAAAGATCCACTAACATCCAATGCTTTTCAGTTAAGACCAAGAAACGTGTTAGCTTCGTGAACGATGTAGCATCGTTTGAGCAGAAAAGGGACTGCATTTACCTGAAACGAAGTCTTTCTTGTAGGAAGACACAGAGCCTGGGATTTAACTCCATTTCTGAAGGGAAACACACAACATAGTTCTCAGCCATGAAACACACTCTACTTTAGAGCAAGTAGCATGCTCTTATTTTCTAGATTCTCTAATAGAGCAGGGAACCTAAGTGTGCTCAGAACAAAAGAACTGTGTTTCCTACCGATATGGTCCACATCTAGTTCAACTCTTCTTCTGAAACTGACACAAACCACAGGTCCTCTAACATCCAAGCTTTTCAGTTAAGAGCGAGAAACGTGTGAGATTCGTGAACGTTGTTGATTTGTTTGAGCTGAAAAGGGACTGTGTTTACCTGAAACTAAGTCTGGCTTGTAGAAAGACATCAAGCCTGGGATTGAACTCCATTTCTGAAGGGAAACACACACCACAGTTCTCATCCATGAAATACACTCTGCTTTAGAGCAAGAAGCACACTCTTGCTTTCTAGAGTCTCTAATACAGAAGGAAATGTGAGTGTGATCACAACCAAAGGACTGAGTTTCGTACATATACGGACCGTATCGAGTTCAACTCTGCTCAGGAAACTGATACAAACCACAGGTCCTCTAACATCTCATGCTTGTCAGTTAAGAGCGGGACACGTGTGAGCTTCTTGTACGTTGTTGCTTTGTTTTTACTGAAAAGTGTTTGCATTTACCTGAAACGAAGTCTTACTTGTAGGAAGAAACAGAGCCTGGTATTTAACTCCATTTCTGAAGGGAAACACACAGCAGAGTTCTCAACCATGAAACACAGTCTACTTTAGAGCAGGTAGCACGCTCTTATTTTCTAGAGTCTCTAATACAGCTGGAAACCTAAGTGTGCTCAGAACACAAGAACTGTGTTTCCTGCCCATGTGGACCACATCTAGTTCAACTCTTCATCTGAAACTGATACACACCACAGGTCCTCTAACATCCAATGCTTTTCAGTTAAGAGCTAGAAACGTGTGAGCTTTGTGAATTATATAGCATCGTTTGAGCTGAGAATTGGTTGTGTTTACCTGAGAAAAAATCTTGCTTATTGATTGACACAGAGCCTGGGATTTAACTCCATTTCTGAAGGGAAACACAGAGCACAGTTCTCATCCATGAATCACACTCTACTTTAGAGCAAGAAGCACGCTCTTGCTTGCTAGAATCTCTAGTAGAGCAGAAAAGTGACTGTGCAAAAACAAAAGAACGGTGTTTCCTACCCATATGGACCACATCTAGTTCAACTCTGCTTCTGAAAGTGAGAGAAACCACAGGTCCTCTAACATCCAATGCTTCTCAGTTAAGAGCAAGAAAAGTGTGAGCTTCGTGAACAATGTAGCTTCCTTTGAGCTGAATAGGAACTGGGTTTACCTGAAATGAATTCTTATTGTAGGAAGACACAGAGTATGGGATTTCACGCCATTTCTGAAGAACAGCACTCAGCACGTTCCTGTCCATGAAACACACTCTGCTTTAGAGCAAGTGGACGGTCTTGCTTTCTAGAGTCTCTAATGCAGCAGGAACGTGAGTGTGATCATAACCAAAGGACTGTGTTTCGAACGCATAAGGACAACATCTAGTTCAACTCTGCTTCTGAAACTGTTACAAACCAAAGGTACTCTAACATCCAATGCTTTTCATTTAAGAGCGAGAAGCGTGTGAGCTTCGTGAACGTTGTAGTTTTGTTTGAGCTAAAAAATGAGTGCGTTTACCTGAAATGAAATCTTGCTTGTAGGAAGACAGAAAACAAGGGATTTAAGTCCATTTCTGAAGAGCAGCTCTCAGCACAGTTCCCATCAATGAAACACACTCTGCTTTAGAGCAAGAAGTATGCTCTTGCTTTCTAGAGTCTTTAATACAGCAGGAAATGTGAGTGTGATCATAAACAAAGAACTGTGTTTCCTACACATACGGACAGTATCTAGTTCAACTCTGCTCCTGAAACTGATACAAACCACAGGTCCTTTAACATCCAATGATTTTCAGTTAAGAGCAAGAAACGTGTTAGCTTCGCGAACGATGTAGCTTCGTTTGAGCTGAAAAGGGACTGCATTTACCAGAAACGTAGTGTTTCTTGTAGGAAGACACAGAGCCTGGGATTTAACTCCATTTCTGAAGGGAAACACACAACACAGTTCTCAGCCATGAAACACACTCTGCTTTAGAGCAAGAAGCACACTCTTGCTTTCTAGTGTCTGTAATACAGCAGGAACTTGAGTGTGATCATAACCAAAGGACTGTGTTTCCTACATATACGGACCATTGCAAGTTCAACTCTTCTCAGTAAACTGATACAAACCACAGGTCCTCTAACATCTCATTCTTGTCAGTTAAGAGCAAGAAACATGTTAGCTTCGTGAAAGATGTAGCTTCGTTTGAGCTGAAAAGGGACTGCGTTTGTCTGAAATGAAGTCTTTCTTGTAGGAAGACACAGAGCTTGGGATTTCACTCCATTTCTGAAGGGAAACACATAGCACATTTCTTATCCATGAAACACACTCTGCTTTAGAGCGAAAAGCACGCTCTTGCTTTCTTGAGTCTGTAATATAGCAGGAACGTGTGTGTGATCATAACCAAAGGACTGTGTTTCCTACACATACGGTCCATTTCAAGTTCAACTCTGCTTCTGAAACTGATATAAACCACAGGTCCTCTAACATACAATGCTTTTCAGTTAAGAGCAAGAAAAATGTGAGCTTTGTGAATGATGTAGCTTCGTTTGAGCTGAAAAGGGACTGCGTTTACCTGAAACGAAGTCTTGCTTGTAGGAAGACAGAAAACATGGGATTTAAGTCCATTTCTGAAAGGAAACACACACCACAGTTCTCATCCATGAAATACACTCTGCTTTAGAGCAAGAAGCACGCTCTTGCTTTCTAGCGTCTCTAATACAGCAGGAAATGTGAGTGAGTTCAAAACAAAAGAACGGTGTTTCCTACCCATAGGGACCTCATCTAGTTCAACTCTGCTTCTGAAACTGATACACACCACAGGTCCTCTAACATCCAATGCTTTTGAGTTAAGAGCGAGAAACCTATGAGCTTTTTGAACGATGTAACATCTTTTGAGCTGAAAAGTGATTGTGTTTACCTGAAACAAAGTCTTGCTTGTAGGAAGACACAGAGCCTGGGCTTTAACTCCATTTCTGAAGGGCAACACTCAGCAGAGTTCCCATCCATGAAACACACTCTGCTTTATAGCAAGAAGCACGCTCTTGCTTTCTAGAATCTCTAATACAGCAGGAAACGTGAGTGTGATCACAACCAAAGGACTGAGTTTCCTACATATACGGACCATATCGAGTTCAACTCTGCTCAGGAAACTGATACAAACCATAGGTCCTCTAACATCTCATGCTTGTCAGTTTAGAGCGAGACACGTGTGAGCTTCTTGTACGTTGTTGCTTTGTTTTAACTGAAATGTGTTTGCATTTACCTGAAACAAAGTCCTGCTTGTAGGAAGAAACAGAGCCTGGGCTTTAACTCCATTTCTGAAGGGAAACACACACCACAGTTCTCATCCATGAAACACTCTCTGCTTTAGAGCAAGAACCACGCTATTGCTTTCTGGAGACTCTAATACAGCCGGAACGTGATTGTTTTTCAAAACAAAAGAACGGTGATTCCTACCCATATGGACCACATCAAGTTAAACTCTGCTTCTCAAACTGATAGAAAACATAGGTCCTCTAACATCCAATGCTTCTCAGTTACGATCGAGAAATGATTGAGCTTCGTGAACGATGTAGCTTCGTATTGCTGACTAGGAACTGCATTTACCTGAAACAAGGTCTTGCTTGTAGGAAGAAAGAAAACATGGAATTTAAGTCCATTTCTGAAGAGCAGCACTCAGCACAGTTCCCATCCATGAAACACACTCTGCTTTAGAGCAAGAAGCACGCTATTGCTTTCTAGAATCTCTAATACAGCAAGAAACGTGAGTATGCTCAGAACAAAAGAACTGTGTTTCCTACGCATATGGACGACATCAAGTTCAACTCTGCTTCTGAAACTGATAGAAACCACAGATCCTCTAACATCCAATGCTTTTCATTTAAGAGCGAGAAGCGTGTGAGCTTCGTGCACGATGTAGCTCCATTTGAGCTGAATAGGAACTGCGTTTACCTGAAACGAAGTCTTGCTTGTAGGAAGACACAGAGTATGGGATTTAACGCCATTTCTGAAGAGCAGCACTCAGCACAGTTCCCATCCATGAAACACACTCTGCTTTATGGCAAGAAGCAAGCACTTGCTTTCTAGTGTCTGTAATACAGCAGGAACGTGAGTGGGATTTTAACCAAAGGACTGTGTTTCCTACACATACGGACCATATCGAGTTCAACTCTGCTTCTGAAACTGATATAAACCACAGGTCCGCTAACATACAATGCTTTTCAGTTAAGCGTGAGAAACGTGTGAGCTTTGCGAATGATGTAGCTTCGTTTGAGCTGAAAAGGGACTGCGTTTACCTGAAATGAAGTCTTGCTTGTAGGAAGACAGAAAACATGGGATTAAAGTCCATTTCTGAAGGGAAATACACTGCACTGTTCTCATCCATGAAACACACTCTGCTTTAGAGCAAGAGGCACGCTCTTGCTTTCTAGAATCTTTAATACAGCAGGATATGTGAGTGTGACCATAAACAAAGAACTGTGTTTCCTACACATACGGACCGTATCTAGTTCAACTCTGCTCCTGAAACTGATACAAACCACAGGTCCTTTTACATCCAATGATTTTCAGTTAAGAGCAAGAAACATGTTAGCTTCGTGAACGATGTAGCTTCGTTTGAGATGAAATGGGAGTGCGAAACGAATTCTTTCTAGTAGGAAGACACAGAGCTTGGGATTTAACTCCATTTCTGAAGGGAAACACACAGCACAGTTCTCAACCATGAAACACACTCTACTTTAGAGCATGTAGCACGCTCTTATTTTCTAGAGTCTCTAATACAGCTGGAAACGTAAGTGTGCTCAGAACACAAGAACTGTGTTTCCTACCCAGGTGGACCACATGTAGTTCAACTCTTCATCTGAAACTGATACACACCACAGGTCCTCTAACATCCAATGCTTTTCAGTTAAGAGCTAGAAACGTGTGAGCTTAGTGAATGATGTAGCATCGTTTGAGCTGAAAAGTGGTTTTGTTTACCTGAAACAAAATCTTGCTTATTGAATGACACAGAGCCTGGGATTTAACTCCATTTCTGAAGGGAAACACAGACCACAGTTCTCATCCATGAATCACACTCTACTTTAGAGCAAGAAGCACACTCTTGCTTGCTACAGTCTCTAGTAGAGCAGGAAAAGTGACTGTGCAAAAACAAAAGAATGGTGTTTCCTACCCATATGGACCACATCTAGATCAACTCTGCTTCTGAAACTGAGAGAAACCACAGGTCCTCTAACATCCAATGCTTCTCAGTTAAGAGCAAGAAAAGTGTGAGCTTCGTGAACAATGTAGCTTCTTTGAGCTGAATAGGAACTGGGTTTACCTGAAATGAAGTCTTACTTGTAGGAAGACACAGAGTATGGGATTTCACGCCATTTCTGAAGAACACCACTCAGCACATTCCCGTCCATGAAACACACTCTGCTTTAGAGCAAGTGGACGGTCTTGCTATCTAGAGTCTCTAATACAGCAGGAACGTGAGTGTGATCATAACCAAAGGACTGTGTTTCCTACACATACGGAAAACATCTAGTTCAACTCTGCTTCTGAAACTGTTACAAACCAAAGGTACTCTAACATCCAATGCTTTTCAGTTAAGAGCGAGAAGCGTGTGATCTTCGTGAACGTTGTAGTATTGTTTGAGCTGAAAAGGGACTGCGTTTACCTGAAACGAAGTCTTGCATGTAGGAAGACAGAAAACAAGGGATTTAAGTCCATTTCTGAAGAGCAGCACTCAGCACAGTTCCCATCCATGAAACACACTCTGCTTTAGAGCAAGAAGCACGCTATTGCTTACTAGATTCTCTAATACAACCGGAAACGTGAGTGTGCTCAGAACAATAGAACTGTGTTTCCTACGCATATGGACAACATCTAGTTCAACTCTGCTTCTGAATCTGTTACAAACCATAGATCCACTAACATCCAATGCTTTTCAGTTAAGACCAAGAAACGTGTTAGCTTCGTGAACGATGTAGCATCGTTTGAGCAGAAAAGGGACTGCATTTACCTGAAACGAAGTCTTTCTTGTAGGAAGACACAGAGCCTGGGATTTAACTCCATTTCTGAAGGGAAACACACAACATAGTTCTCAGCCATGAAACACACTCTACTTTAGAGCAAGTAGCACGCTCTTGCTTTCTAGAATCTTTAATACAGCAGGAAATGTGAGTGTGATCATAAACAAAGAACTGTGTTTCCTACCGATATGGTCCACATCTAGTTCAACTCTTCTTCTGAAACTGACACAAACCACAGGTCCTCTAACATCCAAGCTTTTCAGTTAAGAGCGAGAAACGTGTGAGATTCGTGAACGATGTAGCTTCGTTTGAGATGAAAAGGGAGTGCGTTTACCTGAAACGAATTCTTTATAGTAGGAAGACACAGAGCTTGGGATTTAACTCCATTTCTGAAGGGAAACACAGAGCACAGTTCTCATCCATGAATCACACTCTACTTTAGAGCAAGAAGCACGCTCTTGTTTGCTAGAATCTCTAGTAGAGCAGAAAAGTGACTGTGCAAAAACAAAAGAACGGTGTTTCCTACCCATATGGACCACATCTAGTTCAACTCTGCTTCTGAAAGTGAGAGAAACCACAGGTCCTCTAACATCCAATGCTTCTCAGTTAAGAGCAAGAAAAGTGTGAGCTTCGTGAACAATGTAGCTTCCTTTGAGCTGAATAGGAACTGGGTTTACCTGAAATGAATTCTTATTGTAGGAAGACACAGAGTATGGGATTTCACGCCATTTCTGAAGAACAGCACTCAGCACGTTCCTGTCCATGAAACACACTCTGCTTTAGAGCAAGTGGACGGTCTTGCTTTCTAGAGTCTCTAATGCAGCAGGAACGTGAGTGTGATCATAACCAAAGGACTGTGTTTCGAACGCATAAGGACAACATCTAGTTCAACTCTGCTTCTGAAACTGTTACAAACCAAAGGTACTCTAACATCCAATGCTTTTCATTTAAGAGCGAGAAGCGTGTGAGCTTCGTGAACGTTGTAGTTTTGTTTGAGCTAAAAAATGAGTGCGTTTACCTGAAATGAAATCTTGCTTGTAGGAAGACAGAAAACAAGGGATTTAAGTCCATTTCTGAAGAGCAGCTCTCAGCACAGTTCCCATCAATGAAACACACTCTGCTTTAGAGCAAGAAGTATGCTCTTGCTTTCTAGAGTCTTTAATACAGCAGGAAATGTGAGTGTGATCATAAACAAAGAACTGTGTTTCCTACACATACGGACAGTATCTAGTTCAACTCTGCTCCTGAAACTGATACAAACCACAGGTCCTTTAACATCCAATGATTTTCAGTTAAGAGCAAGAAACGTGTTAGCTTCGCGAACGATGTAGCTTCGTTTGAGCTGAAAAGGGACTGCATTTACCAGAAACGTAGTGTTTCTTGTAGGAAGACACAGAGCCTGGGATTTAACTCCATTTCTGAAGGGAAACACACAACACAGTTCTCAGCCATGAAACACACTCTGCTTTAGAGCAAGAAGCACACTCTTGCTTTCTAGTGTCTGTAATACAGCAGGAACTTGAGTGTGATCATAACCAAAGGACTGTGTTTCCTACATATACGGACCATTGCAAGTTCAACTCTTCTCAGTAAACTGATACAAACCACAGGTCCTCTAACATCTCATTCTTGTCAGTTAAGAGCAAGAAACATGTTAGCTTCGTGAAAGATGTAGCTTCGTTTGAGCTGAAAAGGGACTGCGTTTGTCTGAAATGAAGTCTTTCTTGTAGGAAGACACAGAGCTTGGGATTTCACTCCATTTCTGAAGGGAAACACATAGCACATTTCTTATCCATGAAACACACTCTGCTTTAGAGCGAAAAGCACGCTCTTGCTTTCTTGAGTCTGTAATATAGCAGGAACGTGTGTGTGATCATAACCAAAGGACTGTGTTTCCTACACATACGGTCCATTTCAAGTTCAACTCTGCTTCTGAAACTGATATAAACCACAGGTCCTCTAACATACAATGCTTTTCAGTTAAGAGCAAGAAAAATGTGAGCTTTGTGAATGATGTAGCTTCGTTTGAGCTGAAAAGGGACTGCGTTTACCTGAAACGAAGTCTTGCTTGTAGGAAGACAGAAAACATGGGATTTAAGTCCATTTCTGAAAGGAAACACACACCACAGTTCTCATCCATGAAATACACTCTGCTTTAGAGCAAGAAGCACGCTCTTGCTTTCTAGCGTCTCTAATACAGCAGGAAATGTGAGTGAGTTCAAAACAAAAGAACGGTGTTTCCTACCCATAGGGACCTCATCTAGTTCAACTCTGCTTCTGAAACTGATACACACCACAGGTCCTCTAACATCCAATGCTTTTGAGTTAAGAGCGAGAAACCTATGAGCTTTTTGAACGATGTAACATCTTTTGAGCTGAAAAGTGATTGTGTTTACCTGAAACAAAGTCTTGCTTGTAGGAAGACACAGAGCCTGGGCTTTAACTCCATTTCTGAAGGGCAACACTCAGCAGAGTTCCCATCCATGAAACACACTCTGCTTTATAGCAAGAAGCACGCTCTTGCTTTCTAGAATCTCTAATACAGCAGGAAACGTGAGTGTGATCACAACCAAAGGACTGAGTTTCCTACATATACGGACCATATCGAGTTCAACTCTGCTCAGGAAACTGATACAAACCATAGGTCCTCTAACATCTCATGCTTGTCAGTTTAGAGCGAGACACGTGTGAGCTTCTTGTACGTTGTTGCTTTGTTTTAACTGAAATGTGTTTGCATTTACCTGAAACAAAGTCCTGCTTGTAGGAAGAAACAGAGCCTGGGCTTTAACTCCATTTCTGAAGGGAAACACACACCACAGTTCTCATCCATGAAACACTCTCTGCTTTAGAGCAAGAACCACGCTATTGCTTTCTGGAGACTCTAATACAGCCGGAACGTGATTGTTTTTCAAAACAAAAGAACGGTGATTCCTACCCATATGGACCACATCAAGTTAAACTCTGCTTCTCAAACTGATAGAAAACATAGGTCCTCTAACATCCAATGCTTCTCAGTTACGATCGAGAAATGATTGAGCTTCGTGAACGATGTAGCTTCGTATTGCTGACTAGGAACTGCGTTTACCTGAAACAAGGTCTTGCTTGTAGGAAGAAAGAAAACATGGAATTTAAGTCCATTTCTGAAGAGCAGCACTCAGCACAGTTCCCATCCATGAAACACACTCTGCTTTAGAGCAAGAAGCACGCTATTGCTTTCTAGAATCTCTAATACAGCAAGAAACGTGAGTATGCTCAGAACAAAAGAACTGTGTTTCCTACGCATATGGACGACATCAAGTTCAACTCTGCTTCTGAAACTGATAGAAACCACAGATCCTCTAACATCCAATGCTTTTCATTTAAGAGCGAGAAGCGTGTGAGCTTCGTGCACGATGTAGCTCCATTTGAGCTGAATAGGAACTGCGTTTACCTGAAACGAAGTCTTGCTTGTAGGAAGACACAGAGTATGGGATTTAACGCCATTTCTGAAGAGCAGCACTCAGCACAGTTCCCATCCATGAAACACACTCTGCTTTATGGCAAGAAGCAAGCACTTGCTTTCTAGTGTCTGTAATACAGCAGGAACGTGAGTGGGATTTTAACCAAAGGACTGTGTTTCCTACACATACGGACCATATCGAGTTCAACTCTGCTTCTGAAACTGATATAAACCACAGGTCCGCTAACATACAATGCTTTTCAGTTAAGCGTGAGAAACGTGTGAGCTTTGCGAATGATGTAGCTTCGTTTGAGCTGAAAAGGGACTGCGTTTACCTGAAATGAAGTCTTGCTTGTAGGAAGACAGAAAACATGGGATTAAAGTCCATTTCTGAAGGGAAATACACTGCACTGTTCTCATCCATGAAACACACTCTGCTTTAGAGCAAGAGGCACGCTCTTGCTTTCTAGAATCTTTAATACAGCAGGATATGTGAGTGTGACCATAAACAAAGAACTGTGTTTCCTACACATACGGACCGTATCTAGTTCAACTCTGCTCCTGAAACTGATACAAACCACAGGTCCTTTTACATCCAATGATTTTCAGTTAAGAGCAAGAAACATGTTAGCTTCGTGAACGATGTAGCTTCGTTTGAGATGAAATGGGAGTGCGAAACGAATTCTTTCTAGTAGGAAGACACAGAGCTTGGGATTTAACTCCATTTCTGAAGGGAAACACACAGCACAGTTCTCAACCATGAAACACACTCTACTTTAGAGCATGTAGCACGCTCTTATTTTCTAGAGTCTCTAATACAGCTGGAAACGTAAGTGTGCTCAGAACACAAGAACTGTGTTTCCTACCCAGGTGGACCACATGTAGTTCAACTCTTCATCTGAAACTGATACACACCACAGGTCCTCTAACATCCAATGCTTTTCAGTTAAGAGCTAGAAACGTGTGAGCTTAGTGAATGATGTAGCATCGTTTGAGCTGAAAAGTGGTTTTGTTTACCTGAAACAAAATCTTGCTTATTGAATGACACAGAGCCTGGGATTTAACTCCATTTCTGAAGGGAAACACAGACCACAGTTCTCATCCATGAATCACACTCTACTTTAGAGCAAGAAGCACACTCTTGCTTGCTACAGTCTCTAGTAGAGCAGGAAAAGTGACTGTGCAAAAACAAAAGAATGGTGTTTCCTACCCATATGGACCACATCTAGATCAACTCTGCTTCTGAAACTGAGAGAAACCACAGGTCCTCTAACATCCAATGCTTCTCAGTTAAGAGCAAGAAAAGTGTGAGCTTCGTGAACAATGTAGCTTCTTTGAGCTGAATAGGAACTGGGTTTACCTGAAATGAAGTCTTACTTGTAGGAAGACACAGAGTATGGGATTTCACGCCATTTCTGAAGAACACCACTCAGCACATTCCCGTCCATGAAACACACTCTGCTTTAGAGCAAGTGGACGGTCTTGCTATCTAGAGTCTCTAATACAGCAGGAACGTGAGTGTGATCATAACCAAAGGACTGTGTTTCCTACACATACGGAAAACATCCAGTTCAACTCTGCTTCTGAAACTGTTACAAACCAAAGGTACTCTAACATCCAATGCTTTTCAGTTAAGAGCGAGAAGCGTGTGAGCTTCGGGAACGTTGTTGCTTTGTTTTAGCTGAAAAGTGTTTGTGTTCACCTGAAACGAAGTCTTCCTGATAGGAAGAAACAGATCCTGGGATTTAACTCCATTTCTGAAGGGAAACACACAGCACAGTTCTTATCCATGAAACACACTCTGCTTTAGAGCAGGAAGCACGCTCTTGCTTTCTAGAGTCTGTAATACAACAGGTACGTGAGTGCGATCATAACCAAAGGACTGTGTTTCCTATACATAGGGTACATATCGAGTTGAACTCTGCTTCTGAAACTGATATAAACCACAGGTCCACTAACATACAATGCTTTTCAGTTAAGCGCAAGAAACGTGTGAGCTTTGTGAACGATGTAGCCTCGTTTGAGCTGAAAAGGGACTGCGTTTACCTGAAACGAAGTCTTGCTTGTAGGAAGACAGAAAACATGGGATTAAAGTCCATTTCTGAAGGGAAACACACTGCACTGTTCTCATCCATGAAACACACTCTGCTTTAGAGCAAGAAGCACGCTCTTCCTTTCTAGAATCTTTAATACAGCAGGAAATGTGAGTGTGATCATAAACAAAGAACTGTGTTTCCTACACATATGGACAGTATCTAGTTCAACTCTGCTCCTGAAACTGATACAAACCACAGGTCCTTTTACATCCAATGATTTTCAGTTAAGAGCAAGAAACATGTTAGCTTCGTGAACAATGTAGCTTCGTTTGAGATGAAAAGGGAGTGCGTTTACCTAAAACGAATTCTTTCTAGTAGGAAGACACAGAGCTTTGGATTTAACTCCATTTCTGACGAGCAACACTCAGCACAGTTGCCATCCATGAAACACACTCTGCTTTAGAACAAGAAGCATGCTCTTGCTTTCTAAAGTCTCTAATATAGCTGGAAACATGAGTGTGATCACAACCAAAGGACTGAGTTTCCTACATATACGGACCGTATCGAGTTCAACTCTGCTCAGGAAGCTGATACAAACCACAGGTCCTCTAACATCTCATGATAGTCAGTGAACAGCGAGACTCCTGTGAGCTTCTTGTACATTGTTGCTTTGTTTTAGCTGAAAAGTGTTTGTGTTCACCTGAAACGAAGTCTTCCTGATAGGAAGAAACATAGCCTGGGATTTAACTCCATTTCGGAAGGGAAACACACAGCACAGTTCTTATCCATGAAACACACTCTGCTTTAGAGCAGGAAGCACGCTCTTGCTTTCTAGAGTCTGTAATACAACAGGTACGTGAGTGCGATCATAAACAAAGGACTGTGTTTCCTATACATACGGAACATATCGAGTTCAACTCTGCTTCTGAAACTGATATAAACCACAGGTCCTCTAACATCCAATGCTTTTCAGTTAAGCGCGAGAAAAGTGTGAGCTTTGTGAATGATGTAGCTTCGTTTGAGCTCAAAAGGGACTGCGTTTACCTGAAATGAAGTCTTGCTTGTAGGAAGACAGATATCATGGGATTTAAGTCCATTTCTAGAGGGAAACACACAGCACAGTTCTCAACCATGAAACAAACTCTACTTTAGAGCAAGTAGCATGCTCTTATTTTCTAGAGTCTCTAATAGAGCACGAAACCTAAGTGTGCTCAGAACAAAAGAACTGTGTTACCTACAGATATGGACCACATCTAGTTCAACTCTTCTTCTGAAACTGATAAAACTTCAGGTCCTCTAACATCCAAGCTTTTCAGTTAAGAGCGAGAAACTTTTGAGATTCGTGAACGTTGTTGATTCGTTTGAGCTGAAAAGGGACTGTGTTTACCTGAAACTAAGCCTGGCTTGTAGAAAAACATAGAGCCTGGGATTTAACTCCATTTCTGAAGGGAAACACCCCACAGTTCTCATCCATGAAATACACTCTGCTTTAGATGAAGAAGCACGCTCTTGCATTCTAGAGTCTCTAATACAGATGGAAATGTGAGTGTGATCACAACCAAAGGACTGAGTTTTGTACATATACGGACCGTATAGAGTTCAACTCTGCTCAGGAAACTGATACAAACCACACGTCCTCTAACATCTAATGCTTGTCAGTTAAGAGCGAGACACGTGTGAGCTTCTTATACGTTGTTGCTTTGTTTTAACTGAAAAGTGTTTGCATTTACCTGAAACGAAGTCTTACTTGTAGGAAGAAACAGAGCCTGGGATTTAACTCCATTTCTGAAGGGAAACACACAGCACAGTTCTCAACCATGAAACACACTCTACTTTAGAGCAAGTAGCATGCTCTTATTTTCTAGATTCTCTAATAGAGCAGGAAACCTAAGTGTGCTCAGAACAAAAGAACTGTGTTTCCTACCAATATGGACCACATCTCGTTCAACTCTTCTTCTGAAACTGATACAAACCACAGGTCCTCTAACATCCAAGCTTTTCAGTTAAGGGCAACAAACGTGTGAGATTCGTGAACGTTGTTGATTCGTTTGAGCTGAAAAGGGACTGTGTTTACCTGAAACTAAGTCTGGCTTGTAGGAAGACATAGAACCTGGGATTTAACTCCATTTCTGAAGGGAAACACACACCACAGTTCTCATCCATGAAATACACTCTGCTTTAGAGCAAGAAGCATGCTCTTGCTTTATAGAGGCTCTAATACAGCTGGAAACGTAAGTGTGCTCAGAACACAAGAACTGTGTTTCCTACCCAGGTGGACCACATGTAGTTCAACTCTTCATCTGAAACTGATACACACCACAGGTCCTCTAACATCCAATGCTTTTCAGTTAAGAGCTAGAAACGTGTGAGCTTAGTGAATGATGTAGCATCGTTTGAGCTGAAAAGTGGTTTTGTTTACCTGAAACAAAATCTTGCTTATTGAATGACACAGAGCCTGGGATTTAACTCCATTTCTGAAGGGAAACACAGACCACAGTTCTCATCCATGAATCACACTCTACTTTAGAGCAAGAAGCACACTCTTGCTTGCTACAGTCTCTAGTAGAGCAGGAAAAGTGACTGTGCAAAAACAAAAGAATGGTGTTTCCTACCCATATGGACCACATCTAGATCAACTCTGCTTCTGAAACTGAGAGAAACCACAGGTCCTCTAACATCCAATGCTTCTCAGTTAAGAGCAAGAAAAGTGTGAGCTTCGTGAACAATGTAGCTTCTTTGAGCTGAATAGGAACTGGGTTTACCTGAAATGAAGTCTTACTTGTAGGAAGACACAGAGTATGGGATTTCACGCCATTTCTGAAGAACACCACTCAGCACATTCCCGTCCATGAAACACACTCTGCTTTAGAGCAAGTGGACGGTCTTGCTATCTAGAGTCTCTAATACAGCAGGAACGTGAGTGTGATCATAACCAAAGGACTGTGTTTCCTACACATACGGAAAACATCCAGTTCAACTCTGCTTCTGAAACTGTTACAAACCAAAGGTACTCTAACATCCAATGCTTTTCAGTTAAGAGCGAGAAGCGTGTGAGCTTCGGGAACGTTGTAGTTTTGTTGGAGCTGAAAAATGACTGCGTTTACCTGAAACGAAGTCTTGCTTGTAGGAAGACAGAAAACAAGGGATTTAAGTCCATTTCTGAAGAGCAGCTCTCAGCACAGTTCCCATCCATGAAACACACTCTGCTTTAGAGCAAGAAGCACGCTATTGCTTACTAGATTCTCTAATACAACCGGAAACGTGAGTGTGCTCAGAACAATAGAACTGTGTTTCCTATGCATATGGACAACATCTAGTTCAACTCTGCTTCTGAATCTGTTACAAACCAAAGATCCACTAACATAAAATGCTTTTCAGTTAAGAGCAAGAAACGTGTTAGCTTCGTGAACGATGTAACATCATTTGAGCAGAAAAGGGACTGCATTTACCTGAAAGGAAGTCTTTCTTGTAGGAAGACACAGAGCCTGGGATTTAACTCCATTTCTGAAGGGAAACACACTGCACTGTTCTCATCCATGAAACACACTCTGCTTTAGAGCAAGAAGCACGCTCTTGCTTTCTAGAATCTTTAATACAACAGGAAATGTGAGTGTGATCATAAACAAAGAACTGTGTTTCCTACACATACGGACCGTATCTAGTTCAACTCTGCTCCTGAAACTGATACAAACCACAGGTCCTTATACATCCAATGACTTTCAGTTAAGAGCAAGAAACATGTTAGCTTCATGAACGATGTAGCTTCGTTTGAGATGAAAAGGGAGTGCGTTTACCTGAAACGAATTCTTTATAGTAGAAGACACAGAGCTTGGGATTTAACTCCATTTCTGAAGGGCAACACTCAGCACAGTTCTCATCCATGAAACACACTCTGCTTTAGAGCAAGAAGCACGCTCTTGCTTTCTAGAGTCCCTAATACAGCAGGAAACGTGAGTGTGATCACATCAAAAGGACTGAGTTTCCTACATATACGGACCATATCGAGTTCAACTCTGCTCAGGAAACTGACACAAACCACAGGTCCTCTAACATCTCATGCTAGTCAGTTAAGAGCGAGACAGCTGTGAGCTTCTTGTACGTTGTTGCTTTGTTTTAGCTGAAAAGTGTTTGTGTTCACCTGAAACGAAGTCTTCCTGATAGGAAGAAACATAGCCTGGGATTTAACTCCATTTCTGAAGGGAAACACACAGCACAGTTCTTATCCATGAAACACACTCTGCTTTAGAGCAGGAAGCACGCTCTTGCTTTCTAGAGTCTGTAATACAACAGGTACGTGAGTGCGATCATAACCAAAGGACTGTGTTTCCTATACATAGGGAACATATCGAGTTGAACTCTGCTTCTGAAACTGATATAAACCACAGGTCCACTAACATACAATGCTTTTCAGTTAAGCGTGAGAAACGTGTGAGCTTTGTGAATGATGTAGCCTCGTTTGAGCTGAAAAGGGACTGTGTTTACCTGAAACGAAGTCTTGCTTGTAGGAAGACAGAAAACATGGGATTAAAGTCCATTTCTGAAGGGAAACACACTGCACTGTTCTCATCCATGAAACACACTCTGCTTTAGAGCAAGAAGCACGCTCTTCCTTTCTAGAATCTTTAATACAGCAGGAAATGTGAGTGTGATCATAAACAAAGAACTGTGTTTCCTACACATATGGACAGTATCTAGTTCAACTCTGCTCCTGAAACTGATACAAACCACAGGTCCTTTTACATCCAATGATTTTCAGTTAAGAGCAAGAAACATGTTAGCTTCGTGAACAATGTAGCTTCGTTTGAGATGAAAAGGGAGTGCGTTTACCTAAAACGAATTCTTTCTAGTAGGAAGACACAGAGCTTTGGATTTAACTCCATTTCTGACGAGCAACACTCAGCACAGTTGCCATCCATGAAACACACTCTGCTTTAGAACAAGAAGCATGCTCTTGCTTTCTAAGTCTCTAATATAGCTGGAAACATGAGTGTGATCACAACCAAAGGACTGAGTGTCCTACATATACGGACCGTATCGAGTTCAACTCTGCTCAGGAAGCTGATACAAACCACAGGTCCTCTAACATCTCATGCTAGTCAGTGAACAGCGAGACTCCTGTGAGCTTCTTGTACATTGTTGCTTTGTTTTAGCTGAAAAGTGTTTGTGTTCACCTGAAACGAAGTCTTCCTGATAGGAAGAAACATAGCCTGGGATTTAACTCCATTTCTGAAGGGAAACACACAGCACAGTTCTTATCCATGAAACACACTCTGCTTTAGAGCAGGAAGCACGCTCTTGCTTTCTAGAGTCTGTAATACAACAGGTACGTGAGTGCGATCATAACCAAAGGACTGTGTTTCCTATACATACGGAACATATCGAGTTCAACTCTGCTTCTGAAACTGATATAAACCACAGGTCCTCTAACATCCAATGCTTTTCAGTTAAGCGCGAGAAAAGTGTGAGCTTTGTGAATGATGTAGCTTCGTTTGAGCTCAAAAGGGACTGCGTTTACCTGAAATGAAGTCTTGCTTGTAGGAAGACAGATATCATGGGATTTAAGTCCATTTCTAGAGGGAAACACACAGCACAGTTCTCAACCATGAAACAAACTCTACTTTAGAGCAAGTAGCATGCTCTTATTTTCTAGAGTCTCTAATAGAGCACGAAACCTAAGTGTGCTCAGAACAAAAGAACTGTGTTACCTACAGATATGGACCACATCTAGTTCAACTCTTCTTCTGAAACTGATAAAACTTCAGGTCCTCTAACATCCAAGCTTTTCAGTTAAGAGCGAGAAACTTTTGAGATTCGTGAACGTTGTTGATTCGTTTGAGCTGAAAAGGGACTGTGTTTACCTGAAACTAAGCCTGGCTTGTAGAAAAACATAGAGCCTGGGATTTAACTCCATTTCTGAAGGGAAACACCCCACAGTTCTCATCCATGAAATACACTCTGCTTTAGATGAAGAAGCACGCTCTTGCATTCTAGAGTCTCTAATACAGATGGAAATGTGAGTGTGATCACAACCAAAGGACTGAGTTTTGTATATATACGGACCGTATAGAGTTAACTCTGCTCAGGAAACTGATACAAACCACACGTCCTCTAACATCTAATGCTTGTCAGTTAAGAGCGAGACACGTGTGAGCTTCTTATACGTTGTTGCTTTGTTTTAACTGAAAAGTGTTTGCATTTACCTGAAACGAAGTCTTACTTGTAGGAAGAAACAGAGCCTGGGATTTAACTCCATTTCTGAAGGGAAACACACAGCACAGTTCTCAACCATGAAACACACTCTACTTTAGAGCAAGTAGCATGCTCTTATTTTCTAGATTCTCTAATAGAGCAGGAAACCTAAGTGTGCTCAGAACAAAAGAACTGTGTTTCCTACCGATATGGACCACATCTCGTTCAACTCTTCTTCTGAAACTGATACAAACCACAGGTCCTCTAACATCCAAGCTTTTCAGTTAAGGGCAACAAACGTGTGAGATTCGTGAACGTTGTTGATTCGTTTGAGCTGAAAAGGGACTGCGTTTACCTGAAACTAAGTCTGGCTTGTAGGAAGACATAGAGCCTGGGATTTAACTCCATTTCTGAAGGGAAACACACACCACAGTTCTCATCCATGAAATACACTCTGCTTTAGAGCAAGAAGCATGCTCTTGCTTTATAGAGGCTCTAATACAGCAGGAAACGTGAGTGTGTTCAAAACCAAAGAACGGTGTTTCCTACCCATATGGACCACATCTAGTTCAACTCTGCTTCTGAAACTGATACAAACCACAGGTCCTCTAACATCCAATGATTTTCAGTTAATAGCGAGAAACGTATGAGCTTTGTGAATCATGTAGCATCGTTTGAGCTGATAATTGGTTGTGTTTACCTGAAACAAAATCTTGCTTATTGAATGACACAGAGCCTAGGATTTAACTCCATTTCTGAAGGGAAACACAGACCACAGTTCTCATCCATGAATCACACTCTACTTTAGAGCAAGAAGCACGATCTTGCTTGCTAGAGTCTCTAGTAGAGCAGAAACGTGATTGTGCAAAGACAAAAGAACAGTGTTTCCTACCCATATGGACCACATCTAGTTCAACTCTGCTTCTGAAACTGAGAGAAACCACAGGTCCTCTAACATCCAATGCTTCTCAGTTAAGAGCAAGAAAAGTGTGAGCTTCGTGAACAATGTAGCTTCCTTTGAGCTGAATAGGAAATGGGTTTACCTGAAATGAAATCTTGCTTATAGGAAGACACAGAGTATGGGATTTAACGCCATTTCTGAAGAACAGCACTCAGCACATTCCCGTCCATGAAACACACTCTGCTTTATGGCAAGAAGCAAGCTCTTGCTTTCCAGAGTCATTAATACAGCAGGAATGTGAGTGTGATCATAACCAAAGGACTGTGTTTCCTACAAATACAGACCATATCGAGTTCAACTATGCTTCTGAAACTGATATAAACCACAGGTCCTCTAACATACAATGCTTTTCACTTAAGCACGAGAAACGTGTAAGCATTGGGAATGATGTAGCTTCGTTTGAGCTATAAAGGGACTGAGTTTACCTGAAATGAAGTCTTGCTTGTAGGAAGACAGAAAACATGGGTTTTAAGTACATTTCTGAAGAGCAGCACTCAGCACAGTTCCCATCCATGAAACACACTATGCTTTAGGGCAAGAAGCATGCAATTGCTTCTAGAATCTCTAATATAGCAAGAAACGTGAGTGTGCTCAGAAAAAAAGAACTGTGTTTCCTACACATATGGACCACATCTAGTTCAACTCTGCTTCTGAAACTGTTACAAACCACAGGTCCTCTAACATCCAATGCTTTTCAGTTAAGAGTGAGAAGCGTGTGAGCTTTGAGAACTTTGTAGTTTTGTTTGAGCTGAAAAGTGACTGGGTTTACCTGAAACAAAGTCATGGTTGTAGGAAGACACAGAGCCTGGGATTTAACTCCATTTCTGAAGGGAAACACAGAGCACAGTTCTCATCCATGAAACACACCCTTCTTTAGATCAAGAAGCACGCTCTTGCTTTCTATAGTCTCTGAAACTGGAGGAAACGTGAGTGTGCTCGGGACGAAAGAGCAGTGTTAACTACACATACTAAGCGTATCTTATTCAACTCTGCTCCTAAAACTGATACACACCACAGGTCCACTAACATCCAATGCTTTTCAGTTATGATCGAGAAACGTGTGAGCTTTGTGAACGATGTACCATCGTTTGAGCTGAAAAGTGATTGTGTTTACATGAAACAAAGTCTTGCTTGTAGGAAGACACAGATCCTGGGATTTAACTCCATTTATGAAGGGAAACTCACACCACTGTTCTCATCCATGAAATACACTCTGCTTTAGAGCAAGAAGCACGCTCTTTCTTTATAGAGTCTAATACCGCAGGAAACGTGAGTGTGTTCAAAACAAAAGAACGGTGTTTCCTACCCATATGGACCACATCTAGTTCAAATCTGCGTCTGAAACTGAGAGAAACCACAGGTCCTCTAACATCCAATGCTTCTCAGTTAAAGCAAGAAATGTGTGAGCTTCGTGAACAATGAAGCTTCCTTTGAGCTGAATAGTAACTGGGTTTACCTGAAACGAAGTCTTACTTGTAGGAAGACACAGAGTATGATATTTCACGCCATTTCTGAAGAACAGCACTCAGCTCAGTTCCCGTCCATTAAAGACACTCTGCTTTAGAGCAATTAGCATGCTCTTGCTTTCTAGAGTCTCTAATACAGCAGGAAATGTGAGTGTGATCAGAACAAAAGAACTGTGTTTCCTAGGCATATGACAACATCTAGTTCAACTCTGCTTCTGAAACTGTTACAAACCAAGGTACTCTAACATCCCATGCTTTTCAGTTAAGAGCGAGAAGCGTGTGAGCTTCGTGAACGTTGTAGTATTGTTTGAGCTGAAAAGCGACTGTGTTTACCTGAAACAAAGTCTTGCTTGTAGGAAGACACAGAGCCTGGGATTGAACTCCATTTCTGAAGGGAAACACACACCACAGTTTTCATCCATGAAACACCCTCTGCTTTAGAGCAAGAAGCACGCTCTTGCTTTCTAGGGTCTCTAATACAGCAGGAATGTGAGTGTGTTCAAAACAAAAGAACGGTGTTTCCTACCCATATGGAAAACATCAAGTTCAACTCTGCTTCTGAAAATGATAGAAAACATAGGTCCTCTAACATCCAATGCTTCTCAGTTAAGATCGAGAAATGTGTGAGCTTCATGAACGATGTAGCTTCGTTTTGCTGAATAGGAATTCCGTTTACCTGAAACAATGTCTTGCTTATAGGAAGACAGAAAACGTGGAATTTAAGTCCATTTCTGAAGAGAAGAACTCAGCACAGTTCCCATCCATGAAACACACTCTGCTTTAGAGCAAGTAGCACACTATTGCTTTCTAGAATCTCTAATACAGCAGGAAACGTGAGTGTGCTCAGAACAAAAGAACTGTGTTTCCTACGCATGTGGACCACATCAGTTCAACTCTGCTTCTGAAACTGATAGAAACCAGAGATCCTCTAACATCCAATGCTTTTCATTTAAGAGCGAGAGGCGTGTGAGCTTCGTGAAGGATGTAGCTTCGTTTGAGCTGAATAGTAATGCGTTTACCTCAAACGAAGTCTTCTTGTAAGAAGACACAGAGCCTGGGATTTAACACCATTTCTGAAGGGCAACACTCAGCACAGTTCCCATCCATGAAACACACTCTGCTTTAGAGCAAGAACAACACTCTTGCTTTCTAGATCTGTAATACAGCAGGGAAGTGAGTGTGATCATAACCAAAGGACTGTGTTTCCTACAGATACGGACCATATCGAGTTCAACTCTGCTCCTGAAACTGATACAAACCACAGGTCCGTTAACATCCAATGATTTTCAGTTAAGAGCGAGAAACGTGTGAGCTTCGTGTGCTTTGTTGTTTTGTCTAAGCAGAAAAGGGACTGCGTTTACCTGAAACTAAATCTTGCTTGTGGGAAGAAACAGAGCCTGTGATTTAACTCCATTTCTGAAGGGAAACACACACCACAGTTCTCATCCATGAAAAACTCTCTGCTTTAGAGCAAGAAGCAGCCTCTTGCTTTCTGGAGTCTCTAATACAGCAGGAACGTGATTGTGTTCAAAACAAAAGAACGGTGTTTCCTACCCATATGGACCACATCAAGTTCAACTCTGCTTCTGAAACTGATAGAAAACATAGGTCCTCTAACATCCAATGCTTCTCAGTTACGATTGAGAAATGATTGAGCTTCGTGAATGATGTAGCTTCGTATTGCTGAATAGGAACTGCATTTACCTGAAACAATGTCTTGCTTGTAGGAAGACAGAAAACATGGAATTTAAGTTCATTTCTGAAGAGCAGCACTCAGCACAGTTCCCATCCATGAAACACACTCTGCTTTAGAGCAAGAAGCACGCTATTGCTTTCTAGAATCTCTAATACAGCAAGAAACGTGAGTATGCTCAGAACAAAAGAACTGTGTTTCCTATGCATATGGAAGACATCTTGTTCAACTCTGCTTCTGAAACTGATAGAAACCACAGATCCTCTAACATCTAATGCTTTTCATTTAAGAGCGAGAAGCGTGTGAGCTTCGTGAACGATGTAGCTTCATTTGAGCTGAATAGGAACTGCGTTTAACTGAAACGAAGTCTTGCTTGTAGGAAGACACAGAGCTTGGGATTTAACGCCATATCTGAAGAGCAGCACTCAGCACAGTTCCCATCCATGAAACACACTCTGCTTTATGGCAAGACGCAAGTTCTTGCTTTCTAGAGTCTGTAATACAGCAGGAATGTGAGTGTGATCTTAACCAAAGGACTGTGTTTCCTACACATACGGACCATATCAAGTTCAACTCTGCTTCTGAAACTGATATAAACCACAGGTCCTCTAAGATACAATGCTTTTCATTTAAGCGTGAGAAATGTGTGAGCTTTGTGAATGATGTAGCTTCGTTTGAGCTAAAAAGGGACTGCGTTTACCTGAAACGAAGTCTTGCTTGTAGGAAGACAGAAAACATGGGATTAAAGTCCATTTCTGAAGGGAAACACACTGCACTGTTCTCATCCATGAAACACACTCTGCTTTAGAGCAAGAAGCACGCTCTTGCTTTCTAGAGTCTCTAATACATCAGGAAAAGTGAGTGTGCTCAAAACAAAAGAACAGTGTTTCCTACGCATATGGACCTCATCTAGTTCAACTCTGCTTCTGACTGATAAACAAAACAGGTCCTCTAACATCCAATGCTTTTCAGTTAAGAGCGAATAACGTGTGAGCTTTGTGAACGATGTAGCATCGTATGAGCTGAAAAGTGATTGTGTTTACCTGAAACAAAGTCTTGCTTGTAGGATGATACAGAGCCTTTGATTTAACTCCATTTCTGAAGGGAAACACACAGCACAGTTCTCATCCATGAATCACACTCTACTTCAGAGCAAGGAGCACGCTCTTGCTTTCTGGAGTCTGTAATACATCAGGAAACGTGAGTGTGCTCAAAACAAAAGAACGGTGTTTCCTACCCATATGGACTACATCTAGTTCAACTCTGCTTCTGAAACTGAGAGGAACCACAGGTCCTCTATCATCCAATGCTTCTCAGTTAAGAAAAAGAAAAGTGTGAGCTTCGTGAACGATGTAGCTTCGTTTGAGCTGAATAGGAACTGGGTTTACCTGAAACGAAGTCTTACTTGTAGGAAGACACAGAGTATGGGTTTTCACGCCATTTCTGAAGAACAGCACTCAGCACAGTTACTGTCCATGATACACCCACTGCTTTAGAGCAAGTAGCACGCTCTTGCTTTCTAGAGTCTCTAATACAGCAGGAAACGTGAGTGTGATCAGAACAAAAGAACTGTGTTTCCTAGGCATATGACAACATCTAGTTCAACTCTGCTTCTGAAACTGTTACAAACCAAAGGTACTCTAACATCCCATGCTTTTCAGTTAAGAGCGAGAAGCGTGTGAGCTTCGTGAACGTTGTAGTATTGTTTGAGCTGAAAAGCGACTGCGTTTACCTGAAACAAAGTCTTGCTTGTAGGAAGACACAGAGCCTGGGATTTAACTTCATTTCTGAAGGGAAACACACACCACAGTTTTCATCCATGAAACACCCTCTGCTTTAGAGCAAGAAGCACGCTCTTGCTTTCTAGGGTCTCTAATACAGCAGGAATGTGAGTGTGTTCAAAACAAAAGAACGGTGTTTCCTACCCATATGGAAAACATCAAGTTCAACTCTGCTTCTGAAAATGATAGAAAACATAGGTCCTCTAACATCCAATGCTTCTCAGTTAAGATCGAGAAATGTGTGAGCTTCATGAACGATGTAGCTTCGTTTTGCTGAATAGGAATTCCATTTACCTGAAACAATGTCTTGCTTATAGGAAGACAGAAAACGTGGAATTTAAGTCCATTTCTGAAGAGCAGCACTCAGCACAGTTCCCATCCATGAAACACACTCTGCTTTAGAGCAAGTAGCACACTATTGCTTTCTAGAATCTCTAATACAGCAGGAAACGTGAGTGTGCTCAGAACAAAAGAACTGTGTTTCCTACGCATGTGGACCTCATCAGTTCAACTCTGCTTCTGAAACTGATAGAAACCAGAGATCCTCTAACATCCAATGCTTTTCATTTAAGAGCGAGAAGCGTGTGAGCTTCGTGAAGGATGTAGCTTCGTTTGAGCTGAATAGTAATGCGTTTACCTGATAGGAAGTCGTCTTGTAGGAAGACACAGAGCCTGGGATTTAACAACATTATTGAAGGCTAACACTCAGCACAGTTCCCATCCATGAAACACACTCTGCTTTAGAGCAAGAAGGGCGCTCTTGCATTCTAGAGTCTGTAATACAGCAGGAACGTGAGTGTGATCCTAATCAAAGGACTGTGTTTCCTACACATACAGACCATATCAAGTTCAACTCTGCTTCTGAAACTGAGAGAAACCACAGGTCCTCTAACGTCCAATGCTTCTCAGTTAAGAAAAAGAAAAGTGTGACCTTCGTGAACGATGTAGCTTCCTTTGAGCTGAATAGGAACTGGGTTTACCTGAAACGAAGTCTTACTTGTAGGAAGACACAGAGTATGGGATTTTACGCCATTTCTGAAGAACAGCACTCAGCACAGTTCCTGTCCATGATACACACTCTTCTTTAGAGCAAGTAGCACGCTCTTGCTTTCTAGAGTCTCTAATACTGCAGGAAACGTGAGTGTGATCAGAACAAAAGAACTGTGTTTCCTACGCATATGGAAAACATCTAGTTCAACTCTGCTTCTGAAACTGTTACAAACCAAAGGTACTCTAACATCCAATGCTTTTCAGTTAAGAGCGAGAAGCGTGTGAGCTTCGTGAACTTTGTAGCTTCGTTTGGCTGAAAAAGAACTGCGTTTACCTGAAACAATGTCTTGCTTGTAGGAAGACAGAAAACATGGGTTTTAAGTCCATTTCTGAAGAGCAGCACTCAGCACAGTTCCCATCCATGAAACACACTCTGCTTTAGAGCAAGAAGCACGCTATTGCTTTCTAGAATCTCTAATACAGCAGGAAACGTGAATATGCTCAGAACAAAAGAACTGTGTTTTCTATGCATATGGACCACATCTACTTCAACTCTGCTTCTGAAACTCATAGAAACCACAGATCCTCTAACATCCAATGCTTTTCAGTTAAGTGTGAGAAACGTGTGAGCTTTGGGAATGATGTAGCTTCGTTTGAGCTGAAAAGGGACTGCGTTTACCTGAAATGAAGTCTTGCTTGTAGGAAGACAGAAAACATGGGTTTTAAGTACATTTCTGAAGAGCAGCACTCAGCACAGTTCCCATCCATGAAACACACTCTGCTTTAGAGCAAGAAGCATGCAATTGCTTCTAGAATCTCTAATATAGCAGGAAAGGTGAGTGTGCTCAGAACAAAAGAACTGTGTTTCCTATGCATATGGACCACATCTAGTTCAACTCTGCTTCTGAAACTGTTACAATCCACAGGTCATCTAACATCCAATGATTTTCAGTTAAGAGCGAGAAACGTGTGAGCTTTGTGAACGATGTAGCATCGTTTGAGCTGAAAAGCGATTGTGTTTACCTGAAACAAAGTCTTCCTTGTAGGATGATAGAGATCCTGGGATTTAACTCCATTTCTGAAGAGAAACACACTGCACAATTCTCATCCATGAATCCCACTCTACTTTAGAGCAAGAAGCATGCTCTTGCTTTCTAGAGTCTGTAATACATCAGGAAACGTGAGTGTGCTCAAAACAAAAGAACAGTGTTTCCTACCCATATGGACCACATCTAGTTCAACTCTGCTTCTGAAACTGAGAGAAACCACAGGTCCTCTAACATCCAATGCTTCTCAGTTAAGAAAAAGAAAAGTGTGAGCTTTGTGAACGTTGTAGTATTGTTTGAGCTGAAAAGTGACTGCGTTTACCTGAAACAAAATCTTGCTTGTAGGAAGACACAGAGCTTGGATTTAACTCCATTTCTGAAGGGAAACACACACCACAGTTTTCATCCATGAAACACTCTCTGCTTTAGAGCAAGAAGCACGCTCTTGCTTGCTAGAGTCTCTAATACATGAGGAAACGTGAGTGTGCTCCAAACAACAGAACGGTGTTTCCTACCCATATGGACCACATCTAGTTCAACTCTGCTTCTGAAACTGATACAAACCACAGGTCCTCTAACATCCAATGATTTTCAGTTAAGAGCGACAAACATGTGTGCTTCGTGGTTTTTGTTGCTTTGTCTAAGCTGAAATGGGACTGCTTTTTACCTGAAACTAAATCTTGCTTGTAGGAAGACACAGATCCTGGGATTTAACTCCATTTCTGAAGGGAAACACACTCCACAGTTCTCATCCATGAAACACACTCTGCTTTAGAGAAAGAAGCACGCTCTTTCTTTATAGAGTCTCTAATACAGCAGGAAACGTGAGTGTGTTCAAAACAAAGAACGGTGTTCCTACCCATATGGACAACATCTAGTTCAACTCTTCTGAAACTGATACAACCACAGGTCCTCTAACATCCAATGCTTTTCAGTTAAGAGCGAGAAACGTCTGTGCTTCGTGAACGTTGTAGTATTCTTTCTGCTGAAAAGTGACTGCGTTTACCTGAAACGAAGTCTTGCTTGTAGGAAGACACAGAGCCTGGGATTTAACTCCATTTCTGAAGGGAAACACACAGCACAGTTCTCATCCATGAAAAACACTCTGCTTTAGAGCAAGAAGCACGCTCTTGCTTTCGAGAGTCTCTAATACAGCAGGAAACGTGAGTGTGCTCAAAACAAGAGAACCATGTTTACTAAACATATGGAAAACATCTAGTTCAACTCTGCTCTGAAACTGATACAAACCACAGCTCCTCTAACATCCAATGCTTTGCAGTTAAGAGCGAAAAACGTGTGTGCTTCGTGAACGATGTAGCCTCCTTTGAGCTGAAAATGGACTGCATATACCAGAAACGAAGTGTTGCTTGTAGGAAGACACAGAGCCTGGGACTTGTCTCAATTTCTGAAGTGAAAAAAACTGCACAGTTCCCATCCATGAAACACACTCTGCTTTAGAGCGAGAAGCACGCTGTTGCTTTCTAGAGTCTCTAACACAGCAGGAAAAGTGAGTGTGCTCATAACCAAAGAAGGGTCTTTCCTACACATACGGACCATATTTAGTTCAACTCAGCTTATGAAACTGATACAAACCACAGGTCCTCTAACACCCAAAGCTTTCACTGAAGCGCGACACATGTGTAAGCTTTGTTAACGATGTAGCTAAATTTGAGCTGAAAAGGGACTTCGTTTACCTGAAACGAATTGTTGCTTGTAGGAAGACACAGAGCCTGGGACTTAACTCCATTTCTGAAGTGAAACAAACTGCACAGTTCCCATCCATGAAACACACTCTGCTTTAGAGCAAGAAGCACGCAGTTGCTTTCTAGAGTTTGTAATACAGCAGGAACGTGAGTGTGATCATAAACAAAGGACTGTGTTTCCTACACTTACTGACCATATCGAGTTCAACTCTGCTTCCGACACTGATACAAACCACAGGACCTCTAACATCCAATGCTTTTCAGTTGAGCGCGAGAAACGTGTGAGCTTTGTAAATGATGTAGCTCCTTTGGGCTGAAAAGTGACTGTGTTTACCTGAAACGATGTCTTCCTTGTAGGAAGACAGAGAACATGGGATTTAAGTCCATTTCTGAAGAGCATCATTCAGCACAGTTCCCATCCATGAAACACACTCTGCTTTAGAGTATGAAGCACGCTATTGCTTTCTAGAATCTCTAATACAGCAGGAAACGTGAGTGTGCTAAGAACAAAGAACGCTGTTTCCTAAACATACAGAGCATATTTAGTTCAACTCTGCTTCTGAAACTGATACAAAACCCAGGTCTTCTCACATCCAAATCTCTTCACTTAAGCGCAACAAACATGTGAGTTTCGTGAACTATGTAGCTTCGTTTGAGCTGAAGAGGGACTGCATTTACCTGAAACGAAGTCTTTCTTGCAGGAAGACACAGAGCCTGGGATTTAAAACCAGTTCTGAAGGGCAACACTCAGCACAGTTCCCATCCATGAAACACACTCTGCTTTAGAGCAAGAAGCACACTCTTGCTTTCTAGAGTCTCTAATACAGCAGGAAACGTGAGTATGATCACAACCAAAGGACTGAGTTTCCTACATATACGGACCATATCGAGTTCAACTCTGCTCAGGAAACTGATACAAACCAAAGGTCCTCTAACATCTCATGCTTGTCATTTAAGAGCGAGACACGTGTGAGCTTCTTGTACGTTGTTGCTTTGTTTTAGCTGAAAAGTGTTTGCGTTTACCTGAAACGACGTCTTCCTTGTAGGAAGAAACAAATCCTGGGTTTTAACTCCGTTTCTGAAGGGAAACACACACCACAGTTCTCAACCATGAAAAACACTCTACTTTAGAGCAGGTAGCACGCTCTTATTTTCTAGAGTCTCTAAAACAGCTGGAACGTAATTGTGCTCAGAACAAAAGAACTGTGTTTCCTACCCATATGGACCACATCTAGTTCAACTCTTCATCTGAAACTGATATAAACAATAGGTCCTCTAACATCCAAGCTTTTCAGTTAAGAGCGAGAAACGTGTGAGCTTCGTGAATGATGTAGCTTCGTTTGAGATGAAAAGAGACTGCATTTATCTGAAACGAAGTCTTTCTTGTAGGAAGACACAGAGCATTGGATTTAACACCATTTCTGAAGGGCAACACTCAGCACAGTTCCCATCCATGAAACACACTCTGCTTTATAGCAAGAAGCACGGTCTTGTTTCTAAAGTCTCTAATAAAGCAGGAAACGGGTGTGTTCCCCGAACAAAAGACTGGTGTTTCCTACACATACAGACCTTATCTATTTCAACTCTGGTTCCTAAACTGATACAAACCACAGGTTCTCTAACATCCAATGCTTTTCACTTAAGCGCAAGAAACGTGTGAGCATTTGGGAATGATGTAGCTTCGTTTGAGCTGCAAAGGGACTGCGTTTACCTGAAATGAAGTCTTGCTTGTAGGGAGACAGAAAACACGGGTTTTGAGTACATTCCTGAAGAGCAGCACTCAGCACAGTTTCCATCCATGAAACACACTCTGCTTTAGAGCAAGAAGCATGCAATTGCTTCTAGAATCTCTAATATAGCAAGAAACGTGAGTGTGCTCAGAACAAAAGAACTGTGTTTCCTATGCATATGGACCACATCTAGTTCAACTCTGCTTCTGAAACTGTTACAAACCACAGGTCCTCTAACATCCAAGGCTTTTCAGTTAAGAGCGAGAAGCGTGTGAGCTTCGAGAACTTTGTAGTTTTGTTTGAGCTGAAAAGGGACTGCTTTTACCTGAAAAGAAGTCTTGCTTGTCGGAAGACACAGAGCCTTTGATTTAACTCCATTTCTGAAGGGAAACACACAGCACAGTTATCATCCATGAAACACACTCTGCTTTAGAGCAAGAAGCACGCTCTTGCTTTCTAGAGTCTGTAATGCAGGAGGAAATGTGAGTGTGCTCAGAACAAAAGAGCGGTGTTAACTACACATACTAACCGTATCTAGTTCAACTCTGCTTCTGAAACTGATACACACCACAGTTCCTCTAACATTCAATTCTTTTCAGTTAAGAGCGAGAAACGTGTGAGCTTCGTGAATGTTGTAGTATTGTTTGAGCAGAAAAATGACTGTGTTTACCTGAAACAAAGTCTTGATTGTAGGAAGACACAGAGCCTGGGATTTAACTCCATTTCTGAAGGGAAACACACTGCACCATTCTCATCCATGAAACACACTCTGCTTTAGAGCTAGAAGCATGTACTTGCTTTCTTGAGTCTCTAATACATCAGGAAGTGTGAGTGTGCTCATAACAAAAGAACAGTGTTTCCTACTCATATGGACCACATCTAGTTCAACTCTGCTTCTGAAACTGATATAAATCACAGGTCCTCTACCATCCAATGCTTTTCAGTTAAGAGCAAAACACGTGTTAGCTTAGAGTACGTTGTTGCTTTGTCTGAGCTGAAAAGGTACTGCATTTACCTGAAATTAAGTCTTGCTTGTAGGAAGACACAGAGCCTGGGATTTAACTCCTTTTCTAAAGGGAAACACACTGCACTGTTCTCATCCATGAAACACACTCTGCTTTAGAGCGAGAGGCTCGCTCTTGCTTTCTAAAGTCTCTAATACAGCAGGAAACATGAGTGTGCTCAGAAAAAATGAACGGTGTTTCCTACACATACGGACCATATTTAGTTCAACTCACCTTCTGAAACTGATACAAACCAGAGGTCCTCTAACGTCCAATGCTTCTCAGTTAAGACCAAAATCTCGTGAGCTATGTGAACTAAACGATGTAGCTTCCTTTGAGTGGAAAAGGGACTGTGTTAACCTGAAACAAAGACTTGCTTGTAGGAAGACACAGAGCCTGGGATTTAACTCCATTTCTGAAGGAAAACACACAGAACAGTTCCCATCCATGAAACACACTCTACTTTAGAGAAAGAACCACGGTGTTGCTTCTAGAGTCACTAATACAGCAGGAAAAGTGAGTGTGCTCAGAACCAAAGAACGGTCTTTCCTACACATACAGACCATATTTAGTTCAACTCAGCTCATGAAACTGATACAAACTACATGTCTTCTACCATCCAAAGCTTTTCACTTAAGCGCGACAAACGTGTAAGCTTCGTGAAAGATGTAGCTTCATTTGAGCTGAAAAGGGACTTCATTTACTGGAAACGAAGTGTTGCTTGTAGGAAGACACAGAGCCAGGGACTTAACTCCATTTCTGAAGTGAAACAAACTGCACAGTTCCCATCCATGAAACACACTCTGCTTTAGAGCGGGAAGCACGCTGTTGCTTTCTAGAGTCTGTAAGACAGCAGGAACGTGAGTGTGATCATAACCGAAGGACTGTGTTTCCTACACATACGGACCACATTGAGTTCAACTCTGCTTCAGAAACTGAAACAAACCACAGGACCTCTAATATGCAATGCTTTTCAGTTAAGAGCGAAAACTTGTGAGCTGTGTGAACGATGTAGCTTCCTTTGAGATGAAAAGGGACTGTGTTAACCTGAAATGAAGTCTTGCTTGTAGGTAGACAGAGAACATGGGAATTAAGTCCATTTCTGAAGAGCATCATTCAGCACATTTCCCATCCATGAAACACACTCTGCTTTAGAGCATGAAGCACGCTATTGCTTTCTAGAATCTCTAATACAGTAGGAAACGTGAGTGTGCTAAGAACAAAAGAACGGTATTTCCTAAACATACAGACCATATTTAGTTCAACTCTGCTTTTGAAACTGATACAAACCACAGGTCCTCTCACATCCAAAGCTTTTCACTTAAGCGCGACAAACGTGTGAGTTTCTTGAACGATGTAGCTTCCTTTGAGCTGAAAAGGGACTGCGTTTACCTGAAACGAAGTTTTTCTTGTAGGAAGACACAGAGCCTGGGATTTAAAACCAGTTCTGAAGAGCAACACTCAGCACAGTTCCCATCCATCAAACATACTCTCCTTTAGCGCAAGAAGGATGCTCTTGCTTTCTAGAGTCTGTAATACAGCAGGAAATGTGAGTGTGATCATAACCAAAGTAATGTGTTTCCTACACATATGGACCATAGCGAGCATAACTCTGCTTCTGGAACTGATACAAACCACAGATCCACTAACATCCAATGCTTCTCAGTTAAGAGCGAAAACTTGTGAGCTGTGTTAACGATGTAGCTACCTTTGAGCTGAAAAGGGACTGTGTTAACCTGAAAAGAAGTCTTGCTTGTAGGAAGACACAGAGCATGGGATTTAACTCCATTACTGAAGGGAAACGAACTGCACAGTTCTCATCCCTGAAAGACACTCTGCTTTAGAGCAAGAAGCATGCTCTTGCTTTCTAGAGTCTCTAATACAGCAGGAAACGTGAGTGTGCTCAGAACAAAAGAACTGTGTTTCCTATGCATATGGACCACATCTAGTTCAACTCTGCTTTTGAAACTGATAAAAACCACCGGTGCTCTAACATACAATGCTTTTCAAGTTAAGAGTGAGAAACGTTTGAGCTTCGTGAAAGTTGTCCTTTTTTTTGAGCTGAAAAGTGACTGCGTTTACCTGAAAAGAAGTCTTGCTTGTAAGAAGACACAGAGCCTGGGATTTAACTCCATTTCTAAAGGGAAACACACAACACAGTTCTCAACCATGAAACACACTCTGCTTTAGAGTAAGAAGCATGCTCTTGCTTTGGAGAGTCTCTAATACAGCAGGAAACGTGAGTGTGCTCTAAACAAAAGAACCATGTTTACTAACAATATGGAACACATCTAGTTCAACTCTGCTTCTGAAACTGATACAAACCCCAGGTCTTCTACCATCCAATGCTTTTCAGTTATGAGCAAAAAACGTGTGAGCATCGTGAACGAAGTAGCCTCCTTTGACATGAAAAGGGACTGTGTTTACCAGAAAGGAAGTGTTGCTTGTAGGAAGACACAGAGCCTGGTACTTGTCTCAATTTCTCAAGTGAAACAAACTGCACAGTTCCCATCCATGAAACACACTCTGCTTTAGAGCGAGAAGCACGCTGTTGCTTCTAGAGTCTCTAATACAGCAGGAAAAGTGAGTGTGCTCAGAACCAAAGAGCGGTCTTTCCTACACATACGGACCATATTTAGTTCAACTCAGCTTATGAAACTGACACAAAACACAGGTCCTCTAACATCCAAAGCTTTTCACTTAAGCGCAACAAACATGTAAGCTTCGAGAAAGATGTAGCTTCATTTGAGCTGAAAAGGGACTGCGTTTACCTGAAACGAAGTCTTGATTGTAGGAAGACACAGAGCCTGGGACTTAACTCTATTCCTGAAATGAAACAAACTGCACAGTTCCCATCCATGAAACACACTCTGCTTTAGAGCAAGAAGCACACTCTTGCTTTCTAGAGTCTCTAATACAGCAGGAAACGTGAGTATGATCACAACCAAAGGACTGAGTTTCCTACATATACGGACCATATCGAGTTCAACTCTGCTCAGGAAACTGATACAAACCAAAGTTCCTCTAACATCTCATGCTTGTCATTTAAGAGTGAGACACGTGTGAGCTTCTTGTACGTTGTTTCTTTGTTTTAGCTGAAAAGTGTTTGCGTTTACCTGAAACGATGTCTTCCTTGTAGGAAGAAACAGATCCTGGGATTTAACTCCGTTTCTGAAGGGAAACACACCCCACAGTTCTCAACCATGAAAAACACTCTACTTTAGAGCAGGTAGCACGCTCTTATTTTCTAGAGTCTCTAATACAGCTGGAACGTAAGTGTGCTCAGAACAAAAGAACTGTGTTACCTACCCATATGGACCACATCTAGTTCAACTCTTCATCTGAAACTGATATAAACAATAGGTCCTCTAACATCCAAGCTTTTCAGTTAAGAGCGAGAAACGTGTGTGCTTCGTGAACGTTGTCATTTTGTTTGAGTTGAAAATGGACTGCATTTACGTGAAAAGAAGTCTTCCTTGTAGGAAGGCACAGAGCCTGGGATTAAAAACCAGTTCGGAAGGGCAACACTCAGCATAGTTCCCATCCATAAAACACACTCTGCTTTAGAGCAAGAAGGACGCTCTTGCTTTCTAGAGTCTGTAATACAGCAGGAAAGTGAGTGTGATCATAACCAGAGGAGTGTGTTTCCTACAGATACGGACCATATCGAGTTTAACTCTGCATCTGGAACTGATACAAACCACAGGTCCTCTAACATCCAATGCTTTTCAAGTTAAGAACGAGAAACGTATGAGGTTCGTGAACATTGTCGTTTTGTTTGAGCTGAAAAGTGACCTCGATTACCTGAAACAAAGTCTTGCTTGTAGGAAGACAGAGAGCCTGAGATTTAACTCCATTTCTGAAGGACAACACTAAGCACTGTTCCCATCCATGAAACACATTCAGCTTTAGAGCAAGAAGCACGCTATTGCTTTCTAGAGTCTCTAATACAGCAGGAAACATAAGTGTGCTCAAAACAAAAGAACTGTGTTTCATACCCTATGGAACACTTCTAGATCAACTCTTCTGAAACTGATACAAACCACAGGTCCTCTAACATCCAATGCTTTTCAGTTAAGAGCGAGAAACGTGTGTGCTTCGTGAACGTTGTCATTTTGTTTGAGTTGAAAAGGGACTGTTTTTACCTGAAACATGGTCTTGCTTGTATGAAGACACAGAGCCTGGGATTTATCTCTATTTTTGAAGGGAAACACACAGCACAGTTCTCAGCCATGAAACACACTCTGGTTTAGAGCAATAAGCACGCTCTTGCTTTTGAGAGTCTCTAATACAGCAGGAACGTGAGTGTGATCATAACCAAAGGACTGTGTTTTCTACATTTACGGACCATATCGAGTTCAACTCTCCTTCTGAAACTGATACAAACCGCAGGACCACTAACATCCAATGATTCTCAGTTAAGAGCGAAAACTTGTGAGCTGTGTGAACGATGTAGCTTCCTTTGAGCTGAAAAGGGACTTTGTTAACCTGAAATGAAGTCTTGCTTGTAGGACGACACAGAGCCTGGGATTTAACTCCATTTCTGAAGGGAAACAAACTGCACAGTTCTCATCCATGAAAGACACTCTGCTTTAGAGCAAGAAGCATGCTCTTTTTTCTAGAGTCTCTAATACAGCAGGAAACGTGAGTGTGCTCAGAACAAAAGAACTGTGTTTCCTACGCATATGGACCACATGTAGTTCAACTCTGCTTCTGAAACTGATACAAACCAGAGGTCCTCTAACATCCAATGCCTTTCAGTTAAGAGCTAGAAATGTGTGAGCTTCGTGAATGTTGAAGCTTTGTTTGATCTGAAAAGTGACTGCGGTTACCTGAAAAGAAGTCTTGCTTGTAGGAAGACACAGAGCTTGGGATTTAACTTAATTTCTGAAAGGAAAAACACAGCACAGTTCTCATCCATGAAACGCACTCTGCTTTAGAGCAAGAAGCAAGCTCTTGCTTTCTAGAATCTCTAAGACAGCAGCAAACGTGAGTGTTCTCAGAACAAAAGAACTGTGCTCCTACACACGCCGACCATATGAAGTTCAACTCTGCTTCTGAAAATGATACAAAGCAGAGGTCCTCTAACATCCAATGATTTTCAGTTAAGAGCAAGAAACGTGTGTGCTTTGTGATCGAGGTAGCTTCGTTTGAGCTGAAAAGTGACTGCATTTACATGAAATGAAGTCTTGATTGTAGGAAGACATAGAGCATGGGATTTAACTCCACTTCTGAAGGTAAACAAATAGCACAGTTCTCCCCATGAAACACACTCTGCTTTAGAGCAAGAATCACGCTCTTGCTTTCTAGAATCTCTAAGAGAGCAAGAAACGTGAGTGTTCTCAGAACAAAAGAACTGTGTTTCCTACACAACCGGACCATATCTAGTTCAACTCTGCTTCTGAAACTGAGGCAAACCACAGCTCCTCTAACATACAATTATTTTCAGTTAAGAGCTAGAAACGTGTGAGTTTCGTGAAATATGTAGCTTCCTTTGAGCTTAAAAGTGACTGCGTTTACCTGAAAAGATGTCTTGCTTGTAGGAAGACACAGAGCTTGGGATTTAACTTAATTTCTGAAAGGAAAAACACAGCACAGTTCTCATCCATGAAACTCACTCTGCTTTAGAGCAAGAAGCAAGCTCTTGCTTTCTTGAATCTCTAAGACAGCAAGAAACGTGAGTGTTCTCAGAACAAAAGAACTGTGTTTCCTACACACGCCGACCATATCTAGTTCAACTTTGCTTATGAAACTGATACAAACCAGAGGTCCTCTAACACCCAATGCTTTTCACTTAAGAGCGAGAAACGTGTGTGCTTTGTGATCGATGTATCTTTGTTTGAGCTGAAAAGTCATTGCGTTTACCTGAAAAGATCTTGCTTGTAGGAAGACACAGAGCTTGGGATTTAAATTAATTTCTGAAAGGAAAAACACAGCACAGTTCTCATCCATGAATCACACTCTGCTTTAGAGCAGGAACCATGCTCTTGATTTCTACACTCTCTAAGACAGCAAGAAATGTCAGTGTGCTCAGAACAAAGAACTGTTTTTCCTACACACATGGATCATATCTAGTTCAACTCTGCTTCTGAAATTGATACAAACCACAGGTCCTCTAATATCCAATGCTTTTCAGATAAGATTGAGAAACGTGTGAGCTTCATGAACAATGTTGCTATTTAGAGCCAAAAAGTGACTGCGTTTACCTGAATAGAAGTCTTTCTTATAGGAAGACACAGAGCTTGGTATTTAACTTAATTTCTGAAGGGAAAAACACAGCACAGTTCTCATCCATGAAACACACTCTGCTTGAGAGCAAGAAGCAAGCTCTTGCTTTCTAGAATCTCTAAGACAGCAGCAAACATGAGTGTTCTCAGCACAAAAGTACTGTGTTTCCTACACACGCCGACCATATGTAATTCAACTCTGCTTCTGAAAATGATACAAAGCAGAGGTCCTCTAACATCCAATGATTTTCAGTTAAGAGCAAGAATCGTGTATGCTTTCTGATCGATGTAGCTTCGTTTGAGCAGAAAATTGACTGCATTTACCTGAAAGGAAGTCTTGATTGTAGGAAGACATAGAGCATGGGATTTAACTCCACTTCTGAAGGTAAACAAATAGCACAGTTCTCATCCATGAAACACACTCTGCTTTAGAGCAAGAGGCAAGCTCTTGCTTTCTGGAATCTCTAAGACAGCAAAAAACGTGAGTGTTCTCAGAAAAAAAGAACTGTGTTTCATACACACCCTGACCATATCTAGTTCAACTCTGCTTCTGAAACTGATACAAACCACAGGTCCTCTAACATCCAATGATTTTCAGTTAAGAGCGAGAAACGTGTGAGCTTTGTGAACGTTGTAGCTTCGTTTGACATGAAAAGTGACTGTGTTTACCCGAAAGGAAGTCTTGCTTGAAGGAAGATCCAGAGCCTGGGATTAAACTTTATTTCTGAAGGGAAACACACAGCACAGTTCTCATCCATGAAACACACTCTGCTATAGAGCAAGAAGCACATTGCTCTCTATTGTTTCTAATACAGCAGGAAACATGACTGTGCTCAGAACAAAAGAATTGTGTTTACCACACACATGGAACATATCTAGTTCAACTCTGCTTCTGAAACTGATACAAACCCCAGGTACTCTAACATACAATGCTTTTCAGATAAGAGTGTGAAACATGTGAGCTTCATGAACAATGTTGCTATTTAGAGCTAAAAAGTGACTGCGTTTACCTGAAAAGCAGTCTTGCTTGAGGGAAGATCCAGAGCCTGGGATTAAACTTTATTTCTGAAGGGTAACACAGCACAGTTCTCATCCATGAAATACAATCTGCTTTAGAGCAAGAAGCACACAATTGCTTTCTATTGTCTCTAATACAGTAGAAAATGTGAGTGTGCTCTGAACAACAGAACTGTGTTTCCTACACACACGGACCATAACTAGTTCAACTCTGCTTCTGAAAGTGATACAAACCACAGGTCCTCTAACATCCAATGATTTTCAGTTAAGAGCTAGAAACATGTGAGCTTCGTGAAATATGTAGCTTCCTTTGAGCTGAAAAGTGACTGTGTTTACCTGAAAAGAAGTCTTGGTTGTAGGAAGACACAGAGCCCTGGATTTACCTCCATTTCTGAAGAGAAACAGAAAGCACAGTTCTCATCCATGAAACACACTGTGCTTTTGAGCAAGACGCACATTCTTGCTTCTTGATTCTCTAATACAACAATAAACGTGAGTGCGCTCAGAACAAATTAACTGTGTTTCCTACAAACAGGGCACATATGTAGTTCAACTCTGCTTCTGAAACTGATACAAAACACAGGAATTCTAACATCCAATGCTTTTAAGTTAAGAGCAAGAACCATGTGTTCTTAGTGAACAATGTAACTACATTTGAGCTGAAAAGTGTCTGCGTTTACCTGAAAACATGTCTTCCTTGTAGGAAGACAGAGCCTGCTATTTAACTCCATTTCTGAAGGGAAACAGAAAGCACAGTTCTCATCCATGAAACACACTCTGCTTTAGAGCAAGACGCACGGTCTTGCTTCTAGATTCTCTAAGACAGCAAGAAACGTGAGTGTTCTCAGAATAAAAGAACTGGGTTTCCTACACACATGGACCATATCTAGTTCAACTATGCTTCTGAAACTGATACAAACCACAGGTCCTCTAATATCCAATGCTTTTCAGATAAGAGTGAGAAACGTGTGAGCTTCATGAACAATGTTGCTATTTAAAGCTAAAAAGTGACTGCTTTTACCTGTAAAAAAGTCTTACTTGTAGGAAGACACAGAGCTTGGGATTTAACTTAATTTCAGAAGGGAAAAACACAGCACAGTTCTCATCCATGAAACACACTCTGCTTTAGAGCAAGAAGCAAGCTCTTGCTTTCTAGAATCTCTAAGACAGCAAGAAACGTGAGTGTTCTCAGAACAAAAGAACTGTGTTTCTTACACACACCGACCATAGCTAGTTCAACTCTGCTTATGAAACTGATACAAACCAGAAGTCCTCTAACATCCAATGATTTTCAGTTAAGAGTGAGAAACATGTGTACTTTGTGATCGATGTAGCTTACTTTGAGCTGGAACGTGACTGTGTTACCCTAAACAAAGTCTTGCTTGTAGGAAGACACAGAACGTGGGATTTAACACCTTGTATGAAGGGAATCACACAGCACAGTTGTGATCCATGAAAAACACTCTGCTTTAGAGCAGGAACCATGCTCTTGATTTCTAGAATCTCAAAGAGAGCAAGAAATGTGAGTGTGCTCAGAACAAAAGAACTGTTTTTCCTACACACATGCATCATATCTAGTTCAACTATGCTTCTGAAACTGATACAAACCACAGGTCCTCTAATATCCAATGCTTTTCAGATAAGAGTGAGAAATGTGTGAGCTTCATGAACAATGTTGCTATTTAAAGCTAAAAAGTGACTGCGTTTACCTGTAAAAAAGTCTTACTTGTAGGAAGACACAGAGCTTGGGATTTAACTTAATTTCAGAAGGGAAAAACACAGCACAGTTCTCATCCATGAAACACACTCTGCTTTAGAGCAAGAAGCAAGCTCTTGCTTTCTAGAATCTCTAAGACAGCAAGAAACGTGAGTGTTCTCAGAACAAAAGAACTGTGTTTCTTACACACACCGACCATAGCTAGTTCAACTCTGCTTATGAAACTGATACAAACCAGAAGTCCTCTAACATCCAATGATTTTCAGTTAAGAGTGAGAAACGTGTGTATTTGTGATCTTTGTAGCTTACTTTGAGCTGGAACGTGACTGTGTTACCCTAAACAAAGTCTTGCTTGTAGGAAGACACAGAACGTGGAATTTAACACCTTGTATGAAGGGAATCACACAGCACAGTTGTGATCCATGAAAAACACTCTGCTTTAGAGCAGGAACCATGCTCTTGATTTCTAGAATCTCTAAGAGAGCAAGAAATGTGAGTGTGCTCAGAAAAAAAGAACTGTGTTTCCTACACACATGGATCATAGCTAGTTCAACTATGCTTCTGAAACTGATACAAACCAAGGTCCTCTAATATCCAATGCTTTTCAGATAAGAGTGAGAAACGTGTGAGCTTCATGAACAATGTTGCTATTTAAAGCTAAAAAGTGACTGCGTTTACCTGAATAGCAGACTTTCTTGTAGGAAGCCACAGAGCTTGGGATTTAACTGAAATTCTGAAGGGAAAAACACAGCACAGTTCTCATCCATGAAACACACTCTGCTTTAGAGCAAGAAGCAAGCTCTTACTTTCTGGAATCTCTAAGACAGCAAGAAACGTGCCTGTTCTCAGAACAAAAGAACTGTGTTTCCTACACACAACGACCATATCTAGTTCAACTCTGCTTCTGAAACTGATACAAACCACAGGTCCTCTAACATCCAATGATTTTCAGTTAAGAGCTAGAAACATGTGAGCTTCGTGAAATATGTAGCTTCCTTTGAGCTGAAAAGTGACTGCATTTACCTGAAAGGAAGTCTTGCTTGAAGGAAGATCCAGAGCCTGGGATTAAACTTTATTTCTGAAGGGAAACACACAGCACAGTTCTCATCCATGAAATACACTCTGCTTTAGAGCAAGAAGCATACAATTGCTTTCTATTGTCTCTAATACAGCAGAAAATGTGAGTGTGCTCTGAACAAAAGAACTGTGTTTCCTACACAAACGGACCATATCTAGTTCAACTCTGCTTCTGAAACTGATACAAACCACAGGTCCTCTAACATCCAATGATTTTCAGTTAAGAGCTAGAAACATGTGAGCTTCGTGAAATATGTAGCTTCCTTTGAGCTGAAAAGTGACTGCGTTTACCTGAAAAGAAGTCTTGCTTGTAGGAAGACACAGAGACTGGGATTTAACTCGATTTCTGAAGGGAAACAGAAAGCACAGTTCTCATCCATGATACACACTCTGCTTAGAGCAAGAAGCACACACTTGCTTTCTACAGTCTCTAATACAGCAGGAAACATGAGTTTGCTCTGAACAAAAGAACTGTTTCCTACACACACGGACCATATCTACTTCAACTCTGCTTCTTAAACTGATACAAAACACAGGTCCTCTAACATCCAATGCTTTTCTGTTAAGAGCGAGAACCATGTTTGCTTGGTGAACAATGAACCTTCATTTGAGCTGAAAAATGACTGGGTTTACTTGAAACGAAGTCTTGCTTGTAGGAGGACACAGAGCATGGGATTTAACACCATGTTGAAGGGAAACACACAGCACAGTTCTCATCCATGAAACACAATCTGCTTTAGAGCAAGAAGCACACACTTGCTTTCTACAGTCTCTAATAAAGCAGGAAACATGAGAATGATCTGAACAAAAGAACTGTGTTGGCTACACACACGGACATTATCTAGTTCAACTCTGCTTCTGAAACAGATACAAACCACTGGTCCTCTAACATCCAATGCTTCTCATTTAAGAGCGTGAAACTTGTGAGCTTCATGTACAATGTTGCTTCTTTTGAGCTGAAAAGTGACTGCGTTTACCTGAAGCGAAGTCTTGCTTGTAGGAAGACACGGAGCCTGGGATTTAACTCCACTTCTGAAGGTAAACACACAGCACAGTTCTCATCCATAAAACACACTCTGTTTAGAGCAAGAAGCACACTCTTGCATTCTAGTGTCTCTAATACTGCAGGAAATGTGAGTTGGTCTGAACAAAAGAACTGTGTTTCCTACACACGCGGACCATATCTAGTTCAACTCTGCTTCTGAAACTGATACAAACCACAGGTCCTCTAACATCCAATGATTTTCTGTTAAGAGCGAGAAACATGTATGCTTTGTGATCGATGTAGCTTCATTTGAGCTGAAAAGTGACTGCGTTTACTTGAAAAGAAGTCTTGCTTGTAGGAAGACAAAGAGCTTGAGATTTAATTCAATTTCTGAAGAGAAACACAAAGCACAGTTCTCATCCATGAAACACACTGTGCTTTCGAGCAAGAAGCACGCTCTTGCTTTCTAGAGTGTCTAAGAGAGGAGGAAACGTGAGTGTGCTCAGAACAAAAGAACTGTGTTTCCTATACACATGGATCATATCTATTTCAACTCTGCTTCTGGAACTGATAAAAAACACAGGTCCGCTAAAATCCAATGATTTTCAGTTAAGAGCGAGAAACGTGTGAGCTTCGTGTACAATGTAGCTTCCTTTGTGCTGAAAAGTGACGCGTTTACCTCAAACGAAATCTTGCTTGTAGGAAGACACAGAGCCTGGGATTTACCTCCACTTCTGAAGGTAAACACACAGCACAGTTCTCATCCATGAAACACAATCTGCTTTAGAGCAAGAAGCACACTCTTGCATTCTAGAATCTCTAATAGATCAGGAAATGTGAGTGTGCTGTGAACAAAAGAACTGTGTTTCCTACACACACGGCCCATATCTAGTTCAACTCTGCTTCTGAAACTGATTCAAAACACAGGCCCTCTAAAATCCAATGCTTTTCAGTTAAGAGCGAGAACCGTGTGTGCTTGGTGAACAATGAACCATCGTTTGAGCTGAAATGTGACTGCGTTTACCTGAAAAGAAGTCTTACTTGTAGGAAGACACGGAGGCTTGGATTGAACTCCATGTCTGAAGGAAACACACAGCACAGTTCTCATCCAGAAATACAATCTGCTTCAGAGCAAGAACCACGCTCTTGCTTTCTAGAGTCTCTAAGACAGCAAGACACGTGAGGATGCTCAGAACAAAAGAACTGTGTTTCCTACACTCATGGATCATATCTAGTTCAACTTTGCTTCTGGAACTGATAAAAAACACAGGTCCTCTAACATCCAATGATTTTCAGTTAAGAGCGAGAAACGTGTGACCTTCCTGTACGATGTAGCTTTGGTTGAGTTAAAAAAGTGACTGTGTTTACCTGAAATGAAGTCTTGATTGTAGGAAGACACAGAGCATGGGATTTACCTCCATTTCGGAAGGGAAACACACAGTACAGTTCTCATCCATGATACACACTCTGCTTTAGAGCAAGAAGCACACACTTGCTTTCTACAGTCTCTAATACAGCAGGAAACATGAGTTTGCTCTGAACAAAAGAACTGTTTCCTACACACACGGACCATATCTAGTTCAACTCTGCTTCTTAAACTGATACAAACCACAGGTCCTCTAACATCCAATGCTTTTCTGTTAAGAGCGAAAACCATGTTTGCTTGGTGAACAATGAACCTTCATTTGAGCTGAAAAATGACTGGGTTTACTTGAAACGAAGTCTTGCTTGTAGGAGGACACAGAGCATGGGATTTAACACCATGTTGAAGGGAAACACACAGCACAGTTCTCATCCATGAAACACAATCTGCTTTAGAGCAAGAAGCACACACTTGCTTTCTACAGTCTCTAATAAAGCAGGAAACATGAGAATGATCTGAACAAAAGAACTGTGTTGGCTACACACACGGGACATTATCTAGTTCAACTCTGCTTCTGAAACAGATACAAACCACTGGTCCTCTAACATCCAATGCTTCTCATTTAAGAGCGTGAAACTTGTGAGCTTCATGTACAATGTTGCTTCTTTTGAGCTGAAAAGTGACTGCGTTTACCTGAAGCGAAGTCTTGCTTGTAGGAAGACACGGAGCCTGGGATTTAACTCCACTTCTGAAGGTAAACACACAGCACAGTTCTCATCCATAAAACACACTCTGTTTAGAGCAAGAAGCACACTCTTGCATTCTAGTGTCTCTAATACTGCAGGAAATGTGAGTTGGTCTGAACAAAAGAACTGTGTTTCCTACACACGCGGACCATATCTAGTTCAACTCTGCTTCTGAAACTGATACAAACCACAGGTCCTCTAACATCCAATGATTTTCTGTTAAGAGCGAGAAACATGTATGCTTTGTGATCGATGTAGCTTCATTTGAGCTGAAAAGTGACTGCGTTTACTTGAAAAGAAGTCTTGCTTGTAGGAAGACAAAGAGCTTGAGATTTAACTCAATTTCTGAAGAGAAACACAAAGCACCGTTCTCATCCATGAAACACACTGTGCTTTCGAGCAAGAAGCACGCTCTTGCTTTCTAGAGTGTCTAAGAGAGGAGGAAACGTGAGTGTGCTCAGAACAAAAGAACTGTGTTTCCTATACACATGGATCATATCTATTTCAACTCTGCTTCTGGAACTGATAAAAAACACAGGTCCGCTAAAATCCAATGATTTTCAGTTAAGAGCGAGAAACGTGTGAGCTTCGTGTACAATGTAGCTTCCTTTGTGCTGAAAAGTGACGCGTTTACCTCAAACGAAATCTTGCTTGTAGGAAGACACAGAGCCTGGGATTTACCTCCACTTCTGAAGGTAAACACACAGCACAGTTCTCATCCATGAAACACAATCTGCTTTAGAGCAAGAAGCACTCTCTTGCATTCTAGAATCTCTAATAGATCAGGAAATGTGAGTGTGCTGTGAAAAAAAGAACTGTGTTTCCTACACACACGGCCCATATCTAGTTCAACTCTGCTTCTGAAACTGATTCAAAACACAGGCCCTCTAAAATCCAATGCTTTTCAGTTAAGAGCGAGAACCGTGTGTGCTTGGTGAACAATGAACCATCGTTTGAGCTGAAATGTGACTGCGTTTACCTGAAAAGAAGTCTTACTTGTAGGAAGACACGGAGGCTTGGATTGAACTCCATGTCTGAAGGAAACACACAGCACAGTTCTCATCCAGAAATACAATCTGCTTCAGAGCAAGAACCACGCTCTTGCTTTCTAGAGTCTCTAAGACAGCAAGACACGTGAGGATGCTCAGAACAAAAGAACTGTGTTTCCTACACTCATGGATCATATCTAGTTCAACTTTGTTTCTGGAACTGATAAAAAACACAGGTCCTCTAACATCCAATGATTTTCAGTTAAGAGTGAGAAACGTGTGACCTTCGTGTACGATGTAGCTTTGGTTGAGCTAAAAAAAGTGACTGTGTTTACCTGAAATGAAGTCTTGATTGTAGGAAGACACAGAGCATGGGATTTACCTCCATTTCAGAAGGGAAACACACCGAACAGTTCTCATCCATGATACACACTCTGCTTTAGAGCAAGAAGCACACACTTGCTTTCTACAGTCTCTAATACAACAGGAAACATGAGTTTGCTCTGAACAAAAGAACTGTTTCCTACACACACGGACCATATCTAGTTCAACTCCGCTTCTGAAACTGATGCAAACCACAGCTCCTCTAACATCCAATGCTTTTCAGTTAAGAGCTAGAAACGTGTGAGCTTCGTGAAATATGTAGCTTCCTTTGAGCAGAAAAGTGACTGCATTTACCTGTAAAGAAGTCTTGCTTGTAGGAAGACACAGAGACTGGGATTTAACTCCATTTCTGAAGGGAAACAGAAAGCACAGTTCTCATCCATGAAACACACTCTGCTTTAGAGCAAGACGCATGGTCTTGCTTCTAGATTCTCTAAGAAAGCAAGAAACGTGAGTGTTCTCAGAATAAAAGAACTGTGTTTCCTACACACATGGACCATATCTAGTTCAACTATGCTTCTGAAACTGATACAAACCACAGGTCCTCTAATATCCAATGCTTTTCAGATAAGAGTGAGAAACGTGTGAGCTTCATGAACAATGTTGCTATTTAAAGCTAAAAAGTGACTGCGTTTACCTGTAAAAAAGTCTTACTTGTAGGAAGACACAGAGCTTGGGATTTAACTTAATTTCAGAAGGGAAAAACACAGCACAGTTCTCATCCATGAAACACACTCTGCTTTAGAGCAAGAAGCAAGCTCTTGCTTTCTGGAATCTCTAAGACAGCAAGAAACGTGCCTGTTCTCAGAACAAAAGAACTGTGTTTCCTACACACAACGACCATATCTAGTTCAACTCTGCTTCTGAAACTGATACAAACCACAGGTCCTCTAACATCCAATGATTTTCAGTTAAGAGTGAGAAACGTGTGTACTTTGTGATCGATGTAGCTTACTTTGAGCTGGAACGTGACTGTGTTACCCTAAACAAAGTCTTGCTTGTAGGAAGACACAGAACGTGGGATTTAACACCTTGTATGAAGGGAATCACACAGCACAGTTGTGATCCATGAAAAACATTCTGCTTTAGAGCAGGAACCATGCTCTTGATTTCTAGAATCTCTAAGAGAGCAAAAATGTGAGTGTGCTCAGAACAAAAGAACTGTGTTTCCTACACACATGGATCATAGCTAGTTCAACTCTGCTTCTGAAATTGATACAAACCACAGGTCCTCTAACATCCAATGCTTTTCAGATAAGAGTGAGAAACGTGTGAGCTTCATGAACAATGTTGCTATTTAGAGCTAAAAAGTGACTGCGTTTACCTGAATAGCAGACTTTCTTGTAGGAAGACACAGAGCTTGGGATTTAACTGAAATTCTGAAGGGAAAAACACAGCACAGTTCTCATCCATGAAACACACTCTGCTTTAGAGCAAGAAGCAAGCTCTTGCTTTCTGGAATCTCTAAGAGAGCAAGAAACGTGCCTGTTCTCAGAACAAAAGAACTGTGTTTCCTACACACAACGACCATATCTAGTTCAACTCTGCTTCTGAAACTGATACAAACCTCAGGTCCTCTAACATCCAATGATTTTCAGTTAAGAGCTAGAAACATGTGAGCTTCGTGAAATATGTAGCTTCCTTTGAGCTGAAAAGTGACTGCATTTACCTGAAAGGAAGTCTTGCTTGAAGGAAGATCCAGAGCCTGGAATTAAACTTTATTTCTGAATTGAAACACACAGCACAGTTCTCATCCATGAAATACACTCTGCTTTAGAGCAAGAAGCATACAATTGCTTTCTATTGTCTCTAATACAGCAGAAAATGTGAGTGTGCTCTGAACAAAAGAACTGTGTTTCCTACACAAACGGACCATATCTAGTTCAACTCTGCTTCTGAAACTGATACAAACCACAGGTCCTCTAACATCCAATGATTTTCAGTTAAGAGCTAGAAACATGTGAGCTTCGTGAAATATGTAGCTTCCTTTGAGCTGAAAAGTGACTGCGTTTACCTGAAAAGAAGTCTTGCTTGTAGGAAGACACAGAGACTGGGATTTAACTCGATTTCTGAACGGAAACAGAAAGCACAGTTCTCATCCATGAAACACACTGTGCTTTAGAACAAGACGCACCTTCTTGCTTCTTGATTCTCTAATACAACAATAAACGTGAGTGCACTCTGAACAAAATAACTGTGTTTCCTACAAACAGGGCCCATATGTAGTTCAACTCTGCTTCTGAAACTGATACAAAACACTGGACCTCTAATATCCAATGCTTTTTAGTTAAGAGCAAGAACCATGTGTTCGTGGTGAACAATGTAACTACATTTAAGCTGAAAAGTGACTGCGTTTAACTGAAATGAAGTCTTGCTTGTAGGAAGACACAGAGACTGGGATTTAACTCCATGTCTGAAGGGAAACACACAGCATTGTTCTCATCCAGGAAACACACTCTGCTTTAGAGCAACAACCACGCTCTTGCTTTCTAGAGTCTCTAAGACAGCAAGAAAAGTGAGTGTTCTCAGAACAAAAGAACTGTGTTTCTTACACACGCCGACCATAGCTAGTTCAACTCTGCTTATGAAACTGATACAAACCACATGTCCTCTAACATCCAATGATTTTCAGTTAAGAGTGAGAAACGTGTGTACTTTGTGATCGATGTAGCTTACTTTGAGCTGGAACGTGACTGTGTTACCCTAAACAAAGTCTTGCTTGTAGGAAGACACAGAACGTGGGATTTAACACCTTGTATGAAGGGAATCACACAGCACAGTTGTGATCCATGAAAAACATTCTGCTTTAGAGCAGGAACCATGCTCTTGATTTCTAGAATCTCTAAGAGAGCAAGAAATGTGAGTGTGCTCAGAACAAAAGAACTGTGTTTCCTACACACATGGATCATAGCTAGTTCAACTCTGCTTCTGAAATTGATACAAACCACAGGTCCTCTAACATCCAAAGCTTTTCAGATTAGAGTGAGAAACATGTGAGCTTCATGAACAATGTTGCTATTTAGAGCTAAAAAGTGACTGCGTTTACCTGAAAAGCAGACTTTCTTGTAGGAAGCCACAGAGCTTGGGATTTAACTGAAATTCTGAAGGGAAAAACACAGCACAGTTCTCATCCATGAAACACACTCTGCTTTAGAGCAAGAAGCAAGCCCTTGCTTTCTGGAATCTCTAAGACAGCAAGAAACGTGCCTGTTCTCAGAACAAAAGAACTGTGTTTCCTACACACAACGACCATATCTAGTTCAACTCTGCTTCTGAAACTGATACAAACCACAGGTCCTCTAACATCCAATGATTTTCAGTTAAGAGCTAGAAACATGTGAACTTCGTGAAATATGTAGCTTCCTTTGAGCTGAAAAGTGACTGCATTTACCTGAAAGGAAGTCTTGCTTGAAGGAAGATCCAGAGCCTGGGATTAAACTTTATTTCTGAAGGGAAACACACAGCACAGTTCTCATCCATGAAATACACTCTGCTTTAGAGCAAGAAGCATACAATTGCTTTCTATTGTCTCTAATACAGCAGAAAATGTGAGTGTGCTCTGAACAAAAGAACTGTGTTTCCTACACAAACGGACCATATCTAGTTCAACTCTGCTTCTGAAACTGATACAAACCACAGGTCCTCTAACATCCAATGATTTTCAGTTAAGAGCTAGAAACATGTGAGCTTCGTGAAATATGTAGCTTCCTTTGAGCTGAAAAGTGACTGCGTTTACCTGAAAAGAAGTCTTGCTTGTAGGAAGACACAGAGACTGGGATTTAACTCGATTTCTGAAGAGAAACAGAAAGCGCAGTTCTCATCCATGAAACACACTGTGCTTTAGAACAAGACGCACCTTCTTGCTTCTTGATTCTCTAATACAACAATAAACGTGAGTGCGCTCTGAACAAAATAACTGTGTTTCCTACAAACAGGGCCCATATGTAGTTCAACTCTGCTTCTGAAACTGATACAAAACACAGGACCTCTAATATCCAATGCTTTTTAGTTAAGAGCAAGAACCATGTGTTCGTGGTAAACAATGTAACTACATTTAAGCTGAAAAGTGACTGCGTTTAACTGAAATGAAGTCTTGCTTGTAGGAAGACACAGAGACTGGGATTTAACTCCATGTCTGAAGGGAAACACACAGCATTGTTCTCATCCAGGAATCACACTCTGCTTTAGAGCAACAACCACGCTCTTGCTTTCTAGAGTCTCTAAGACAGCAAGAAAAGTGAGTGTGCTCAGAACAAAACAACTGTATTTGCTAAACACATGGATCATATCTAGTTAAAACTGCTTCTAAAACTGATACAAATCACACATCCTCAAACATCCAATGCTTTTCAGTTAAGAACTTGAAACGTGTGAGCTATGTGAATGATGTAGCTTTGTTTGAGCTGAAAAGTGAGTGTGTTTACCTGAAAGGAAATCTAGCTTGTAGGAAGACACAGATCCTGGCATTAAACTTCATTTCTTAAGGGAAAGACACAGCACAGTTCTCATCCATGAAACACAATCTGCTTTAGAGCAAGAAGGACACAATTGCTTTCTATTGTCTCTAATTCTGCAGGAAATGTGAGTGTGCTCTGAACAAAAGAACTGTGTTTCCAACACACATGGATCATATGTAGTTCAACTCTGACTCTGATACTGATACAAACCATAGGTCCTCTAACATCCAATACTTTTCAGTTAAGAGCGAGAAACGTGTGAGCTTCATGAATGATGTAGCTTTGTTTGAGCTGAAAAGTGACTGCATTTACCTGAAGCGAAGTCTTGATCGTAGGTAGACACAGAGCCAGGGATTTAACTCCATTTATGAAGGTAAAAACACAGCAAAGTTCTCATCCATGAAACACACTCTGTTTAAAGCAACAAGCAAACTCTTGCATTCTAGTTTCTCTAATATTACAGGAAATTTGAGTGTGCTCTGAACAAAAGAACTGTGTTTCCTACACACATGGATCATATCTAGTTCAAGTCTGCTTCTGAAACTGATAAAAACCACAGGTCCTCTAAAATCCAATGCTTTGCAGTTAAGAGTGAGAAACGTGTGAGCTTTTTGAACATTGTAGCTTCGTTTGAGCTGAAAAGTGACTGTGTTTACATGAAAGGAAATCTTGCTTGAAGGAAGATCCAGAGCCTGGGATTAAACTTTATTTCTGAAGGGAAACACACAGCACAGTTCTCATCCATGAAATACACTCTGCTTTAGAGCAAGAAGCATACAATTGCTTTCTATTGTCTCTAATACAGCAGAAAATGTGAGTGTGCTCTGAACAAAAGAACTGTGTTTCCTACACAAACGGACCATATCTAGTTCAACTCTGCTTCTGAAACTGATACAAACCACAGGTCCTCTAACATCCAATGATTTTCAGTTAAGAGCTAGAAACATGTGAGCTTCGTGAAATATGTAGCTTCCTTTGAGCTGAAAAGTGACTGCGTTTACCTGAAAAGAAGTCTTGCTTGTAGGAAGACACAGAGACTGGGATTTAACTCGATTTCTGAAGAGAAACAGAAAGCGCAGTTCTCATCCATGAAACACACTGTGCTTTAGAACAAGACGCACCTTCTTGCTTCTTGATTCTCTAATACAACAATAAACGTGAGTGCGCTCTGAACAAAATAACTGTGTTTCCTACAAACAGGGCCCATATGTAGTTCAACTCTGCTTCTGAAACTGATACAAAACACAGGACCTCTAATATCCAATGCTTTTTAGTTAAGAGCAAGAACCATGTGTTCGTGGTAAACAATGTAACTACATTTAAGCTGAAAAGTGACTGCGTTTAACTGAAATGAAGTCTTGCTTGTAGGAAGACACAGAGACTGGGATTTAACTCCATGTCTGAAGGGAAACACACAGCATTGTTCTCATCCAGGAATCACACTCTGCTTTAGAGCAACAACCACGCTCTTGCTTTCTAGAGTCTCTAAGACAGCAAGAAAAGTGAGTGTGCTCAGAACAAAACAACTGTATTTGCTAAACACATGGATCATATCTAGTTAAAACTGCTTCTAAAACTGATACAAATCACACATCCTCAAACATCCAATGCTTTTCAGTTAAGAACTTGAAACGTGTGAGCTATGTGAATGATGTAGCTTTGTTTGAGCTGAAAAGTGAGTGTGTTTACCTGAAAGGAAATCTAGCTTGTAGGAAGACACAGATCCTGGCATTAAACTTCATTTCTTAAGGGAAAGACACAGCACAGTTCTCATCCATGAAACACAATCTGCTTTAGAGCAAGAAGGACACAATTGCTTTCTATTGTCTCTAATTCTGCAGGAAATGTGAGTGTGCTCTGAACAAAAGAACTGTGTTTCCAACACACATGGATCATATGTAGTTCAACTCTGACTCTGATACTGATACAAACCATAGGTCCTCTAACATCCAATACTTTTCAGTTAAGAGCGAGAAACGTGTGAGCTTCATGAATGATGTAGCTTTGTTTGAGCTGAAAAGTGACTGCATTTACCTGAAGCGAAGTCTTGATCGTAGGTAGACACAGAGCCAGGGATTTAACTCCATTTATGAAGGTAAAAACACAGCAAAGTTCTCATCCATGAAACACACTCTGTTTAAAGCAACAAGCAAACTCTTGCATTCTAGTTTCTCTAATATTACAGGAAATTTGAGTGTGCTCTGAACAAAAGAACTGTGTTTCCTACACACATGGATCATATCTAGTTCAAGTCTGCTTCTGAAACTGATAAAAACCACAGGTCCTCTAAAATCCAATGCTTTGCAGTTAAGAGTGAGAAACGTGTGAGCTTTTTGAACATTGTAGCTTCGTTTGAGCTGAAAAGTGACTGTGTTTACATGAAAGGAAATCTTGCTTGAAGGAAGATCCAGAGCCTGGGATTAAACTTTATTTCTGAAGGGAAACACACAGCACAGTTCTCATCCATGAAACACAGTCTGCTTTAGAGCAAAAGCACACAATTGCTTTCTATTGTCTCTAAAACAAAAGGAAACATAACTGTGCTCTGAACAAAAGAACTCTGTTTCCTACACACACGGACCATATCTAGTACAACTCTGCTTCTGAAACTGATACAAACCAGAGGTCCTCTGACATCCAATGCTTTTCAGTTAAGAGTGAGAAACATGTGTACTTTGTGATCGATGTAGCTTACTTTGAGCTGGAACGTGACTGCATTTCCCTAACAAATTCTTCCTTGTAGGAAGACACAGAACGTGGGATTTAACACCTTGTATGAAGGGAATCACACAGCACAGTTGTGATCCATGAAAAACACTCTGCTTTAGAGCAGGAACCTTGCTCTTGATTTCTAGAATCTCTAAGACAGCAACAAATGTGAGTGTGCTCAGAACAAAAGAACTGTATTTCCTACACACATGCATCATATCTAGGTCAACTCTGCTTCTGAAATTGCTACAAACCACAGGTCCTCTAACATCCAATGCTTTTCAGATAAGAGTGAGAAACGTGTGAGCTTCATGAACAATGTTGCTATTTAGAGCTAAAAAGTGACTGCGTTTACCTGAAAAGCAGTCTTGCTTGTAGGAAGACACAGAGCTTGGGATTTAACTTAATTTCTGAAGGGAAAATCACAGCACAGTTCTCATCCATGAAACACACTCTGCTTTAGAGCAAGAAGCAAGCTCTTGCTTTCTGGAATCTCTAAGACAGCAAGAAACGTGCCTGTTCTCAGAACAAAAGAACTGTGTTTCCTACACACAACGACCATATCTAGTTCAACTCTGCTTCTGAAACTGATACAAACCTCAGGTCCTCTAACATCCAATGATTTTCAGTTAAGAGCTAGAAACATGTGAGCTTCGTGAAATATGTAGCTTCCTTTGAGCTGAAAAGTGACTGCATTTACCTGAAAGGAAGTCTTGCTTGAAGGAAGATCCAGAGCCTGGGATTAAACTTTATTTCTGAATTGAAACACACAGCACAGTTCTCATCCATGAAATACACTCTGCTTTAGAGCAAGAAGCATACAATTGCTTTCTATTGTCTCTAATACAGCAGAAAATGTGAGTGTGCTCTGAACAAAAGAACTGTGTTTCCTACACAAACGGACCATATCTAGTTCAACTCTGCTTCTGAAACTGATACAAACCACAGGTCCTCTAACATCCAATGATTTTCAGTTAAGAGCTAGAAACATGTGAGCTTCGTGAAATATGTAGCTTCCTTTGAGCTGAAAAGTGACTGCGTTTACCTGAAAAGAAGTCTTGCTTGTAGGAAGACACAGAGACTGGGATTTAACTCGATTTCTGAAGGGAAACAGAAAGCACAGTTCTCATCCATGAAACACACTGTGCTTTAGAACAAGACGCACCTTCTTGCTTCTTGATTCTCTAATACAACAATAAACGTGAGTGCACTCTGAACAAAATAACTGTGTTTCCTACAAACAGGGCCCATATGTAGTTCAACTCTGCTTCTGAAACTGATACAAAACACTGGACCTCTAATATCCAATGCTTTTTAGTTAAGAGCAAGAACCATGTGTTCGTGGTGAACAATGTAACTACATTTAAGCTGAAAAGTGACTGCGTTTAACTGAAATGAAGTCTTGCTTGTAGGAAGACACAGAGACTGGGATTTAACTCCATGTCTGAAGGGAAACACACAGCATTGTTCTCATCCAGGAAACACACTCTGCTTTAGAGCAACAACCACGCTCTTGCTTTCTAGAGTCTCTAAGACAGCAAGAAAAGTGAGTGTTCTCAGAACAAAAGAACTGTGTTTCTTACACACGCCAACCATAGCTAGTTCAACTCTGCTTATGAAACTGATACAAACCACATGTCCTCTAACATCCAATGATTTTCAGTTAAGAGTGAGAAACGTGTGTACTTTGTGATCGATGTAGCTTACTTTGAGCTGGAACGTGACTGTGTTACCCTAAACAAAGTCTTGCTTGTAGGAAGACACAGAACGTGGGATTTAACACCTTGTATGAAGGGAATCACACAGCACAGTTGTGATCCATGAAAAACATTCTGCTTTAGAGCAGGAACCATGCTCTTGATTTCTAGAATCTCTAAGAGAGCAAGAAATGTGAGTGTGCTCAGAACAAAAGAACTGTGTTTCCTACACACATGGATCATAGCTAGTTCAACTCTGCTTCTGAAATTGATACAAACCACAGGTCCTCTAACATCCAAAGCTTTTCAGATTAGAGTGAGAAACATGTGAGCTTCATGAACAATGTTGCTATTTAGAGCTAAAAAGTGACTGCGTTTACCTGAAAAGCAGACTTTCTTGTAGGAAGCCACAGAGCTTGGGATTTAACTGAAATTCTGAAGGGAAAAACACAGCACAGTTCTCATCCATGAAACACACTCTGCTTTAGAGCAAGAAGCAAGCCCTTGCTTTCTGGAATCTCTAAGACAGCAAGAAACGTGCCTGTTCTCAGAACAAAAGAACTGTGTTTCCTACACACAACGACCATATCTAGTTCAACTCTGCTTCTGAAACTGATACAAACCACAGGTCCTCTAACATCCAATGATTTTCAGTTAAGAGCTAGAAACATGTGAACTTCGTGAAATATGTAGCTTCCTTTGAGCTGAAAAGTGACTGCATTTACCTGAAAGGAAGTCTTGCTTGAAGGAAGATCCAGAGCCTGGGATTAAACTTTATTTCTGAAGGGAAACACACAGCACAGTTCTCATCCATGAAATACACTCTGCTTTAGAGCAAGAAGCATACAATTGCTTTCTATTGTCTCTAATACAGCAGAAAATGTGAGTGTGCTCTGAACAAAAGAACTGTGTTTCCTACACAAACGGACCATATCTAGTTCAACTCTGCTTCTGAAACTGATACAAACCACAGGTCCTCTAACATCCAATGATTTTCAGTTAAGAGCTAGAAACATGTGAGCTTCGTGAAATATGTAGCTTCCTTTGAGCTGAAAAGTGACTGCGTTTACCTGAAAAGAAGTCTTGCTTGTAGGAAGACACAGAGACTGGGATTTAACTCGATTTCTGAAGAGAAACAGAAAGCGCAGTTCTCATCCATGAAACACACTGTGCTTTAGAACAAGACGCACCTTCTTGCTTCTTGATTCTCTAATACAACAATAAACGTGAGTGCGCTCTGAACAAAATAACTGTGTTTCCTACAAACAGGGCCCATATGTAGTTCAACTCTGCTTCTGAAACTGATACAAAACACAGGACCTCTAATATCCAATGCTTTTTAGTTAAGAGCAAGAACCATGTGTTCGTGGTAAACAATGTAACTACATTTAAGCTGAAAAGTGACTGCGTTTAACTGAAATGAAGTCTTGCTTGTAGGAAGACACAGAGACTGGGATTTAACTCCATGTCTGAAGGGAAACACACAGCATTGTTCTCATCCAGGAATCACACTCTGCTTTAGAGCAACAACCACGCTCTTGCTTTCTAGAGTCTCTAAGACAGCAAGAAAAGTGAGTGTGCTCAGAACAAAACAACTGTATTTGCTAAACACATGGATCATATCTAGTTAAAACTGCTTCTAAAACTGATACAAATCACACATCCTCAAACATCCAATGCTTTTCAGTTAAGAACTTGAAACGTGTGAGCTATGTGAATGATGTAGCTTTGTTTGAGCTGAAAAGTGAGTGTGTTTACCTGAAAGGAAATCTAGCTTGTAGGAAGACACAGATCCTGGCATTAAACTTCATTTCTTAAGGGAAAGACACAGCACAGTTCTCATCCATGAAACACAATCTGCTTTAGAGCAAGAAGGACACAATTGCTTTCTATTGTCTCTAATTCTGCAGGAAATGTGAGTGTGCTCTGAACAAAAGAACTGTGTTTCCAACACACATGGATCATATGTAGTTCAACTCTGACTCTGATACTGATACAAACCATAGGTCCTCTAACATCCAATACTTTTCAGTTAAGAGCGAGAAACGTGTGAGCTTCATGAATGATGTAGCTTTGTTTGAGCTGAAAAGTGACTGCATTTACCTGAAGCGAAGTCTTGATCGTAGGTAGACACAGAGCCAGGGATTTAACTCCATTTATGAAGGTAAAAACACAGCAAAGTTCTCATCCATGAAACACACTCTGTTTAGAGCAACAAGCAAACTCTTGCATTCTAGTTTCTCTAATATTACAGGAAATTTGAGTGTGCTCTGAACAAAAGAACTGTGTTTCCTACACACATGGATCATATCTAGTTCAAGTCTGCTTCTGAAACTGATAAAAACCACAGGTCCTCTAAAATCCAATGCTTTGCAGTTAAGAGTGAGAAACGTGTGAGCTTTTTGAACGTTGTAGCTTCGTTTGAGCTGAAAAGTGACTGTGTTTACATGAAAGGAAATCTTGCTTGAAGGAAGATCCAGAGCCTGGGATTAAACTTTATTTCTGAAGGGAAACACACAGCACAGTTCTCATCCATGAAACACAGTCTGCTTTAGAGCAAAAGCACACAATTGCTTTCTATTGTCTCTAAAACAAAAGGAAACATAACTGTGCTCTGAACAAAAGAACTCTGTTTCCTACACACACGGACCATATCTAGTACAACTCTGCTTCTGAAACTGATACAAACCAGAGGTCCTCTGACATCCAATGCTTTTCAGTTAAGAGTGAGAAACATGTGTACTTTGTGATCGATGTAGCTTACTTTGAGCTGGAACGTGACTGCGTTTCCCTAACAAATTCTTCCTTGTAGGAAGACACAGAACGTGGGATTTAACACCTTGTATGAAGGGAATCACACAGCACAGTTGTGATCCATGAAAAACACTCTGCTTTAGAGCAGGAACCTTGCTCTTGATTTCTAGAATCTCTAAGACAGCAACAAATGTGAGTGTGCTCAGAACAAAAGAACTGTATTTCCTACACACATGCATCATATCTAGGTCAACTCTGCTTCTGAAATTGCTACAAACCACAGGTCCTCTAACATCCAATGCTTTTCAGATAAGAGTGAGAAACGTGTGAGCTTCATGAACAATGTTGCTATTTAGAGCTAAAAAGTGACTGCGTTTACCTGAAAAGCAGTCTTGCTTGTAGGAAGACACAGAGCTTGGGATTTAACTTAATTTCTGAAGGGAAAATCACAGCACAGTTCTCATCCATGAAACACACTCTGCTTTAGAGCAAGAAGCAAGCTCTTGCTTTCTGGAATCTCTAAGACAGCAAGAAACGTGCATGTTCTCAGAACAAAAGAACTGTATTTCCTACACACGCCGACCATGTCTAGTTCAACTCTGCTTATAAAACTGACACAAACCAGAGGTCCTCTAACATCCAATGCTTTTCAGTTAAGAGCTAGAAACGTGTGAGCTTCGTGAAATATGTAGCTTCCTTTGAGCAGAAAAGTGACTGCATTTACCTGTAAAGAAGTCTTGCTTGTAGGAAGACACAGAGACTGGGATTTAACTCCATTTCTGAAGGGAAACAGAAAGCACAGTTCTCATCCATGAAACACACTCTGCTTTAGAGCAAGACGCATGGTCTTGCTTCTAGATTCTCTAAGAAAGCAAGAAACGTGAGTGTTCTCAGAATAAAAGAACTGTGTTTCCTACACACATGGACCATATCTAGTTCAACTATGCTTCTGAAACTGATACAAACCACAGGTCCTCTAATATCCAATGCTTTTCAGATAAGAGTGAGAAACGTGTGAGCTTCATGAACAATGTTGCTATTTAAAGCTAAAAAGTGACTGCGTTTACCTGTAAAAAAGTCTTACTTGTAGGAAGACACAGAGCTTGGGATTTAACTTAATTTCAGAAGGGAAAAACACAGCACAGTTCTCATCCATGAAACACACTCTGCTTTAGAGCAAGAAGCAAGCTCTTGCTTTCTGGAATCTCTAAGACAGCAAGAAACGTGCCTGTTCTCAGAACAAAAGAACTGTGTTTCCTACACACAACGACCATATCTAGTTCAACTCTGCTTCTGAAACTGATACAAACCACAGGTCCTCTAACATCCAATGATTTTCAGTTAAGAGTGAGAAACGTGTGTACTTTGTGATCGATGTAGCTTACTTTGAGCTGGAACGTGACTGTGTTACCCTAAACAAAGTCTTGCTTGTAGGAAGACACAGAACGTGGGATTTAACACCTTGTATGAAGGGAATCACACAGCACAGTTGTGATCCATGAAAAACATTCTGCTTTAGAGCAGGAACCATGCTCTTGATTTCTAGAATCTCTAAGAGAGCAAAAATGTGAGTGTGCTCAGAACAAAAGAACTGTGTTTCCTACACACATGGATCATAGCTAGTTCAACTCTGCTTCTGAAATTGATACAAACCACAGGTCCTCTAACATCCAATGCTTTTCAGATAAGAGTGAGAAACGTGTGAGCTTCATGAACAATGTTGCTATTTAGAGCTAAAAAGTGACTGCGTTTACCTGAATAGCAGACTTTCTTGTAGGAAGACACAGAGCTTGGGATTTAACTGAAATTCTGAAGGGAAAAACACAGCACAGTTCTCATCCATGAAACACACTCTGCTTTAGAGCAAGAAGCAAGCTCTTGCTTTCTGGAATCTCTAAGACAGCAAGAAACGTGCCTGTTCTCAGAACAAAAGAACTGTGTTTCCTACACACAACGACCATATCTAGTTCAACTCTGCTTCTGAAACTGATACAAACCTCAGGTCCTCTAACATCCAATGATTTTCAGTTAAGAGCTAGAAACATGTGAGCTTCGTGAAATATGTAGCTTCCTTTGAGCTGAAAAGTGACTGCATTTACCTGAAAGGAAGTCTTGCTTGAAGGAAGATCCAGAGCCTGGGATTAAACTTTATTTCTGAATTGAAACACACAGCACAGTTCTCATCCATGAAATACACTCTGCTTTAGAGCAAGAAGCATACAATTGCTTTCTATTGTCTCTAATACAGCAGAAAATGTGAGTGTGCTCTGAACAAAAGAACTGTGTTTCCTACACAAACGGACCATATCTAGTTCAACTCTGCTTCTGAAACTGATACAAACCACAGGTCCTCTAACATCCAATGATTTTCAGTTAAGAGCTAGAAACATGTGAGCTTCGTGAAATATGTAGCTTCCTTTGAGCTGAAAAGTGACTGCGTTTACCTGAAAAGAAGTCTTGCTTGTAGGAAGACACAGAGACTGGGATTTAACTCGATTTCTGAAGGGAAACAGAAAGCACAGTTCTCATCCATGAAACACACTGTGCTTTAGAACAAGACGCACCTTCTTGCTTCTTGATTCTCTAATACAACAATAAACGTGAGTGCGCTCTGAACAAAATAACTGTGTTTCCTACAAACAGGGCCCATATGTAGTTCAACTCTGCTTCTGAAACTGATACAAAACACTGGACCTCTAATATCCAATGCTTTTTAGTTAAGAGCAAGAACCATGTGTTCGTGGTGAACAATGTAACTACATTTAAGCTGAAAAGTGACTGCGTTTAACTGAAATGAAGTCTTGCTTGTAGGAAGACACAGAGACTGGGATTTAACTCCATGTCTGAAGGGAAACACACAGCATTGTTCTCATCCAGGAAACACACTCTGCTTTAGAGCAACAACCACGCTCTTGCTTTCTAGAGTCTCTAAGACAGCAAGAAAAGTGAGTGTTCTCAGAACAAAAGAACTGTGTTTCTTACACACGCCGACCATAGCTAGTTCAACTCTGCTTATGAAACTGATACAAACCACATGTCCTCTAACATCCAATGATTTTCAGTTAAGAGTGAGAAACGTGTGTACTTTGTGATCGATGTAGCTTACTTTGAGCTGGAACGTGACTGTGTTACCCTAAACAAAGTCTTGCTTGTAGGAAGACACAGAACGTGGGATTTAACACCTTGTATGAAGGGAATCACACAGCACAGTTGTGATCCATGAAAAACATTCTGCTTTAGAGCAGGAACCATGCTCTTGATTTCTAGAATCTCTAAGAGAGCAAGAAATGTGAGTGTGCTCAGAACAAAAGAACTGTGTTTCCTACACACATGGATCATAGCTAGTTCAACTCTGCTTCTGAAATTGATACAAACCACAGGTCCTCTAACATCCAAAGCTTTTCAGATTAGAGTGAGAAACATGTGAGCTTCATGAACAATGTTGCTATTTAGAGCTAAAAAGTGACTGCGTTTACCTGAAAAGCAGACTTTCTTGTAGGAAGCCACAGAGCTTGGGATTTAACTGAAATTCTGAAGGGAAAAACACAGCACAGTTCTTATCCATGAAACACACTCTGCTTTAGAGCAAGAAGCAAGCCCTTGCTTTCTGGAATCTCTAAGACAGCAAGAATCGTGCCTGTTCTCAGAACAAAAGAACTGTGTTTCCTACACACAACGACCATATCTAGTTCAACTCTGCTTCTGAAACTGATACAAACCACAGGTCCTCTAACATCCAATGATTTTCAGTTAAGAGCTAGAAACATGTGAACTTCGTGAAATATGTAGCTTCCTTTGAGCTGAAAAGTGACTGCATTTACCTGAAAGGAAGTCTTGCTTGAAGGAAGATCCAGAGCCTGGGATTAAACTTTATTTCTGAAGGGAAACACACAGCACAGTTCTCATCCATGAAATACACTCTGCTTTAGAGCAAGAAGCATACAATTGCTTTCTATTGTCTCTAATACAGCAGAAAATGTGAGTGTGCTCTGAACAAAAGAACTGTGTTTCCTACACAAACGGACCATATCTAGTTCAATTCTGCTTCTGAAACTGATACAAACCACAGGTCCTCTAACATCCAATGATTTTCAGTTAAGAGCTAGAAACATGTGAGCTTCGTGAAATATGTAGCTTCCTTTGAGCTGAAAAGTGACTGCGTTTACCTGAAAAGAAGTCTTGCTTGTAGGAAGACACAGAGACTGGGATTTAACTCGATTTCTGAAGAGAAACAGAAAGCGCAGTTCTCATCCATGAAACACACTGTGCTTTAGAACAAGACGCACCTTCTTGCTTCTTGATTCTCTAATACAACAATAAACGTGAGTGCGCTCTGAACAAAATAACTGTGTTTCCTACAAACAGGGCCCATATGTAGTTCAACTCTGCTTCTGAAACTGATACAAAACACAGGACCTCTAATATCCAATGCTTTTTAGTTAAGAGCAAGAACCATGTGTTCGTGGTAAACAATGTAACTACATTTAAGCTGAAAAGTGACTGCGTTTAACTGAAATGAAGTCTTGCTTGTAGGAAGACACAGAGACTGGGATTTAACTCCATGTCTGAAGGGAAACACACAGCATTGTTCTCATCCAGGAATCACACTCTGCTTTAGAGCAACAACCACGCTCTTGCTTTCTAGAGTCTCTAAGACAGCAAGAAAAGTGAGTGTGCTCAGAACAAAACAACTGTATTTGCTAAACACATGGATCATATCTAGTTAAAACTGCTTCTAAAACTGATACAAATCACACATCCTCAAACATCCAATGCTTTTCAGTTAAGAACTTGAAACGTGTGAGCTATGTGAATGATGTAGCTTTGTTTGAGCTGAAAAGTGAGTGTGTTTACCTGAAAGGAAATCTAGCTTGTAGGAAGACACAGATCCTGGCATTAAACTTCATTTCTTAAGGGAAAGACACAGCACAGTTCTCATCCATGAAACACAATCTGCTTTAGAGCAAGAAGGACACAATTGCTTTCTATTGTCTCTAATTCTGCAGGAAATGTGAGTGTGCTCTGAACAAAAGAACTGTGTTTCCAACACACATGGATCATATGTAGTTCAACTCTGACTCTGATACTGATACAAACCATAGGTCCTCTAACATCCAATACTTTTCAGTTAAGAGCGAGAAACGTGTGAGCTTCATGAATGATGTAGCTTTGTTTGAGCTGAAAAGTGACTGCATTTACCTGAAGCGAAGTCTTGATCGTAGGTAGACACAGAGCCAGGGATTTAACTCCATTTATGAAGGTAAAAACACAGCAAAGTTCTCATCCATGAAACACACTCTGTTTAGAGCAACAAGCAAACTCTTGCATTCTAGTTTCTCTAATATTACAGGAAATTTGAGTGTGCTCTGAACAAAAGAACTGTGTTTCCTACACACATGGATCATATCTAGTTCAAGTCTGCTTCTGAAACTGATAAAAACCACAGGTCCTCTAAAATCCAATGCTTTGCAGTTAAGAGTGAGAAACGTGTGAGCTTTTTGAACGTTGTAGCTTCGTTTGAGCTGAAAAGTGACTGTGTTTACATGAAAGGAAATCTTGCTTGAAGGAAGATCCAGAGCCTGGGATTAAACTTTATTTCTGAAGGGAAACACACAGCACAGTTCTCATCCATGAAACACAGTCTGCTTTAGAGCAAAAGCACACAATTGCTTTCTATTGTCTCTAAAACAAAAGGAAACATAACTGTGCTCTGAACAAAAGAACTCTGTTTCCTACACACACGGACCATATCTAGTACAACTCTGCTTCTGAAACTGATACAAACCAGAGGTCCTCTGACATCCAATGCTTTTCAGTTAAGAGTGAGAAACATGTGTACTTTGTGATCGATGTAGCTTACTTTGAGCTGGAACGTGACTGCGTTTCCCTAACAAATTCTTCCTTGTAGGAAGACACAGAACGTGGGATTTAACACCTTGTATGAAGGGAATCACACAGCACAGTTGTGATCCATGAAAAACACTCTGCTTTAGAGCAGGAACCTTGCTCTTGATTTCTAGAATCTCTAAGACAGCAACAAATGTGAGTGTGCTCAGAACAAAAGAACTGTATTTCCTACACACATGCATCATATCTAGGTCAACTCTGCTTCTGAAATTGCTACAAACCACAGGTCCTCTAACATCCAATGCTTTTCAGATAAGAGTGAGAAACGTGTGAGCTTCATGAACAATGTTGCTATTTAGAGCTAAAAAGTGACTGCGTTTACCTGAAAAGCAGTCTTGCTTGTAGGAAGACACAGAGCTTGGGATTTAACTTAATTTCTGAAGGGAAAATCACAGCACAGTTCTCATCCATGAAACACACTCTGCTTTAGAGCAAGAAGCAAGCTCTTGCTTTCTGGAATCTCTAAGACAGCAAGAAACGTGCATGTTCTCAGAACAAAAGAACTGTATTTCCTACACACGCCGACCATGTCTAGTTCAACTCTGCTTATAAAACTGACACAAACCAGAGGTCCTCTAACATCCAATGATTTTCAGTTAAGAGCGAGAAACGTGTGTGCTTTGTGAACGATGTAGCTTCGTTTGAGCTGAAAAGTGACTGTGTTTACCTGAAAGGAAGTCTTGCTTGAAGGAAGATCCAGAGCCTGGGATTAAACTTTATTTCTGAAGGGAAACACACAGCACAGTTCTCATCCATGAAATACACTCTGCTTTAGAGCAAGAAGCACACAATAACTTTCTATTGTCTCTAATACAGCAGAAAATGTGAGTGTGCTCTGAACAAAAGAACTGTGTTTCCTACTCACACGGACCATATCTAGTTCAACTCTGCTTCTGAAACTGATACAAACCACAGGTCCTCTAACACCCAATGCTTTTCACTTAAGAGTGAGAAACGTGTGAGCTTTGTGAATGATGTAGCTTCGTTTGAGCTGAAAAGTGAGTGTGTTTACCTGAAAGGAAATCTAGCTTGTAGGAAGACACAGATCCTGGCATTAAACTTCATTTCTTAAGGGAAAGACACAGCACAGTTCTGATCCATGAAACACAATCTGCTTTAGAGCAAGAAGCACACAATTGCTTTGTATTGTCTCTAATTCTGCAGGAAATGTGAGTGTGCTCTGAACAAAAGAACTGTGTTTCCTACACACACGGACCATATCTAGTTCAACTCTGCTTCTGAAACTGAACAAAAGCACAAGTCCTCTAAAATCCAATGCTTTGCAGTTAAGAGCGAGAAACGTGTGAGCTTCGTGAATGTTGAAGCTTTGTTTGAGCTGAAAAGTGACTGTGTTTATCTGAAACGAAGTCTTGCTTGTAGGAAGACACAGAGCCTGAGAGTTAACAACATGTCAGAAGGGAAATACACAGCCCAGTTCTCATCCATGAAACACACTGTGCTTTAGAGCAAGAAGCAAACACTTGCTTTCTACAATCTCTATTACAGCAGGAAACATGAGTGTGCTCTGAACAAAAGAACTGTGTTTGCTACACACACGGACCATATCTAGTTCAACTCTGTGCTGGAACTGATAAAAAACACAGGGCCTCTAACATCCAATGATTTTCACTTAAGGCGCGTGAAATGTGTGAGCTTCGTGTAAGATTTAGCTTCCTTTGAGGTAAAAAGTGAATGCATTTACCTGAAACGAAGTCTTCATTGTAGGAAGACATAGAGCATGGGATTTAACTCCCCTTTGAAGGTAAACAAATAGCACAGTTCTCATCCATGAAACACACTCTGCTATAGAGCAAGAAGCACACTCTTGCATTCTAGAATCTCTAATACAGCAGGAAATGTGAGTGTGCTCTGAAAAAAAGAACTGTGTTTCCTACACACACGGCCCATATCTAGTTCAACTCTGCTTCTGAAACTGATTCAAAACACAGGACCTGTAAAATCCAATGCTTTTCAGTTAAGAGCGAGAACCGTGTGTGATTGGTGAACAATGAACCATCGTTTGAGCTGAAATGTGACTGCGTTTACCTGAAAGGAAGTCTTGCTTGAAGGAAGTATTACTTGTAGGAAGACACGGAGGCTTGGATTGAACTCCATGTCTGAAGGAAACACACAGCACAGTTGTCATCCTGAAATACAATCTGCATCAGAGCAAGAAGCACACTCTTGCATTCAAGATTCTGTAATACAGCAGGAAATACGAGTGTGCTCTGAACAAAAGAACTGTTTTTCCTACCCACACGGACCATATCTAGTTCAACTCTGCTTCTCAAACTGATACAAACCTCAGGTCCTCTAACATGCAGTGCTTTTCAGTTATGAGCGAGAAACGTGTGAGCTTTTTAACGAGGTAGCATTGTTTGAGCTCTAATGTGACTGCATTTACCTCAAATCAAGTCTTGCTTGTAGGAAGACACAGAGCCTGGGATTAAACTCCATTTCTGAACGGAAACACACAGCACAGTTCTCAGTCATGAAACACACTCTGCATTAGAGCAAGAAGCACACTCTTGCTTTCTAGAGTCTCTAATACAGCAATAAACGTGTGTGTGCTCTGTAGAAAAGAACTGTGTTTCCTACACACACAGATCATATCTAGTTCAACTCTACTTCTGGAACTGATAAGAAATACAGGTCCTCTAACATCCAATGCTTTTCCATTAAGAGACAGAAATGTATGAGCTTCGTCTGCAATGTAGCTTTGTTTGAGCTAAAAAGTGACTGCGTTTACCTGAAAAGAAGTATTGCTTGTAGGAAGACACAGAGGCTTGGATTTAACTCCATGTCTGAAGGGAAACACACAGCACAGTTCTCATCCTGAAATACAATCTGCTTTAGAGCAAGAACCACGCTCTTGCTTTCTAGGATCTCTAAGAGGGCAAGACACGTGAGTATGCTCAGAACAAAAGAACTGTGTTTCCTACACTCATGGATCATATCTAGTTCAACTCTGCTTCTGAAAATGATACAACCACAGATCCTCTAACATCCAATGCTTTCCCCTTAAGAGCAAGAAACTTGTGAGCTTCTTGAACAATGTTCCTTCGTTTGAGCTGAAAATGACTGCATTTACCTGAAAAGAAGTCTTGCTTGTAGGAAGACACAGAGCCTGGGATTTAACTACACTTCTGAAGGTAAACACACAGCAGAGTTCTCATCCATGAAACACACTCTGCTTTAGAGCAGAAAGCACACACTTGCTTTCTACAGTCTCTAATAAAGCAGGAAACATGAGAATGCTCTGAACAAAAGAACTGTGTTTCCTACACACACGTACCATATCTACTTCAACTCTGCTTCTGAAACTGATACAAACCACAGGTCCTCTAACATCCATTGTTTTTCTTTTAAGAGCGAGATACGTGTGAGCTTCGTGTACGATGTAGATTCGTTTAACCTGAGAAGTGACCCGTTTACCTTAAATGAAGTGTTGTTTGTAGGAGACACAAGCCTGGGATTTACCTCCATTTCTGAAGGTAAACACACAGCACATTTCTCATCCATGAAACAAACTCTGCTTTAGAGCAAGATTCACACTCTTGCATTCTAGAATCTCTAATAGATCCTGAAATGTGAGTGTGCTGTGAACAAAAGAACTGTGTTTCCTACACTCACGGCCCATATCTAGTTCAACTCTGCTTCGGGAACTGATAAAAAACACAGGTCCTCTAACATCCAATGATTTTCAGTTAAGAGCGAGAAACGTGTGAGCTTTGTGTACGATGTAGCTTTGGTTGAGCTAAAAAAGTGACTGTGTTTACCTGAAACGAAGTCTTGATTGTAGGAAGACACAGAGCATGGGATTTAACTCCATTTCTGAAGAGAAACACACAGCACAGTTCTCATAAATGAAACACACTCTGCTTTAGAACAAGAAGCGCGTTCTTGCTTCTAGATTGTCTAATACAACAGTAAACTTGAGTGCGCTCAGAACAAAATAACTGTTTCCTACACACGGCCTATATATAGTTCAACTCTGCTTCTGAAACTTATACAAACCACAGGTCCTCTAACATCCAATGCTTTTCAGTTAAGAGCGAGAAATGTGTGAACTTTGTGAACGATGTAGCATTTTTTGATCTGGAAATTGACTGCATTTTCCTGAAATGATGTCTTGCTTGTAGGAAGACACAGATCCTGGGATTTAAATCCATTTCTGAAGGGAAACACAAAGCACAGTTCTCATCCATGAATCACACTGTGCTTTAGAGCAAGATGCACAGTCTTGCTTCAAGATTCTCTAATACAACAGGAAACGAGAGTGTGCTCAGAACACAATAACTATATTTCCTACACACACTGAGCATATCTAGTTCAACTCTTCCTCTGAAACTGATACAAACCTCACGTCCTCTAACATCCAATGATTTTCAGTTAAGAGCGAGAAACGTGTGATCTTTGTGAACATTGTAGCTTCGTTTGAGCTGAAAAGTAACTGCGTTTACATGAAACGAAGTATTGCTTGTAGGAAGACACAGAGCCTGGGATTTAACTCCACTTCTGAAGGTAAATACACAGCACAGTTCTCATCCATGAAACACACTCTGCTTTAGAGCAAGAAGTACACTCTTGTATTCTAGAATCTCTAATACAGCAGGAAATGTGAGTGTACTCTGTAAAAAGAACTGTGTTTCCTACACACACGGCCCATATCTAGTTCAACTCTGCTTCGGAAACTGATACAAAACACAGGTTCTCTAACTTCTAGTGCTTTTCAGTTAAGAGCGAGAAACATGTGAGCTTCGTGAAATATGTAGCTTCCTTTGAGCTGAAAAGTGACTGCGTTTACCTGAAAAGAGGTCTTGCATGTAGGAAGACACAGAGCCTGGGATTTAACTCCATTTCTGAAGGTAAACAGCAGCATAGTTCCTATCCATGAAACACGCTCTTCTTTAGAGCAAGAAGCACACTCTTGCATTCTAGATTCTCTAATAGAGCCTGAAATGTGAGTGTGCTGTGAACAAAAGAACTGTGTTTCCTACACACACAGCCCATATCTAGTTCAACTCTGCTTCGGAAACTGATACAAAACACAGGAACTCTATCATCCAATGCTTTTCAATAACAGCGAGAACTGTTTGTGCTTTGTGAACAATGTAGCTTAGTTTGAGCTGAAAAGTGACTGCGTTTACATGAAAAGAAGTCTTGCTGGTAGAAAGACACAGGGCTTGGGATTTGACTCCATTTCGGAAGGGAAAAACACAGCACAGTTCTCATCCATGAAACACACTGTGCTTTAGAACAAGACGCATGGTCTTGCTTCTAGATTCTCTAATACAACAGTAAACATGAGTGCGCTCAAAACAAAATAACTGTGTTTCCTACACGCACGGCCCATATCTAATTTAACTCTGCCTCTGAAACTGATTCAAAACACAGGACCTCTAACATCAAATGCTTTTCAGTTAAGAGCGAGAAACGTGTGAGCATCGTGAACAATGTTGCTTCCTTTCAGCTGAAAAGTGACTACGTTTACCTGAAGCGAAATCTTGCTTTTAGGAAGAAACAGAGCCAGGGATTTAACTCCACTTCTCAAGGTAAACACACAACACAATTCTCTTCCATAAAACACACTCTGCTTTAGAGCAAGAAGCACATTCTTGCTTTCTAGAATATCTAAGATAGCAAGAAACGTGAGTGTGCTTTGAACGAAAGAACTGTGTTTCCTACACACACGGACCATATCTAGTTCAACTCTGCTTCTCTAACTGATACAAACCACAAGTCCTCCAACTTCCAATGATTTTCAGTTAAGAACGATAAACATGTGAGCTTGTGAACATTGTAGTTTCGTTTGAGCTAAAAAGTGACTGCGTTTACCTGAAACGAAGTCTTGATTGTAGGAAGACTCAGAGCATGGGATTTACCTCCATTTCTGAAGGGAAACACACAGAACAGTGTTCATCCATGATACACACTCTGCTTTAGAGCAAGAAGCACGCTCTTGCTTTCTACAGTCTCAAAGAGAGCAGGAAACGTGAGTGTTATCCGAACAAAATAAGTGTGTTTCCTACACACACGGTCCATATCTAGTTCAACTATGCTGCTGAAACTGATACAAACTACAGGTCATCTAACATCTGATGCTTTTCAGTTAGGATGAGAAACGTGTGAGCTTCGTGAACGATGTAGTTCGTTTGAGCTGAAAGTGACTGTGTTTACCTGAAAAGAAGTCTTGATTGAAGGAAGACACAGAGCCTGGGATTTACCTCCATTTCTGAAGGGAAACAGAAAGCACAGTTCTCATCCATGAAACATACTGTGCTTTAGTGCAAGACGCATGGTCTTGCTTCTAGATTCTCTAATACCACAGTAAACGTGTGTGCCCTTAGAACAAAATAACTGTGTTTCCTAGAAACACGGCCCATATCTAGTTCAACTCTGCTTCTGAAACTGATACTAAACACAGGAACTCTAACATCCAAAGCTTTTCAGTTAAGAGCGAAAACCGTGTGTGCTTGGTGAACAATGAACCTTTATTTGAGCTGAAAAATGACTGTGTTTACTTGAAACGAAGTCTTGTTTGTAGGAGGACACAGAGCATGGGATTTAACACCATGTCTGAAGGGAAACACACAGCACAGTTCTCATCCATGAAACACAATCTGCTTTAGAGCAAGAAGCACACACTTGCTTTCTACAGTCTCTTATAAAGCAGGAAACATGAGAATGGTCTGAACAAAAGAACGGTGTTGGCTACACACACGGACGTTATCTAGTTCAACTCTGCTTTTGAAACAGATACAAACCACCGGTCCTCTAACATCCAATGCTTCTCATTTAAGAGCGAGAAACGTGTGAGCTTCATGTACAATGTTGCTTCTTTTGAGCTGAAAAGTGACTGTGTTTACCTGAAGCGAAGTCTTGCTTGTAGGAAGACATGAAGCCTGGGATTTAACTCCACTTCTGACAGGAAACACACAGCACAGTTCTCATCCTGAAATACAATCTGCTTTAGAGCAAGAACCACGGTCTTGCTTTCTAGAGTCTCTAAGAGAGTAAGACACGTGAGTATGCTCAGAACAAAAGAACTTTGTTTCCTACACTCATGGATCATATCTAGTTCAACTCTGCTCCTGAAAATGATACAACCACAGATCCTCTAACATCCAATGCTTTTCCCTTAAGAGCGAGAAACATGTGAGCTTCTTGAACAATGTTGCTTCATTTGAGCTGAAAAGTCACTGCAAATACCTGAAAAGAAGTCTTGCTTGTAGGAAGACACAGAGCCTGGGATTTAACTACACTTCTGAAGGTAAACACACAGCAGAGTTCTCATCCATGAAACACACTCTGCTTTAGAGCAAGAAGCACACTCTTGCTTTCTAGATTATCTAAGATAGCAAGAAACGTGAGTGTGCTATGTACGAAAGAACTGTGTTTCGTACACACACGGACCATATCGAGTTCAACTCTGCTTCTCTAACTGATACAAACCACAGGTCAGGCAAATTCCAATGCTTTTCAGTTAAGAGTGAGAAACGTGTGAGCTTTGTGAACTCTGTAGCTTCCTTTGAGTTGTAAAGTGACTGCGTTTACCTTAAACGAAGTCTTGCTTGTAGGAAGACACAGTGCCTGGGATTTAACTCCATTTCTGAAGGGAAACACACAGCACAGTTCTCATAAATGAAACAAATTCTGCTTTAGAACAAGAAGCCCGTTCTTGCTTCTAGATTCTCTAATACAACAGGAAACGTGAGTGTGCTCAGAACACAATAACTATATTTCCTACACACACTGAGCATATCTAGTTCAACTCTTCCTCTGAAACTGATACAAACATCAAGTCCACTAACATCCAATGATTTTCAGTTAAGAGCGATAAACGTGTGAGCTTTGTGAACATTGTAGCTTCGTTTGAGCTGAAAAGTAACTGCGTTACATGAAACGAAGTCTTGATTGAAGGAAGACACAGAGCCTGGGATTTACCTCCATTTCTAAAGGGAAACGGAAAGTACAGTTCTCATCCATGAAACACACTCTGCTTTAGAGCAAGAAGCACACTCTTGCATTCTAGAATCTCTAATAGATCAGGAAATGTGAGTGTGCTGTGAACAAAAGAACTGTGTTTCCTACACACACGGCCCATATCTAGTTCAATTCTGCTTCTGAAACTGATTCAAAACACAGGCCCTCTAAAATCCAATGGTTTTCAGTTAAGAGCGAGAACCGTGTGTGCTTGGTGAACAATGAACCATCGTTTGAGCTGAAATGTGACTGCGTTTACCTGAAAAGAAGTCATACTTGTAGGAAGACACGGAGGCTTGGATTGAACTCCATGTCTGAAGGAAACCCACAGCACAGTTCTCATCCAGAAATACAATCTGCTTCAGAGCAAGAACCACGCTCTTGCTTTCTAGAGTCTCTAAGACAGCAAGTCACGTGAGGATGCTCAGAACAAAAGAACTGTGTTTCCACACTCATGGATCATATCTAGTTCAACTTTGCTTCTGGAACTGATAAAAAACACAGGTCCTCTAACATCCAATGATTTTCAGTTAAGAGCGAGAAACGTGTGACCTTCGTGTACGATATAGCTTTGGTTGAGCTAAAAAAAAGTGACTGCGTTTACCTGAAATGAAGTCTTGATTGTAGGAAGACACAGAGCATGGGATTTACCTCCATTTCGGAAGGGAAACACACCGAACAGTTCTCATCCATGATACCCACTCTGCTTTAGAGCAAGAAGCACACACTTGCTTTCTACAGTCTCTAATACAGCAGGAAACATGAGTTTGCTCTGAACAAAAGAACTGTTTCCTACACACACGGACCATATCTAGTTCAACTCTGCTTCTTAAACTGATACAAACCACAGGTCCTCTAACATCCAATGCTTTTCTGTTAAGAGCGAGAACCATGTTTGCTTGGTGAACAATGAACCTTCATTTGAGCTGAAAAATGACTGGGTTTACTTGAAACGAAGTCTTGCTTGTAGGAGGACACAGAGCATGGGATTTAACACCATGTCTGAAGGGAAACACACAGCACAGTTCTCATCCATGAAACACAGTCTGCTTTAGAGCAAGAAGCACACACTTGCTTTCTACAGTCTCTAATAAATCAGGAAACATGAGAATGATCTGAACAAAAGAACTGTGTTGGCTACACACACGGACATTATCTAGTTCAACTCTGCTTCTGAAACAGATACAAACCACTGGTCCTCTAACATCCAATGCTTCTCATTTAAGAGCGTGAAACTTGTGAGCTTCATGTACAATGTTGCTTCTTTTGAGCTGAAAAGTGACTGTGTTTACCTGAAGCGAAGTCTTGCTTATAGGAAGACACGGAGCCTGGGATTTAACTCCACTTCTGAAGGTAAACACACAGCACAGTTCTCATCCATAAAACACACTCTGTTTAGAGCAAGAAGCACACTCTTGCATTCCAGTGTCTCTAATACTGCAGGAAATGCGAGTTGGTCTGAACAAAAGAACTGTGTTTCCTACACACGCGGACCATATCTAGGTCAACTCTGCTTCTGAAACTGATACAAACCACAGGTCCTCTAACATCCAATGATTTTCTGTTAAGAGCGAGAAACATGTATGCTTTGTGATTGATGTAGCTTCGTTTGAGCTGAAAAGTGACTGCGTTTACTTGAAAAGAAGTCTTGCTTGTAGGAAGACAAAGAGCTTGAGATTTAACTCAATTTCTGTAGAGAAACACAAAGCACAGTTCTCATCCATGAAACACACTGTGCTTTCGAGCAAGAAGCACACTCTTGCTTTCTAGAGTGTCTAAGAGAGGAGGAAACGTGAGTGTGCTCAGAACAAAAGAACTGTGTTTCCTATACACATGGATCATATCTATTTCAACTCTGCTTCTGGAACTGATAAAAAACACTGGTCCGCTAAAATCCAATGATTTTCAGTTAAGAGCGAGAAACGTGTGAGCTTCGTGTACAATGTAGCTTCCTTTGAGCTGAAAAGTGACGCGTTTACCTCAAACGAAATCTTGCTTGTAGGAAGACACAGAGCCTGGGATTTACCTCCACTTCTCAAGGTAAACACACAGCACAGTTCTCATCCATGAAACACAATCTGCTTTAGAGCAAGAAGCACACTCTTGCATTCTAGAATCTCTAATAGATCAGGAAATGTGAGTGTGCTGTGAACAAAAGAACTGTGTTTCCTACACACACGGCCCATATCTAGTTCAACTCTGCTTCTGAAACTGATTCAAAACACAGGCCCTCTAAAATCCAATGCTTTTCAGTTAAGTGCGAGAACCGTGTGTGCTTGGTGAACAATGAACCATCGTTTGAGCTGAAATGTGACTGCGTTTACCTGAAAAGAAGTCTTACTTGTAGGAAGACACGGAGGCTTGGATTGAACTCCATGTCTGAAGGAAACACACAGCACAGTTCTCATCCAGAAATACAATCTGCTTCAGAGCAAGAACCACGCTCTTGCTTTCTAGAGTCTCTAAGACAGCAAGACACGTGAGGATGCTCAGAACAAAAGAACTGTGTTTCCTGCAGTCATGGATCATATCTAGTTCAACTTTGCTTCTGGAACTGATAAAAAACACAGGTCCTCTAACATCCAATGATTTTCAGTTAAGAGCGAGAATCGTGTGACCTTCGTGTACGATGTAGCTTTGGTTGAGTTAAAAAAGTGACTGTGTTTACCTGAAATGAAGTCTTGATTGTAGGAAGACACAGAGCATGGGATTTACCTCCATTTCGGAAGGGAAACACACAGTACAGTTCTCATCCATGATACACACTCTGCTTTAGAGCAAGAAGCACACACTTGCTTTCTACAGTCTCTAATACAGCAGGAAACATGAGTTTGCTCTGAACAAAAGAACTGTTTCCTACACACACGGACCATATCTAGTTCAACTCTGCTTCTTAAACTGATACAAACCACAGGTCCTCTAACATCCAATGCTTTTCTGTTAAGAGCGAGAACCATGTTTGCTTGGTGAACAATGAACCTTCATTTGAGCTGAAAAATGACTGGGTTTACTTGAAACGAAGTCTTGCTTGTAGGAGGACACAGAGCATGGGATTTAACACCATGTCTGAAGGGAAACACACAGCACAGTTCTCATCCATGAAACACAGTCTGCTTTAGAGCAAGAAGCACACACTTGCTTTCTACAGTCTCTAATAAATCAGGAAACATGAGAATGATCTGAACAAAAGAACTGTGTTGGCTACACACACGGACATTATCTAGTTCAACTCTGCTTCTGAAACAGATACAAACCACTGGTCCTCTAACATCCAATGCTTCTCATTTAAGAGCGTGAAACTTGTGAGCTTCATGTACAATGTTGCTTCTTTTGAGCTGAAAAGTGACTGTGTTTACCTGAAGCGAAGTCTTGCTTGTAGGAAGACACGGAGCCTGGGATTTAACTCCACTTCTGAAGGTAAACACACAGCACAGTTCTCATCCATAAAACACACTCTGTTTAGAGCAAGAAGCACACTCTTGCATTCCAGTGTCTCTAATACTGCAGGAAATGCGAGTTGGTCTGAACAAAAGAACTGTGTTTCCTACACACGCGGACCATATCTAGTTCAACTCTGCTTCTGAAACTGATACAAGCCACAGGTCCTCTAACATCCAATGATTTTCTGTTAAGAGCGAGAAACATGTATGCTTTGTGATCGATGTAGCTTCGTTTGAGCTGAAAAGTGACTGCGTTTACTTGAAAAGAAGTCTTGCTTGTAGGAAGACAAAGAGCTTGAGATTTAAATCAATTTCTGAAGAAAAACACAAAGCACAGTTCTCATCCATGAAACACACTGTGCTTTCGAGCAAGAAGCACGCTCTTGCTTTCTAGAGTGTCTAAGAGAGGAGGAAACGTGAGTGTGCTCAGAACAAAAGAACTGTGTTTCCTATACACATGGATCATATCTATTTCAACTCTGCTTCTGGAACTGATAAAAAACACCGGTCCGCTAAAATCCAATGATTTTCAGTTAAGAGCGAGAAACGTGTGAGCTTCGTGTACAATGTAGCTTCCTTTGAGCTGAAAAGTGACGCGTTTACCTCAAACGAAATCTTGCTTGTAGGAAGACACAGAGCCTGGGATTTACCTCCACTTCTCAAGGTAAACACACAGCACAGTTCTCATCCATGAAACACAATCTGCTTTAGAGCAAGAAGCACACTCTTGCATTCTAGTATCTCTAATAGATCAGGAAATGTGAGTGTGCTGTGAACAAAAGAACTGTGTTTCCTACACACACGGCCCATATCTAGTTCAACTCTGCTTCTGAAACTGATTCAAAACACAGGCCCTCTAAAATCCAATGGTTTTCAGTTAAGAGCGAGAACCGTGTGTGCTTGGTGAACAATGAACCATCGTTTGAGCTGAAATGTGACTGCGTTTACCTGAAAAGAAGTCATACTTGTAGGAAGACACGGAGGCTTGGATTGAACTCCATGTCTGAAGGAAACACACAGCACAGTTCTCATCCAGAAATACAATCTGCTTCAGAGCAAGAACCACGCTCTTGCTTTCTAGAGTCTCTAAGACAGCAAGTCACGTGAGGATGCTCAGAACAAAAGAACTGTGTTTCCACACTCATGGATCATATCTAGTTCAACTTTGCTTCTGGAACTGATAAAAAACACAGGTCCTCTAACATCCAATGATTTTCAGTTAAGAGCGAGAAACGTGTGACCTTCGTGTACGATATAGCTTTGGTTGAGCTAAAAAAAAGTGACTGCGTTTACCTGAAATGAAATCTTGATTGTAGGAAGACACAGAGCATGGGATTTACCTCCATTTCGGAAGGGAAACACACTGAACAGTTCTCATCCATGATACACACTCTGCTTTAGAGCAAGAAGCACACACTTGCTTTCTACAGTCTCTAATACAGCAGGAAACATGAGTTTGCTCTGAACAAAAGAACTGTTTCCTACACACACGGACCATATCTAGTTCAACTCTGCTTCTTAAACTGATACAAACCACAGGTCCTCTAACATCCAATGCTTTTCTGTTAAGAGCGAGAACCATGTTTGCTTGGTGAACAATGAACCTTCATTTGAGCTGAAAAATGACTGGGTTTACTTGAAACGAAGTCTTGCTTGTAGGAGGACACAGAGCATGGGATTTAACACCATGTCTGAAGGGAAACACACAGCACAGTTCTCATCCATGAAACAGAGTCTGCTTTAGAGCAAGAAGCACACACTTGCTTTCTACAGTCTCTAATAAATCAGGAAACATGAGAATGATCTGAACAAAAGAACTGTGTTGGCTACACACACGGACATTATCTAGTTCAACTCTGCTTCTGAAACAGATACAAACCACTGGTCCTCTAACATCCAATGCTTCTCATTTAAGAGCGTGAAACTTGTGAGCTTCATGTACAATGTTGCTTCTTTTGAGCTGAAAAGTGACTGTGTTTACCTGAAGCGAAGTCTTGCTTGTAGGAAGACACGGAGCCTGGGATTTAACTCCACTTCTGAAGGTAAACACACAGCACAGTTCTCATCCATAAAACACACTCTGTTTAGAGCAAGAAGCACACTCTTGCATTCCAGTGTCTCTAATACTGCAGGAAATGCGAGTTGGTCTGAACAAAAGAACTGTGTTTCCTACACACGCGGACCATATCTAGGTCAACTCTGCTTCTGAAACTGATACAAACCACAGGTCCTCTAACATCCAATGATTTTCTGTTAAGAGCGAGAAACATGTATGCTTTGTGATCGATGTAGCTTCGTTTGAGCTGAAAAGTGACTGCGTTTACTTGAAAAGAAGTCTTGCTTGTAGGAAGACAAAGAGCTTGAGATTTAACTCAATTTCTGAAGAGAAACACAAAGCACAGTTCTCATCCATGAAACACACTGTGCTTTCGAGCAAGAAGCACACTCTTGCTTTCTAGAGTGTCTAAGAGAGGAGGAAACGTGAGTGTGCTCAGAACAAAAGAACTGTGTTTCCTATACACATGGATCATATCTATTTCAACTCTGCTTCTGGAACTGATAAAAAACACCGGTCCGCTAAAATCCAATGATTTTCAGTTAAGAGCGAGAAACGTGTGAGCTTCGTGTACAATGTAGCTTCCTTTGAGCTGAAAAGTGACGCGTTTACCTCAAACGAAATCTTGCTTGTAGGAAGACACAGAGCCTGGGATTTACCTCCACTTCTCAAGGTAAACACACAGCACAGTTCTCATCCATGAAACACAATCTGCTTTAGAGCAAGAAGCACACTCTTGCATTCTAGAATCTCTAATAGATCAGGAAATGTGAGTGTGCTGTGAACAAAAGAACTGTGTTTCCTACACACACGGCCCATATCTAGTTCAACTCTGCTTCTGAAACTGATTCAAAACACAGGCCCTCTAAAATCCAATGCTTTTCAGTTAAGAGCGAGAACCGTGTGTGCTTGGTGAACAATGAACCATCGTTTGAGCTGAAATGTGACTGCGTTTACCTGAAAAGAAGTCATACTTGTAGGAAGACACGGAGGCTTGGATTGAACTCCATGTCTGAAGGAAACACACAGCACAGTTCTCATCCAGAAATACAATCTGCTTCAGAGCAAGAACCACACTCTTGCTTTCTAGAGTCTCTAAGACAGCAAGTCACGTGAGGATGCTCAGAACAAAAGAACTGTGTTTCCACACTCATGGATCATATCTAGTTCAACTTTGCTTCTGGAACTGATAAAAAACACAGGTCCTCTAACATCCAATGATTTTCAGTTAAGAGCGAGAAACGTGTGACCTTCGTGTACGATATAGCTTTGGTTGAGCTAAAAAAAAGTGACTGCGTTTACCTGAAATGAAGTCTTGATTGTAGGAAGACACAGAGCATGGGATTTACCTCCATTTCGGAAGGGAAACACACCGAACAGTTCTCATCCATGATACCCACTCTGCTTTAGAGCAAGAAGCACACACTTGCTTTCTACAGTCTCTAATACAGCAGGAAACATGAGTTTGCTCTGAACAAAAGAACTGTTTCCTACACACACGGACCATATCTAGTTCAACTCTGCTTCTTAAACTGATACAAACCACAGGTCCTCTAACATCCAATGCTTTTCTGTTAAGAGCGAGAACCATGTTTGCTTGGTGAACAATGAACCTTCATTTGAGCTGAAAAATGACTGGGTTTACTTGAAACGAAGTCTTGCTTGTAGGAGGACACAGAGCATGGGATTTAACACCATGTCTGAAGGGAAACACACAGCACAGTTCTCATCCATGAAACACAGTCTGCTTTAGAGCAAGAAGCACACACTTGCTTTCTACAGTCTCTAATAAATCAGGAAACATGAGAATGATCTGAACAAAAGAACTGTGTTGGCTACACACACGGACATTATCTAGTTCAACTCTGCTTCTGAAACAGATACAAACCACTGGTCCTCTAACATCCAATGCTTCTCATTTAAGAGCGTGAAACTTGTGAGCTTCATGTACAATGTTGCTTCTTTTGAGCTGAAAAGTGACTGTGTTTACCTGAAGCGAAGTCTTGCTTGTAGGAAGACACGGAGCCTGGGATTTAACTCCACTTCTGAAGGTAAACACACAGCACAGTTCTCATCCATAAAACACACTCTGTTTAGAGCAAGAAGCACACTCTTGCATTCCAGTGTCTCTAATACTGCAGGAAATGCGAGTTGGTCTGAACAAAAGAACTGTGTTTCCTACACACGCGGACCATATCTAGGTCAACTCTGCTTCTGAAACTGATACAAACCACAGGTCCTCTAACATCCAATGATTTTCTGTTAAGAGCGAGAAACATGTATGCTTTGTGATTGATGTAGCTTCGTTTGAGCTGAAAAGTGACTGCGTTTACTTGAAAAGAAGTCTTGCTTGTAGGAAGACAAAGAGCTTGAGATTTAACTCAATTTCTGAAGAGAAACACAAAGCACAGTTCTCATCCATGAAACACACTGTGCTTTCGAGCAAGAAGCACACTCTTGCTTTCTAGAGTGTCTAAGAGAGGAGGAAACGTGAGTGTGCTCAGAACAAAAGAACTGTGTTTCCTATACACATGGATCATATCTATTTCAACTCTGCTTCTGGAACTGATAAAAAACACCGGTCCGCTAAAATCCAATGATTTTCAGTTAAGAGCGAGAAACGTGTGAGCTTCGTGTACAATGTAGCTTCCTTTGAGCTGAAAAGTGACGCGTTTACCTCAAACGAAATCTTGCTTGTAGGAAGACACAGAGCCTGGGATTTACCTCCACTTCTCAAGGTAAACACACAGCACAGTTCTCATCCATGAAACACAATCTGCTTTAGAGCAAGAATCACACTCTTGCATTCTAGAATCTCTAATAGATCAGGAAATGTGAGTGTGCTGTGAACAAAAGAACTGTGTTTCCTACACACACGGCCCATATCTAGTTCAACTCTGCTTCTGAAACTGATTCAAAACACAGGCCCTCTAAAATCCAATGCTTTTCAGTTAAGTGCGAGAACACCGTGTGCTTGGTGAACAATGAACCATCGTTTGAGCTGAAATGTGACTGCGTTTACCTGAAAAGAAGTCTTACTTGTAGGAAGACACGGAGGCTTGGATTGAACTCCATGTCTGAAGGAAACACACAGCACAGTTCTCATCCAGAAATACAATCTGCTTCAGAGCAAGAACCACGCTCTTGCTTTCTAGAGTCTCTAAGACAGCAAGACACGTGAGGATGCTCAGAACAAAAGAACTGTGTTTCCTGCAGTCATGGATCATATCTAGTTCAACTTTGCTTCTGGAACTGATAAAAAACACAGGTCCTCTAACATCCAATGATTTTCAGTTAAGAGCGAGAATCGTGTGACCTTCGTGTACGATGTAGCTTTGGTTGAGTTAAAAAAGTGACTGTGTTTACCTGAAATGAAGTCTTGATTGTAGGGAGACACAGAGCATGGGATTTACCTCCATTTTGGAAGGGAAACACACTGAACAGTTCTCATCCATGATACACACTCTGCTTTAGAGCAAGAAGCACACACTTGCTTTCTACAGTCTCTAATACAGCAGGAAACATGAGTTTGCTCTGAACAAAAGAACTGTTTCCTACACACACGGACCATATCTAGTTCAACTCTGCTTCTTAAACTGATACAAACCACAGGTCCTCTAACATCCAATGCTTTTCTGTTAAGAGCGAGAACCATGTTTGCTTGGTGAACAATGAACCTTCATTTGAGCTGAAAAATGACTGGGTTTACTTGAAACGAAGTCTTGCTTGTAGGAGGACACAGAGCATGGGATTTAACACCATGTCTGAAGGGAAACACACAGCACAGTTCTCATCCATGAAACAGAGTCTGCTTTAGAGCAAGAAGCACACACTTGCTTTCTACAGTCTCTAATAAATCAGGAAACATGAGAATGATCTGAACAAAAGAACTGTGTTGGCTACACACACGGACATTATCTAGTTCAACTCTGCTTCTGAAACAGATACAAACCACTGGTCCTCTAACATCCAATGCTTCTCATTTAAGAGCGTGAAACTTGTGAGCTTCATGTACAATGTTGCTTCTTTTGAGCTGAAAAGTGACTGTGTTTACCTGAAGCGAAGTCTTGCTTGTAGGAAGACACGGAGCCTGGGATTTAACTCCACTTCTGAAGGTAAACACACAGCACAGTTCTCATCCATAAAACACACTCTGTTTAGAGCAAGAAGCACACTCTTGCATTCCAGTGTCTCTAATACTGCAGGAAATGCGAGTTGGTCTGAACAAAAGAACTGTGTTTCCTACACACGCGGACCATATCTAGTTCAACTCTGCTTCTGAAACTGATACAAGCCACAGGTCCTCTAACATCCAATGATTTTCTGTTAAGAGCGAGAAACATGTATGCTTTGTGATCGATGTAGCTTCGTTTGAGCTGAAAAGTGACTGCGTTTACTTGAAAAGAAGTCTTGCTTGTAGGAAGACAAAGAGCTTGAGATTTAAATCAATTTCTGAAGAAAAACACAAAGCACAGTTCTCATCCATGAAACACACTGTGCTTTCGAGCAAGAAGCACGCTCTTGCTTTCTAGAGTGTCTAAGAGAGGAGGAAACGTGAGTGTGCTCAGAACAAAAGAACTGTGTTTCCTATACACATGGATCATATCTATTTCAACTCTGCTTCTGGAACTGATAAAAAACACCGGTCCGCTAAAATCCAATGATTTTCAGTTAAGAGCGAGAAACGTGTGAGCTTCGTGTACAATGTAGCTTCCTTTGAGCTGAAAAGTGACGCGTTTACCTCAAACGAAATCTTGCTTGTAGGAAGACACAGAGCCTGGGATTTACCTCCACTTCTCAAGGTAAACACACAGCACAGTTCTCATCCATGAAACACAATCTGCTTTAGAGCAAGAAGCACACTCTTGCATTCTAGAATCTCTAATAGATCAGGAAATGTGAGTGTGCTGTGAAAAAAAGAACTGTGTTTCCTACACACACGGCCCATATCTAGTTCAACTGTGCTTCTGAAACTGATTCAAAACACAGGCCCTCTAAAATCCAATGGTTTTCAGTTAAGAGCGAGAACCGTGTGTGCTTGGTGAACAATGAACCATCGTTTGAGCTGAAATGTGACTGCGTTTACCTGAAAAGAAGTCATACTTGTAGGAAGACACGGAGGCTTGGATTGAACTCCATGTCTGAAGGAAACACACAGCACAGTTCTCATCCAGAAATACAATCTGCTTCAGAGCAAGAACCACGCTCTTGCTTTCTAGAGTCTCTAAGACAGCAAGTCACGTGAGGATGCTCAGAACAAAAGAACTGTGTTTCCACACTCATGGATCATATCTAGTTCAACTTTGCTTCTGGAACTGATAAAAAGCACAGGTCCTCTAACATCCAATGATTTTCAGTTAAGAGCGAGAAACGTGTGACCTTCGTGTACGATATAGCTTTGGTTGAGCTAAAAAAAAAGTGACTGCGTTTACCTGAAATGAAGTCTTGATTGTAGGAAGACACAGAGCATGGGATTTACCTCCATTTCGGAAGGGAAACACACCGAACAGTTCTCATCCATGATACACACTCTGCTTTAGAGCAAGAAGCACACACTTGCTTTCTACAGTCTCTAATACAGCAGGAAACATGAGTTTGCTCTGAACAAAAGAACTGTTTCCTACACACAAGGACCATATCTAGTTCAACTCTGCTTCTTAAACTGATACAAACCACAGGTCCTCTAACATCCAATGCTTTTCTGTTAAGAGCGAGAACCATGTTTGCTTGGTGAACAATGAACCTTCATTTGAGCTGAAAAATGACTGGGTTTACTTGAAACGAAGTCTTGCTTGTAGGAGGACACAGAGCATGGGATTTAACACCATGTCTGAAGGGAAACACACAGCACAGTTCTCATCCATGAAACACAGTCTGCTTTAGAGCAAGAAGCACACACTTGCTTTCTACAGTCTCTAATAAATCAGGAAACATGAGAATGATCTGAACAAAAGAACTGTGTTGGCTACACACACGGACATTATCTAGTTCAACTCTGCTTCTGAAACAGATACAAACCACTGGTCCTCTAACATCCAATGCTTCTCATTTAAGAGCGTGAAACTTGTGAGCTTCATGTACAATGTTGCTTCTTTTGAGCTGAAAAGTGACTGTGTTTACCTGAAGCGAAGTCTTGCTTGTAGGAAGACACGGAGCCTGGGATTTAACTCCACTTCTGAAGGTAAACACACAGCACAGTTCTCATCCATAAAACACACTCTGTTTAGAGCAAGAAGCACACTCTTGCATTCCAGTGTCTCTAATACTGCAGGAAATGCGAGTTGGTCTGAACAATAGAACTGTGTTTCCTACACACGCGGACCATATCTAGGTCAACTCTGCTTCTGAAACTGATACAAACCACAGGTCCTCTAACATCCAATGATTTTCTGTTAAGAGCGAGAAACATGTATGCTTTGTGATCGATGTAGCTTCGTTTGAGCTGAAAAGTGACTGCGTTTACTTGAAAAGAAGTCTTGCTTGTAGGAAGACAAAGAGCTTGAGATTTAACTCAATTTCTGAAGAGAAACACAAAGCACAGTTCTCATCCATGAAACACACTGTGCTTTCGAGCAAGAAGCACACTCTTGCTTTCTAGAGTGTCTAAGAGAGGAGGAAACGTGAGTGTGCTCAGAACAAAAGAACTGTGTTTCCTATACACATGGATCATATCTATTTCAACTCTGCTTCTGGAACTGATAAAAAACACCGGTCCGCTAAAATCCAATGATTTTCAGTTAAGAGCGAGAAACGTGTGAGCTTCGTGTACAATGTAGCTTCCTTTGAGCTGAAAAGTGACGCGTTTACCTCAAACGAAATCTTGCTTGTAGGAAGACACAGAGCCTGGGATTTACCTCCACTTCTCAAGGTAAACACACAGCACAGTTCTCATCCATGAAACACAATCTGCTTTAGAGCAAGAAGCACACTCTTGCATTCTAGAATCTCTAATAGATCAGGAAATGTGAGTGTGCTGTGAACAAAAGAACTGTGTTTCCTACACACACGGCCCATATCTAGTTCAACTCTGCTTCTGAAACTGATTCAAAACACAGGCCCTCTAAAATCCAATGCTTTTCAGTTAAGTGCGAGAACCGTGTGTGCTTGGTGAACAATGAACCATCGTTTGAGCTGAAATGTGACTGCGTTTACCTGAAAAGAAGTCTTACTTGTAGGAAGACACGGAGGCTTGGATTGAACTCCATGTCTAAAGGAAACACACAGCACAGTTCTCATCCAGAAATACAATCTGCTTCAGAGCAAGAACCACGCTCTTGCTTTCTAGAGTCTCTAAGACAGCAAGACACGTGAGGATGCTCAGAACAAAAGAACTGTGTTTCCTGCAGTCATGGATCATATCTAGTTCAACTTTGCTTCTGGAACTGATAAAAAACACAGGTCCTCTAACATCCTATGATTTTCAGTTAAGAGCGAGAATCGTGTGACCTTTGTGTACGATGTAGCTTTGGTTGAGTTAAAAAAGTGACTGTGTTTACCTGAAATGAAGTCTTGATTGTAGGAAGACACAGAGCATGGGATTTACCTCCATTTCGGAAGGGAAACACACAGTACAGTTCTCATCCATGATACACACTCTGCTTTATAGCAAGAAGCACACACTTGCTTTCTACAGTCTCTAATACAGCAGGAAACATGAGTTTGCTCTGAACAAAAGAACTGTTTCCTACACACACGGACCATATCTAGTTCAACTCTGCTTCTTAAACTGATACAAACCACAGGTCCTCTAACATCCAATGCTTTTCTGTTAAGAGCGAGAACCATGTTTGCTTGGTGAACAATGAACCTTCATTTGAGCTGAAAAATGACTGGGTTTACTTGAAACGAAGTCTTGCTTGTAGGAGGACACAGAGCATGGGATTTAACACCATGTCTGAAGGGAAACACACAGCACAGTTCTCATCCATGAAACAGAGTCTGCTTTAGAGCAAGAAGCACACACTTGCTTTCTACAGTCTCTAATAAATCAGGAAACATGAGAATGATCTGAACAAAAGAACTGTGTTGGCTACACACACGGACATTATCTAGTTCAACTCTGCTTCTGAAACAGATACAAACCACTGGTCCTCTAACATCCAATGCTTCTCATTTAAGAGCGTGAAACTTGTGAGCTTCATGTACAATGTTGCTTCTTTTGAGCTGAAAAGTGACTGTGTTTACCTGAAGCGAAGTCTTGCTTGTAGGAAGACACGGAGCCTGGGATTTAACTCCACTTCTGAAGGTAAACACACAGCACAGTTCTCATCCATAAAACACACTCTGTTTAGAGCAAGAAGCACACTCTTGCATTCCAGTGTCTCTAATACTGCTGGAAATGTGAGTTGGTCTGAACAAAAGAACTGTGTTTCCTACACACGCGGACCATATCTAGTTCAACTCTGCTTCTGAAACTGATACAAGCCACAGGTCCTCTAACATCCAATGATTTTCTGTTAAGAGCGAGAAACATGTATGCTTTGTGATCGATGTAGCTTCGTTTGAGCTGAAAAGTGACTGCGTTTACTTGAAAAGAAGTCTTGCTTGTAGGAAGACAAAGAGCTTGAGATTTAAATCAATTTCTGAAGAGAAACACAAAGCACAATTCTCATCCATGAAACACACTGTGCTTTCGAGCAAGAAGCACGCTCTTGCTTTCTAGAGTGTCTAAGAGAGGAGGAAACGTGAGTGTGCTCAGAACAAAAGAACTGTGTTTCCTATACACATGGATCATATCTATTTCAACTCTGCTTCTGGAACTGATAAAAAACACCGGTCCGCTAAAATCCAATGATTTTCAGTTAAGAGCGAGAAACGTGTGAGCTTCGTGTACAATGTAGCTTCCTTTGAGCTGAAAAGTGACGCGTTTACCTCAAACGAAATCTTGCTTGTAGGAAGACACAGAGCCTGGGATTTACCTCCACTTCTCAAGGTAAACACACAGCACAGTTCTCATCCATGAAACACAATCTGCTTTAGAGCAAGAAGCACACTCTTGCATTCTAGAATCTCTAATAGATCAGGAAATGTGAGTGTGCTGTGAACAAAAGAACTGTGTTTCCTAAACACAAGGCCCATATCTAGTTCAACTCTGCTTCTGAAACTGATTCAAAACACAGGCCCTCTAAAATCCAATGCTTTTCAGTTAAGAGCGAGAACCGTGTGTGCTTGGTGAACAATGAACCATCGTTTGAGCTGAAATGTGACTGCGTTTACCTGAAAAGAAGTCATACTTGTAGGAAGACACGGAGGCTTGGATTGAACTCCATGTCTGAAGGAAACACACAGCACAGTTCTCATCCAGAAATACAATCTGCTTCAGAGCAAGAACCACGCTCTTGCTTTCTAGAGTCTCTAAGACAGCAAGACACGTGAGGATGCTCAGAACAAAAGAACTGTGTTTCCACACTCATGGATCATATCTAGTTCAACTTTGCTTCTGGAACTGATAAAAAACACAGGTCCTCTAACATCCAATGATTTTCAGTTAAGAGCGAGAATCGTGTGACCTTCGTGTACGATGTAGCTTTGGTTGAGTTAAAAAAGTGACTGTGTTTACCTGAAATGAAGTCTTGATTGTAGGAAGACACAGAGCATGGGATTTACCTCCATTTCGGAAGGGAAACACACAGTACAGTTCTCATCCATGATACACACTCTGCTTTAGAGCAAGAAGCACACACTTGCTTTCTACAGTCTCTAATACAGCAGGAAACATGAGTTTGCTCTGAACAAAAGAACTGTTTCCTACACACACGGACCATATCTAGTTCAACTCTGCTTCTTAAACTGATACAAACCACAGGTCCTCTAACATCCAATGCTTTTCTGTTAAGAGCGAGAACCATGTTTGCTTGGTGAACAATGAACCTTCATTTGAGCTGAAAAATGACTGGGTTTACTTGAAACGAAGTCTTGCTTGTAGGAGGACACAGAGCATGGGATTTAACACCATGTCTGAAGGGAAACACACAGCACAGTTCTCATCCATGAAACACAGTCTGCTTTAGAGCAAGTAGCACACACTTGCTTTCTACAGTCTCTAATAAATCAGGAAACATGAGAATGATCTGAACAAAAGAACTGTGTTGGCTACACACACGGACATTATCTAGTACAACTCTGCTTCTGAAACAGATACAAACCACTGGTCCTCTAACATCCAATGCTTCTCATTTAAGAGCGTGAAACTTGTGAGCTTCATGTACAATGTTGCTTCTTTTGAGCTGAAAAGTGACTGTGTTTACCTGAAGCGAAGTCTTGCTTGTAGGAAGACACGGAGCCTGGGATTTAACTCGACTTCTGAAGGTAAACACACAGCACAGTTCTCATCCATAAAACACACTCTGTTTAGAGCAAGAAGCACACTCTTGCATTCCAGTGTCTCTAATACTGCAGGAAATGCGAGTTGGTCTGAACAAAAGAAATGTGTTTCCTACACACGCGGACCATATCTAGGTCAACTCTGCTTCTGAAACTGATACAAACCAAAGGTCCTCTAACATCCAATGATTTTCTGTTAAGAGCGAGAATCGTGTGACCTTCGTGTACGATGTAGCTTTGGTTGAGTTAAAAAAGTGACTGTGTTTACCTGAAATGAAGTCTTGATTGTAGGAAGACACAGAGCATGGGATTTACCTCCATTTCGGAAGGGAAACACACAGTACAGTTCTCATCCATGATACACACTCTGCTTTAGAGCAAGAAGCACACACTTGCTTTCTACAGTCTCTAATACAGCAGGAAACATGAGTTTGCTCTGAACAAAAGAACTGTTTCCTACACACACGGACCATATCTAGTTCAACTCTGCTTCTTAAACTGATACAAACCACAGGTCCTCTAACATCCAATGCTTTTCTGTTAAGAGCGAGAACCATGTTTGCTTGGTGAACAATGAACCTTCATTTGAGCTGAAAAATGACTGGGTTTACTTGAAACGAAGTCTTGCTTGTAGGAGGACACAGAGCATGGGATTTAACACCATGTCTGAAGGGAAACACACAGCACAGTTCTCATCCATGAAACACAGTCTGCTTTAGAGCAAGTAGCACACACTTGCTTTCTACAGTCTCTAATAAATCAGGAAACATGAGAATGATCTGAACAAAAGAACTGTGTTGGCTACACACACGGACATTATCTAGTACAACTCTGCTTCTGAAACAGATACAAACCACTGGTCCTCTAACATCCAATGCTTCTCATTTAAGAGCGTGAAACTTGTGAGCTTCATGTACAATGTTGCTTCTTTTGAGCTGAAAAGTGACTGTGTTTACCTGAAGCGAAGTCTTGCTTGTAGGAAGACACGGAGCCTGGGATTTAACTCGACTTCTGAAGGTAAACACACAGCACAGTTCTCATCCATAAAACACACTCTGTTTAGAGCAAGAAGCACACTCTTGCATTCCAGTGTCTCTAATACTGCAGGAAATGCGAGTTGGTCTGAACAAAAGAAATGTGTTTCCTACACACGCGGACCATATCTAGGTCAACTCTGCTTCTGAAACTGATACAAACCACAGGTCCTCTAACATCCAATGATTTTCTGTTAAGCGCGAGAAACATGTATGCTTTGTGATCGATGTAGCTTCGTTTGAGCTGAAAAGTGACTGCGTTTACTTGAAAAGAAGTCTTGCTTGTAGGAAGACAAAGAGCTTGAGATTTAACTCAATTTCTGAAGAGAAACACAAATCACAGTTCTCATCCATGAAACACAGTCTGCTTTAGAGCAAGAAGCACACACTTGCTTTCTACAGTCTCTAATAAATCAGGAAACATGAGAATGATCTGAACAAAAGAACTGTGTTGGCTACACACACGGACATTATCTAGTTCAACTCTGCTTCTGAAACAGATACAAACCACTGGTCCTCTAACATCCAATGCTTCTCATTTAAGAGCGTGAAACTTGTGAGCTTCATGTACAATGTTGCTTCTTTTGAGCTGAAAAGTGACTGTGTTTACCTGAAGCCAAGTCTTGCTTGTAGGAAGACACGGAGCCTGGGATTTAACTCCACTTCTGAAGGTAAACACACAGCACAGTTCTCATCCATAAAACACACTCTGTTTAGAGCAAGAAGCACACTCTTGCATTCCAGTGTCTCTAATACTGCAGGAAATGTGAGTTGGTCTGAACAAAAGAACTGTGTTTCCTACACACGCGGACCATATCTAGTTCACCTCTGCTTCTGAAACTGATACAAACCACAGGTCCTCTAACATCCAATGATTTTCTGTTAAGAGCGAGAAACATGTATGCTTTGTGATCGATGTAGCTTCGTTTGAGCTGAAAAGTGACTGCGTTTACTTGAAAAGAAGTCTTGCTTGTAGGAAGACAAAGAGCTTGAGATTTAACTCAATTTCTGAAGAGAAACACAAAGCAGAGTTCTCATCCATGAAACACACTGTGCTTTCGAGCAAGAAGCACGCTCTTGCTTTCTAGAGTGTCTAAGAGAGGAGGAAACGTGAGTGTGCTCAGAACAAAAGAACTGTGTTTCCTATACACATGGATCATATCTATTTCAACTCTGCTTCTGGAACTGATAAAAAACACCGATCCGCTAAAATCCAATGACTTTCAGTTAAGAGCGAGAAACGTGTGAGCTTTGTGTACAATGTAGCTTCCTTTGAGCTGAAAAGTGACGCGTTTACCTCAAACGAAATCTTGCTTGTAGGAAGACACAGAGCCTGGGATTTACCTCCAATTCTCAAGGTAAACACACAGCACAGTTCTCATCCATGAAACACAATCTGCTTTAGAGCAAGAAGCACACTCTTGCATTCTAGAATCTCTAATAGATCAGGAAATGTGAGTGTGCTGTGAACAAAAGAACTGGGTTTCCTACACACACGGCCCATATCTAGTTCAACTGTGCTTCTGAAACTGATTCAAAACACAGGCCCTCTAAAATCCAATGGTTTTCAGTTAAGAGCGAGAACCGTGTGTGCTTGGTGAACAATGAACCATCGTTTGAGCTGAAATGTGACTGCGTTTACCTGAAAAGAAGTCTTACTTGTAGGAAGACACGGAGGCTTGGATTGAACTCCATGTCTGAAGGAAACACACAGCACAGTTCTCATCCAGAAATACAATCTGCTTCAGAGCAAGAACCACACTCTTGCTTTCTAGAGTCTCTAAGACAGCAAGACACGTGAGGATGCTCAGAACAAAAGAACTGTGTTTCCTGCAGTCATGGATCATATCTAGTTCAACTTTGCTTCTGGAACTGATAAAAAACACAGGTCCTCTAACATCCAATGATTTTCAGTTAAGAGCGAGAAACGTGTGACCTTCGTGTACGATGTAGCTTTGGTTGAGCTAAAAAAAGTGACTGTGTTTACCTGAAATGAAGTCTTGATTGTAGGAAGACACAGAGCATGGGATTTACCTCCATTTCGGAAGGGAAACACACAGTACAGTTCTCATCCATGATACACACTCTGCTTTAGAGCAAGAAGCACACACTTGCTTTCTACAGTCTCTAATACAGCAGGAAACATGAGTTTGCTCTGAACAAAAGAACTGTTTCCTACACACACGGACCATATCTAGTTCAACTCTGCTTCTTAAACTGATACAAACCACAGGTCCTCTAACATCCAATGCTTTTCTGTTAAGAGCGAGAACCATGTTTGCTTGGTGAACAATGAACCTTCATTTGAGCTGAAAAATGACTGGGTTTACTTGAAACGAAGTCTTGCTTGTAGGAGGACACAGAGCATGGGATTTAACACCATGTCTGAAGGGAAACACACAGCACAGTTCTCATCCATGAAACACAGTCTGCTTTAGAGCAAGTAGCACACACTTGCTTTCTACAGTCTCTAATACAGCAGGAAACATGAGTTTGCTCTGAACAAAAGAACTGTTTCCTACACACACGGACCATATCTAGTTCAACTCTGCTTCTGAAACAGATACAAACCACTGGTCCTCTAACATCCAATGCTTCTCATTTAAGAGCGTGAAACTTGTGAGCTTCATGTACAATGTTGCTTCTTTTGAGCTGAAAAGTGACTGTGTTTACCTGAAGCGAAGTCTTGCTTGTAGGAAGACACGGAGCCTGGGATTTAACTCCACTTCTGAAGGTAAACACACAGCACAGTTCTCATCCATAAAACACACTCTGTTTAGAGCAAGAAGCACACTCTTGCATTCCAGTGTCTCTAATACTGCAGGAAATGCGAGTTGGTCTGAACAAAAGAACTGTGTTTCCTACACACGCGGACCATATCTAGGTCAACTCTGCTTCTGAAACTGATACAAACCACAGGTCCTCTAACATCCAATGATTTTCTGTTAAGAGCGAGAAACATGTATGCTTTGTGATCGATGTAGCTTCGTTTGAGCTGAAAAGTGACTGCGTTTACTTGAAAAGAAGTCTTGCTTGTAGTAGGACAAAGAGCTTGAGATTTAACTCAATTTCTGAAGAGAAACACAAAGCACAGTTCTCATCCATGAAACACACTGTGCTTTCGAGCAAGAAGCACGCTCTTGCTTTCTAGAGTGTCTAAGAGAGGAGGAAACGTGAGTGTGCTCAGAACAAAAGAACTGTGTTTCCTATACACATGGATCATATCTATTTCAACTCTGCTTCTGGAACTGATAAAAAACACCGGTCCGCTAAAATCCAATGATTTTCAGTTAAGAGCGAGAAACGTGTGAGCTTCGTGTACAATGTAGCTTCCTTTGTGCTGAAAAGTGACGCGTTTATCTCAAACGAAATCTTGCTTGTAGGAAGACACAGAGCCTGGGATTTACCTCCACTTCTCAAGGTAAACACACAGCACAGTTCTCATCCATGAAACACAATCTGCTTTAGAGCAAGAAGCACACTCTTGCATTCTAGAATCTCTAATAGATCAGGAAATGTGAGTGTGCTGTGAACAAAAGAACTGTGTTTCCTACACACACGGCCCATATCTAGTTCAACTCTGCTTCTGAAACTGATTCAAAACACAGGCCCTCTAAAATCCAATGCTTTTCAGTTAAGAGCAAGAACCGTGTGTGCTTGGTGAACAATGAACCATCGTTTGAGCTGAAATGTGACTGCGTTTACCTGAAAAGAAGTCTTACTTGTAGGAAGACACGGAGGCTTGGATTGAACTCCATGTCTGAAGGAAACACACAGCACAGTTCTCATCCAGAAATACAATCTGCTTCAGAGCAAGAACCACACTCTTGCTTTCTAGAGTCTCTAAGACAGCAAGACACGTGAGGATGCTCAGAACAAAAGAACTGTGTTTCCTGCAGTCATGGATCATATCTAGTTCAACTTTGCTTCTGGAACTGATAAAAAACACAGGTCCTCTAACATCCAATGATTTTCAGTTAAGAGCGAGAAACGTGTGACCTTCGTGTACGATGTAGCTTTGGTTGAGTTAAAAAAGTGACTGTGTTTACCTGAAATGAAGTCTTGATTGTAGGAAGACACAGAGCATGGGATTTACCTCCATTTCGGAAGGGAAACACACAGTACAGTTCTCATCCATGATACACACTCTGCTTTAGAGCAAGAAGCACACACTTGCTTTCTACAGTCTCTAATACAGCAGGAAACATGAGTTTCCTCTGAACAAAAGAACTGTTTCCTACACACACGGACCATATCTAGTTCAACTCTGCTTCTTAAACAGATACAAACCACAGGTCCTCTAACATCCAATGCTTTTCTGTTAAGAGCGAGAACCATGTTTGCTTGGTGAACAATGAACCTTCATTTGAGCTGAAAAATGACTGGGTTTACTTGAAACGAAGTCTTGCTTGTAGGAGGACAGAGAGCATGGGATTTAACACCATGTCTGAAGGGAAACACACAGCACAGTTCTCATCCATGAAACACAGTCTGCTTTAGAGCAAGAAGCACACACTTGCATTCTACAGTCTCTAATAAATCAGGAAACATGAGAATGATCTGAACAAAAGAACTGTGTTGGCTACACACACGGACATTATCTAGTTCAACTCTGCTTCTGAAACAGATACAAACCACTGGTCCTCTAACATCCAATGCTTCTCATTTAAGAGCGTGAAACTTGTGAGCTTCATGTACAATGTTGCTTCTTTTGAGCTGAAAAGTGACTGTGTTTACCTGAAGCGAAGTCTTGCTTGTAGGAAGACACAGAGCCTGGGATTTAACTCCACTTCTGAAGGTAAACACACAGCACAGTTCTCATCCATAAAACACACTCTGTTTAGAGCAAGAAGCACACTCTTGCATTCCAGTGTCTCTAATACTGCAGGAAATGTGAGTTGGTCTGAACAAAAGAACTGTGTTTCCTACACACGCGGACCATATCTAGTTCAACTCTGCTTCTGAAACTGATACAAGCCACAGGTCCTCTAACATCCAATGATTTTCTGTTAAGAGCGAGAAACATGTATGCTTTGTGATCGATGTAGCTTCGTTTGAGCTGAAAAGTGACTGCGTTTACTTGAAAAGAAGTCTTGCTTGTAGGAAGACAAAGAGCTTGAGATTTAACTCAATTTCTGAAGAGAAACACAAAGCACAGTTCTCATCCATGAAACACACTGTGCTTTCGAGCAAGAAGCATGCTCTTGCTTTCTAGAGTGTCTAAGAGAGGAGGAAACGTGAGTGTGCTCAGAACAAAAGAACTGTGTTTCCTATACACATGGATCATATCTATTTCAACTCTGCTTCTGGAACTGATAAAAAACACCGGTCCGCTAAAATCCAATGATTTTCAGTTAAGAGCGAGAAACGTGTGAGCTTCGTGTACAATGTAGCTTCCTTTGAGCTGAAAAGTGACGCGTTTACCTCAAACGAAATCTTGCTTGTAGGAAGACACAGAGCCTGGGATTTACCTCCACTTCTCAAGGTAAACACACAGCACAGTTCTCATCCATGAAACACAATCTGCTTTAGAGCAAGAAGCACACTCTTGCATTCTAGAATCTCTAATAGATCAGGAAATGTGAGTGTGCTGTGAACAAAAGAACTGTGTTTCCTACACACACGGCCCATATCTAGTTCAACTCTGCTTCTGAAACTGATTCAAAACACAGGCCCTCTAAAATCCAATGGTTTTCAGTTAAGAGCGAGAACCGTGTGTGCTTGGTGAACAAGTGAACCATCGTTTGAGCTGAAATGTGACTGCGTTTACCTGAAAAGAAGTCTTACTTGTAGGAAGACAAGGAGGCTTGGATTGAACTCCATGTCTGAAGGAAACACACAGCACAGTTCTCATCCAGAAATACAATCTGCTTCAGAGCAAGAACCACTCTCTTGCTTTCTAGAGTCTCTAAGACAGCAAGACACGTGAGGATGCTCAGAACAAAAGAACTGTGTTTCCTGCAGTCATGGATCATATCTAGTTCAACTTTGCTTCTGGAACTGATAAAAAACACAGGTCCTCTAACATCCAATGATTTTCAGTTAAGAGCGAGAAACGTGTGACCTTCGTGTACGATGTAGCTTTGGTTGAGTTAAAAAAGTGACTGTGTTTACCTGAAATGAAGTCTTGATTGTAGGAAGACACAGAGCATGGGATTTACCTCCATTTCGGAAGGGAAACACACAGTACAGTTCTCATCCATGATACACACTCTGCTTTAGAGCAAGAAGCACACACTTGCTTTCTACAGTCTCTAATACAGCAGGAAACATGAGTTTGCTCTGAACAAAAGAACTGTTTCCTACACACACGGACCATATCTAGTTCAACTCTGCTTCTTAAACTGATACAAACCACAGGTCCTCTAACATCCAATGCTTTTCTGTTAAGAGCGAGAACCATGTTTGCTTGGTGAACAATGAACCTTCATTTGAGCTGAAAAATGACTGGGTTTACTTGAAACGAAGTCTTGCTTGTAGGAGGACACAGAGCATGGGATTTAACACCATGTCTGAAGGGAAACACACAGCACAGTTCTCATCCATGAAACACAGTCTGCTTTAGAGCAAGTAGCACACACTTGCTTTCTACAGTCTCTAATAAATCAGGAAACATGAGAATGATCTGAACAAAAGAACTGTGTTGGCTACACACACGGACATTATCTAGTTCAACTCTGCTTCTGAAACAGATACAAACCACTGGTCCTCTAACATCCAATGCTTCTCATTTAAGAGCGTGAAACTTGTGAGCTTCATGTACAATGTTGCTTCTTTTGAGCTGAAAAGTGACTGTGTTTACCTGAAGCGAAGTCTAGCTTGTAGGAAGACACAGAGCCTGGGATTTAACTCCACTTCTGAAGGTAAACACACAGCACAGTTCTCATCCATAAAACACACTCTGTTTAGAGCAAGAAGCACACTCTTGCATTCCAGTGTCTCTAATACTGCAGGAAATGTGAGTTGGTCTGAACAAAAGAACTGTGTTTCCTACACACGCGGACCATATCTAGGTCAACTCTGCTTCTGAAACTGATACAAACCACAGGTCCTCTAACATCCAATGATTTTCAGTTAAGAGCGAGAAACATGTATGCTTTGTGATCGATATAGCTACGTTTGAGCTGAAAAGTGACTGCGTTTACTTGAAAAGAAGTCTTGCTTGTAGGAAGACAAAGAGCTTGAGATTTAACTCAATTTCTGAAGAGAAACACAAAGCACAGTTCTCATCCATGAAACACACTGTGCTTTTGAGCAAGAAGCACGCTCTTGCTTTCTAGAGTGTCTAAGAGAGGAGGAAACGTGAGTGTGCTCAGAACAAAAGAACTGTGTTTCCTATACACATGGATCATATCTATTTCAACTCTGCTTCTGGAACTGATAAAAAACACCGGTCCGCTAAAATCCAATGATTTTCAGTTAAGAGCGAGAAACGTGTGAGCTTCGTGTACAATGTAGCTTCCTTTGAGCTGAAAAGTGACGCGTTTACCTCAAACGAAATCTTGCTTGTAGGAAGACACAGAGCCTGGGATTTACCTCCACTTCTCAAGGTAAACACACAGCACAGTTCTCATCCATGAAACACAATCTGCCTTAGAGCAAGAAGCACACTCTTGCATTCTAGAATCTCTAATAGATCAGGAAATGTGAGTGTGCTGTGAACAAAAGAACTGTGTTTCCTACACACACGGCCCATATCTAGTTCAACTCTGCTTCTGAAACTGATTCAAAACACAGGCCCTCTAAAATCCAATGGTTTTCAGTTAAGAGCGAGAACCGTGTGTGCTTGGTGAACAATGAACCATCGTTTGAGCTGAAATGTGACTGCGTTTACCTGAAAAGAAGTCTTACTTGTAGGAAGACACGGAGGCTTGGATTGAACTCCATGTCTGAAGGAAACACACAGCACAGTTCTCATCCAGAAATACAATCTGCTTCAGAGCAAGAACCACGCTCTTGCTTTCTAGAGTCTCTAAGACAGCAAGACACATGGGGATGCTCAGAACAAAAGAACTGTGTTTCCTACAGTCATGGATCATATCTAGTTCAACTTTGCTTCTGGAACTGATAAAAAACACAGGTCCTCTAACATCCAATGATTTTCAGTTAAGAGCGAGAAACGTGTGACCTTCGTGTACGATGTAGCTTTGGTTGAGCTAAAAAAGTGACTGCGTTTACCTGAAATGAAGTCTTGATTGTAGGAAGACACAGAGCATGGGATTTACCTCCATTTCGGAAGGGAAACACACAGAACAGTTCTCATCCATGATACACACTCTGCTTTAGAGCAAGAAGCACACACTTGCTTTCTAAGTCTATAAAACAGCAGGAAACATAAGATTGCTCTGAACAAAAGAACTGTTTCCTACACACACGGACCATATCTAGTTCAACTCTGCTTCTTAAACTGATACAAACCACAGGTCCTCTAACATCCAATGCTTTTCTGTTAAGAGCGAGAACCATGTTTGCTTGGTGAACAAAGAACCTTCATTTGAGCTGAAAAATGACTGGGTTTACTTGAAACGAAGTCTTGCTTGTAGGAGGACACAGAGCATGGGATTTAACACCATGTCTGAAGGGAAACACACAGCACAGTTCTCATCCATGAAACACAATCTGCTTTAGAGCAAGAAGCACACACTTGCTTTCTATAGTCTCTAATAACTCAGGAAACATGAGAATGATCTGAACAAAAGAACTGTGTTGGCTACACACACGGACATTATCTAGTTCAACTCTGCTTCTGAAACAGATACAAACCACTGGTCCTCTAACATCCATTGCTTCTCATTTAAGAGCGTGAAACTTGTGAGCTTAATGTCCAATGTTGCTTCTTTGGAGCTGAAAAGTGACTGCGTTTACCTGAAGCGAAGTCTTGCTTGTAGGAAGACACGCAGCCTGGGATTTAACTCCACTTCTGAAGGTAAACACACAGCACAGTTCTCATCCATAAAACACACTCTGCTTTAGAGCAAGAAGCACACTCTTGCTTACTAGAGTCTCTAATACAGAGGGAAACCTGAGTGTGCTCAGAACAAAAAAATGTGTTTCCTACACACGGACCATATCTAGTTCAACTCTGTTTCTGAAACTGATACAAACCACAGATCCTCTAACATCCAATGCTTTTCAGTTAAGAGGGAGAAACGTGTGAGCTTTGTGAACAATGTAGCTTCATTTGAGCTGAAAAGTGACTGCGTTTACCTGAAACAAAGTCTCGCTTGTAGGAAGATACACTTCTGGCATTTAACTCCGTTTCTGAAGGGAAACACACGGCACAGTTCGCATCCATGAAACACACTCTGCTTTAGAGCAAGAAGCACGCTCTTGCTTTCTAGAGTCTCTAATACAGAGGGAAACGTGAGTGTGCTCAGAAAAAAAGAACTGTGTTTCCTACACACACGGACCATATCTAGTTCAACTCTGTTTCTGAAACTGATACAAACCACAGGTCCAATAACATCCAATGCTTTTCAGTTAAGAGCGAGAAACGTGTGAGCTTCGTGAACAATGTAGCTTCGTTTGAGATGAAAAGTGTCTGCGTTTATCTGAAACGATTCTTGCTTGTAGGAAGACACAGAGCCTGGCATTTAACTCCGTTTCTGAAGGGAAACACACGGGACAGTCCTCATCCATGAAACACACTCTGCTTTAGAGCAAGAAGCACGTTCTTGCTTTCTAGAGTCTCTAATACAGAGGGAAACGTGAATGTGCTCAGAACAAATTAACTGTGTTTCCTACACACACGGACCATATCTAGTTCAACTCTATTTCTAAAATTGATACAAACCACAGGTCTTCTAACATCCAATGCTTTTCAGTTAAGAGCGAGAAACGAGTGAGCTTCCTGAACAATGTAGCTTCGTTTGAGCTGAAAAGTGACTGTGATTACCTGAAAAGAAGTCTTGATTGTAGGAAGACACACGTCTGGCATTTAACTCCGTTTCTGAAGGGAAACACAAGGCACAGTTCTCATCCATGAAACACACTCTGCTTTAGAGCAAGAAGGATGCTCTTGCTTTCTAGAGTCTCTAATACAGAGGGAAACGTGAGTGTGCTCACAACAAAAGAACTGTGTTTCCTACACACACGGACCATATCTAGTTCAACTTTTTTTCTGAAAATGATACAAACCACAGGTCCTCTAACATCCAATGCTTTTCAGTTAAGAGCGAGAAACGGGTGAGCTTCGTGAACAATGTAGCTTCGTTTGAGCTGAAAAGTAACTGCGTTTACCTGAAATGAAGTCTTGCTTGTAGGAAGATACACTTCTGGCATTTAACTCCGTTTCTGAAGGGAAACACACGGCACAGTTCTCATCCATGAAACAAACTCTGCTTTAGAGGAAGAAGGATGCTCTTGCTTTCTAGAGTCTCTAATACAGAGGGAAACGTGAGTGTGCTCAGAAAAAAAGAACTGTGTTTCCTACACACACGGACCATATCTAGTTGAACTCTGTTTCTGAAACTGATACAAACCACAGGTCCTCTAACATCCACTGCTTTTCAGTTAAGAGCGAGAAACGTGTGAGCTTCGTGAACAATGTAGCTTCGTTTGAGATGAAAAGTGACTGCGTTTATCTGAAACGAAGTCTTGCTTGTAGGAAGACACAGAGCCTGGCATTTAACTCCGTTTCTGAAGGGAAACACACGGGACAGTCCTCATCCATGAAACACACTCTGCTTTAGAGCAAGAAGCACACTCTTGCTTTCTAGAGTCTCTAATACAGAGGGAAACCTGAGTGTGCTCAGAACAAAAAACTGTGTTTCCTACACACGGACCATATCTAGTTCAACTCTGTTTCTGAAACTGATACAAACCACAGATCCTCTAACATCCAATGCTTTTCAGTTAAGAGGGAGAAACGTGTGAGCTTTGTGAACAATGTAGCTTCGTTTGATCAGAAAAGTGAGTGCGTTTACCTGAAACACAGTCTTGCTTGTAGGAAGACACACGCCTGGCATTTAACTCCGTTTCTGAAGGGAAACACACGGCACAGTTCGCATCCATGTAACACACTCTGCTTTAGAGCAAGAAGCACGCTCTTGCTTTCTAGAGTCTCTAATACAGAGGGAAACGTGAGTGTGCTCAGAACAAAAGAACTGTGTTTCCTACACACACAGACCATATCTAGTTCAAGTCTGTTTCTGAAACTGATACAAACCACAGGTCCTCTAACATCCAATGCTTTTCAGGTAAGAGCGAGAAACGTGTGAGCTTCGTGAACAATGTAGCTTCGTTTGAGCTGAAAAGTGACTGTGTTTACCTGAAAAGTAGTCTTGATTGTAGGAAGACACACACCTGGCATTTAACTCCGTTTCTGAAGGAAAACACACGGCACAGTTCTCATCCATGAAACACACTCTGCTTTAGAGCAAGAAGCATGCTCTTGCTTTCTAGAGTCTCTAATACAGAGGGAAACGTGAGTGTGCTCAGAACCAAAGAACTGTGTTTCCTACACACACAGACCATATCTAATTCAACTCTGTTTCTGAAACTGATACAAACAACTGGTCCTCTAACATCCAATGCTTTTCAGTTAAGAGCGAGAAACGTGTGGGCTTCGTGAACAATGTAGCTTAGTTTGAGGTGAAAAGTGACTGTGTTTACCAGAAACGAAGTCTTGCTTGAAGAAAGACACAGAGCCTGGCATTTAACTCCGCTTCTGAAGGGAAACACTCGGCACTGTCCTCTTCCATGAAACACACTCTGCTTTAGAGCAAGACGCACACTCTTGCTTTCTAGAGTCTCTAATACAGAGGGAAACCTGAGTGTGCTCAGAACAAAAAACTGTGTTTCCTACACACGGACCATATCTAGTTCAACTCTGTTTCTGAAACTGATACAAAGCACAGATCCTCTAACATCCAATGCTTTTCAGTTAAGATGGAGAAACGTGTGAGCTTCGTGAACAATGTAGCTTCGTTTGAGCTGAAAACTGACTGCGTTTACCTGAAACACAGTCTTGCTTGTAGGAAGACACACGCCTGGCATTTAACTCCGTTTCTGAAGGGAAACACACGGCACAGTTCGCATCCAAGAAACACACTCTGCTTTAGAGCAAGAAGCACGCTCTTGCTTTCTAGAGTCTCTAATACAGAGGGAAACGTGAGTGTGCTCAGAACAAAAGAACTGTGTTTCCTACACACACAGACCATATCTAGTTCAAGTCTGTTTCTGAAACTGATACAAACCACAGGTCCTCTAACATCCAATGCTTTTCAGGTAAGAGCGAGAAACGTGTGAGCTTCGTGAACAATGTAGCTTCGTTTGAGCTGAAAAGTGACTGTGTTTACCTGAAATGAAGTCTTGCTTGTAGGAAGACACACGCCTGGCATTTAACTACGTTTCTGAAGGGAAACACACGGCACAGTTCTCATCCATGAAACACACTCTGCTTTAGAGCAAGAAGCACGCTCTTGCTTTCTGGAGTCTCTAATACAGAGGGAAACGTTAGTGTGCTCAGAACAAAAGAACTGTGTTTCCTACACACACGGACCATATCTAGTTCAACTCTGTTTCTAAAATTGATACAAACCACAGGTCGTCTAACATCCAATGCTTTTCAGTTAAGAGAGAGAAACGTGTGAGCTTCGTGAACAATGTAGCTTCGTTTGACCTGAAAAGTGACTGTGTTTACCTGAAAAGAAGTCTTGCTTGTAGGAAGACACACACCTGGCATTTAACTCCGTTTCTGAAGGGAAACACACGGCACAGTTCTCATCCATGAAACACACTCTGCTTTAGAGCAAGAAGCACGCTCTTGCTTTCTAGAGTCTCTAATACAGAGGGAAATGTGAGTGTGCTCAGAACAAAAGAACTGTGTTTCCTACACACACGGACCATATCTAGTTCAACTCTGTTTCTGACACTGATACAAACCACAGGTCGTCTAACATCCAATGCTTTTCAGTTAAGAGCGAGAAACGGGTGAGCTTCGTGAACAATGTAGCTTCGTTTGAGCTGAAAAGTGACTGCGTTTACCTGAAACGAAGTCTTGCTTGTAGGAAGATGCACTTCTGGCATTTAACTCCGTTTCTGAAGGGAAAAACACGGCACAGTCCTCATCCATGAAACACATTCTGCTTTAGAGCAAGAAGCACGCTCTTGCTTTCTAGAGTCTCTAATAGAGAGGGAAACGTGAGTGTGCTCAGAACAAAAAACTGTGTTTCCTACACACGGACCATATCTAGTTCAACTCTGTTTCTGAAACTGACACAAACCACAGATCCTCTAACATCCAATGCTTTTCAGTTAAGAGGGAGAAACGTGTGAGCTTTGTGAACAATGTAGCTTCGTTTGAGCTGAAAAGTGACTGCGTTTACCTGAAACAAAGTCTTGCTTGTAGGAAGACACACGCCTGGCATTTAACTCCGTTTCTGAAGGGAAACACACGGCACAGTTCGCATCCATGAAACAAACTCTGCTTTAGAGCAAGAAGCACGCTCTTGCTTTCTAGAGTCTCTAATACAGAGGGAAACGTGAGTGTGCTCAGAACAAAAGAACTTTGTTTCCTACACACACAGACCATATCTAGTTCAAGTCTGTTTCTGAAACTGATACAAACCACAGGTCCTCTAACATCCAATGCTTTTCAGGTAAGAGCGAGAAACGTGTGAGCTTCGTGAACAATGTAGCTTCGTTTGAGCTCAAAAGTGACTGTGTTTACATGAAAAGAAGTCTTGATTGTAGGAAGACACACGTCTGGCATTTAACTCCGTTTCTGAAGGGAAACACACGGCACAGTTCTCATCCATGAAACACACTCTGCTTTAGAGCAAGAAGCACACTCTTGCTTTCTAGAGTCTCTAATAGAGAGGGAAACCTGAGTGTGCTCAGAACAAAAAACTGTGTTTCCTACACACGGACCATATCTAGTTCAACTCTGTTTCTGAAACTGATACAAACCACAGATCCTCTAACTTCCAATGCTTTTCAGTTTAGAGGGAGAAACGTGTGAGCTTTGTGAACAATGTAGCTTCGTTTGAGCTGAAAAGTGACTGCGTTTACCTGAAACAAAGTCTTGCTTGTAGGAAGACACCTCTGGCATTTAACTCCGTTTCTGAAGGGAAACACAAGGGACAGTTCGCATCCATGAAACACAATCTGCTTTAGAGCAAGAAGCACGCTCTTGCTTTCTAGAGTCTCTAATACAGAGGGAAACGTGAGTGTGCTCAGAACAAAAGAACTGTGTTTCCTACACACAGACCATATCTAGTTCAACTCTGTTTCTGACACTGATACAAACCACAGGTCCTCCAACATCCAATGCTTTTCAGTTAAGAACGAGAAACAGGTGAGCTTCGTGAACAACGTAGCTTCGTTTGAGCTGAAAAGTGACTGCGTTTACCTGAAACGAAGTCTTGCTTGTAGGAAGATACACTTCTGGCATTTAACTCCATTTCTGAAGGGAAACACACGGCACAGTCCTCATCCATGAAACAGATTCTGCTTTAGAGCAAGAAGCACGCTCTTGCTTTCTAGAGTCTCTAATACAGAGGGAAACGTGAGTGTGCTCAGAACAAAAGAACTGTGTTTCCGACACACACAGACCATATCTAATTCAACTCTGTTTCTGAAACTGATACAAACAACTGGTCCTCTAACATCCAATGCTTTTCAGTTAAGAGCGAGAAACGTGTGAGCTTCGTGAACAATGTAGCTTCGTTTGAGCTGAAAAGTGACTGTGTTTACCTGAAACGAAGTCTTGCTTGAAGAAAGACACAGAGCCTGGCATTTAACTCCGCTTCTGAAGGGAAACACATGGCAAGGTCCTCTTCCATGAAACACACTCTGCTTTAGAGCATGAAGCACACTCTTGCTTTCTAGAGTCTCTAATACAGAGGGAAACCTGAGTGTGCTCAGAACAAAAAACTGTGTTTCCTACACACGGACCATATCTAGTTCAACTCTGTTTCTGAAACTGATACAAACCACAGATCCTCTAACATCCAATGCTTTTCAGTTAAGAGGGAGAACCGTGTGAGCTTTGTGAACAATGTAGCTTCATTTGAGCTGAAAAGTGACTGCGTTTACCTGAAACAAAGTCTTGCTTGTAGGAAGACACACGCCTGGCATTTAACTCCATTTCTGAAGGGAAACACACGGCACAGTTCGCATCCATGAAACACACTCTGCTTTAGAGCAAGAAGCACGCTTTTGATTTCTAGAGACTCTAATACAGAGGGAAACGTGAGTGTGCTCAGAACAAAAGAACTGTGTTTCCTACACACAGAGACCATATCTAGTTCAAGTCTGTTTCTGAAACTGATACAAACCACAGGTCCTCTAACATCCAATGCTTTTCAGGTAAGAGCGAGAAACGTGTGAGCTTCGTGAACAATGTAGCTTCGTTTGAGCTGAAAAGTGACTGCGTTTACCTGAAATGAAGTCTTGCTTGTAGGAAGACACACGCCTGGCATTTAACTCCGTTTCTGAAGGGAAACACATGGCACAGTTCTCATCCATGAAACACACTCTGCATTAGAGCAAGAAGCACGCTCTTGCTTTCTAGAGTCTCTAATACAGAGGGAAACGTGAGTGTGCTCAGAACAAAAGAACTGTGTTTCGTACACACACGGACCATATCTAGTTCAACTCTGTTTCTGACACTGATACAAACCACAGGTCGTCTAACATCCAATGCTTTTCAGTTAAGAGCCAGAAACTGGTGAGCTTCGTGAACAATGTAGCTTCGTTTGAGGTGAAAAGTGTCTGCGTTTACCTGAAACGAAGTCTTGCTTGTAGGAAGACACACTTCTGGCATTTAACTCCGTTTCTGAAGGGTAACACACGGCACAGTTCTCATCCATGAAACAGATTCTGCTTTAGAGCAAGAAGCACGCTCTTGCTTTCTAGAGTCTCTAATACAGAGGGAAACGTGAGTGTGCTCAGAACAAAAGAACTGTGTTTCCTACACACACAGACCATATCTAATTCAACTCTGTTTCTGAAACTGATACAAACAACTGGTCCTCTAACATCCAATGCTTTTCAGTTAAGAGCGAGAAACGTGTGAGCTTCGTGAACAATGTAGCTTCGTTTGAGCTGAAAAGTGACTGTGTTTACCTGAAACGAAGTCTTGCTTGAAGAAAGACACAGAGCCTGGCATTTAACTCCGCTTCTGAAGGGAAACACACGGCAAGGTCCTCTTCCATGAAACACACTCTGCTTTAGAGCATGAAGCACACTCTTGCTTTCTAGAGTCTCTAATACAGAGGGAAACCTGAGTGTGCTCAGAACAAAAAACTGTGTTTCCTACACACGGACCATATCTAGTTCAACTCTGTTTCTGAAACTGATACAAACCACAGATCCTCTAACATCCAATGCTTTTCAGTTAAGAGGGAGAACCGTGTGAGCTTTGTGAACAATGTAGCTTCATTTGAGCTGAAAAGTGACTGCGTTTACCTGAAACAAAGTCTTGCTTGTAGGAAGACACACGCCTGGCATTTAACTCCATTTCTGAAGGGAAACACACGGCACAGTTCGCATCCATGAAACACACTCTGCTTTAGAGCAAGAAGCACGCTTTTGATTTCTAGAGACTCTAATACAGAGGGAAACGTGAGTGTGCTCAGAACAAAAGAACTGTGTTTCCTACACACAGAGACCATATCTAGTTCAAGTCTGTTTCTGAAACTGATACAAACCACAGGTCCTCTAACATCCAATGCTTTTCAGGTAAGAGCGAGAAACGTGTGAGCTTCGTGAACAATGTAGCTTCGTTTGAGCTGAAAAGTGACTGCGTTTACCTGAAACGAAGTCTTGCTTGTAGGAAGATGCACTTCTGGCATTTAACTCCGTTTCTGAAGGGAAAAACACGGCACAGTCCTCATCCATGAAACACATTCTGCTTTAGAGCAAGAAGCACGCTCTTGCTTTCTAGAGTCTCTAATAGAGAGGGAAACGTGAGTGTGCTCAGAACAAAAAACTGTGTTTCCTACACACGGACCATATCTAGTTCAACTCTGTTTCTGAAACTGACACAAACCACAGATCCTCTAACATCCAATGCTTTTCAGTTAAGAGGGAGAAACGTGTGAGCTTTGTGAACAATGTAGCTTCGTTTGAGCTGAAAAGTGACTGCGTTTACCTGAAACAAAGTCTTGCTTGTAGGAAGACACACGCCTGGCATTTAACTCCGTTTCTGATGGGAAACACACGGCACAGTTCGCATCCATGAAACACACTCTGCTTTAGAGCAAGAAGCACGCTCTTGCTTTCTAGAGTCTCTAATACAGAGGGAAACGTGAGTGTGCTCAGAACAAAAGAACTTTGTTTCCTACACACACAGACCATATCTAGTTCAAGTCTGTTTCTGAAACTGATACAAACCACAGGTCCTCTAACATCCAATGCTTTTCAGGTAAGAGCGAGAAACGTGTGAGCTTCGTGAACAATGTAGCTTCGTTTGAGCTCAAAAGTGACTGTGTTTACATGAAAAGAAGTCTTGATTGTAGGAAGACACACGTCTGGCATTTAACTCCGTTTCTGAAGGGAAACACACGGCACAGTTCTCATCCATGAAACACACTCTGCTTTAGAGCAAGAAGCACACTCTTGCTTTCTAGAGTCTCTAATAGAGAGGGAAACCTGAGTGTGCTCAGAACAAAAAACTGTGTTTCCTACACACGGACCATATCTAGTTCAACTCTGTTTCTGAAACTGATACAAACCACAGATCCTCTAACTTCCAATGCTTTTCAGTTTAGAGGGAGAAACGTGTGAGCTTTGTGAACAATGTAGCTTCGTTTGAGCTGAAAAGTGACTGCGTTTACCTGAAACAAAGTCTTGCTTGTAGGAAGACACCTCTGGCATTTAACTCCGTTTCTGAAGGGAAACACAAGGGACAGTTCGCATCCATGAAACACAATCTGCTTTAGAGCAAGAAGCACGCTCTTGCTTTCTAGAGTCTCTAATACAGAGGGAAACGTGAGTGTGCTCAGAACAAAAGAACTGTGTTTCCTACACACAGACCATATCTAGTTCAACTCTGTTTCTGACACTGATACAAACCACAGGTCCTCCAACATCCAATGCTTTTCAGTTAAGAACGAGAAACAGGTGAGCTTCGTGAACAACGTAGCTTCGTTTGAGCTGAAAAGTGACTGCGTTTACCTGAAACGAAGTCTTGCTTGTAGGAAGATACACTTCTGGCATTTAACTCCATTTCTGAAGGGAAACACACGGCACAGTCCTCATCCATGAAACAGATTCTGCTTTAGAGCAAGAAGCACGCTCTTGCTTTCTAGAGTCTCTAATACAGAGGGAAACGTGAGTGTGCTCAGAACAAAAGAACTGTGTTTCCGACACACACAGACCATATCTAATTCAACTCTGTTTCTGAAACTGATACAAACAACTGGTCCTCTAACATCCAATGCTTTTCAGTTAAGAGCGAGAAACGTGTGAGCTTCGTGAACAATGTAGCTTCGTTTGAGCTGAAAAGTGACTGTGTTTACCTGAAACGAAGTCTTGCTTGAAGAAAGACACAGAGCCTGGCATTTAACTCCGCTTCTGAAGGGAAACACATGGCAAGGTCCTCTTCCATGAAACACACTCTGCTTTAGAGCATGAAGCACACTCTTGCTTTCTAGAGTCTCTAATACAGAGGGAAACCTGAGTGTGCTCAGAACAAAAAACTGTGTTTCCTACACACGGACCATATCTAGTTCAACTCTGTTTCTGAAACTGATACAAACCACAGATCCTCTAACATCCAATGCTTTTCAGTTAAGAGGGAGAACCGTGTGAGCTTTGTGAACAATGTAGCTTCATTTGAGCTGAAAAGTGACTGCGTTTACCTGAAACAAAGTCTTGCTTGTAGGAAGACACACGCCTGGCATTTAACTCCATTTCTGAAGGGAAACACACGGCACAGTTCGCATCCATGAAACACACTCTGCTTTAGAGCAAGAAGCACGCTTTTGATTTCTAGAGACTCTAATACAGAGGGAAACGTGAGTGTGCTCAGAACAAAAGAACTGTGTTTCCTACACACAGAGACCATATCTAGTTCAAGTCTGTTTCTGAAACTGATACAAACCACAGGTCCTCTAACATCCAATGCTTTTCAGGTAAGAGCGAGAAACGTGTGAGCTTCGTGAACAATGTAGCTTCGTTTGAGCTGAAAAGTGACTGCGTTTACCTGAAATGAAGTCTTGCTTGTAGGAAGACACACGCCTGGCATTTAACTCCGTTTCTGAAGGGAAACACATGGCACAGTTCTCATCCATGAAACACACTCTGCATTAGAGCAAGAAGCACGCTCTTGCTTTCTAGAGTCTCTAATACAGAGGGAAACGTGAGTGTGCTCAGAACAAAAGAACTGTGTTTCGTACACACACGGACCATATCTAGTTCAACTCTGTTTCTGACACTGATACAAACCACAGGTCGTCTAACATCCAATGCTTTTCAGTTAAGAGCCAGAAACTGGTGAGCTTCGTGAACAATGTAGCTTCGTTTGAGGTGAAAAGTGTCTGCGTTTACCTGAAACGAAGTCTTGCTTGTAGGAAGACACACTTCTGGCATTTAACTCCGTTTCTGAAGGGTAACACACGGCACAGTTCTCATCCATGAAACAGATTCTGCTTTAGAGCAAGAAGCACGCTCTTGCTTTCTAGAGTCTCTAATACAGAGGGAAACGTGAGTGTGCTCAGAACAAAAGAACTGTGTTTCCTACACACACAGACCATATCTAATTCAACTCTGTTTCTGAAACTGATACAAACAACTGGTCCTCTAACATCCAATGCTTTTCAGTTAAGAGGGAGAACCGTGTGAGCTTTGGGAACAATGTAGCTTCATTTGAGCTGAAAAGTGACTGCGTTTACCTGAAACAAAGTCTTGCTTGTAGGAAGACACACGCCTGGCATTTAACTCCATTTCTGAAGGGAAACACACGGCACAGTTCGCATCCATGAAACACACTCTGCTTTAGAGCAAGAAGCACGCTTTTGATTTCTAGAGACTCTAATACAGAGGGAAACGTGAGTGTGCTCAGAACAAAAGAACTGTGTTTCCTACACACAGAGACCATATCTAGTTCAAGTCTGTTTCTGAAACTGATACAAACCACAGGTCCTCTAACATCCAATGCTTTTCAGGTAAGAGCGAGAAACGTGTGAGCTTCGTGAACAATGTAGCTTCGTTTGAGCTGAAAAGTGACTGCGTTTACCTGAAATGAAGTCTTGCTTGTAGGAAGACACACGCCTGGCATTTAACTCCGTTTCTGAAGGGAAACACACGGCACAGTTCTCATCCATGAAACACACTCTGCATTAGAGCAAGAAGCACGCTCTTGCTTTCTAGAGTCTCTAATACAGAGGGAAACGTGAGTGTGCTCAGAACAAAAGAACTGTGTTTCGTACACACACGGACCATATCTAGTTCAACTCTGTTTCTGACACTGATACAAACCACAGGTCGTCTAACATCCAATGCTTTTCAGTTAAGAGCCAGAAACTGGTGAGCTTCGTGAACAATGTAGCTTCGTTTGAGGTGAAAAGTGTCTGCGTTTACCTGAAACGAAGTCTTGCTTGTAGGAAGACACACTTCTGGCATTTAACTCCGTTTCTGAAGGGTAACACACGGCACAGTTCTCATCCATGAAACAGATTCTGCTTTAGAGCAAGAAGCACGCTCTTGCTTTCTAGAGTCTCTAATACAGAGGGAAACGTGAGTGTGCTCAGAACAAAAGAACTGTGTTTCCTACACACACAGACCATATCTAATTCAACTCTGTTTCTGAAACTGATACAAACAACTGGTCCTCTAACATCCAATGCTTTTCAGTTAAGAGCGAGAAACGTGTGAGCTTCGTGAACAATGTAGCTTCGTTTGAGCTGAAAAGTGACTGTGTTTACCTGAAACGAAGTCTTGCTTGAAGAAAGACACAGAGCCTGGCATTTAACTCCGCTTCTGAAGGGAAACACACGGCAAGGTCCCCTTCCATGAAACACACTCTGCTTTAGAGCATGAAGCACACTCTTGCTTTCTAGAGTCTCTAATACAGAGGGAAACCTGAGTGTGCTCAGAACAAAAAACTGTGTTTCCTACACACGGACCATATCTAGTTCAACTCTGTTTCTGAAACTGATACAAACCACAGATCCTCTAACATCCAATGCTTTTCAGTTAAGAGGGAGAACCGTGTGAGCTTTGTGAACAATGTAGCTTCATTTGAGCTGAAAAGTGACTGCGTTTACCTGAAACAAAGTCTTGCTTGTAGGAAGACACACGCCTGGCATTTAACTCCATTTCTGAAGGGAAACACACGGCACAGTTCGCATCCATGAAACACACTCTGCTTTAGAGCAAGAAGCACGCTTTTGATTTCTAGAGACTCTAATACAGAGGGAAACGTGAGTGTGCTCAGAACAAAAGAACTGTGTTTCCTACACACAGAGACCATATCTAGTTCAAGTCTGTTTCTGAAACTGATACAAACCACAGGTCCTCTAACATCCAATGCTTTTCAGGTAAGAGCGAGAAACGTGTGAGCTTCGTGAACAATGTAGCTTCGTTTGAGCTGAAAAGTGACTGCGTTTACCTGAAATGAAGTCTTGCTTGTAGGAAGACACACGCCTGGCATTTAACTCCGTTTCTGAAGGGAAACACACGGCACAGTTCTCATCCATGAAACACACTCTGCATTAGAGCAAGAAGCACGCTCTTGCTTTCTAGAGTCTCTAATACAGAGGGAAACGTGAGTGTGCTCAGAACAAAAGAACTGTGTTTCGTACACACACGGACCATATCTAGTTCAACTCTGTTTCTGACACTGATACAAACCACAGGTCGTCTAACATCCAATGCTTTTCAGTTAAGAGCCAGAAACTGGTGAGCTTCGTGAACAATGTAGCTTCGTTTGAGCTGAAAAGTGACTGTGTTTACCTGAAACGAAGTCTTGCTTGTAGGAAGACACACTTCTGGCATTTAACTCCGTTTCTGAAGGGTAACACACGGCACAGTTCTCATCCATGAAACAGATTCTGCTTTAGAGCAAGAAGCACGCTCTTGCTTTCTAGAGTCTCTAATACAGAGGGAAACGTGAGTGTGCTCAGAACAAAAGAACTGTGTTTCCTACACACACAGACCATATCTAATTCAACTCTCTTTCTGAAACTGATACAAACAACTGGTCCTCTAACATCCAATGCTTTTCAGTTAAGAGCGAGAAACGTGTGAGCTTCGTGAACAATGTAGCTTCGTTTGAGCTGAAAAGTGACTGTGTTTACCTGAAACGAAGTCTTGCTTGAAGAAAGACACAGATCCTGGCATTTAACTCCGCTTCTGAAGGGAAACACACGGCAAGGTCCTCTTCCATGAATCACACTCTGCTTTAGAGCATGAAGCACACTCTTGCTTTCTAGAGTCTCTAATACAGAGGGAAACCTGAGTGTGCTCAGAACAAAAAACTGTGTTTCCTACACACGGACCATATCTAGTTCAACTCTGTTTCTGAAACTGATACAAACCACAGATCCTCTAACATCCAATGCTTTTCAGTTAAGAGGGAGAACCGTGTGAGCTTTGTGAACAATGTAGCTTCATTTGAGCTGAAAAGTGACTGCGTTTACCTGAAACAAAGTCTTGCTTGTAGGAAGACACACGCCTGGCATTTAACTCCATTTCTGAAGGGAAACACACGGCACAGTTCGCATCCATGAAACACACTCTGCTTTAGAGCAAGAAGCACGCTCTTGCTTTCTAGAGTCTCTAATACAGAGGGAAACGTGAGTGTGCTCCGAACAAAAGAACTGTGTTTCCTACACACAGAGACCATATCTAATTCAACTCTGTTTCTGAAACTGATACAAACCACAGGTCCTCTAACATCCAATGCTTTTCAGTTAAGAACGAGAAACGGGTGAGCTTCGTGAACAATGTAGCTTCTTTTGAGGTGAAAAGTGACTGCGTTTACCTGAAACAAAGTCTTGCTTGTAGGAAGTCACAGAGCCTGGAATTTAACTCCGTTTCTGAAGGGAAACACACGGCACAGTTCTCATCCATGAAACAAACTCTGCTTTAGAGGAAGAAGGATGCTCTTGCTTTCTAGAGTCTCTAATACAGAGGGAAACGTGAGTGTGCTCAGAAAAAAAGAACTGTGTTTCCTACACACACGGACCATATCTAGTTGAACTCTGTTTCTGAAACTGATACAAACCACAGGTCCTCTAACATCCACTGCTTTTCAGTTAAGAGCGAGAAACGTGTGAGCTTCGTGAACAATGTAGCTTCGTTTGAGATGAAAAGTGACTGCGTTTATCTGAAACGAAGTCTTGCTTGTAGGAAGACACAGAGCCTGGCATTTAACTCCGTTTTTGAAGGGAAACACACGGGACAGTCCTCATCCATGAAACACACTCTGCTTTAGAGCAAGAAGCACACTCTTGCTTTCTAGAGTCTCTAATACAGAGGGAAACCTGAGTGTGCTCAGAACAAAAAACTGTGTTTCCTACACACGGACCATATCTAGTTCAACTCTGTTTCTGAAACTGATACAAAGCACAGATCCTCTAACATCCAATGCTTTTCAGTTAAGAGGGAGAAACGTGTGAGCTTTGTGAACAATGTAGCTTCGTTTGATCAGAAAAGTGAGTGCGTTTACCTGAAACACAGTCTTGCTTGTAGGAAGACACACGCCTGGCATTTAACTCCGTTTCTGAAGGGAAACACACGGCACAGTTCGCATCCATGTAACACACTCTGCTTTAGAGCAAGAAGCACGCTCTTGCTTTCTAGAGTCTCTAATACAGAGGGAAACGTGAGTGTGCTCAGAACAAAAGAACTGTGTTTCCTACACACACAGACCATATCTAGTTCAAGTCTGTTTCTGAAACTGATACAAACCACAGGTCCTCTAACATCCAATGCTTTTCAGGTAAGAGCGAGAAACGTGTGAGCTTCGTGAACAATGTAGCTTCGTTTGAGCTGAAAAGTGACTGTGTTTACCTGAAAAGTAGTCTTGATTGTAGGAAGACACACACCTGGCATTTAACTCCGTTTCTGAAGGGAAACACACGGCACAGTTCTCATCCATGAAACACACTCTGCTTTAGAGCAAGAAGCATGCTCTTGCTTTCTAGAGTCTCTAATACAGAGGGAAACGTGAGTGTGCTCAGAACCAAAGAACTGTGTTTCCTACACACACAGACCATATCTAATTCAACTCTGTTTCTGAAACTGATACAAACAACTGGTCCTCTAACATCCAATGCTTTTCAGTTAAGAGCGAGAAACGTGTGGGCTTCGTGAACAATGTAGCTTAGTTTGAGGTGAAAAGTGACTGTGTTTACCAGAAACGAAGTCTTGCTTGAAAAAAGACACAGAGCCTGGCATTTAACTCCGCTTCTGAAGGGAAACACTCGGCACAGTCCTCTTCCATGAAACACACTCTGCTTTAGAGCAAGACACACACTCTTGCTTTCTAGAGTCTCTAATACAGAGGGAAACCTGAGTGTGCTCAGAACAAAAAACTGTGTTTCCTACACACGGACCATATCTAGTTCAACTCTGTTTCTGAAACTGATACAAAGCACAGATCCTCTAACATCCAATGCTTTTCAGTTAAGATGGAGAAACGTGTGAGCTTCGTGAACAATGTAGCTTCGTTTGAGCTGAAAACTGACTGCGTTTACCTGAAACACAGTCTTGCTTGTAGGAAGACACACGCCTGGCATTTAACTCCGTTTCTGAAGGGAAACACACGGCACAGTTCGCATCCAAGAAACACACTCTGCTTTAGAGCAAGAAGCACGCTCTTGCTTTCTGGAGTCTCTAATACAGAGGGAAACGTTAGTGTGCTCAGAACAAAAGAACTGTGTTTCCTACACACACGGACCATATCTAGTTCAACTCTGTTTCTAAAATTGATACAAACCACAGGTCGTCTAACATCCAATGCTTTTCAGTTAAGAGAGAGAAACGTGTGAGCTTCGTGAACAATGTAGCTTCGTTTGACCTGAAAAGTGACTGTGTTTACCTGAAAAGAAGTCTTGATTGTTGGAAGACACACACCTGGCATTTAACTCCGTTTCTGAAGGGAAACACACGGCACAGTTCTCATCCATGAAACACACTCTGCTTTAGAGCAAGAAGCACGCTCTTGCTTTCTAGAGTCTCTAATACAGAGGGAAATGTGAGTGTGCTCAGAACAAAAGAACTGTGTTTCCTACACACACGGACCATATCTAGTTCAACTCTGTTTCTGACACTGATACAAACCACAGGTCGTCTAACATCCAATGCTTTTCAGTTAAGAGCGAGAAACGGGTGAGCTTCGTGAACAATGTAGCCTCGTTTGAGCTGAAAAGTGACTGCGTTTACCTGAAACGAAGTCTTGCTTGTAGGAAGATGCACTTCTGGCATTTAACTCCGTTTCTGAAGGTAAAAACACAGCACAGTCCTCATCCATGAAACAGATTCTGCTTTAGAGCAAGAAGCACGCTCTTGCTTTCTAGAGTCTCTAATAGAGAGGGAAACGTGAGTGTGCTCAGAACAAAAAACTGTGTTTCCTACACACGGACCATATCTAGTTCAACTTGTTTCTGAAACTGACACAAACGACAGATCCTCTAACATCCAATGCTTTTCAGTTAAGAGGGAGAAACGTGTGAGCTTTGTGAACAATGTAGCTTCGTTTGAGCTGAAAAGTGACTGCGTTTACCTGAAACAAAGTCTTGCTTGTAGGAAGACACACGCCTGGCATTTAACTCCGTTTCTGAAGGGAAACACACGGCACAGTTCGCATCCATGAAACACACTCTGCTTTAGAGCAAGAAGCACGCTCTTGCTTTCTAGAGTCTCTAATACAGAGGGAAACGGGAGTGTGCTCAGAACAAAAGAACTTTGTTTCCTACACACACAGACCATATCTAGTTCAAGTCTGTTTCTGAAACTGATACAAACCACAGGTCCTCTAACATCCAATGCTTTTCAGGTAAGAGCGAGAAACGTGTGAGCTTCGTGAACAATGTAGCTTCGTTTGAGCTCAAAAGTGACTGTGTTTACATGAAAAGAAGTCTTGATTGTAGGAAGACACACGTCTGGCATTTAACTCCGTTTCTGAAGGGAAACACACGGCACAGTTCTCATCCATGAAACACACTCTGCTTTAGAGCAAGAAGCACACTCTTGCTTTCTAGAGTCTCTAATAGAGAGGGAAACCTGAGTGTGCTCAGAACAAAAAACTGTGTTTCCTACACACGGACCATATCTAGTTCAACTCTGTTTCTGAAACTGATACAAACCACAGATCCTCTAACTTCCAATGCTTTTCAGTTTAGAGGGAGAAACGTGTGAGCTTTGTGAACAATGTAGCTTCGTTTGAGCTGAAAAGTGACTGCGTTTACCTGAAACAAAGTCTTGCTTGTAGGAAGACACACGCCTGGCATTTAACTCCGTTTCTGAAGGGAAACACAAGGCACAGTTCGCATCCATGAAACACTCTGCTTTAGAGCAAGAAGCACGCTCTTGCTTTCTAGAGTCTCTAATACAGAGGGAAACGTGAGTGTGCTCAGAACAAAAGAACTGAGTTTCCTACACACACAGACCATATCTAGTTCAAGTCTGTTTCTGAAACTGATACAAACCACAGGTCCTCTAACATCCAATGCTTTTCAGGTAAGAGCGAGAAACGTGTGAGCTTCGTGAACAATGTAGCTTCGTTTGAGCTGAAAAGTGACTGTGTTTACCTGAAATGAAGTCTTGCTTGTAGGAAGACACACGCCTGGCATTTAACTCCGTTTCTGAAGGGAAACACATGGCACAGTTCTCATCCATGAAACACAATCTGCTTTAGAGCAAGAAGCACGCTCTTGCTCTCTAGAGTCTCTAATACAGAGGGAAACGTGAGTGTGCTCAGAACAAAAGAACTGTGTTTCCTACACACACA